>CM067503.1:4676632-5346632 GCA_034509495.1 Acestrorhynchus altus | reverse complement strand
GTAGAGTTTGGAGCATTGCTGTGTGGGTTTGATTGCATTGAGCAACACAAGCATTTGTTGGATGAATGTTGGATGCTCACCACCCAAACTCATCCAAAATGTATTGGATGGAGCACCATCATTCCACAGAACACAGTTCCACTGCTCCACAGCTTTATACCCCTTTAGCCCACGCTTAGCATTAGACAAGGTGCAGACAGGTTTTTCTGATCCGGAAAGTTCAATTCTATTGGCAATGCAGGCACCAGCTGTGTGTGCATTTGCACGCGTGTCAGCAATGGGTATAACTTAAAGTTGCTGAACGCTTTCATTAGAAGGAGTCGCTACAAACATTTGGACATTTGAAAAAGTTAAGGAATGAATACAATATATAGAAGAGTGTGAAGTTAAGAAAAATGCATGTCTAACAATTTCTTTCTTAAGACGTGTGTGAATCCAGCCGCGGTTTAAATAAATGAGTGTGTGGATCAGAAACGTTGGTGCACAGTTTGAGATATTTAATGCTATGTTAATCAGTTGCCAGCTTGGTTGGATTCCTGTGGATTTAGTGGACTCGCAGGAATTGTCACGATATTATCTGCTAACATGACCTTCCAGACATTCATGTCTTCATTATCTCTGATCACACTTAAAATTCATATGGACCGTGCTTGCAGATACTACCGAGGTGCGGTGGGTGCTCTCCTGGTGTATGACATCGCAAAGCATCTGACGTATGAAAATGCGGAGCGCTGGCTGAAGGAGCTGCAGGACCATGCCGACAGCAACATTGTCATCATGCTGGTAGGCAACAAAAGTGACCTGCGGCACTTGAGGGCCGTGCCTACAGATGAGGCCAAAGCGTTTTCAGGTGAGGGTTAACTGGCGTTTATTGGTGAATTTTATTGTTACACGCAGAAGCCTTTACATTCAATATACACGTAATCTAGTGCTTCGTTTGCTGACTTGAGACGAAGAGCAGTGAGCTGATGTGGCCTCTGAACAACTGAAATCAGGACTGAAGGAACGGAGAACTTGTTCAGCTTCACACTCGGCTTTCTCTGAGGTGTCATCTATGCCTTACACAGCTTTTAGCTACTAATGATTCATCTTACTGTCACTGTGATCTGCCTTATCTGTAGATAAGTGTGACTGTAACACTAACTGTAATGGTAGCATAACTGTAACTGGGCAGTATGGATAAAATCATATCCCGATATATTTTAACTCAACGGCGATATAGATTGACGTGAAAAGGAGAATTAGGGGGGAACGTTAAATCCTTTTCACTACATTAATTCCCTCTTTATACAGACTCATCTTCATGCCAGAGCCCTGTCTTATGGCCCCTCCATGGTCTGTGGGTGAGAAAGCAGGTGGGGTGGAGGGGAGCTGAGAGCAGGGGTGTGGAGCAGAGTCTTTGCATGCACATAGACATCACATACGTGTACACATGCGCATTTTCTATTTATCATAGTTTTACATCCGTTGCTTAATTCTGTACTGTAAAGCACTTTGAGGCACGTCCTCGAAGTATGAAAGCTAAAGACCAATAAAGCTTTGCAACCATTTTGGCTTTGAGACGCCCACCTCAGGTCATCTCTTTGATTTAAGCCTCTAGTTTACCTGATTATTGAACCACTCAAATTAAAATGATGTAAAGTTGTAAAGAAAGGTGGATTCACTCAGAAAGCTGGTGTCGCTGACCATCACATTGTCCATGCTTTGTCGTCTGCAAAGCATCTTCTGAACTGTGTCATTACCTCACGTCTTTGACACGTCATTTAAATAGCAGGACTTGAGAGGTGAGTTTGGTGAAGGGCAACCAAGTTCCTTGTATTTAATTTTCTTTATCGCGTGCACGTGAATGCACATGATAAAGGGCGTAGCCTTAGGAGCTCTCTTTATGACACAGCATGAAGCTTCAAGCCTTCAGCTTCCAGTTTTCACTGATATCTTTGCTTGCGTTTGAATAGAATTTGCAACGAATAGTCTGCTTTATTTTACCGCAGCCACACACATTCCTGAAGCAAAGACATTTGAAAATGTTTCCGTGGTTGTACTTTTGCTTGACATGGACTGTTGTTGTGAGTACATCTCCATCTTCCCATACCCCAGTCAGGCTGAGGTTGAGCACACGGCCTCTTAAGGGCTGACAGAGATGTAGGTTGTGTGATTGCTAAACGCTCGGCTCTGCTCAGCTGCTTTGGTCCTCGCACTTTTTGTAGAAGTCCCACGAATACGCAGATGTTAAACAGCAAAGAAGTAATAACAATGTAATCACACAAGTAGCTACTCTCATAAATTAGAGAAATGCACATTCAAAACATGTTCTTTTAGGAAGATTAATAAAATCTTATTTTTAAAAAAAGAGGTTCACATTCTTGACCATTTCTGCCATTTTTGACTTTGACAAATGAGCCTTTATATAGATGGATAACAAACGTACAAACGGATGTTATGTAATGGTGGATGTTGCTATGTTTGTGACCATATACTAGGGGTGGCCAATTTTATTAAATCATATGATCTGCATATTTGCAGGCAGTATTCTGACATGCAGATAAAATTTACTGGTAGCAGCATATTTTAAAAACTGCTATCCAAGTATTGTCCCATATTTAGTACATTAATGTTTTAAGTTCACTGAAGTACATCCAATTGAACAGGAATAATTCCACTCTTTATAATTAAGCACTGATCCATTATATACTATGAAAGGCATTTATTACTAATACAGAATTCATAACAGTACAGTGAAATATTGCACACCTTTATAAACTACATTATACTTCAGACTGAAAAACACCATTGGAACTGAAGAGTGGTCCAGATGTTATTACCCAGACTTGGCTGTTTATCTGCAGGAAATACATAATTCCTTCCATAGCTCAAAAATAAATGACTAGAGGTCTTCATATCTGGACCTTCAGTCCAGTTTTTAATTCTATACTTTGGCCACGTAGTGTCACACCTACCCAGCATTGCAATCAATTACATTAACTGTTGCCTTCCAGTCAGAACAAAATCCAGGCTTGGAAACCAGATGCTCAGATTTGAAGGCCATTCTCTCCTCATACACACTGAGAAATACAGAAGGATGGGGAAGTTAAGATACAGTCCCACTGTGAGCTTAACGTCTTCATGTTTCTGGATTTTGTTTCTCAGAGAAGCATGGGCTTTCTTTCCTCGAGACTTCTGCTTTAGACTCGTCTAATGTAGAGCTTGCCTTCCAGACCATTCTCACAGGTCAGTGCTCTTTAATGTGTGTGTGTGTGTGTGTGTGTGTGTGTGTGTGTGTGTGTGTGTGTGTGTGTGTGTGTGTGTGTGTGTGTGATATCTCACACATGTATTTATATACATACAAACAAATAGTTGTATGAAGATTCGGGGACCCCTGGATATTTTACTTGATGTTCCTTTTTTAAAGTAAGTTCAGTAAAGCTTAAGTACTGTTTAGATAATATATTGCAAAGAAACCCAAACATTAAATATGGCCTGTGAAAGTGTTTTCCAGTGTTTTCAGTCAGAGTTTCTATTTTGTTTTTAAAATGTGCAGATAAATGGCATATTTCAGCTCGTTCACTTACTTTCATTTAGAAAATCAACAAAATAGAAAATGTTTGATCTGCCCATAAATCGTCACTGTCGAATGGAAAAATCCAAAATGGTGATGCTACAAGGGAAGCTTTTCAACTCTGAATTGCAGATAATGTGAAGTAAGAGTAATTAAATGTAATTTTAGAGCATTTTTATTGGCCTATTCACAATGGTTGTGTTCAGAGCAGCTACAGAAAAATACTGTATATAAACTAAAGTGTTGCTTAATTTAAATGTGTTCATTATATCAATTCCATATGAATTGATATGAATTTTCAGCACAATGGGGTTTTTTTTCCATGTACTTGTTCATGAGTGTTCATAACTGTAGAAATGTTTGACATTTAAATCAGTTCAGTGCATTATTTATTCTTCAGTGCAGACGGTCTGAAGCACAGTCCTATGGTTTGGTTCACTGCCATTAGGTGGCAGCAGATTCTAAGCCACTGACTTGTGTAAGTCTCCTGTGAATTAACACGTTTTCAGGTCAAATTATCTTTATTTGCTACTGAAAGTGTAGAGACATTACAGAAGGGTCTTGCTAATAGAGTTGTTATTATTGGCCTTTTAGCACATTTTGTCTGAATATGTGTAATATAGTTATCCATTTTGCATTGTTAACCACTTTTGAACGTGCAAGTATTGTCTGAAAGCAACCCCCCTCCCACCCCCCGCCCCAAACATTTCTCTCTCTCTCACTCTCTCTCTCTGTCTCTGTCTGTCTCTCTCTCGCGCAGCAATCTATCGCATTGTTTCTCAGAGGCAAATCTCAGGGCGTGGTGATGCCGATTTCTCGCCCAACTCCAACGTAGTGCCCATCACAGTGCAGCCCACCCAGAGCTCTGCCAAGCAAAACGTCTGCTGCCAGAACAACTGAGCAGCCACCACAGCACCAAGGGATCATGGGTAAAACCGACATCAGGCTGGCCACGGGCTGCAAGACGAGCCTCGCACATGTCCAGCTCTGCCTAGTTTGTGATCGTCACTCACTATGCAGCCTGTCATTATCAAATGCAACAAGCTTTATCGGTTATGCCCTTATTTTAGCAATTTATGAGCTTTAATGATGGAAAAAGAGAGAAAGGAGCAAGGATTTTTAAAAATACAAACTGGACAATGAATATTTTTGTTTATTTAGTTAGAGATGACACTGGGAGATGGCACTTCTGTCAAAAACGGTTACAAACAAAATGCTGGAACGTCTTCACTGAATATTGAGTAGAATGTGCAGTGGTACTCGAAGAAACCACGTATAAACAGTTTTAGAAAGGAGGGCACTACGGTGAAAATCTGTGTTTTATCATTATCTTTATTAACCACTACACCTCGAGTCTAGCTTCTATTAAACAGTCGACGGATGCCCAGTGTTTAGTTGCATCTTTGAACAAGGGAAACGCCCAATGAAACGGAGTCCATCTCACGATGTCCTGTATTGTCCATTTGTGAAGCTCTTTTTATTTAATGCATTGAAATATCAGAGATTATATTGTTGAGATTAAATGCTGAGAGCCTGTGGATTTTTTTAAAAAATGCATCGCAGCAGATTTTGCTTCACACGGTCATGTTAATATGTTGTTCTGCCTACATTAAGACTTTGTTTTATTTATGGGTTCATTCATATTGTATGTCGTTAATTAAGAGTGTCTTCTGTACATAGGGCACCCAGAACAAGGAGTAAACGCATCTTACTCTGAGCAGGACCTTAAAGTGTCTGTCATTTAAGTTTAATTGACAGCTTTACGCTTGCGTTTATGATTATAGTCTGCTTTAAATGATGTACTGGTGTTTTCTAAGCCCGAACCGGAAAACTGCACAATTAGCTTTTTCAGCAGTTTTGTTGGAAGGATGTCTTGACTGGATTTAAATGGTTTTGCATTCGTGTATTTTTTAGGGTGTTGTTCTTTCGGTAATAGTGATTTTTAACTTTTCCCCCCTTGGCTAGAAAACAAGAGAGGCAGGGACTAAGACCAAGGCAGGAAGCAGCCCCTCAGGCTGGAGGCTCATCCTCTAGGTGGATGTATTATGTTGCAGGATTGAGCAACAGTGGCGCTGGGAGCTGCTCACTGAGGAGTTTCTGATGTACTGGAAGGGGCTTGTCTTACTGTAAGTGAAATCCTCATTGCCCACCACTATAATCTGCCATATGTAACCTGAAGAGAGCCATATCCTCCGGGATCTCTGTTAATTGTGTCCCATCTCTCCCTCGCTAGCCTTTCTTCCCTCTTTCTTGTTGTAGTTGTGGAAATATCTGGGTGGTGTGGTCAAAGGGATGCAGGGCTAAATTTGTAGGTCAGGTTAGGAAAAGGAAAGGGTGCTGTGGTGAAAGTCACTTAATTATTCTGTACTAAAATAAAGCAGCATTTTTCAACCTAATCACACTCTACCACGTCTTAATTACATCGTCATCATGCAAAAACCTTGCGTGTAGGTTTGCAACGGTGTGAGATTTTCATGGTATGATGACAGTCTTAGGAAAGGTCATGGTTTATCAGTTATTCCATCATCATCATCAGGTACCACGATCCTATTGGAATTAAAAGGAAACTGGAGATACAAGGTTGTTGTGTGACAGGAAGTTATCATTCATAATAGGCATTTATGAAGGCATTTCTCTTACGTACTCAGTAGCATAACAGAAGAGCTGTTGACTTGAAATACACTTACAGTAGAAGCCAGTGGGCAGGTGCTGAAGTGACCACACAACAGTGATGAAGTTAAAAATGGCAGTTGTCTTTAAAACAAAGAAGCAGAGACAAAAAAAACAACTGTATAAAGTGTGTGTTTAACAGTGATCGGTTTTAAGAACACTCTTTCGCAATGATCATTGATTATTGTTCATTTTTACAACCGTCAGTCTACTCCTGTTTTGTGTACGACGAAAGAAACAATTTCATACTAGAGTTAAGACTCCCCTTTTTTAGACTGCTATTTATAAAACGATGCTGCCTCTTTGACTAGGTATGGTTGTATGTGGTTTTGAAATTTGCTATTATTAGTCTTTCTCGTTTTCTCTTCATTAGAGTGCAACAATACCTTTCACCCAATAATCGTTTCAGTCAAAAGGGCAATAAGGTTTGTTATTCGAAACACTAATGGAAAATTACATACTATTCCATTGCACTAAGGGTGGGACATTACATGGTGATGTGAAATTAAGGCTCACAGCGGTCTATAAGCTGTGGAGAATGCCATTCTTTCCTGTGGTATTCAGCGGAAATATGCACCTTACATCTTACTGTGTTCTCATAACTAGACCATGTGGCCAACCATGTGACCCTGAGTGGAAATGCAACTGCGACGAGTGAAATAAGAAAAATGTGACTTGGCTGTTTCTTTAGCACTTGTGTTGTTCACACTGGATGGGGTGATGGGGTGGAGGAGGGGTTTTATGGTCATGCTTATATCTGTGTAATATGAATAAAGTGTATTTCTGCGCTTGCCTCATTCAGTCTCACACTGGTCTTAAATTTAAACAAACCCAACAAATTTGGAGATTATTAAATTTGTTTTATTAGAAACATTTACAATACATTTGAAATTTGAAAATAACCCAAATCAAAACTAGTATGGCATAGATACATTGATCAAATATCAAAAAATGAAAACTCACAAAGAACATGTGCTAAGAAATCAACCTGCAATTTTTGTATGCCTCGTGTGGGCACGACACTGAATGACAAAGTTAAAAGAAGACTTCTGAAAGTATTGGCTAGCCAAGACTATGGTATGGCAAACCCTTCTCACTCACAATTGAGAAACCAAACACTAACAGCAGGAGATGCTGGTCCAAACTAATGCACTAAGACCACTACATGAGTTATATGAAACACTTTTCTACTGTGTTGGAAGATTCTGAAAGCTACCAAAGACAGACCGTTGGACCGGAGTTATCCACCCAAAGCAAGACCAAGAAAATGATCACCCCTATAGCCCCCTTTTGTGTCCCTATCATACTGAAAAACATACCACGCTACACAGTTTACCTTTGCCATTACGAAGTCAAAACAGAGTTGAGATACACTTTCACCATAAAGTTAGAGCTGAGGACCATCCTTTTCAACGCAAGCTTGAAATCAACAAGCCACCGTCATGTCGCGCTAGAATCTGAAGTGATGGTGAAAATCTACAAGCGAAAAAAAGAAGTAAGCATCAGCCCTTCAGTGTGTAGTGTGTACAAAAGCCCCCCCACTTGTACGCAACATAACATTTTCAGTACTGTGTTCCAGGCCTGGTGATGATAAGATACATGCATTGTATTGTACTACTGTATTATGAAATAGTTGAGTGTTTTGTGTGTGCGCTGCAACCAGCATAGATCTACTACATTCAGTTCTCATATTCAGTAGCAAACGACCGTCCGCTGTAAAGAACATCTGTGACGCTGGATCGGATTGGAGATTTGTACACTTCTCTGAATGTTTATGTAGTAGATATACGCTCGAACAAAAATGTGTATATGCACAATTATCCGCCTGCTTCTCCATTCCAGACACCTCTGGGATGCCCATTCACTTCACTGCAGTCAAAACAGATGAAGCGTTTAAAAATACAAGAAATAAAATACTTTCTTATATATATAAAAGAAATGAGGGAGAAAAGGATTCTGTATTCAGTCAGCAGTATGGGGTTAGTTAAAGGACATGCAAACAACAACACTTTAGCCAAGTGTTGGTGCGATGCAAAAATGAGATTTTGAGGCACAAACTTGAAGTGACTAAAATACCTCCTAATCCTAAAAAATATTTTTTTTTCCTGAAATTATTCCATTGTTAATGCACATCTTTCTCTAAAACCGTGCACATCTGAAGTTAAAATATAAGCCTTTGAAAGCCCACACCACCCACCTCATTTTACACTGTCAGAGAAGTATGAAGGATTTATCTAACTTTTATAAATAAAAATTCTATAGTTTTAATCATTTTAGTAGAAATCAACTTCATGTGTTTTAGAAATATATTAACTTTTACTTTGTAATAAAAAAAACAAAATGTCTTGAAGTTACTTATAAATATGTTTGCTTCATTTAAGATATTCATAAATAACATCCAGATACTGACCTCTCCCTCTGTCTATGAAATAATAACCCATGTTAGCAAAATAGAATCTTACGAAAATGTTATAAGACTTATTTGTTCCTTAGTTGCTTTCTACAGGGAGAATCTAAACGGATATGGTGGAGCAACTAATTTCTCTAAACCACGGCATCAAAAACATAAAGCTTTTGTCTTTGATTGATGGTCAAAAAGGCAAAATTATACACTGATTGGGTGGTCTTTTGTTTACATTCAAAATGCATTGGCCATCTCTATTGAAAAGGCATTAGAAATGCTTTAGTGCATTATGTACATCTTGTCTGTTCACTTGACGATATAGATAAATGCCTAGAGCCCTGCTAACTGGATCAAGCAAAAAAGGGGTTTCTTGAACTACTAAATCAACAGATTGTAAATATAACACTACTATACAAAAAGTTAGATTGTACCCTTATGGAAACATTGTGACAGCCATTGTTGAATTTTAAGTAATTGTGCATTAGATTATACTATAAGTTGGTGAAGAAAATAAAATGTTTCGGGGAAACAAAATAACTTAATACATTATTATTTCAAACACTAGATGATGTAATAAAGTACTAAAGCTCTCTGTATTACATGTAGCTCTTTAATATCCACATTTTAATGGATAGAAGGTAAATGCTCTGTAATTAATCAGCATGCATAACCAATATGTATCTAAGGGATTATCAAACCATAAACACTATGTACTTACTATAAACCACAGTGTTCCTTAATATTTACCTTCACAAATACAACACATTGTCATTTAAAACTAAAATCCTTCCTCTTAAATTGCGAATTGGACCACTTCCCAGCCCCGTACTCTCGTAACTTTACACCTGTGTCCACTCCTAATGTACAACTGTCACATTGAATATAGGCTTAAGAGCAAATCATGGAGCTAATTAGCTAGGTATAACAAGGTATGCTTCCTATTAAATGAAATTTGCTGGTTGTATTATTGTTCAGAGACAAAACGGATGATCTTGCTTATCCTGAATAAATGTTATTGCAATTTGTCATTACATTGATGTCTTTATGGGTAAGATTTTATATATACACGTGTATATATATATATTTTTGAGTGGACTTTTTAGCTTTTTGATCTGTTTGTCCTATTGATCTGTTTGAGGCTTTCAGACTCTTTAATGCTATAGGAATATTTGAACTGTACGTTTTAAACTTTTTAATCTCTTCTCAGTTCTTTGGCTACCATAAACACTCGAACTTAAACTTTCTATCGGGATAACGACTAGTTATACTATCATATAAAGAAACTGTCAAACAGAAGCATTATTAACTTTTTAAAATATTTTCATAATTGGCTTAAATACTGAAATATATTCTCATGATATGCCTATGGTAGTCACATTTTATATCTATCTTCGTATATGTGAGTAAATACAATTCTTTTAAATTTAATAGCAAATAAATGCTACTCTGTAAAAAAAATGTACCTGACTCCTTGCTATGACGGGCTCCGTTTGTTTGCTGGGAAAATGTCTTATTACACTGAAACCTATCCCACCCAAAAACGTATTATGTTGATTTGCCACAAATGTTCTATAAGTAATCCAATTCCTAATCTGATACTAAAATCATAGTGTTAGTCTTACTGGGGGTCACAATAATACCAACTAGAAAATGCTGGTAGGCTCTCATTTTTGCATTTCTAACTCGTCAAACAGGAAATATCGCTGCAGTTATTCTGCTCCAGAAAAAGGTAATGCATGAACGTTCATTTTAAGGGGGCTCCATCTTACGTTTTCCTCTTTTTAATGATGCTGGGATTATATATCATCACAATGCACATGCCTAAGAATATAAAAAAAGATGCCTAAATAAGATACTTAAAAATAAACGAAGTTTGTAAACTGAAGTTCTTTCCAACTTTAAGATCTACTCATTGTTCTAGGTTGTTCTATTTACGTTACAATAGTTTGTTATTGCTCTGTGTATTCCCTGACTTGATGAACGTAGAGATTCAGGAATACGCTCGTGAAACCTTTTTTTTCTTTATCTACATGGGCACAGTTTTCTAAAATCCAAGCCAGCGCATGTGATTTGCATAATTGTTTTTAGGTGTTTGGCTTCAAAGAATACACAAGATGTGCATACATACATTCCTCCAAATATTCCATTTGTTTTTCCTTGATCAGTGAATGGGATTGATGAAGTCATTAAAACGCCACGAAAGCATGCACTGCTTTTTGTTTGAGAGAAATTAAGCTACAGTTTGCAAATGAAACACAAAAAACCTCGGCAAGAGCCTGCGTCACCCAAATTGTGTTCAAAGAGAGATTTGTTTAATCACTCTTCATTTTGTACCAGTGCAAAGTGAAAAAAAAAAGTAAAAAAAAGTGTAAACATCAATATTAACAATAATAACAACAGTAATATACATTAGGCTGAAAAGATGTTTTTTCAACTACTATGAATATGTTTGGTTTCAGACATGCTATTTGCCTCGAAATAAGGTGCTTCACTTTTATCCAGACGTTAAGGGTAGTTGGAGCATAAGTGCTTTTAATAGCTTCATTTATTAGTCCACTAAAATCTGACTTCGAATTAAAATGTCTAAGCCCAAGTGTAGCACTGTAAACGATTCAAATTTGTAGTTCGACTATGTACCGTTATTTTTTTTTCAGGAACAAAAAAAAAAAAGAAGGAACAAGGTCTGGAGAAATTAAGAACTGCCACATTATTCTGTAGTTGCTGCTAACTACCCAATTCCCCATTTCCAAAAACACTCCGTTCGACTGCCCCACTGAATATAAAAAAGTATCAGCAAGGGATATATAATGTACCGTCTGCTCTATTGTTTGGTGCTACAATCAAGAGCTTACCCTAACATTCGACCAGTCCCACACATGTGGCGGTGGCGCATGGAGTCTCCAAAGGGACAAAACTGACCCATTTCAGATGGACTACATTTTTCAGTGGCTCCTTTCTTTCTTTCGCAGCATCCCTCTTGAGGCAAAAAAGAACGAAAAGAGACTCTTTCCCTATCTTCCAAATACTCTAATCTCCTCTGCCAAAATCCCCTAGCTTGATATGTGGTAGGCGGTGGGTGTGTAATTTGATTCAGCTTGAGCAGCAGCTAAATGGGGCGTTTCCCCCCCCCCCCCTCGCTCTCGTGTCAATTACAATTGTCTGATTTCATTTCGAAGTTCAAGGTCGCTCTCCCATTGGCTGCCTGAGGGGGGGAAGGGGGGTGTAGCAGCATGATGTCCCGCATATGTTAGAAACTCCATGGAAACTTTGACCAACTTGTGGTCCCTCTCACGCACGTTAGCCCTGCACATATTTTGGGGAGGGAGTGAAATTCGAGAGACTTGTAAACGAAAGAGCGTTACCAAGAAATACTGCAGGATTTGACTTTTTTTTGCTTTTTTGTGTTCATGAATCCCAAAATTTGGGTTTTCATCAACCCAACAAAACAGAAAACAATTTTTAAACAACTAACACAAGTAGTCTAACTGTCCCCCTGCCTCGGTTTAGTCTCCGTCTTTGAAATAAAATCTGCACTTTTTTTTCTTTGTCAGGACAAAGGAGGCCCCTTTCCCCAATGGGAATACTAAAGCTCAGAGGAGCAGGGGAGCAAGGAGAGGAGGGAGGAGGGTGAGAGTGAGCGCAATGGAAGGATGAAGGGAGGGGCCCCAGCTGTACCTAGTCAAGCTCTTCTATATGGAAGTGGGGAGGGGTGTGTGTGGGTGTTTAGAAAACCATTGAGCTGCACAGTGTCCACTGCAGCCCAGACCTTCCACATTTACTACAACGACCTCCCCCCCCACACCACCACCCTTCTCAACTGCCCACTAGCCAGTTGCTTGCACCTGGTCTATGTCACATGACTAATTATCAGCTTCTCATTGGGAAAGGCCAATGTCTGAGCGCTCCGGGGACCATCCCACCACTGCGACAAAACAATATGCTCTCTGGGAAGGGCCTGTGTAGTCGTGCAGTTGTAGTCATTATAGCCCAGGCAGGAGGACGGTTGAGCGGCGAGTGCGATAAGGGCACTCCCAAAGAAAAGAACTTGGGTCAGATTTGGAGCACAATATGAAACACCTGCTCCTGAACAGCTTCAATAAAGACGGACAGGCAGCGGGCACTTTGCAACTCAAATGCAGAACTGTGGGGACCAGGGGAGCTGCTGCATATAGCTCAGAGTCTTTCTCTCTCTCCCTCTCTCTCTCTTTCTTTTGTGCATGGTCTATTCAAGCTCAGATTACCAAACACCCTCCCTTCGCTTTTCTTAAAATCTTCTCTTCTCTCTCTCTCTGCTAACCTACTGCCATTTGTGATCTACATTTCATGTGTCCGTGGTAGAAAACCGCTCACTGAAAAGTTCAATATGCTGATGTAACCGTACCGATCGTGGTGTCCAAGTTGTGGAGAAAAATGTGAATGAAATTAACTCGGGGTGGAACACCTCTTTTGTAATATCCCAGTGGACGAGTTCCAAAATGGTGAGCTGACGAGTCAGTTTACTACCCAGCACTAAAAGCAAACCGTGCTGTTTGTGGGGTGTAAAGCACTGACCTTTCTTTTCTCCAACTATGTTTTGTTCTATAGTGTAAAATAAAACAAACAAACAAAAATCCACATTTTAGTATTTGTTACTGATTGACAATTGGTATATGAATAGAGTACACATACTAGTTTGCTGTCCACGAGTGCACAGAGTCCTGTGTCTTGATTTAGGGTTGATGTGCATTTACAATTTGTTCCAAATTTTAAGTCCACATCTTCACAGAGGCAGAAATACAAGAAATACATGTCGCCTTTTTAGTGCCATCTGTAGTAGTTGACAATCAAGCTATCAATTTTAAGGTGCAATGATAGATTTAAGATTCAGTCAATATCTACCTTTTAAAAAGCATATTTGCCCCTTTGCAGAAAATGCTGGGATGTAAAACTATATTCTTTCCAATCTTACAAATTAATAATAATTTATATAATAATAATAATAATGGTAATAAACTTACAAAGTAAAGCAAAAGTGTAAAATGTTCACATTATTTCTTCTGTTTCTATCCACACTACAATTTGTGTGGAAAAACAGCAGCAGTATAAAATTAAAATTAAATAAAAAAACAAACAAAAAAAAACACAAACAAAACCACTAAGCGCTAACTTTTCCCCCATTTTAACAAAACCTTTATAAAATATATATGTATATATGTGTATATATAAAAGAAAAATCTGAAAATACTTCTTACTCTTTTTAGTAAAGCAAGCAGTGTCTTCTAAAATATCCGCTTGTTTTGATTTTTTTCTTGTTTTCTGAAAAAAGCAAGGTGTATAAGGGGCAAATACTGACAAATGAACACTAAAACAATTGAGATCAAGAAAAATCAGATAGTCAAAATGAATGCACCAGAAAAAAAGAAAAAGGGAAAAAGAGCTCTTAAGAGAAGATTCGGATGGCCTGTGTGACCAGGGTGTGGCAAACAGGGCATTCAGGATGGTTTAGCTCACAGATTCGAATGGCGCACTCCATGCAGAAGAGGTTGTGGCCACAGGGGACCAAAGCGGCTGTCACCTTGCTCTCAAAGCAGGTCATGCAGTCCCGGGCCACAGCAGGTGGCGAGTCCGGCACTGGGAGACGGCCAGCAAATGGTGTCGAAGCGGAAGTAGGCTCGCTGTGGGCACGACGTGCCTGGGCGTGGGGAGACCCGACACCGGTAGAGCCGCCACCAGTTCCACAGGGCTCTGGAAGGCTGGGTGACAGTCTGGTCAGTGGGAGGGGCAGGCCTCCGAAGCTTTTGGAGCGCTGCTGGACGTAGTAGGCCACCTGTTTGGGATAGTCGGGGTCACCCCAGCTCTGGGAGCCCTCCGAACCGAAATAAGAGCAAGGCTTGTCACCGTTATTGGGATTGGGGAAATCACCCTTACTGTAAATCCCCCCACCTCCTCCTCCTCCGCCCCCACTACTTCCAACCATGGCGTCTGAGAAATTCTGGCGGTAGCTGCTGGTGAGCGGCTTGCGCTGGCCCCCCTGCAGCCCCCACACCTGCTGCAGGCGACTCTCCAGACCCCCGTTGCCACTCTCAGGGCCCAGGCAGTCGTTCTCGTTGTTGTGGTCATGAAGACCGCCTGTGCGGAAGGCGATGTGTGCCTCGATCTCCTCGCGTGCCCGCTCTGCATTCCCTGGAGAACCGGTGATCTCGAAGACAGGGTCACGGTCCCGGCTGGGCGTGACGATGTAGGTGCACGTTTGCTGCTGGATGCGCTTGATGGTGGAACCCTTGGGTCCTACCACCAGACCCACCACTCGGTAGGGCACCCGCACCTGGATGGTCGTCTGGCCAGGCAGTGGAGTTGGTGGTGAGCCGTTGAAAGAGACACCCAGTTTGTTCCTGGATGCCCTCAGCATGGAGAAGTGCTCTGCTGCAGAGATGATCTCACGCCTAGCTAACGCCACATCTTCCTTGCGCCCAGTAATCAGAAAGACTGGCTCTTCGCCCCGGACTGGGGTCTTGATATAAGTGTTGGTCTTGGCCCGCAAGGCTTTGATTTTGCAACCTGTGAAATGGAGAGGGGTAGTATAAGTCATCACAATATGATCAAAACTCACAGTATAATTTAGCCTTCCTTCTTTTTAATTTTAAGTGCAAAATGACCAAGTGATCTCATCGGAACTGACAGAGATGACTTTTTTGTTCTTTTTAATGCCAAAGAAGATACATATGTAATACCACTGTTATCAATCTTTTTTTGGTATATATATATATATATATATATATATATATATATATATATATATATATATATTTGCCTCTATATTGTGTTTTATGGCAGTTAGACAAACAAAGGATCCAAAATTACATCATAACATCTGATTATCAATATAAATTTAACCTAAGAATGCTAAATACAGCGACATTCATAATGAAATGGACAAAAGTATTGGGACACTTTCATATGTGGAGTTGGGTGTTGATCTCTGTTCTAGTTCAAAGGTATTTGTGGGTTGAAGTCATGGCTCTGTGGAAGCCACTGAGGTTCAACACCAAACCCACCCAACCATGCCTTTATGGGCCTTGCTTTGTGCGGTGGAGCACAGTCATGCTGAACCAGAAAAGGCTCACCCCAAAACTGTTTCCACAAAGTTGGAAGCATACACTCCAAAATGTCTTGGTATGCCTAAAGTTTTCCCTTCACTGGAACAAATGGGCTTAGGCCAAACAATGAAAAATAACCCCATTGCATTATCCCTCCTCCACCAAACTTTACAGTTGGCACAATGCAGTCAGGCGGGTAGCATTATCCTGGCATTTGCCAAACAGACTGCCAGACAGAGAAGCATGATTCATGACTCCACATAGCACATTTCCACTGCTCCAGAGGTGAGGTGATCTACACCACTCCATCTGATGACTGGCATTTTGCTTGGTGTTGTAAAGCTTGTGTGCAGATTCTCAGCTGTGGAAAACCCCATCATTAACCTAGAGCAGTTTTGTACTGATGTTAATACCTGAGTAAGTTTGAAACTCAGCAGTTATTGAGTCAGCAGAACATTGAAGACTTTGTTGCACTATGCTCATCAGCACTCTGCAACCCTGCTCTCTAACTTTACGTGGTCTGACACTTTGTGACTGAGATGCTGTGGTTCCTAAATGCTTCTACTTTTCAAGAATACCACTCACAGCTGATCGTGGAATATTTAAGATGGTGTGGATTTTGCAATTTAACTTGTTGCAACAGAGGCACCCCATTACAGCACCACACTGGAATTCAGCGAGATCTTTAGAACCACCCATCCTTTCATTGACATTTGTAAAGGCAGACTGCATGACTAGGTGTTTGATTTTATACACCCGTATCAATAAGACTTTTTTTAACAAGCATAACACACTGGCTCATATTAATTCCCACACATCAGAAATGTCATTTTCCCCAAGCTCTGGTTATGCTTTTATGCCCTGATGTAATTAATGAGATACTATTAATAAGTCAGGTAATAAGCTGCACTTTAGTATAAAATGGTTCATCACAGGAATACTGTAAATACTGTATTACCTCGGTAACCATTTTCTCTCAATGTAGTGAAGTGTACTCTTTTCTTTTGATCATATGGTCTAAAAAGCCCTGCTTTGACATGTTGTTAAAAAATAAAATCTCAAATGCAAATTTCATAGTACTGTAATATCCAAAGTTTCATCTGAGAGCTTTTTTTCCCTTGCTGTCTTTTCAGTTCACAACACATAAAGGCAACACCATATGGGCAGTACCATATAGGCCTTTTGTCACAATAATATGATGTATTGACACACTGTTACATTTTACAGTGTAAAAAAAATATGATAAATATAGTGTATTCTCATTACTCAATAAAAATGATAACTGTAATCTTTAAAAGCCCCAAATCTGTTGTGCTGTTATAGCGGTAGAAAAAATGATGCTTCAGATTCATGCAAAATGAGCAAATTTGGGCATCTTAGAGCTAATAGACTGAGTAAATTGAGGTTTTTATTTGTCTGTCTGCTGTTTTCACCAAACTCAAGCAACACCACTTTGTGAAATTCTCAATGGTCAAATGAAATGGCCTTTGTTGCAAAGGGCTAATAAATCATTCATAATTATATCCCGTTTCTGCTAAACAAATAACAGGCCCTTGAAATTCTTGGTTGCTGTCTAAATTTAATTTAGTTTGAAGTAATTAAATGCTGATCAACTAATAAGTCACAAATAATTACTAATTGTTTTATTCACTATTAATAAACGACCATTGAAAAATGCTTACAGCAGCAGTATTGTACAGTACAATGGTAATGTATAAGCACTAGGTTATCACACAACGAAATATTAACCAGTATTGTTTCACAGCAATGCCTGTTGGAGCAGCACTCTACATGCTATTGATTATGGTAATAAAGAAAAGGTCACCTGAGGACAAAGAAAGCAATATGTGAGATGTATTTAAAACCACATCACTCAAATCAGTGAATTCAGAAAGAAAATGATGACCAATTTCTTGTGGAATTGTTAAATCTGTTGGTGTATAGAAATGAAAACGGAAACTGCAGTATTGTCGTACAATGTGTTTGGGTGGTTCACATGCAGCATAGTGATGTCTGCCGCTGTGCTGCTTCTGAAACGCCTGGCTGCTGAGTGGGATTTGGTGAAGACCGTGGCCGAGGGGCCCGTTTCACAGCCAGATCGTGGCAGCCGCAGATAAAAAAAGAGTGGGGAAAAAACACTAGATGGAACATCTAGCAGTGACAACAAGCAGCGCGAGCTCCTCTCCCACTGTTGAATAGCTCTGCACGCTGCAGGACTATAGCCCCCCTAACAGGCTTGGCAGCCACTGCAGGTGAATGAAGCATGCTTACTACAACCATTCAGACTGAGCATGTTCCCTGTGAGCATCCAAGCAGACACTGCTGCCTAATGACTGAAGGAGGACCATGTGGCCTTGAATAATGGCCCATATTGATTGTGTCATGGATATCGCTAGTAATGCTTTTTTTTGGTGGGCGTTCTTATGATGTAGTCAACAAGTCAAGTCTCCAAATTCCTTACATGGACAGTAAAACGAGCTGCATTAGGACAAGCTCGGCGTGGGAATGGAAGAAAATCAGTTTTCATTAATACAGACAATAACAGCAGGTTCCTTTTTGCAAACATCAGAATCAGCCTTGTTAAAAATAAACAAATAAACAAGACCATGACAAAGTGCAGCATTTGCCAACACTTATAATCCAATTCTTCCCCAAGAAAGTCTTTGAATTCAACAAAAATACAACACACTGTGCGTCATTTTCATCTGAGCACAAGGAACAACGAAGTTGCTCAAAGCAAAGTGCGCATTCGAAGCAACTAATAAAGCGCCAAATCAAAAGGAGCTCATCCCGGATCCTCCTAATCAGCACTTTTCAGTCAAGGCAAAGCCCTCTGCTGCACTTGGACAGCCTGGTCCTGCCCCCACAGCACTCCGTTCCCCGTCATTAAAATTCAAGGGCACACTTCACAGCACCCATCCAGAGCCACCTAGGAAAATGCAGGCACTTGGGCAAAACGTAATGAGCCTGCATGTGCAGGAAGGAGCCAAACAAGGGTTACGCTTCAGCCTTTCAGGGGGTGTGTTCGGATTTGTTGGCTCCAGCGTTGTTGCTGTTATGTTTGGTCAAAGCTCCACGCTCTTGCTGTTCCTCCTCGGTTCCTCCCCTGACCCCTCGCTGCCGGCCAGCATGTGGATGGAAGCGAGGTCTGCATCGGGACAGGACGCCTTCTCCCAGTATCATTGGTCGCCTGGGCGTGACTCTGCAACAGTGAGCAAGGACACCCCCGAGCTCCAGCAGCCCTTCTTATCCGATCATCTCCGAAGGCTGAACAAAGCCTGGCGCCAAGGGGATGCGCAGACGTTGAATTAATCAAGCATCTCTTTTGCAGGAAGCCGCCCAAAGCAGGACGACATGGGAGACCAGTGGAGATGGGTGAGACCTTCCTGGACCAGTAGCTCCTTCACCTTAAACTTGTAGGGCTGTCCAACAATGGGCATCACGTCACTGGACAGCAGGGTCAAAATCCAGCTATTGTGGTCCATGACCTGCAAAGACATCATTAGTCCATCCAGATGAGTCCTGTTTTGGTCCCCACGTGAATGGAGACCATCATTGTCCAACGTCCACCTGCCACTTCCAGTCCTTTGTTTGACGCCCCAACTGAAAACAACCGCCACCAAGTGTTGGGGACGAGCTCAAAAGTGTCCAGGACGTCAAAGAGCCCAACGTGGACAGCACTGACTGCGTCCACGAGCCGAGACAACAACTACAGGCGGAGCTCGGCGTTTTATACACAAACTACGGACGAAACTTGACCCAAACACGGCGGGCGACCCGCTGCGTCGTTCAGCCGTCAAACCCCGCGCTGAGAGGACAGGAGGGGCGGGAGACAGCGCCGCGTGCCCCCGTCCCCCCCCCCCCGTCCCCTCCGGCCGACCGTTAACGGTCGTTTTTTTAAACACTCCCTCGCGCGCAGACGACAAAGGAAGCGCGCGCTTCCAGCCTCGAAGTGTGCACGCTGCCTCGGCGAGGCTGTTCCGCGTCCGAACCGAGCCGGGAAGCGGCCGGGACGGGCTTTTTCCTTCTCTTCCCCCCAAAACCCAACACTCTCTACCACCCGTGCGTGTTGGCGGCCCGGCCACGCCGCGTCCCGGCTGCGCACGGGCTCTTTGGCTCATAAGCAGCGTGGCAGCGTCTCGTCTGAATAACAACAACATGCAGCACCACTCCCTTCAGCAGCTCTTTTTGTCTCGTAAGCTGTGCGCGAGGGAGGCCTCGCAAGTTGTCTGGACCCACACCAGCCTCCCTTCCTTACCTTGCCTGCCCACGATCTCGGCCACATGCTCGGAGCTGGGCACCGGGACACACTCGGTGATGTTGCAGCCCCGCGCCTTCGTCTCGCCGGCCGGGCCGTCGTACAGCGCGCACAACTTGCTCTTGCTCTGCAGGATGCCCGCGTCCCCACCTCCTCCTCCTCCTCCGGCGCCTCCGCTGCCGCCGTGCCCGGGCTGATGCGCGCTTCCTCCGTTGTTGTTGTTGTTACTGCTCCCCCCTCCGCCTCCTCCTCCTCCTCCACGCTCCTGAACCACCCCGCCGCCCTCCTCGGCTTCCCCGAGACCGAGCAGGGAGAGCTGGCCGAGAGCCACGCGGAGCGCCCGCGACTCATCCTCGTCATCGTCCGGCGGCGGGGCGAGGAGGCCCTCGGCGCCGAAGCCCGAGGCGGCCAGGTCCCCGCCGTAGCCCCCGTTCTTCTCCATGATCCCTGCTAGGAGCAGCAGGCTCGGCATGGCTGAACAAAGCGAGTGAGGAGACAAAAGACGCGCGAGCGAGACTGGAGGGAGCTGTAGAGCTCGTGCCGCCCTCCTCCTCCTCCGCCCTCGTGCGCTGGCCCCGCCTCCGCGTCCCGCCCACCCCCTCCCCTCTGCCCCGTTTCTCCGCGCACTCATTCAACTCCACACCCTCCATGTTCTCCTGTGTGTTGAGGTGTATTAGTTATACAGTTATACACTGACTTATAAACACCACATAAACACATCAGTGGATAAAACACCCACTTCTGTAAACACCACAGTGAATAAGACACCCACTTCTGTAAACACCACAGTGAATGACACCCACTTTTATAAACACCCCAGTGAATGACACCCACTTTTATAAACACCCCAGTGGATGACACCCACTTTTATAAACACCACAGTGAATAAGACACCCACTTTTATAAACACCTCAGTGAATAAGACACCCACTTTTATAAACACCACAGTGAATAAGACACCCACTTTTATAAACACCTCAGTGAATAACACCCACTTTTATAAACACCACAGTGAATAAGACACTTCTGTAAATATCACAATGAAGAAGACACTTCTGTAAACCACACAGTGAATAAGATACCCATTTTTATAAACACCACAGTGAATGACACCCAGTTTTATAGACTCCACAGTGAATAAAACACCCACTTCTGTAAACACCTCAGTGTATAAAATACCCACTTCTATAAACTCCACAGTGGATAAAATTACAACTTCTGTAAACACCTCAGTGGATAAAATTACAAGTTTTATAAACACCTCAGTAGATAAAACACCCACCTCTGTTTTGATAATGGTTGCATTGTGTGGGGGAGTGTCTATGTTTTTCATTAGTGACCAGACTGTTTCAGTGATGACTGTATTGTTTACATTAGTGTCTTCACTGTTTCAGTGATGACTGCATTGTGTTGGGCAGGGTCTGTTTTTCAGTGGTCACTGGACTGTTTTGGTGATTACTTTTGTTTTCTTTATTGTCTTTACTGTTTCCATGATGACTAGACTGTTTTGGTGCATTTTCCTTGATAGATGGGTCAACTTAAGGCATTTGTGTGGTGTAATCAACAAAGTGTCAACTTGTTGACATGACCATTTCCCAACCCTCTTTATCACATATGAGTAAACAGGCTGTGTTTGCTGTGGTTTTAAGACTGATAAATTGTAAAGAACATCTTTTTCTGTTTGGATAGCCCTTCTTGTACTTCATTCAAAAAGCTGTCCTCGGTGAAACCCTCCACTCTTAGGAAATTTAGGCCTCCGCTGTCATGACATTTTGATGTGAGGGAAAGTGATGCAGTGTGTACATGAATTCATAGGAATTTAATTATGAAATATATAAATAAATACAGTATTCTCATTACAGCACTATAAACAAAGCTCTGATAACCTGCGTGCCATTGCGGTGCCTTGCTTTAAACCAGCCAATCAGAGCAGAGCTTGTTACATTTTTCACAAGCCCACCATGAAAGTGAAAAATCAGCCTGTTTCACCCTGAAGCAAAATAACAGGGTGGTAAATAGGCTTACAAATCTGAATTTGAGCATTTTGCAGCCCAAAACTACACACTTACTAGTTCTACATCAAACAACAATGAAATACATACATAAACCTCCACTTAACCCTTAGAACCCTCACTATACAAGTTGTGTCTTTTGTGTTTTTGTCATTGCATATTTTTTTTGTAATAACACAGTAATTACATGGGATAGTCACATGGTATATGATGATATCTTTATGAAAGGCCTTTGGCTTCTTAAAGTTATCAAAAATTGCCAAATACCTGTTTTTTATGTTTGTTTTTTTACTTATTTTTGAAAGTAGAGCCTTGAAACTAAAAAAAAGATTTCTGAACAAAAAAGCTTTAGATGGGTGTCTATAAGTTGAGAATAAAAAATATATATTTTACAATATTTTATATATAGTTTATATAATATTTTATGATATAGCTTATTTTGTGACAACATGTATGAAAAAATTCAGGCGTTCTTTATTTTTTGGATGATTTTGTCTCTTGGATCCATGCATATGTCTAAAACTGCTTATCACAGCAGCCCAAAACTTGAAATAATTTGTTCAAGGCTAATATGACCAACATCTCAGGTAATAAAAACTGCTTTATTATATTGTATTTTAATAACAGGAGCTTCTAAAAACAGTAAATTTGATAAAAGTATGATTTTCCACAATGAATTACAGATGCTTCACTGCATCACTGTTGTTAAAGAGAAGGTTCTGCGGGTTCTAACCATATGTGCTCTGTGCTGGTGGGTCAAGGCATTCCTGACTTATAAAGCTGAGAACACAAGGTGTGATTCTGCCCTCACCGTGAGGGTTGAAAAGGTTAACTTGGCCAGTGTTTGTGTAGTTATAACTCAGTTATTACTCCCTGGTTTGGATCAACCACACTTCATCAAGTTACAAAACAGAGCAGCCTGTTCTTCTAAATAGATTTTTGCTGTAAGTCTACAGTAATGATTTTTAATTTTGTTTATAGAAGCGTAGATCCACTTAGTACAGTCAAACATGTTCACTTATCTCTAAAAAATCTGCTCCCAGAAGCAAGTGTGTGATTGCAGTGCAATTGTGTAGATAAAGGTTACCAGGAACATCTCCAAAGCTCTCCTCGTGGGGGTCTAGTGTTTATGTTCTCACTGCTTTGGTAAATCAGTGCTTAGTGCTGTTAAATCGGGTGCACTGCTGATGGAATTGAACACATCCAAGTGCTGGATGGGGGCGTCCAGGAGAAATCTGGAAACAAGCTTTGTTCTAACAAGGTCTGTACTTTGTTCTGAATTTCTACTGTATTTCTGACTCTTATTGCTGAGGAAAGGCTTTGACTGAAGAGCTCCGGCGCTGAAAACATCACACACACTTTGCCTTATGCTCGCTGGGGAGCTGCCTCTCTGTGGAGGCTGTTTGGAGTCAGAGTCTGATGCTCTGTAGGAATCAAGCTGAACTGAAGTGCACTGAAGCGGGGCGGGGCCAGACTGCGCCACTGGGCGGGGAGGGGCGGGGCCTGTCGTTACTCCCGCCCCGTCTGGCTGAGGTCTAGCGAGCCGCCTGCTTTCTGCTCCAGTCTGGAGGTATCTCGAGTGCCTCCCTGCTCCTCTCCTCTCTTCTCAGCTCCTCTCTTCTCCTTTCCCATCTCTCTTCTCCTCTCCTCCCTGCTCTTCCTTCTCCTCTCGTCTCCTCTCCTCTCCTCCTCTCTTCTGCTCCTGTGTTGAGGAAGCTGTGATGGTGAGGATGAAACCCACGTGCTGCTCCACTCTGTCTCGGCCATTTTCTCTCAGACCGACCCCTCAGTGGGGGGGGCAGAGGCACCCCCCCCCCACTAACACGCACAGGCTGATAAACAGCGCTGCGGCTCCGCCCTCCGGAGGGGTTGCAGTGGGTCAGAGAGAGAGAGAGCGACGGACTGCGGAGAGAGAGAGAGAGAGAGAGAGAGACTGCGGAGAGAGAGAGATGGACTACGGAGAGAGAGAACACAGAGAGAGAGAGAGAGAGAGAGATGGACTACGGAGAGAGAGAGAGAACAGAGGTAGAGAAAGAGAGAGAGAGAGAGAGAGAGAGAGATGGACTACGGAGAGAGAGAGAGAACAGAGAGAAAGAGAGAGAGAGAGAGATGGACTACGGGGAGAGAGAGAGAGCAGCGCGAACAAAAGAGAGACTTGTGAACAGACAGCAGCGCGCGCAGCTCAGAGACTCACAGACAGAAGTGTTTATGACTAAAAGCATAAAAACCACACATTCAGCACTAATACAACAACACTGACCACGTTTATACACTCAACAACAACAATAATACTAACATCAGCAACAATAACAACCATAATACTAATACAACACTGACTGGGATAAACACAACACTGAACACACACTCAACAACCATAATACAACAATAATACTAACATCAGCAACAATAACAATGATACTAATACAACAAAACTGACTGGGATAAACACAACACTGAACATATACACTCAACAAACATAATACTAATAACAACAACAATAATAGTAATACAACAACACTGACTGGGATAAACATAACACTGAACACATACACTCAACAACCATAATACAACAATAATACTAACATCAGCAACAATAACAATAAAATTAATACAACAATGATACTAATACAACAACACTGACTGGGATAAACACTGAACACATGTATACACTCAACAACAATAATACAACAACAACAAATATACTAACAACAACAATAATACTAATACAACAACAATGATACTAATTAATACAACAACACTGACAGGGATAAACACAAACCTGACCACATTTATACAGTCAATAACACTAACAACAACAATAATACTAATAACAACAACAATTATAGTTTAATATTGTTTAATTTATTAATGAACATTAATGTTTGTTATAGGAATTAAATAATATTCAATTTAATACAAAAGAGAAATATTCATCTGGATACGAACAATTTATAAATACTTTATTATCAATTTATTTACTGTTATAGAGTTTACACTGAATCACCCTCTCTCTCTCTCTCTCTCTCTCTCTCTCTTTCCCTCACAGCCCTCTCTTCCACAATACCTGCCCCTCTGTCTCTATCTCATTCTCTCTGTCTCTCTCATTCTCTCTCTTTCATATTGTCTCTCTCCCTTATGTCTCTCTCTTCCACAATACATGACCCCCCCCCCCCCCTTTCACCCCTCCCACCCCGTCTCTGTTATTAACGACACTCATTATTGAATATTGATCAGACTGTCTGGAAACAAGTGGCCTGATTCTCTTCTGTCCAAGTTTGACAAAATCATGTGTCGGAATCCAATAAACCCAAGATCAGATTTCAGTGAGCAGACTGGGAGGCTGTTCACGCACACGCCTGTCTGGGATCAGCTGCTGTTGGAGAAGGTGTGTTCAGAAAACACACACAGGCTGATCCTGCGTCATGGCTGTGACCTCACACAGACTTGCGTGATGTTGTGGTGGTGTAATCTCTTCAGTCCCTGTAAATGGGGAGAGAGTCCCATGGGTGGGTTATGGTTGGGGTGAGGGTGGGCTGTTGTTTATCTGGGAGGGGTATTCAGGGGATTCAGACAACCTGCTGTAGACGAGCAGACAGGAGGATAATTATGATGCTGGGAGGCTCTCACAGAAACAACATTTCATATTGATGTTTTCAGGGGAGGCATTTACACACAGTTAGACTCAACGGTGTACATTTGTTCTGAACAGTGGTAGAATGCCCCCCGTTATTAATAAAAATATTAATTATTTAAATGTAAGTGCAGATGTTTTTAACCACAATTACCATTGGTGTTGGAATTTGACCTCTGGCACACACACACACACCCACACACACACACACACACACACACACACACAGTGAGCACATGTGTTCAGAATGGTGGGCTACCTTTGTTGTGGCACCTGGGACAATTTAAAGGCTGTAGTTGACCTGCCATCTCTCTCTCTCTCTCTCTCTCTCTCTCTCTCTCTCTCTCTCTCTCTCTCTCTCTCACTGTGTAGATGTACTAGGTAAGTAAGTAATCTTTATTTATATATAATCTTTTCCAGAGCAGCTCACAAAGTGCTTTCCAGACAAAAAGTAAATCAGATAAACTGGTAAAAATAAATACAATCATCCAAAACACAAAAGAATCTCGGTATCAAAAGAACCACATAACCTTCAAGGTTCACGTACTGAAAGCAAGAGAAAAAGGTAAGATATAGAGCAGCTATTGTGTCCTGAAGGTGGGATTATAAGAGAAGATTTTAAGCTAAGTATCTCCAACCATTTTCACACACATACATTGGTTTCGGTGAGACAAGTGATTCATCTAATAAAAAAATATTTCACGCAGGTAAAATACACCTTGATGACGAGATAGAGAGCATATTTCCCCTCGATTACACACCACTGACCTTTCAAACGTTAATCATCTGATTGGTTTGGTTGACAATGTAGCAAGCAGAGAAGCATCTGACTGGCTGCTTTCTCCCCTGCCTGCTCCTCACTAAGCCCTTCCTCAGCAGACTCGTTCTCGACCCCGTCACGTGCTTTTGTCTGATGTGCTGAGTTGTGGGAGGCCGAATGATATTGGGGGTTGATGTTCCCTTTAAAGCTGTACAAAAAAGCTAATTCCCGAATGCTGTACTCTTTACTCATTTAAAATTCCCTGCCAGATGCATTTTTCGAGCCTGAAAAGAGGACATGCCTGGGGACAAAGGACATCTGATCACCCTACTTATGTGAGACTTGAGAAAGCAAGGAAAAAAAAAAAAAAGGTTGGTCATTATTTTCACGTCAACATTAAAAACAAATCAATACATCAGTTAAATTAAGCATTTAATATAATATATTATTATATAATATATTTAATGTAAGTGTTTATTTTCATCTGTGTGTAGATGTTTTTTAGGCTGTGGTCAATCAGCAGTGATGGGAAGCAGTTTGACCAGTGGTTGATGTAAATGCAGGTACATGTAGACCAATAGTAAGAGCAAGAAGGTCGGATGTAAACACGTGCTTTTCAATGCCACTATTGGTCTACACGTGGCTGCGTCAACATCAACGATTGGTCAAACTGAATAAACAAACCCTGATGTGCCTTTAGCGCCCCGGCCATTTGGCGAGTCCACTTGCATTTGGGTTTGATGATTTCTGCCATGCCAGATCTCTCTACTCGCCATGTATGGGACGTTTTTTTACGCAAGTGAAGCAGAAGAACAGAAGCTCATTTTCTGGTGGATGACAGTGTTAATGTTCTTTTAGTTCTGAAAATCCAGATACTTGTCCTGCATGTTTGCATATCAAACTGCTCTTGTTCGATTGGCTAGACTGGCAGTGCAGCAGGCGTGTTTATTTGCATACAGTCGAAGTCAGTCATAGGTTTGCTGTCTAGTTTATTTAATATTGTCAACTTAATTTCAATTACTAACTAACTAGGTGTAAATGGAGAGAATTAGTTTACAAAAACTACTCAAACTGGAGTCATGAAGTAACTGAAACCCTACCTCCTCCTCTCCATCATTGCGCTCCCTACAAAATCCCACCCATCACCACTCCAGTTCCTCCTTCTCCCCGCGGAGTCCAAAACAAGAAGCCACCCAGAACTCCAGTCCATATTCCTTGAGTGCCCGTCCTTGCCTCACGCATACCTTATACCTGATCCACACTTTGCCAAACCTTAATAATGTGATGTTACCCTTCCATACATTGAAATCCCGTGGTGATTAATGCTGCCATTACACCAAATGACTGTTCAAGCGATTCCACTGGGAGCATTGCAGTCACCCCAGTAGTTCCCTAATCCCTACGAAGTTTCACTCAAGCTGAATCCTTTCATTCTCTATAGCTTCGAATTCCACTTCATATGTCTGAATTCCCCGTGGAGGCTTAAGCTGGCATACGTTTGCAACCTCATTGTTATGATTTGTGTTCTGATACAACGTTTCACGAGGGATGAGAGTTTGATGAAGAGAAGAATACATTTACCATAAACAATTAACATTTCTGGATGTGGAAACCTTAGCTAAGATGGTGCTCAGCACATTTCAATAGTCCTCCGTTCTTGTGTTCTTGGGTTCTCCGAAGTGTTCAGCTACTTCGGAGCAGCTGTGGTCTGGTGGTTTGCGAACCAGCCTTGCAACTGGAAGGTTGCTGGTTTGAATACCTGAACTGGCAGGACATGACTGATGTGCCCTTGAGCAAGGCACTGAACTCCTCAGCTGCTCACTACTCCGGGCATGTGTGCTCACTGCCCCCTAGTGTGAGGATGGGTTAAAAAATATAATTACTGTTACTCAGTATTTCCTTGCGAATCCAAGCAACAGGAGTCTGTTCTTCATGTTCTTTGTGTTGAGAAACTCCCTGAATCTCTGTGGTGAAGCCGGATATAAAGTAACTGCACTCAACGTATAGTTTAGGATAGAATATACAACTGGTTAAAGGTCTGCTCGTGTTCTTACATAAATGATCAAAACATTATTTGCTTCTTGCTTTTCCCTCAAATCTTGGAAATGTCTGCTTTTGGGACCTGACTGGGAAAAACACTGTTATAGCAAACTGAATATCAGCACAGCTGTGAAACGACCACTACCATTTTCCGGCCATACCATAATGTCCCACGGAAATCTCAGCACTGAAAGGTGTCATTACACTCCTGGGCTTGAATGGACTTCTTCTCCAGTGCATTGGACTAGGCCTCACCAAATGTCCAAAAGGTCATCTGCCTCCGCTAATGGTGTCCACTGGGAATCCAAGGCCCAAATCAATATCAGCTATGGATCACAGATAATGTTTCCCTCTCCCTGCAGCCTGTCTGCGTGTTTCGCCCTTTTGTCCCCCCCCCATTCCTTTGTTTGTGTTTTTACCAGTTTATTGTAATGAGTCAAGAATGGTTTGCTGAAAGGTTATTAAGCGAGAACACACACCTCAGTATTGTGGTGTCTCCTGCTTTCAGCACGCTGCTGATTACGTCACAGCTCATTAATCCATAAAGCTCTTTATGAAAGACAAATCGCGGGCAGCACTCGCCGCCTGTATGCAGAGATGACCTAATATGACATCATCTACTGGAGAGCAGGCCTGAATACGGCAGCCGTGTGGCGGGAAGTCATGTGATAAGGACACTCAGTCAGCCAGTGCCTCAGAAAGCACAGATTGTCGTTATTAACATCATTATTATCATTGGATTTGCTGCCACAATAAATACTTTCCTATTGAATAATCAATCAGTGAAAGTGAAGCTTTTTTAAAATTCAGATGGAAATGTTTAATAACACATATAATGTCCACTATTCTTCTCCTTCTTCTTCTTCTTCTTCTTCTTCTTCTTCTTCTTCTTCTTCTTCTTCTTCTTCTTCTTCTTCTTCTTCTTCTTCTCCTGCTAAATATTATTAAAACTGGCTTTGCTGCTATAATAAATACAGCCTTATTGACTTATCAATCAATAAATGTGGAGCTTTAGTGCTTTTATTGCTTTTTCTGAGATAGCTTTCAAAATAATTACTCCAAAGTTGATTATGACTTTAAACCTTTTAGATGTTTAAAACAGTGTTTTCTTTATTCTATTAATGTGCAAAGGTTTTTCCAAATAGCATGATTTGTTGGTTTCCAACCTCAATATTCATGATTTTTCTGGATTTAATATATTGGAAAAAATATCACATAGTAAAGGACACTGTATCACATAATAGATTACAGGACAATCTTCATAATAATAACAACAATAATAATAATAATAATAATAATAATAATAATAATAATAATAATAATAATAATAATAATAATAATAATAATTGATTTGCTCCTAAAATAATTTGTCTTGATGTATCAATGAAAGTAAAACTTGAGTGCTTTTTAATTCCCATATGAATTATCTAAATTATTAATTAACCCATTAAACATCATCTTTTCATTGATAATCACAGGTTGCTTCTTAAATTTAGCTTTAGTTTTATAATTATTGGCTTTTTCTGCTGTTACTGTTAAAATGGAAACCTCTTAAACTTAATCGCTGTTGTCATCTGCAAACATTTGAATGCTCCTGTTTAAATGACATGTTTTGCTGAAATTTGAGCAGAAAGTTTATGTTTTGGATGAAAATATAACGCGATAAGGACAGTCAGGTTACAAGTTACATGGACATTTTCCTCTTAAACATGTTGTTGGTATAATTATTATTATTATTTGTTGCTATAATAATTAGCCTTTTTAAAAGTGATGCAATAATAAAAGTATATTTCAGGGATTTTTTTTCCAAGCACATTATTAACCCCTTAAACTGAATTTAACATGTTTCACATTGACATCCATTGAACGTTAACATTTTTTTTTCTCTAGTAAAGGTTTTATGTGACAGCGATGATAAAATGTACCAACATGTACCACAGCCGTCCAAATCTATATATTTAATGATGTAAGACTTTGTTAAATGAAGCACATAAACAGTAAATGTCGTGTATTTTATGCAGAGAATTTATTCATTTATTGTTTCCACTTTGAAAGTCAACAAAACATGAATCGTTGTACTAAATGGTTACATATGAGTGGATTATGAAATGATTTAGTAGGTGCTATAAAATGAATGTGTACATTCTGTTGTTCTGAGAGTGAAACCACACACAGGTTAATTGGGTGATTATTAATGAATTAGTCATTGCGGTGCTTGTTCTGTCTTCCCAGCTGTTTCACACACAGTTCATTTAGAAGCTGTAAACATGGCATAAAACCCCCCATTTAATTCAGATCATTACCTTATATCTTAAAAAGAGGCTTGGTGTAGTGGGATGTAACTACTGGCAGGACAGGGCTCAACTGGACTGATCCAGACCTTGTTTTCAGTGCTTCAACTTTCCAATCAGACCGATTTGTTCGTCAGATAGGACGGAGAGTAGGACCGGATGCTCAGTGTTTTTAAATACAATTTTGTTATATTTTATCTCATTAAAGGCATTTTTAACATTCGCATGGAGCTCAGCTTTGGTTGGAATGTGTCAAGTGTGAAGATATGAGACTGCACACTGGTACGAGGTTGGTGTAACTCAACCTTGAACAGATTTTCACATGAGTCAGGTGTGATTGTGCATTTCCACAAACACAGGTTTCTGCATATGCACAGAGTGGAAACACTGCTCAGCTGGGAGTCTGAGTCAGGTGGGTATGACCTCATTGCTTCCTTTCAGCTATTAGGTCATCCTCTCTCTCTCTCTCTCTCTCTCTCTCTCTCTCTCTCTCTCTCTCTCTCTCTCTCTCTCCTCATCAGCTATGAATACTAAGTGACACACACTGATGTTCCTGATGCTCAGATTCTGTCAAAGTCGTGCTACAAACCCACACACCCTCAAGTGATCCCGCCTCTATTAGACCCCACCTCTGAATATGTGGTATGATGTAATTGCTGATGCTGATGGTGATGCTGAGTAATTAATTTCAGAAATCAGCTAAAATTCACTCATTTCCAAATGAATTAAATCCAGTTTATGGAGCTTCCGGTGCATGTTTACTGTTCTGTCCACATGTATCCTATACAAACTGCATACAGACTCTTACTGATCAGCAAGAGGGGGGTGGGGATAATGACATCACTGACCCAGATATTGGGTTATACATGAAAATATAATTATTGCAGTTTCATCTCAAAATAATATGGATGATCATTTTCCAACATGATTTCTGAGATCCCACAAATCTGGCCTTGGGCTCTAAAGGAAAAAAACAAAAACGGTAGAAAATGTATGAAAATGTGCCTCACAAAGCCATCGTAAACAATTTCTCAGGCATGAGGCAGCATGGGTATTATTTTATGATGTAAATAACTTCAGGAAATCACTCACAAGCACTGTGAACAATGTCCATGACACTTATTTTCTGCACAACTTTCCCCGACAGTAAAAGAAATCCCTTCGAGCAGGTCTCAGAAAGAACTGTAAATCAATAGCTGTGAATCAGAGGATATAGGATACAGCTGACACTGCATTTCTCAGCCTTTACGTCACTGAAGGCTGTCTTGTTTTGTGGATTCCTTCATACATGGCGGAGAAATGCATCCTTTGTTTCGGAGAAATTGACGGATGCAGCTGGTGTGACCTTTAAGGTCTTCAGTGACCCATAGTCCTTCCCACGCAGTGCACAACCTGCCAGAGTGATGAGTCTGTAAAGAAACATGACATTTAATGTAACATTCTTAAAGAGGGGATTGTCCGACATACAGGTTACGTTGGTATGCTGTGGTGTTGATTCAGCCTCCTCAGACGGGCAATGATTGAATGCATGTGACTGAACTCTGAAGAGGAGTCTTGGGCTTTGTTCAGACTGCAGTCAAATCAGATCTGTTTCTCAAGTCAGATGTTGTTTGTGAGTCCAAACATGGGCTGCTGTGGTAAAGATCTAGGCATCAATAATGTAGCCTTTGGTGCTCTTCTTGGATCTCTGTGGTCGTTTGTTGCGTTGAGTGACACAAGTTGAAACTCTGTTTGAGCAGCCAGAGCATCCGGACTGAGATGCATTTGAACAAATCTGACTGTAATCGCACTTCAAACCACCTCCAACTGCAGTGTCAATCTCGTTTCATTTGATTTCATTTGTTTGTGCTATGCAGGCTATCAAAAATCTATTTGGATACAATCTAGATTGGCCAAAAATGTTCATCTGGCAGTCTGGACATAGTCACACCCCCTGCCCAACCCCAGTCCTGTGTGCATTTTTAAAGACCCCCTATGTAATGATTCCAATACAGGCATCAGAATGGCCACACCCCTTTTTGTGCATCTAATAATGAGAAAAAGCTCAGTTTTCTTTACTTCCCTTTGGGCCAAAAGGAGAGATCTGTGACATCGAGCAATGTACGAGAGGCTGTAACCGGTAAACCATGGGACTCAGGACATTGTCCAACCCCTATGTCTTTCATGTCCGGCTCCTAACAGATATAATCAGTAGCAGATTCTTATTTTATGCTGTTTAATTGTCAAATATCTCTTTTTGTATTCAGCACCTGTCAAATTAAAGGGCTAACCCCAAACTGTGTGGGGGAATCACAGCCCACAGTATCCAGATGTGCTGCTCTTGTCTGTGAGCCGAGTGTATTTGATTGAATATGTGATTGTTTATGTTTTAAATGTCCTGATTCTGAGACCGAACTCTCTGCGAAAAAGTATTTTAAAAGAAAAGACTGTAAAGTGACATCAGCCTAATGATGATCTCAACTGAGCTATAAACCACAAAATCAGACAAAGCACATTTCCACTTTCAACTCCTCAGACCCTGAAATACCAACACTAACATGTCGTCCCCCGTGGAGCTATGAGGTCTGCATTCGGAGCAGTTTTGAAATATTGAGCCTTACAGTCTTTGTAGTGACATTGAAATATATATGAAGATAAACCTTCTGAAAAACTAAGAAAACAACACCTCACAGTGTTACAGAATAAGAAAACTCAATTAAACCACGTCTGAGTCTGATATTAAATATTAACCATGAAGCAGAAAACGACTAGTTTACTATTAAATTTACTCATTTAATTTGACTTGACCAGTGAAGATGACGAGCAGGTCCACTGAACGCTAGAGCACATCCAGGGTTTCATTAGTGATAACCTGTTCTCAACATGATTGTTTATGATTTTTCATTTTCATTTTTATGATACAGGTTTTTTGAGAGATTATCGACTTCCACACGTGCCTCTACGATGCCCACTTCACAGACAGGGGGCGCATCATTGAATGGAGGGAGCAGAATGCTTGGTTCAGCAAATTGCATGTCTGCTAGGCTGTTCTGACCAAAGCGCTGTCTCCTTTATTTGCAGTACGGTTGTGAACAAGCATCCTGGACTCATATGGACCGGAGTCGTATCGTCTTCAGTGACAAATACAGATTCTCTTTGGGATCCAACGACGGTATAGAGGCCTGGCAGAGAGCTCTTCAACCCTGCATTGCTGTAGAGTGACACACTGCCACACCTTTGGTGTGATAATCTGGGGTGCCATCGCATATGACACTCAGTCACCCATAGTAGTGATACAAGGGACACTAACAGCTCAGCAATATGTGCGGGGCATCCTGCGAACACTTGTTGCCTCTCATGGCAGGTCTTTCAACTTGCATTTCTAGAAGGGTAATGCTTGCCCACACAGCCAGGGTTTCCCAGGAATATCTCGGCCACACTGAAACACTTCCTTGACCTGCCTGGTTGCCACATTTATCACCAATCACACCTTTTATGGGATCAGCCGGATCGCCAGCTCCAGCAACCTATGAGTGTGCAGGATCTACAGGCCCAGCTGCAACATCTGTGGCTAAAAGTGCTTTTATCCAGGCTAGCGGTCCAACAGGGTCCTAGAACCTCCTTTCAATCGCGCCGTTTTCCCCACACAAACGTCTCCTTTCACTCTAATATTGCAATCACTTAAGTATCATCATTACATTCATGCACAGGAGGTTTAATTCCATTCCACCCGTCCATTCAACTTCGAGCAGATCTCCAAGCTCAGTAACCTTCTTAGACAAAGACTGAAGGTATAACTCACACACCAGTGAAACACTACACTGCAGTCACTCTGTCTTACCTCATTCATAGTCACCCTGACAGGAAACTGCATGATTCATCCATTGGGGGGCGCGCTTAGCCTTGGTATGACCTCACCACCAGTCCTGTCTGGAAGTGTGTGTTTAGATCAGATTAGATCTTTGCTTTACTGATTCCAGAGGGAAGGTGTTCTGTTGCAGCGGTGAACTCTAACATAAGGTGTATAAAATTAGGATGGCACTTCCGCATAAAATCCAACACTAAACACAGTATGTAAAATTTTACTACATGACGTAAAAGCTTCAGCATGATTAGCAAGATCTGTAATGCCCCTTTCAAAGCTCCGCTGCTGAATTTGAAAGTTAGGGTTTGACTTTCTTGAGTCTTGCAGTTGGAAGACTTGGGCTTGCTGGTGCTTGCACACTGACGGCGTATTGACACCTTTAAATGTAGCCAATAGGGAACAAAGCAGCTCTTTAAACACTGAGCCAAACCCACAACTAAGGGAGGGTGCAGGCCCATCCCTAACAACAATGTTCTGATACCCAGTAATATCAAGGCTCATATACTGATATCATTTTTTTCCCCTTTACTTTTCTTTTCTTTTCTTTACTTCTTTTTACTGACATCACGTAACACAATTCAGGTTTATCTCTGTTTATTTTCAACCGAATAATTCAGTGTTTGTGTTCAGTCCACAGCAGACCGGATAATTGAATTACCTTCACTTTTAATAAAGACCCTGTAAATCCTACAGCTAGTTTAAGTGGTTTTATAGTTAAAAAAATCACATTATGTTGCCATTTTTGAGCAAATCTGTGACTGCTGGCTGCCTACACTACTTTTCACGGTTGCACTATTTTTCACTATTGCCCTCTGGGCACAGAAGAACATGGTGGAAGGAGAAGTTGTTCCTAAACTACATTATTTATGTCAGCAATTAATTTTCTTTTTTTTTTCAATTGTCATTGAGCGATAGGACACACATCCATAATACTAAATGAAGGATATTGATATTTTCAATCCGAGATTGGTTCTTTAAACATAATGGATTTTATCACAATATATTGCAATATATTGAATCGTAGCCCCTCTGTGGTGATGCCTACTGTATCGCCAGGTTCTTGCCAATTCACAGCACTAAAGTCTCTGGTGCATCGGTTTCCGTAACCACTCCTTCACTCTCTTCAAGGCGTCCATCTCCGCTCCAAATCATCGAAGCTTATTTCGACTAGGGATGAGTAGGTTTATAGCGTCTCTCGGCCTTCCCAGTGGCATACAGACCTGAGAATGTGCCTGGAGACCACACACGGGAGCTGACCTCATCGCAGGGACAGGGCGGATACTGTCAGAACCAAATGAAAACTTGCTGTAATAAATATTATGTTGTGTTGGTTCTCCAGTATCATGTGGATTCTTAATGTTATACAGTACTTGTGTTGTATCCAGTGTGGTGCACAGACCCTAAAGGCCTAGTTAGTGTAGTATTCCACCTGTGGGAGGAAACAAAAGACCACGTTTTCTGCACCAAACCAGTGATCTTAGACACCCCCTGGTGGACGAAATATGCATTGCAATTGGGTTTTATATATAACATGTGTCCAAATGTTTGTGGACACCTCTACTTATGAATGCATTGAGCTGCTTTGAGCTGCACTTCTTGCTGACACAGATGTGCAAATACACACACACACACACACACACACACACACACACACACACACACACACACACACACACACACAGCTTGCCTAGTCCCTGTAGAAAAGTACTGTCAATAGAATAGGACAACATGACCCTATTTGTACCATGTCTAATGTTAGGTGTGGGACAGAGAGGTATGAAAGCCCCCCATCACTGAACTGGAACTGTGTTCTCTGGAATGATGGTGCTCCATCCAGTACTTTTGGGATGAGCTGATGAGTTGTGGATGAGATGAAGTGGTGATCTTCCAACATCCTGACTTTGCTAATGCTCTTGTTACTGAATGCAATCAAATTCTCACAGCAATGTTACAAAATCTAGTAGAAAGTCTTCCCTGGACAGTAGAGACGGTTACTCCAACAAAATCAAAACTCTTTTAATACCCTTGATTTCAGATGAAACAATTTATGAGCAGGTGTCCAATTACTTCTGTCCAGTTCTGGTTCTTTGCTCAGGGGCTCACATGGGTCTGAGAGGCTTTGTTATTTCCCAAATTGGCCCCATTGTTTCTGCCCACCTTAAAATGACGTAGATCCCATCTAGGCCCTAATGTGCAAGTACAACCCAGATGGGTCCAATGTTTAACCCCTCCTGGTCTCATCACTGACCATGGACAAAACTGTTTCCAGTTTGCTACCCATTCGAGCTGCATGCGGTCGTGCTATGTCATCTGGGACATTTCTGTACAGAATTATTGCCTTTTAGGGAAAAGTCATATTGTAGGTCAGCTGGGATTGGTGCTGATGGTCAATACATGGACAATACATCTGTGTTAACCATCTTCTCAACCTTCATCAGTGGTCAGTTTGTGACCACAGTTCCCTTATCTGTAGAAAAGCACACCCTTTAAGAGGGAGACAACTCAAAAAAGCCTTTGAATGCTTGAGTTGGATCTTGTCTGATTAAATGGTTCTCTGTGGTGAAAAAAACTGTATATGGTTCTTCAAAGAACCTCTTACCAGATGTTTCTATATAGTACTAAAGAGGGTTCTGCTACTGTAAGCAGTTCAGTACTATATAGAACCCTGTTTACCCTGGAGTGTAGTCACCAACCTTTCTCCTAGAGAACTAGTAGGCCTACCTTTTTGCAGACTGTATCTCCAACCCTAATTGACCCATCAAACCGTCTCACTATTGGTGTAGAAGTGTGTGGGTCGGTCCAAATCGGGTACTGTTGTTTGTGAATGTAGTGTGTAACATAGAAAAAAAAGGGTCAAAGTTGAGTAAAATTCCTCCATGCACACTTGGAGCCGTTCAGATTCCCAAACAGAAAGGGAGGAGATTCTGACGTCTGAAAAACGAGGGATAAAAAAGGTAGATAATGATGCAAGTGCAGCAGCAATGGCAGCAGAGGAATTTGCAGTAATGTATGTTGGCATAGCGACACTTCCTCACTTCTTGTAAGTACAAAGCGGGCTGGTACTTAAGGATTTTGTGCAATAACCTGTCAAACCTGTAGTGTGTAATTGGAACACAACATGTGATTAACTGAATAAGGAGTGGGTTGAAACCTGCAGTTCCATAGATCATCAGAAGGATGGGTATCACTGTTTTCAAACACATTAAAGTGAAAGGCTTAAACTTTAGGTTTTAATTCACTTCATAGAGTTCAACACTTCTTATGAATCCCTCGTCTGCTTTATGGAATGTGGTTCAGGCAGAAAATGTCTCAAAACACAATGGTAAGATGAACCTTGGTCCAGTGTCCTGTCCCAAAGTCCACAGATTCTTGTCTATGTTTGGTCCAAATGATACTGGAAAAAGGTACTTTTTGGTCACTGAAAACAGACATTCGTGAAAAAGTTCTCCAAGGTGAAGATTTCTGAAAAACATTCAGTGTTGTCAAGTGGACGTGGAAAACCTTGACGTCACAACACCTGCACATTTCTGTCTGAATCTCAAACACACTGATACTTGGAGGTTTGTCCTATATGTTCTATATTTCTGATATAGAATCGACCCTAAACTCCATCAGGTTCACCAGTCCAAAAAGTAGATACGCAGAACCAGTCAATCAAATGAGACAGAAATATTACACTTTGTTATTTCTTTATTGAGTAAAATGACTGCAGTTAAACGTTTCCAGTAACTGTTGATTCGTCCTGCACATCTTAACCCTTTCCTCCATACAAAGCAGCTTCAACTCTGTTATGTTGGTAGGTTTCCTCCCATGAACTGCATGCTTCAGGTCCTTCTACATTTGCATTTACATTTGTGGCATTTAGCAGACGCCCTTATCCAGAGCGACTTACAAAAGTGCTTTGCTGTTTACTTAGAACATCCTTAGCTAGTAGATAAGGCTGGAATCTAGAGATTCCACACATTTAGACCGTGTTGAAACAAAAGTCTTTATGGAGTTAAATACTCCTGAAACAGATGAGTCTTCAGTCTGCGTTTGAAGACAGTGAAGGACTCAGCTGTTCAGACTCCCTGGGGAAGTTCGTTCCACCATTTTGGTGCCAGAACAGAAAAGAGTCTGGATGCATGTTTTCCTTGCATTCTGAGGGACGGTGGGTCAAGCCGAGCTGTACTTGAAGCTCGAAGGGCTCTTGGTGCAGTTCGAGTTTTGACCATTGCCATCATGTATGGAGGGGCTGGTCCAATTTTGGCTTTGTAGGCCAGCATCAAGGTTTTGAATCTGATGCGGGCAGGGAGCCAATGAAGGGAACGCAGCAGAGATAATTTCAAAATCATCTTGTGTCAGGACTTTGACTTGGCCATTCCAAAATATTAACTTTATTCTTCTTTGGTAGAATGACGTGTGGTTCGGGTCATTGTCTTGCTGTAAGACCCACATTCTGTTGTGATTCAGCTCATAGACAGCTATGCCAGACAAAATTGCTGGTATAATTCAGAAATAATTGGTTCGTCACTGATTGGTAAGATTGTCCCAAACATGATACTACCACCACCGTGTTTCACAGATGGGATAGAGTTTTTATGCTCCTGGGGAGGTATTTTCAGCTCTGTGTGGTTGGAAATATAAAAATAACAGAGGCAGAACATTTAATTTAAAGTAATATAAAAATATCTGGATATGCCTGGACCATAGGGTTCTTTGGTACATCAGGTCTGGAAAGACCTGAACAGCTGCTGAAAAGCATCATAATTCCATATTTCCTCATCATACCTTCTTCACGTTTGTGTCCTGCTTGTCAGAGGAGCAATTCTATTCGAGTTTGACTTGAATAGTTCGATGCCTGAACTGTTCTACGTCCTTTCACAACTTGATGTTTCTTGCTGTGCATTCCTTTAAAGTCTATTATGAAAGTTGCCAGAGTCGTAGATACTGGACCCTGGTTCTTTACAGACTCTCACATTCCTGAGTGTTTCTTTTTTTAAAATCATGCTCAAACAAGCTAGACCGGGGTGGACAACTCACGCAGCAGTTCTGTGCTTTATTGCTCAGGCACACCTGGTTCAACTGACCTGTTAATTACCAGGTTTAGCAGGTCTGTTAGGGCAGGAAAATCTGCAAACTGTGCAAGACTGTCCTCGTTGCCCACCCTGGTCTAGACCATTGGGTCTCCAACATCAGGGACCCCAGAACATCCATGTTTTTGCTCAACTTCCAACACACACGGTTAGAGAAAAAAATATGGACCATCAGGGGGTCACTGAGGACTGGTAGACCCCACTCTATGCAAATGTCTTTCCTGTACCTCATCGGTCACACCTGATTTAAATTCATTAACTCGTTCACACACACCTCATGTTCTGGGTCGTGTGTGTGGAGCAGACAAAACCCAGAACTGTCCGGCACGGATGGGCACTCCTGGACTGTGATAACCTCGGCTGTAGAGCAAGCATTAAAAACCCTTGAATCAAAACCGTGATCAACGTGGAGTGTATTTGTTCTGAGTAGGAGTTTAACTTGCTCATAAATTATTCATCTCAGCCATTAAACCCTTGTTAAAATCATCTGTTCCTTTGGTTGGGTTTAATTTCATGTTTGTGTTTGACAACTTCATCATCTAGATGCATACAGACAGTGACATGCAAAAGTTTGGGCACCCCTAGCCAGAATTTCTCAATCCTTAATTAGCTCGCTCACAATAATTACTGGGACAGATCAGGTTTATAAATACTCCTCAAACCGTGTCCCAGCAATCATCAGCATCTAAACCCCAGGTCTTCAAATCTGGACCTTGAGTCCAGTCTCCAGTCCTGGATTTTGTTCTCACTGGATGTTAATGGAACAGTCAATTAGTTGATTGGCCAAGCAGTGTCATGTCTTCCAAGGATTCCAAAGTCCAGAAATGGAAACTAAATCCAAGGTCCAGTTTTGAGGACCACTCCTTTAAACAGTAGCCTAACACTCTGGAAATTAAACTGATGACCACTATGCAGGGAAGGCTATAAAAAGCCAGCCTTTTCAGGTATCTGTTCCCTCGGTTGTATTGTTTTAGTAAAAGGAGCCTAATTCTTCCCAAATATAGCCCACATATGAGCCATTCCTGAAAGGGCCCAGATTTCACCCAGATTTGGCCCAGTTGTGTCGGCATTTTAGGAACGGTTCGTAGGAATATTGGTGGTCAAGCTGAACACATTCAGAGCGTACGCTTGTTTGACAGCACGAGATCTTCAGGAGGATTTAGTGGACTTTGGAGTGATGGTGCAACGGTGCTCACATTTTTCTATATAAAAAATAAAAGCATTTATAAAATAAATCAGATTTAGTAAACGTTGACAATACAGCATTAGTTTAATAAACAAATACACTTTTGATGACATAAAAGCATTTTAATCAGCCTTATGATGCAGCGCTAAGTAAAGAACACAGTGTATAGAAATGAATTTGACTAATAGAACTGGAAACATGACTTCCCGGTCTTTGGCTGAGTCATTCTCTTTACTGAATTTTACTCTCGCAATATCCACAAGTCTGCACATGATGTGAAAACATGCCTTGGATTGTACTCTTGTACTCTTGTACAACAATGTGAGACATAAGACAGTCCCAGACTATTTGGGCTTTAAAATGTGAAAGAAATATCCCTTGAAGATGAAGGACTTATGGTTCAGAGCTCTTGGCAGTGAGTCAGTGTCCATCTTCTTATCCTTCTCGGAATTTTTAAAACATGGTATGCTGCTGTAGATTAGTTGTCTCCGAGGTAGCTCACTAGCTAGACCTCCCCATTGGAGATGCTACCATGCTGGGAGGGTGAAGGTACATATGCACCATCAGTGGAGAACTCAACATACTAGAGGGCAACTCTAACTGAGTGAGGGGGGGGGGGGGGGGATAACTAATTTAGGCTCTCATAGAAGCTATACTCACCTGGATTCCTGGAACATATATCTAATGCAGGGGTGTCCTATCATGTCCACAATGGACCTGTGTGGCTGCAGGCTTCATTCCAGCCACATAGATCAGTTATTTGAAAACTGGTCAGATTGAATGAGTGAAATCAGGTGTCACAAGTGGTTGTTTACGATGACAGCCTGCAGCCACACTGGCCCTTTGTGGACAAGATGGGACACCCCTGCTATGAGGGATAGAGCCAATGTTTAGATGTTTACAGCACTCGGGAAGCGTATGTTTCATTTTTTATTTTAGAATCATATCAATTGATGTAAAATCATAGTTATAGAGTATGATTTTAAAAACAGCAGTGAAAAAACATGTTCTATCAGTCCTATGTGAATTGACGTGGGGAAATATTCCCTCATATCCTCTGGAAAAGGAGGGTTTAGTGGGATTTCTCAGTACTGAGGAGGTCGAGGAGGCATATCGTTCATACAACAAAATGGCTGCATGCTTTTGAGGGCTGTGAGCGACGGTGCGAACCTGCTGGTTCATGCATCCTAATATAAGCAGGTTATAAGTGGTTATCGTCCTCTATTACTTTATCACTTGGTGTCGGTGTAAATTAAGCAGCCATTCCCATCTCACTCATTTACGGCGTGAATTCTAACCCCATGTGTCTCGGTCATAAACTTCACAGACGTCATTTAGTAAAATGAAATGACTCCACCTCCCCAGCTAAAACTAATCCTGTCTGAATTGGGCTTCGTAATCTTGCAGGGCAGCTGTTTGTAAGACTGGAACTCTATTGCTTTTCAGATCATTTCCCATTGTGCTCCTGGTGGAAATTTCAACACCTTTAAATGAATGAAGGGGTAAGTTTGGGAATGGGCTGGGCCCTCTGTATAACCCCAGTTGTTGGGTGCAGGATTTTGCCATTTTCCCTAATTTTTTGTCAGTAAACTAGCATTTAGAATGGATGAGACGCAGTAGTGAGCACTGTGGTACACCCTCATCAACAGTACACAAACACTATGGAGTTATAGTGTGAAGAGTATGTGTTTAAACAATGTAGGACAGGTCGACCATCTATTATGGCACAAACTGGAAGCAGAATGCAATATCTACTGGTTGACTGTGGAGCACTTCAGGGATTTTGTTGCACTTTTCCTGATTAGTAGATCATTTGTATTAAGGCATATTCGTAGAGGGTGGCTTTGGAGCTCACTATCCACAGCTTATGGTTTAAAGACAAATTTGCTTCTAGGAAATGTGCAGAAAGTATTCCTTAAAGTGTTTACCCTATTACCATGTGGGAGGCAGTACTGGGCCTTCATGCCAGAACTTGCCAGCTCAGAAACAGATTCTCGGATTCTTCCCTGAAGCCATCGGAGCCCTGTTGATCTGTTCTCTCTCTACTTCTTTTCACTCACTACTTTCTACTACTAAATCTTTAATGTTAATATGACTCTACGATACAATTCATTCAAATTCATGAATACTGTATTTATACTGTACATATTTAGCCAACGCTCACTGCCAGGAAGGGGTTTTAAACTGGTTTTCAGAAACTCACAGACAGTCCAACTCACAAAACATAGTCCAAATCCATGAGGACTGCTTTAAGAACCACAGCTGCACATCACATAAACCTGGTCGTTCATCTATTCTTCTATATTGAGCGAGATCTGGTCTGGCCAGTGCTGTACTTACAAGATCATATCTATGTTCTGAAGTTTCTTCAGTTGTGCCATCAACCCAACCGGCAAGATGGGTTTGTCAGTCTGTAACTTGATGTGAATCTTACATAATACGTTCACTGCCATGGAATCCAGTGCACCCACCTCGGAAAACAAAACGAAAGCAATGATACGTTGCAAGAAAACAAAGAAAGAAGCAAACAAAATGGTGAGGAAAGGAAAAAAAAAATCACATTGGTCCACTGTTACATGGAGGGGCATCACCTTTCCTGGATATACAGTAATTATGCTGTTACATAAATATGTTTTATAGTGAAAGGGAGATGAATGACATGCTGTAAGGCAGAGCACAGAATATAATCTTATTAAAAAGCAACATCTGTCATCTCTGGGTTGAGCACATGTTTGTGTAATTCCCCTGATTACACCACTTACAGGGCAACTTAAGAGTATTAGCTGCATGTTGTTATACATTTACATGCATATACACGCAAGCAATCAACACACACCGGGCCAGTTGTATTAAAACAATGCATTTTACTACAAAAATAAGTACATACATGAACAATCAAAGAGCAAATCTTCCATTAAAATCCAGGAAACATGTGTTAAATGTCATATTTGAGCTTTCATTAAGATTGAAAGAGATAATGGAGGTACCTATGCTTTGCCCACAAGCCTGGCATCTCACTTGGCTTCACCAGTTTACTTCACAGTATTGAATGATGGCTCCGGATCTGCAGGGTTTTTGGGAAAACGCAGTACCGTACAAACATTTTGGCACCTTTGAACAATAGAATTGAAAAGCTCATTATCTGGGCAGTAAAACATTGATAATGAAATAAATACAAATAACTTCAAGTTGTGCTTTTCCATCACTGTGTTCATTAACACATCCCCAAAGCTCTCCTCGTGGGAGTCTAGTATTATTTATTATTTCTCATCCAACACCTGGTTTGGTAAATCAGTATTTAATGATGCTAAATTAATGCACTGGTGATGTAATTGAACACATCCAGGCATTGAATAGAGGCATCCAGGAGAAATCTGGAACCAGGCTTTGTTCTTCAAACTCACATGATCCCAAATACTTCTTCCTTTTACTATCTATCTATCTATCTATCTATCTATCTATCTATCTATCTATCTATCTATCTATCTATATCTATATATATATATATATATATATATATATATATATATATATTTACTGGCATCTATTCTAATGAGGTCTGTAGTTTATACACTGAAAAACATATTGACCAGGTCAAGGGTTTTAAATATTGTCCTTAGGTGCCAAAAGTCTTGCACAGTATAGATTTCCTGTACTTGGCAAAAGCTCCGTTTTCCTAATTTCACAGGTACCTACTCAAAGGCCTAGATACAAATAATACAGTAAAAGAATAACTGGATAAGAAAACATGCCACACTAACAGATCAATCCTAAAACATCACAGAGTTTCCTTATTAAAGTAGACAAACCGTCTAATTTTGTTCCTGAGCAAGAAAAAGCCAAAAACCCCAATAAACTGATCAGAAGTCTCGGGTTTGTCACAGGACCCGATTCTGGACTAGGACTGGGTTTCAAACTTCATGAAACGCAAGTCGGCAGCATGGAGGTGCAGTGGTGCAGTGGATAGTGCTGTTGCCTCACAGCAAGAAGGACCTGGGTGGGGTGACCTGGGATTTCTGTATGGAGTTTGCATGTTCTCCCCGTGTTCGTGTGGGTTTCTTCTGGGTACTCCGGTAGGTGAATTGGAGACTCTAAAGTGTGTGTAATAAGCAGTATGGAAACACAAGTCCAGAGAAACTATTGGGAGTTAACATACCAACAAAACCATTTATACGACTGGTTGTTATAATTCATGTTTGTTTTTTAATGGCAGAGCGAGCATCACATTAAACATTCTCTCTCTACTGTTTAAGATCTTGATACTGTGAAGCTGTAGAGAAACTGAGCTGACCAACGCTCCTGTCAGCATTGGTTTCACTGGTGTGTTACTGGGTTACTATCAGTCACTGCGGACAGAGACGACTGTATCTGACATTCATGAGCCTTGTCAATGCACTTGTCGCACATGAGACCATGCTCGATGCACCACATGGGTTTAGCATTAAATTCATTCATCTTCACAGCATACTGTGTATTGTCCATGAGAGTGCACACTTCAAACCATGACCCCCATACAGTGACAGTTGGGACAAACTGTAAGACATACACATACATGTTACAACCCCTACTACACACGTACCTATAGCAACCACCCACTCTCCAACTTAGCTACCTCCCTGCATACTCTACAACATATTTACATCTATCATATAATAGTATCTATAGTAGTCACATCATTTTAATGCACATTTACATTGTAAGTGATGTTTCTACAAATTGGTGAAAGATTTGAATAGAATAAAAGACAGCTGAGGTCAACACCAATCATGTGGGACAGTCAGCGCTTGAGGAGCCTGATGGCTTGTTTTAAAGCTTAGAACTTGCATTGAAAAAATATATCAGATACCCAAGATTTCAGTAATGTTTCCTATTTTTAATTAAACCCCTTGATCTTCACGACTTTGTAATTTTCACATCCTCATACTTAACAATCTTGCCATTCCTCGTGACTATCTCTTTGATCTGCAGCTGCCCCCTCTCCCCATCGTACGTACGCTGGGTCACAGTTCCATCTTGTGGCAAGTCAGGAGGTATGGACATCAGTGAGAATTGAGCAGCCAATGCTCCTTTGGAAATTGGAACTAAAGCTTCTGTGTTAGGAGATGGGGTGCGGTTGATGGGATTTGGGCTACATTTGATGTGTTTTGCCGATGTTTCAGGTGCCGCTTTGTGTACAATAGCTGGGTGCAATTTTGGGTTTGCTGCTGGGGCAACATGTCCCGCTCCTCTAGCAGCTCCATGTGCTCCCAATACTGGGTTAGCCCACCCTGTTCCTGTACCCGGCTTAGGTGGCAGGTCTGCCCCTGTAATGATTCCAGCTCGCCGGATTTCAGAAATCACCCCAACCATGGAGGCTCTCTCTATGGCATTGGTTTCCACCATCTTGGACACAACACTGCAGTAAGGATTGTCTTTCAGAGTCTCCTTGATTTTGACAGGGGACACAAAGTTGGTTGGCAGTCTGACCCTTGCAATGAGCTCAGCAATCATTTTGCCCATCGCCCAGACATCTGAACGCTTGTCCCGGACTCCATTCGCATGCAGGATCTCAGGTGCTGAGTAGGCCTCATTCCCCAAGTTTTGGGCAGAAGATAAGCCGTTTACGGAGAATTTTGCGAGGCCCATGTCAATGATGACAGCCCGGTGAGTCCCATGTTCAATCTAATGGAATGAAGAGGAACAGGACATTTGTTTATCATTACCCTCCTCTACCGTTAATGCTTTAAACCATTACTTTTCCCAGAAATCCAAAAAAAAAAAAATCCCCCAACAATCAATGTAGGCATTACTAATGTGTGTGTGTTGGGGTGGCTAAGTGTCAGGAACCATCTACCCTTAGGACCTCCTGAAATTAGAGAGTACCTCTAGTGTGAAATAAAGTGAACTCCTCCTTTAAACCCACCGACAATCCAAGATGTGAGGCTACATTACCTGTCTAGCAAGTCTATTCACAAAACGTTTCTTTGTTATTGTGAACTTTTAAGGAGTGGATTTATAAGTGCAATTATTAAATCATTGATTTAATAGTGCTATTACAGCAATTAATGGAACAGGACAAAAGTACACCTTATGAACACAAGTATTGGGACACCTCCTCATTCATTGTTTCTTTCAAAATCAAGGTTTTATATATATATATATATATATATATATATATATATATATATATATATATATATATATATATATGATATACTTCCACAGATACGTGTAGTGAAGATCAGACTGATTGATCTTTGTTCTTTTAATAAAACAGACCCACTCACACCTGATTGTCTCCTATTGATTGACACCTGACTCTGATTTCACCTTCAAATGATCTGCTGATCCTAAAGGTTCACATACTTTTGCCCTCACAGAGATGTAATATTGGATCATTTTTCTCAATAAATATATGAGAAAGCGTTATATTTATGTCTTATTTGATTCAGTTCTTCTTAAGGTCTGAAAGTTTCAGGTCAGTAGTATAGAAAGGTTTAGAGGCTTCAAAAACTTCAGACACTGACATGTCATGGCCAGTGGAGTTAAGTGGTAAGTGTGCAAATTTGTTATTTGGACTAATGTTCTCACCATGATGTTGTCTGGTTTGAGATCCTGGTGGACGATGTCTTTGCTGTGCAGATGGAACAAGCCTTCACACATACCTGTGATGATGGTGGCCTTTATCTTCGGCGTGAGCTGTAGAGGGCACTTCGTTAGTATTTCTAATATACAGCTTATAACAGAGCAATCAGACTTGAATTTGCTTGTTTGGTCTGCTGTAGAATTCATTACAAGGCCTACCGATATCTTGGACTTCTGAACATTGAAAACGGTCGTCTCGAGGTCCTCCCCAAAGATGAACTCCAGGGGAATGTGCCACCTCCCATCTTGCAGCCACGGATCTCCAAGAAGCTTAACCACATTGTTGTGATGTGCGCTGCTGCAAATGGCAAGTTATTGCATGTGATTATGGAAACCAGAGTGTGCTGAGATGAATGAGAGTGAAAAGTGCATTATTGCCTGTATTTTATTATCCTCTTTAATCACACCTGATTCGGTTCATCAGCTAATTACCAAACCCTTCCTCAGTCGAAGGGGGTGCGTTTAAGCAGCTAAAAGCTCTGAAATGTGTAGGTCAAGGGCCCTCCAGCACCAGCGTTGGAAACCACAGCTCTAGAGTAACTCCATAAGTAACTCCTCCATCTTCAAACGGGTCTCACCTGTAATCCATGCCTAACTGACCTCATTCAGTTAATTAATACTTCTCGAGATGAAAATTACATAAGATGATAATTAGCCTCGGGTGGCACGGTGGCGCAGTGTCTTTGGACTGTGGGGGAAACCGGAGTACCCGGAGCAAACCCACGCGAACACAGGGAGAACATGCAAACATGCAGAGATTTCCCAGGTCTCCCCACCTGGGGATCGAACCCAGGTCCTTCTTGCTGTGCTCCCCGTGTTCGCGTGGGTTTGCTCTGGGTACTCCGGTGAATTGGTGACTCTAAAGTGGCTCTTAGTGTGTGAATGTGTGAGTGTGTGTGAGCCCTATGATGGAGCAGCGTCCTGTCTAGGGTTGTTTCCTGCCCTTGTGCTCAGAGTTGCTGGCTCCCCCGCGACCCTATTCAGGAATAAGCTGTATAGAATGGATGGATGGATAATTAGCCTCCTTCTATACATGTGACGCCTGTGCCGACCAGCATTACTCCACCCACAGAAAGCATGACCAGTTTCACTCTCTCAGACTCTGACTGCTGATGGCAAGCAGTATGACCCATGATTCGAACCTGCAATCCTCAGAACATAGACTGTGATTTGGCAAGAAACTGGTGACAAATATCACAATACAGGGATTTACAATTACAATTACAATTTAATGTGATTTACTGCAATACTGTGAGCGAGACGATCAACTGCGTTTTTTAATCAAATTTGAGTCATAAACTGTCATAGAGTTAGGGCTCAGTTAATCATGGAATGACGTCCTGGACATTATTGGCTTCTCAGACAATATATGGACATGACCGCAGTCATTTTTGCTGACCTTCATATCGCGCATTATGCCCATAAATTTTATCAGCGGCATAAAATGGTCTTAAAATGAAAATGGGTACATCAGGATACCTACTAATATACTTTGCATTCTCTCTCCAGCTGTTCCCTTGAGATTAATCCTATCGGCACTTTCTTCATCGCTGCCCAAGTTCCTTTGTACTCGCACTTATACACTTTCCCGAAGCAGCCACTCGCTAGTGTCTTTGTAGAGTAATCCATCTGGTGAGAAGATGAGAACAGAAGTAAGAATGAGGAACAGTCGGAAGGGTTCTGTATTATTATTATTCTTTTATTTCCCAATTCAACAAGTTTCACAATCTCTTTTTCCTCCTTTGAGGTGTGCTCTCTTGAGGTGGGGCAAAAAAAAAAAAAAATCCCCAAAGAATGAGGTCAGGTGAGTTACACAACACACTGGCACTGATGCACTAATCAGTGGAACGTTTCACTCTGCATGGCTGTAGGTGCTGTGTGTTTGTATACGTTATAATAAATACACTCCATTCATTCACAGTAATGCATTAAACTGGTCAAGGGTCATCTCTACCCTTTAAATCGTCGCAAATATTAACAGCAATTTGTTTGCTTTCATAGCTTATAGTCAGTTTGGTCCCTGGTGATGCAGCCATCTGTGGCTGGGAATCCCCAAGAGCACAACTCCTTCTCACCCTCCCAATTACTCAGCATGATGCGAGATAGTGTGACTGTTTGTTGGCTGAAAAATGATCACCAGCCATTGCAAAAGCGCAGTCTTAGAATGATATACAATTATACTGATTGATAATATATCAAATCTACCGAACTATATTAAACTCTATTTCATTGGTTATTGCTGTAAACAAACAATAATAAAAAAGTCAAATGTGGGTTTTAAACAGAGCTGTACTCATCAGGTGGGTATGTAGGGTACAATGTGTGGTTTGAGACGCAGATTAGATCAGCTAGTCAGAGAGAGCATGAACAGCATCCTTGGCAGCGTATAAGTATGAATTCTACATAAGTATGAATGAAATGAAATGAATACTGTTAGTACTGTGTTTTTAAATCACTCGCTTTTGTTTTAGGAGCAAGAATCTTTAGTGGTGCACCCATCCAAGCATTGGCTCCATCACTTTGCAACCCTCTGTGGCCAGGAGTCACAGAGAGGACAATACACCTTTCTTTTGGTGTGGGTGTGATGGCCCTCCCTCTCCCCCATCATTTATCCAAATGATAAGATTAGGAAATTAGGGGATCAAGGGATTTTTGATGAGAATTCTGCTCGAAGCTTAGCTGTCTTACATCCACCGGCTCCCAAAGAAGAGGACCTGAATCTGGTGGAATGAGGTAATTTGAAATAAAACATCCACCCAAACATCTGTTGCTCCTACAGGGGGGCAGCACCACAACATCCTTATCCAGAGAAATGGCACAGTTCTGAGTTGCATACATTCATAACTGATCCATGTCTATAAGGATGTTCTAGTGCTGGTTTTCCCTGCACAGATACACATAAATGTGCATATTTGGGGAGTTAAGTTCTTTGATCAAGAGCACTTCAGTCACATCCTGCCAGTTCAGGGAATCAAACTGGCAACCTTCCAGTCACAAGGCTGCTTCCCTAACCCCCAGGCCATGGCTGGCCCTGTCAGGTGATACAGCTGTTGTAGCTATGCTCTAAAACTACCTGACTTCTTCACCAGAGCTTTATAACCGAGCCGTCTGGGTAAGGATGTTCTAGTGTTGGAAAACAAGGTGGACACTTGTATATGCGGTATAGCTATATACTATACTACCAATATACGATTTACTGTCGTATATATACTATAGATACCAAAGGCAGTGTTTATCAGTAGGGATGTTTCTTTCCCCGTATATTAAGTGCATGAGGACTGGCAAGACCGCAGAACCTGATAATACCATCAGCATAATTACCCTGTAACTCCGATTAGTCATATATAATAGATGGATCACAACCAACAGCCAACCACACATACCCTACATGCTGCAACAGAAATGTTTCAAGTGCAAAGCTTGCTAAAAACAACTCCACTCGCACAGGGTGGAGTGAAGTTAGTTTAGAGCCAGTTACCCTACTTTTTTTACTTTTTTAGTCCACGCATAGCTGAACAGCTACAGGCACATCAACAGAAGAGCCAGATTTTATCTCCAGTAATGCTGAAATATATCTGCCCCTGTTTTCAGGAATGGATACTCCATTTGTAGGGAAACCAGTCTTGGAATGAGATAAATCCCAGTTTAGGGAACAGTTATTATTCTCATTCTGTCTCTAAAACATAACTTCAGTATACTACAAAAAATGGGTTCTTCAACACATAACAGTAGAACCCTTTGGTTCCTATATAGAACCAAGTGTCTACAAGTGTTTCCACTAATCCCTAGAGGGTTTTAACCACACACCAAACCATTTCTATGATGTCATTGCTTTTTGTCCCCCAAGAACCCCCAAAAAACACTTTGTAAAGGGGGAACCAAACCCATGTTCTCCAGTAAAAAGAGCTCTCAGTACTCTCTGAAAGGCACCCAAATATTCTGATCTTAAGTTCACTCACCTCATATTTGAGACACTAGCCTATATCGTATTGTGTTTCAGGGTGAAAGAAGTCTACAAAGTAGATTCCATGCTGTTAAGTAGATGCTCAGAAACATGGACTGAGTCCAGACTAGAGCTGCTGAGCAGGTGAACGCTGTGATTAAACGCACAAGCCTTCGCCCAAGGCCACAGCCAGATCATGATGATCATCATGATGTTGGTCAAAGTTCAAGATTATGTTGAGTTTATTGGAAACTCGAGTTGTGGACAGGAGAAAGAAACTGTAGGTAGCCTAGAAAAACCCAGGAAGTCTCTCAATTCAGTGTCACGTTCTGAATGTAAATGTGCACATTGACCCACTGCGCTGTGCACAGCTGGGGAGTTAAGTACACTTCACTCTTGTCAAGCATCGGTTTGCTTTTTTTTTTTTTTTTTTTTGGTGCATTTCATTCCTCCAAAATACATCTTGTGATTATTATCATGTGGGGTGGAAATTCATTTAAGGATAAAAGAACAGCAGTAAAAGGCTCCACATATGGAAAAGTTTCGACCAGCAGTTTACATGTTGACTGTAACGGTGATCAATTATTCACACTTATTATCAACAATCAATCAGAGGAGAAATTCCACGCAGTTTCTCAATCACAGAGCTTGAAAACATTTTCAGATGTTCAGTTTTCAGTTTTTTGGGAGCAAATCAAACTTCAGGTCTCAGAGCCACCACCGTCAAACTGAAGCAATCTAACGCTGGACTTACGGGCAGAATCTGTAAACCTGCCAAGCTGTGTATTATCACTCAAATCACCACCAAACTCGACAAAAGCATGTAAATGTAAACTAAAACTAAAACAACTGAACAGAAGTGTGACCTGAGGGTTCCAGTCATATTATACAACAGCTGGAGTTTAAATACAACACAAATCATTATGCAGCTGATCAGTCTGAGGTCAGATACGGTACCTTCGTCTTCTGGCTGGGCTGCCTGATGAATAAGGCACAGGTTGAAGCTTGTGAACTGACAAAGCAGTAGGTGTGACTGTCTTCTCTCCTTCCACACCCTTTTTCTCACAAACCGAAAATGAAGGGAAGTGGCCAAATGATTCTAACATCCGTAAAATAACCTACGTGACTTAAATAAGAAGAGTTTCACGGTGAAGCCGATGGTACAACAATGATGAAGACTGAGTTACACAAGTCAAACAAAAGTCCTCATTTACTTTCCTATAACATATTATACATTCTTTTTAGTATTTTAGTTATTTAATATATTTTTTTATGCTGTACGTAGACATGCTCTTTTATAGAATGTCATAGAAATAACAAAAAAAAAAATGCAGTAATTCTAATATTATTACCGTTCTCTCATTTTTGTTAAGGACACTGCAGTTGGGACCCTGCAATAGAAAACTGTGTTTAGTTGAAATGTATGAAAGTAGAGGTCTGCAATTAGAATTCAGGGTCCCTTCAAAATATCTTGTGGTGTGTTATTAAAAGGCAAAGATGCCACATTGAGCCGATTAAAGGCAGACTTATGGGTCAAAATGTCTACCTTGCTGGACTTGTGATTTTTGTCTGAAGCATCCAGAAGCTGGACGAATTCTTTCTGGAGCAGGATTAAAAAAATCAGACCACTACATGGAAATGACAAGCCAAGAACCCTCAAACGTTGTGTCCAGCATAGCTGAAAACGAGCCAATTCCAAAACCCACAAACAGTTTTTGTTCTTTAATTAATGGCTACAGCATTACATGCTGAATTTGGGAGAATACTCTCATCACCTCGCCCTTGTAATGGGAATACGGGTTCCTTATAACAGGAATCCACACTAGGCTGAAATGTATCTCTTCCTTCCATTATCTGCTCCATTGAATACAAACTGGACTCCCTCAGCTGACCCAAGCTGGAACTGAACACTCATCTGAAGGGAAAGATCAGTTAATGTCCAGTCTGGGGAGGTGAGCGCACTCCATCAAGGGAACATCACTCAGCCTTAGAATTATTGCAAAAACAATAACAGAGATTTTGTTACAGCGTGAAAAGCTATGTTATACTGTATATCTCCTGTGCGCTGCCATGGTGATGTAAAGCTGATCATTTTTTGTCCCCAGTCCCACCCTTATTAAGATACAATGGTAATTCAGAGGTAACTGGGTGGTAAATAGGCTTGGAAATTTGGATCAGAGCAGTTTGAACCTCAAAGTCACATAATTATATTCATATATAAAAACATCTGCACACCAGAAATATAGACTTTAGCTTCACAATGGCCAGCAGGTGGCAGTGTTGTCTTCGTGATTGTCCTTTATCTGACACAGGTCCAACTCATTTACAGTGTGAGCCAGTCTCATAAATGTCCCGTGTCCCATTAAAACTCTTTAAATCTCTTTACCTCAGCTCATAAAAAACACCCCTGGGTTTCAATGGAGATGCCACACGATGGGGTGCATAAGGTCATGACAGGTGACACTCAAGGAAATGATCTTCTCAGTTAAGGCGTCTGGATTTATCTGGGGCTGTCTGGACGCATTCCTCTCACTGCAGTGCTTTTCTGCGTCACCGTTCTGGAGTACTGCAATATCTGTGCTGTGCTTTATGTCATTGTTCTCCTAATCTTTAAGGCACACTTGCGAGGTAGTGTTTTGTATTCATCCAGTTCCCCGTATCTTCTCTCCCACTGTATTCCCGTCACATGAACAGAATGCCAAGGTGAGGAGAGTGAGTCAGCCAGTTTGTAGACAAGTGTTGACACGGGTGAAAAATGATCTTGCCAGCTCCAACTCCAGCATAAACTAATTAGCAAATCTGAAATTAATCACAGAATGGACTTTGCCGCACAATCCGTTTGGTAAATGGGTTTCGAGGGGAGCTTCAACTTGGCTTGGGAATTATTTTGTAATTAAATGAACGAGCTATTAGGTTGAGACAAAACATCATCCTTTCTAATACAGTTAAGGCCACAATGCATCAAGCACTTTATTAGGAACATCCGGTCTTTCATGCAGTTGTGTGTGCAGATGAAGTCCAGCTGCTTCAGGTAACCTTAACATTCACCATCAGATTGTCATGACTGTTGGTGCCAGAACTGCTGATCTACTGGGATTTTCAGAGCTAGTAATAATTGGTTCGTATTCAAGGGCACAAAGACCTCTCCACCTTTCCACCACCTCCACCAGCTTGGATTGTTAACACAAGAATGCTATTGGACACCAGATTCCAACCCTATCATGTGTGTGTCACATTGTGAAAAGTGAGATTCAGGAGACCGGGCTCTGTTTCTCCAGTCTTCAGCTGTCCAGTGTTGAGCCTCTTCTGCTCACAGCAGCCTCAGCTTTCTGTTCATGGCTGACAGATGTGGAACCTGATGTGGTCCTTCTGCTGTTGTAAACCATCCTCCTCTTGGTTGGACGTCTTAATTCTTGACACAGAGGCTGGTCAAACACCTCCCTAAGAGAGGTCAACAGAGAGTGGGCAGACTTGTTGGAGCAGACAGGAAGGCTCCCACAACAAAGATCACCACGCTGTACAATTGTGGTGAGGCATTCTCCAACCTTGAGGAGGATGGGCTGCAACTGCTGAAGACCACATCAGGTTCTACTGCTGCCGGCCAAGAAAAGAGTGAAGCTGTGAGCAGAGGCTCGACACGCGACAGCTGAAGGTTAGAGAAACAGAGCTGGATCTCCTAAATCTCTGGTATGGTATGATGAGGGTTTGGGGTCCAAATGCTGTTGCAGGTGGTGTAAAGGTGTGTCATGGCATGAAGAACTGAAGTTGTTTTGACTTGAAAAGGATGTAAGTGTAAGAGGTATGTTTACTGCTGATGACACATCTGATAGTATCTGAAAATTCTGAAATCAAGGGAATTAAGACCCCCTTTCTTTACTCTACATTCTGGAACATTGCTGTGAGAATTTGATTGTTGCCACTGGAGCACTGTGAGGTCAGGTAAGGTATTGATGTTGGAAAATTTGTTTTGGGTCAGAAATGTGACTTGAACTCAATCCAGAGGTATTGGATGGAGCTCTGTCACTCCAGAGAATGCAGTTCCACTGCTCCAGAGCTTAGTGCTGGAGGTCTTCATTCTCCTCGACACCATGGAAGTGTTTTATGATTATTATCATTGTCAAGCTTGCTTCCAGTAGTTCCTGACATTTTATTTTTTCTAGAATCTCTAGAATAAAAAAAAAATTATAAAAACGAATCCTGGCCAACATAATGGTAGCATCCACCTCCAAATTTAAGCATTAGTGCTGTTACTGGAGTAAAGGTTACGGTAACTTTCAGAAATGAAGTTTGGGAGAAGGCCACAGCCAAACTCTTCTTCACTATTGGTCAGTAAATGGAAGTTAATGCAGAAAGAAGGCCCTGTGTCCAGGACTAGTGCAGATTTCTGTACAGTTAACAAAGAGCAATGGCAGGGACGGCATTTGTTCTTAGCGATATTAGGGCTGGTTGATATATCAATTTATATCTATATCAGGATGTTACCATAGAAAGACACGGGCTGGACAATATTGTTTATATTACATTTGTAAATAACGTGCTGTTTCAATCTTGGGGGAACCTCACTCTGCAATACCTGCTCTGTTACTCTGCTCCCCTCTATCTCCCCCCACACACCACAGAGGGGGCATAAAACTGAGCTCTGGCATGAAGATGGCACAGTGTGTATAAAGAAAAGATAAATTTCACATATATATATATATATATATATACACACACCATTTCACCCAGAAATGTACGAAAGCACACTTGGTTTGGGAGCCATTTAGCTGAAACTTGCGAACTGCACCTGACAGTTGGTCAGATTGGGGTCAGATCAGTTTACTTGGGACCAGACCGAGATCACCTGCTCTTTGGTCCACATCAATTGCACCCCTTGCCCAAGTGAATCACACCAGGGGTCAACATGAACAAGAAACAATTTAACCAGAGGCCCTAAAACTGACCCAGTCAGTGGTTAAGCTACACCAAATGCCCAGCAACACGTGACCTCACAACCTCAACCCAGCATTAGCTCAGCTTTGAATGTATAAATCTTAATATTTGTCATAGTATGTTTCATTAAAGGAGATTTACACACCCCGAGTCTTTGGTAATTCATCAAAGCAGGTGACGTTCTAACAGGAGAACACGGTGTGTCTCGTGTTTTGCTGCAGCCCTGGCAGAGATTCTTCTCTCCTGTTTGTTTTTGCTTGTTGTGAAGTATTCATTTCTCTATTTATTTTTCATGCAGAGGCTGTGCTGTCTGTGTCGCTGTTCAGCTGCGGAGATGTCAAAGCGAGCATGCAGGGAATAAAGGATTTAATTACAAGCGCTCCTCTCTAATCTCCAAAATAACTTTTTAATTTATCAAATTGCCGTGTGATTCAAGGCCAGAGAGGGATCGGCGAGCGGAGACCGACCAGTGTATGTCTGCTGATTATGGGTCAGACTGTTGGAAGCAGACATTTCCCCATCCAGTAGAACACCCCTCCCCCCATTCTTCATCCTCAAACACACACACCAACCTGCACTCATACTGTCCATACTCTAATGCTGCGTCTAGGCCCACGCTCTACCTCCCCACAGCTCACACTGGGGCTCCACAATATGGACAAATAACCTCATGTCAAGTTGACTGTAGTTCATATTTTGTACTCAAGGCTTCTTTCACCAAACAGGAAATGAACAGTCCAACAACAATAAAACACTGGTGCAGTGCAGGGAAGAGTTCATCACAGGTGTAATGAATCAATTCAGGGCCAATTAAATGGCAGGGGCATTTAATGAGCCCTTAACTTTGTACCATAACCCCCAATGCATTCCGAAACTCCCAATGGTTTTGGAAAATACCCCCCAGTTGATAGAATAAAAACAACTGCACGGGATTCCCTAAACAACTGTCAAACAAACCCACTTGAGAGCTGGGCCCAGGGTCCCTGCACAGGCAGGCAACACCCCTGTGCCATTTAATTTATTTAATGGGTATTTTTTGTTATATTGTTCTTAAGCAGTATTGACTTTAGTTTTGTTGAAACGTTCATATAACCTTTTACAACCCTACTACTCTGCCTCAGATTCTCCTTTTACTGAGTGTTCATTAAAGTAACGTTTGTGGCTTACAGAGGTAGGTAGAGGTGGACGTACGCGCTGGGTTGATGATTTATTGACAAGATTACTAATAACAAGACTAACAGCAGCCATGTAAACCACACGAGTGGTCACGAAGACCGAAGACAGCCTGGGACTAAGGGCCTTATATACACACAGAACATTGATTACACCTGGGACATGATAACGACGGGGCAGGGTTACCAATGGAACACAGCTGGGAATGGGCGGAGACAAGACATGTGCTCAGAAGCACCAGAGGACATAAACGAAACAAAGACTAGAGGGACAAGACAGATTCGTGACAAAGCTCCAGTTTAATTGGCTGGATTATTGCATCTGAACATCTTACAGAAGCCTCGTAGCACAAAATAGTTTGACAAATATGTTAATATTCCAGAGTCTTACAGGAGAGCAGTTTGGTCATTGGAGTGGTTTGAAACTTGGATTTCTTTACATTGGTGATGACTCAGATAGCATGGCCATGTGGGGCCTGTATGGATAGACCAACTGGGAACCAGAAAGATTTGTCCATGAGTACCATGTTGTCCCCATATAAAGATACCCAGCAGTCTAGGAGTTACACATGGGCCCCATTTGGGTTGGCCACTGCACATGGGTTCTAGAAGGGAATCATATGACGTTAAGTTGGGCTGTATTGAAGGTACCAATTAGGGAAGTCCAACTGGTTCCCAGCATTAACTCATGTGCGAACCCACTCAGAGCCCATGCCCACCTGGAAGTCACATAGCCTACACTGCACCCGTGTGAGCCTCAAATGAGCATGTTGCTCGATATTATTATGTTAACTTATAACGTGTCATTTAATGGGAACATTATTTCTGTTCCTGTCCCAGGTACACTGGCCAGATTGAGTCCTTTGAGACATTTTAATATGGATCTAGTCAGGGTTTAACATCAACATCAGGGTTTGGTGCATGACGACATAGTGGGAACTCGAGCAACCCAGCCTGGAATAATTATATGTCAAAGTGAAAAGGATGCTCAGGACATCCTGCCTATGATGATTTAAGTCCCATTATTGATAAAGAAGCACAATTTTATGGATCGTTTTAATAAAACGAGAGCATGATTTAATAAAAAAGTGGGTTTTATATAATTCATGCTCAATTTTTTTTTATTTTAGGAGAAATAAAACAAGAGCGGGTTTAGATAAATGAGGACATGATTGAAGTGATCACACAATTTTGTAAAATGAGTCCAGAGTTTAGGAAAACACGTGCACCATCTAATGAAATGTAAAAGAGCGTGCATTTGCAAATTGAGAGCATGTTTTCTTGATGCCCCCAAAATATTGCTTTGATCTGTCAGGGTCTCTGTAAATTTGACAGGGATTATTGAGGATGTCTAACAGATTTTTTGATGGCTATGTGACATTGATTTCCATCTAAAATTCAATGTCCATTCCGTGGGTTGTAGGGTTGCTGGAGCTGAGAATGTACACCCGCACCTCCCACTTCAAATCTCCTCCCATGCCTATGTCAATGTCTCAGCTTGATGTCAATCCACTGTTTTTGATGGATATGTGACTTTAATGTCCCGCCGGTATTCACTGTCTTTCAAGCCTTTGAGCTTGATGTCAATCCAGTGTGCACTTTTGACAGATATTTGACTTTGATTTCCAACCAAAATGAAATCCAATAACCAGATTTCCAACTAAAACTCAACGTTTGTCTGACATCTTTCTGATGTCGAATTGATGTCCAGTGCCTGCTGGACTTGTTCAGAATGTTTAACATGAACTTTTAAGAAAGGTCAGGCTCTTCAATATCACTAATGCAAAGGTCAACACTGCATTAATTTAACTGTGCAGCCATTGCTCATCTTGTCTTAAACATAAGAACCACACAATGTCCTCCACTGGTTCTATTTAAAACCTAAACTGAACGTTTGGCCTAAGAACTCCTATAACAGGGCCTTGTATGATACTACATTTAAACTAATCGGAAGGTAATGGGGGAGAGAGGATATTGGCTCTTAATGACTGCTTGCTACATCCCAGGACAGTGTCTGTTGCCACGACAACTCTAATGAACAACACATGTCTGGCTGCTGTTTTGGTCCCATAATGCAGAAGTTAGTGGTCACTGCAGGGATGAGGCTGTTTGCTCTAATTCGGCCATCTCCTCAGACATTAGGCAAACAGACCAATTTGTAGCCCTTACAAGAACAACATGATTTTTTTTGCAATAAAGAGGGCCATGTCCTTCTAAAGTGTGTGTTTACATACCAAAACTGGTCATCGTTCGTGTTTACATGACTGTTTCTCAGCTTCTTACCTCTTTGTTTCAGCTTCACAACAAACCTTCAAACTACATCTCTGATCCTGATGTACCAAACCCAGATATATGGGACTGATTCAGACATTTTATTACAATTACAATTACAAAGTATTACAATTACTTCTGATAAGCATATCAGTGATTACCTCAGTGCACCTGTGCTTATATTGTGTTAAGGTGACTTTAAAATTAATTATATATATATATATATATATATATATATATATATATATATATATATATATATATATGATCATTTTTACAAATAGATTCAACTTGCATCCATCTTTTACCCACATTTTCTTATCCATGGTCAATAATAGGAAATAATAATTGGGTGCCAGGCTGGGAAGTCCGTCTGGACATTTTTAAAAACTTTTATATATCATTGCTGTCAAAAGAAAAAACAGAATCAGAATCAGATTTAGAATCAGAATTACTTGATTGATTTCAGAGGGAAATTGCAAATTCTTACAGCTGCACACATCTATATAAAATATAAATAAAATATATAAAAACAAATAGAAATAGAATATAGAATAGAATATAGCGCAAATAGAATAATAAAAACAAAAAAATAACAGAATAAGCAGAATATACTTGTTAAAACACTTATAGCCAATGGCTATGAACATCCGGATCAATTTCACAGATTAGTAAAATGAGCAAATTGCACAAGTGAAACATAGTGGTCTGTAGTGGTCACCCATTAAGGGAGGAGTTATGGAGTAACTGGTAGGTAACAATGACCTCTTGCACTGAATGTGCTCCTCACTATTTGGTAGAGTGAATGAGTGTCATTGTCCATAATGGCCTGTGGTTTAGACAGCATCTTCCTCTCCGGCATTGAATCTGTCCCAGCCTGCTGCCCCAGCATAGAGCATAGCACTCAAAACCACAGACTCATACATCCATACTTATAGTCCTCTACAGTGTCCACTCTGACCCCCTCAGATCCACCACTAGTTCCTTCGTCTTTGAAACATTCAGCTCCAGATGGTTCAGCACTCGTCCTCATCACCCCTGCGGATACATCCAACAACTCATCCAGAATTATTTATACATTGTACAAGCAGCAGTGGGCTTAGAATTGTGAAGAAAACTAAAAACAAACAAAAATAGATATACATGGTTTTGAACGATATGCAAATTACATCTCTTCCGATTGCCTGTCCTTGGTAGTGTCTGATTTGAAAAGCTGCAGTGCCTGACAGACAGAGGAAAAGCACAATGTTTCATTAGCTGTGTTTAAAGGTCTAGGCCGCAGCCAAGGTGGGGACAGTCCTCAGTAGCCATAGTCATATTTAGTAGCCTATCGGCCACACAAATGGAACAATCTAACAAGGCTTTGTGGTGAGACCTCCAGAAAGTTCCTGCCTCTTGTAACTGTGGTGCAAAACTTGTGGGCATCGGAGGGACTCAAATACATCAGTTGCTTCCTCCATATATAAACAATATTTCTTGGCTGTATACAAAATGCTGCTTCCATGAGCCGTCACTGTGCCATAAACCAGCCCATAAAACAGAGCTCATAATTTTGGTTTATGAGCCCACCTGTAAAAATGACAGGGTTGTAAATAGAGTTGTAAAACTGCATCTGAGCATTTGTACCCATTTTACACATCAAACGACAGTTTCTAATCTCAATAAACGAGTGTTTATACTTGTTTGGAAGCTTTCACCGAAGATGCCAGGAGAATGCGTTTATGCCGTTCTTGGTCACGGTGGAGTTTTCTTTGACATTCTGTGTTTAATACAGTTAAGTAAACTGCAGGGGATTGACAGCTGTATCCTTCACCCTTCTTCTGACAGCTTAATCCTAGAGGCCACGGAAACAGTGTCGAATTTGACCTCCTTCTTTCTTGGCACCGTGTCACTGGGTAGCTTTAATTCTGCTGACCCATATTACTGTGATGTTTGCTGTGAATCAGCCCTGTCAAGAGGAAGCCACAGTCAGGAGGAAGACGAGTGAATGTTCAGTCAAATTACTCAACGTTCCCAAACGAGCTACCGGTTGTTGTGGATTATTTAATGCAGCAAGATTTCCTGGCTATATTAAAACTCTCAGTGGAAGCTTTGGAATCTGTAACATTTTCAAATAACTAAAAAACATTCCACCCAGACATTTTGGTCCATAAATGGTCCATATAAGTTTATGCTTATAGAGGCCTGAGAATGAATCTCCCCCACAAAGGACACTGAGATGTAATGGGATGGGATGCAAATCCAACCCACAGGGAACAATGAGATCTACTGAGCACCAATCAGAATTCTCTCTGTGTCACACTCTCACTACGTCCGTCACTTATTCTCTCTCACTAGCATGTCCTGATGATCAGGATGTTGTATATGATATGTCGGTCACAACTAACATGTGGGAAAATCTCGTCATAAGAGAGGTGGGATGTCTGCTGTTGTTCTATCTTCAAAGTAAAGCCAAAGCAAAGCTGTATCTAGAGAGAACCATTTGAGCCTCTATGCCAGGGGTCACCAATCCTGCTCCAGGAGAGCTAACTTCCTACAGGTCTCAACTCCAACCCAAATCTAACACACTCCATCCAGCCCATCAAGACGTTCTGAAGGCTGTAATTAGTTGGGTCAGGTGGGGTGGAAATGAAATGAAATGAAATGAAAGTCTGAGGGAAGGCAACCCTTGGAGACCCTTATCCATGCAATGGCAAAAGTAAAAGCACCACGTCACAAGGACACCAACAGGCCTTTTCCAGCAAAAGAACTCTGGTTCTTAAACTGGTTCCGTTCAGGCTTAGAGGAACTGGTGGAGAAGGCCCTCAAGAGCGTGTCAGCACTCTCAGGTAAGATTTGGAAATATTAGAAACAGAACGTGCAAAGCCAGCTAATGACGTAATCCTTCTGCTTTTAAAGCCTTTGATTTAGCCTGTAAGGAGCTGCTCATTGTCAGAAGGGTACCCAAGGCAATCCATAACTGAAAGAAAGCTTTACACCCTGTGGCATTTTCAGATAACTAAGAAACATTCCAGCAAAGCATTTTGGTCTGTGGGCTTTCTTCTGACCTTCAGACGTGTTCGCATGTTTTTTCAATATTCTTTGTTAGAAATGCCACAGGAAACACTGTAAAAAGCATTTTTTAATTCAGCAGTGACTTGGATGCTGCACAGCATTTCTTCAAACACTTTGTTCAAAATGGCCCTTCCTTCTCAGTGATGTTCACATGTTCTTCTGAAGATGATGGAAATCATGTATTCTATATTTCATTGTGCAGCAGTTTATCCACAGTGATTCCTTATATTCTGCTTCTGGTTCATTAGCAGCTGCATTGGTTCTTTTTTTTTTTTATTTTTATACCACTTCATTTCAATTCAAGGATCTGTCGAGCCTGCTGTGATGATGCTTATTATAGATCCTCTTAAAAAAGGGGGGGCTATGGGGGTAAATTTAGAAAGTCTGAAATCTTTCTGCCTCTCAAAGGGATTGTGGGTTTTCTCATTTGAGTCACAATTTCCATTAATTAAACAGCTTTTCCTTCAGAATTCCATGTAAGTCTTGAATTATGCCTGATGCCTAAGCACTGTTTGTATTGAGTCTAGACTGTAATGTGGAAAACAGAATGGGCCTCCTGTGTGCAGTTAAAGAACTATTGCATATCAATATACTGTAGCATGGAGGTGTTTGGGCACCTCTGGAAAGTTTTAGATTGGAAAAAGGGGAGGGGCATCATGCAAAACTTTGGGTACCCAATGAAATTGAGCCCTTAAGTAAAGGTTAAAAAGGTCTCACCGCCATTCTTAGAAAAGGCCAGCTGATGCAAATGTCAAAGCTTTATAAATAATCTCACTCCTCAAACCTTGTCTCAATAATCAGCATACATGAGCTCCTCTGAGGAACTGCGAAGCACTCTGAACAATAAAATTACGAATGACCACCAAGCAGGAGATGTGTATAAGATAACTGTGTCATCAGTTAACAATGAAATTAAAAAATAAGACAACAGGAATAGTGGAAGTCAAGTTTTGGTAGGATTGCTAGAAAGACAAGACCTCAAAAGACCTTCTGGAAGATTTATCAGACTCTGGAGTTCTGATGCTCTGTTCTACTGTGCTGCAGCACCTGCTCAAATATGACCTTCATGGACGTGATTAAAGAGAAGAACACTTTTCTTGTATTCTCTCCAAAATTCAGCATCACTTTTTTAAAGGAGTGTATAAGACTGATGAATCTAGGACCTAGTTGGAACAACAGAATATGCTGCTTGAGAAAAAGGTACAGCAATTCATGTAAAGAAGACTTCTCCAACTGTTAATCGTGGGTTTAATCATGTTTTTGGTTTGTGCTGCATCCAGTGGCATTTGGAATATTTCACTGGTTGAGGGATTAAGAAACATCAAACTGTCAGTAAAAAGCTGAAGATGAAAAGAGTAAGAGCTTCTACAGCTGGATGATGATCCTAAACCAGAGGACACCAACCCTTCCTGCAGGTTTCAACTCCAACCCAAATCTAATACACCCCATTCAGCCAATCAAGAACGTCTGAAGTAATTAGTTGGATCAGGTGGGTTGGATTTGGATTGAATCTTAAGTCTGGGAGAAGGTAGCTCTCCAGGAACAGGGTTGGTGACCCCTGTCCTAAACAATTCCACAATGGGCTACTTCTAGAGGTACAAGCTGAATGATCTGCCATGTCTCACAGTCCCCATCACCTCAACATCATCCAAATCTGTGGAAAGACCTCAAAAGAGCAGAGCAGTGAGTTGACCTGAGAATCTCACAGAACTGGAGCATTTTAATAAGGAAAATGGCAGAAAAGACCCCAAACAAGAACTGAAAGACCCTTAGCTGCTGCAAATAGCAGTTACAAGCTGTGATCAAGTGCTGACCTTAGAATGTTCCTTTGCTTCAGGCCTTTTTCTATTTTGAAAATGTTAAAGATGGTTTTTTATGATGCAATCCTACTTAGAATATTAAAGAAATGTTTCATATATATGCTATTTGGTAATCAGTTTACACACTACACAGAACTGTGGTTCTTCAAGAGTTCCTTAGTAAAGAAAATGGTTCTAAATATAACCACGAACACTTAAAGAACCCTTTATGTGCTTAAAAGGTTCTTTGCTTTGTGAAAGGGTTCCACATATTGATGGAGAATGCAATGTAAATGACTCTGTATGGACCCTTTTTGAAGGGGGTTCTATATCACCCCAAAAAAGGGTTCCACTATAGTTCATACCCACTGTGGTTTGAGCTGAAAAACCTACTAATCTTTGGTTCCCACTTGAATGAACTTCTCAGGTTTTGGAATCAATTATTTTTGTTGGAATTGGGCCAAATGGTTTATGGTTCCAAAAGGTTCCACGTAGGTGGAAAAGGAACCTGAATGTCCTTGGTTCCATATAGAACCATTTTTTTTTTTACTAAAGAACCCTTGAAGAACCATAATTTTTAAGTGTGTACTTTATGGTGTCCATGTTGTACCAATAGAAGAACACCTTTGGTGCTCTAGAGAGTTCTATAGAATCTTTCTGAAGAGGGTTCTACATGGCAACAAAACAGGTTCTTGTAATGTTACGAGGTCAAGCTTGTAACTATAGTAACTGTAGTAGAACCCTTTGGTGCCCTCTTCAAAAAGCTTCTATATCGAACCCTCTACATCACAAGAACACTTTCATGATGCAAAGAACCCTTTATTTATGCAAATGCTTCATTTAGTGTTTATGGTTCTATATGGAACCATTTTCTTTACAAAAGAAGTATGGACAACTTTAGAAATTATTTTGGTGTCATACAGAAACCTTTTAAAAAAGGGTCTATATGGAGTCTTCTACACCACACTTTCCATCAATCTGTTGAACCCTTTCATGGTACAAAGAACCCTTTATTTATGCAAAGTGCTACTTGAATGTTCATGGCTCTTTACAAGAGAACCCTTGCAGAATCTTCAAAGTTACAGTGTTTATTTACACTAACAGATTTTTACAATATCAGTCCCCAAACTGTTAACTCATATTACTGTTAATTGCGGTGAATCAGCCCCGGGCCTGGCGTCAGGGGGTCATTTAGTGAGTGGGCAGTGCCCCACCAAATATCATCATGTCCCGCTAAGTGAGCTGAATCCAGATTTGAATGAAAAGTGTCTCGCTGTGGAACTGTGCTTTAAACCCTTCCACAGTTGTGCTTATGTCCTCTTCAGTGTCAGACCAGTCAGATGAGTCCTCTCACTGAAGGAGATACGAGTGGAGTCACCAAACAGACTGAACTCTTTGATTTCATAGATCCAAATGATCATGACAGCAAGCAATGCCAAACAACATTAAGCAGCCTGCTTCCAGAATGCTGACTGACAGCTACAGCGCTGTGGCTGATTTAGAGCAGGGTAAAGTGCAGCCGGTTTTCACACTTCATAAGCCTCCAAGAAAGCCTCTTGTTTCTAGCTTTTACGAAAATATAACATGATCCCTTGCTTCTGTTCCATCTAGCTTATTGCCTGCACTTGTAGTTCTGTCAAAGTACACAATGCTCTACAAGTTCATTATATCATTTATTGTGCACTGGTTTTGTATTATATGCAGCAATCTGGCAATGGGCCTGATCAGCTCTGTTGCCACTGTGGCCTGCGAGCCGTGCTGCATGCAGAAGCTTCCCTCATTTCTTTGTGCTGTAAGTCTCTGCCAGTTACCTCTTTGCTTTCTTCTATCTCATCACATGATGTTTGTATATTATTCTCCGGCTACAGAAGCTCCTGTAATAGAACTGAGCTGAAGCAATGAGGAAATTATGCAGGTTCCATTGGCCAGTGCTGGCATATAAGCCTGAACTCATTCAAGTCAACAAAGGTGAATATTTTTAGTCAATTAGATGCGACACAAGCCACCAGATTGCACTGCTGTATCATCAAGACTGTTACCAGGTCTTTGAACAGATATGCAACCAGACAATATATCGGTTGGGCCGGAGGTTGGGAGGATTACATTAAAAATGTTGGTTAAGCTCTTGGGTTCAATGCCCTCTATGGTGGAGTTTCCATGTTCTCTCTCCCACATTCCTAAATAAATAAATAAAAGAAAGAATTAATTAAAAATTAATAGGTGAATTGGCTAATCTACATTATCCTGGGGTGTGAATGAATGTGTAAGTATGTGACTGAATGTATGTATGTATGTACAGGGGTTGGACAATGAAACTGAAACACCTGGTTTCAGACCACAATAATTGATTAGTATGGTGTTCTAGGGCCTCCTTTTGTGGCCAATACAGCATCAGTTCATCTTGGGAAGGACATTTTTTGGATACAATCCGGGTTAACACCCGAACATCTCTTTCAGACAGCTTCCTCTTGCGTCCACTGTTAATCCTGTTGGATGTGGTTGGTCCTTCTTGGTGGTGCTGACATTAGCCTGGATACCGTGGCTCTTGATACATCACAAAGACTTGCTACCTTGGTCACAGCTGCGACAGCAAGACGTGCACCAACAATTTGTCCTCTTTTGAACTCTGGTATGTCCCCCATAATATTGTGTACATTGCAATATTTTGAGCAAATCTATGCTCTTACCTGCTAATTGAATCTTCACACTCTGCTCTTACTGGTGCAATGAGCAATTAATGAAGATTGGCCAACAGGCTGCTCCAATTTAGCCATGAAACCTCCCACAATACAATGACAGGTGTTTCAGTTTCATTGTCCAACCCCTGTACATACGCCCAGATATGGATTGGCACACTGGGTGAACTGTCTGTGAGATTATGTTTACTTGTTTGTTTTTTTTAGATCTGCACTTTCTGGGTTGCTACGTGCCAGTGTACTAAACTTCATAACCCCGGAACCGACAGACATGACACACATATCATAACAAACTATAAGACTTACCCGATCTCATCTAATCTAATAAATCACTGTGAATGATCAGTTAGTAATCCAGCTTGGAATGCAAACAGCCTCATCTCCACACCAAACAATCTTGTGTCCTCCTGAAACCTGATCTCTAAATTGGTGATTTCACAAGGAAAGAAAAAAAATTATAGTATCAAAATTAATTCAAAAATATTGAAAAATCTGAAAAGATTTTTTTTATGTCAGTCTATTCATCATCAAGTGTTCAAGCGTGAAACAAATAGCTTCTCATCTACAGTGGTCTAAACTGGTTTATGCTAGTCTGCTGCTGGTCTGGTTTGCTGGTGTGTACTGGCTTCCTAACAGGGCGGTGTAAAAAGCTTTTTTTTAGAATATGTAGGACACAAAAATAAATAAATAAAAACATTTGATCCCATGTGGGCTGAAATGTAATCCTGCTTGTAATCACTCTATCTTAAAATCTACCTGTAATCTAATTACTTCTTCACTGTAACGATTAGTCATGTCCTGGAACTGATCCAGGCATATTTTAATGGATTGGGTTCCATTTACTTTCATCTCAATCCAGTCCCAAGTCTTAGTTTCAACCACAATGTTCTGGTGTCATCAAGACACCGTTAATGGACATTTTCTTAGCCACAGCAGATATGAGGAGGTTGGCTGTGTGGAACAGAACATGACACCAAATAATATCTGAAACAATATAAAGTTATTGCTGGTTTACTGGAGAACCACTTTGTTACCAGTTCTGAAGAGAGAGTTCAGAAACAAGAGGTTCTGCTAACACAAAAGCGTTACTCGATAAACTAAACTGACAAGTGTCATGAATTATACATTTATGGGCCAGCCATGGCCTGGTGGTTAGGGAACCAACCTTGTGACTGGAAGGTCACCAGTTTGTTTCCCTGAACCAGGAGGACATGCTGGGAGTACCCTTGAGCAAGGCACTTTACTCTCCAGCTGCTCCCCAGGCACTGTGGATTGGGCTTCCCACCACTCCGGGCATGTGTACTCACTGTCCCTTAGTGTGTGAGTTCAATAGTGTGTATGTGTTTCACTGCATGGATGGGTTAAATGCGAAGGACAAATTGGCCTGTGCACAAGCAGAGAGGGTCTATGAGCTTGTTTACATTTAGTTATTTAACAGCGTTAATCGACCACATATGAGAGATATCGGTCCAGATATACAGAAGGTTTGACTGCAGTGCTTAAAAACATCATATTCCCCATTATCAGCCACTTTGGAGCCTTGCTCAGTTCCTTAATTGGTTTGACGAATTCCAAGAAATTACCAATTTACCCAAATCAATTAGCTAAAGAAATGAGAGGAACTAGGCATTATACCCAAGTGGCCAATACTGCGGAGCTGTTTGGACAGGTTGCAATCAATCACTGAATGCAATCAAATCTTCACAGCGATGCTCCAAAGTCTTGTAGAAAGTCTTCTGCACAGTAGAGACACTTACTTGAAAAAAGCAGGATAAACTCTTTTGGAAGAAACAGTGAATGCGCAGGTGTCCCAATATTTTTGTCCATGTGGCATATGTTTGACCTCTCTCCAGTTAGCCTTTGATTTCTATAATTCAAAGCTGTCCATTGTCAGAAGGGTATGAGATTAACTGCATCCATTTAACTAAATGACTGAACTCACTGACCCATAGAACTGAATGGATGAAGCTGGCGAGTTGACCACTAATCACCTGGCTGGGTGGAGGTTCTTTTAACCCGGAATCTGTTGGATATGTGATCTATTTTAAGGCTAAGGGACAGCTGCCATATGGTTGTGGGTCAGTTCATGTAGTAGCCTAATTGAGTGCTGATCTACAGCGCAGATCACTGTTTAACTTTCGCTGGAATTACGTCAGTGGATTTGTGGTCAGATCAACTCCAGCACGTGCACGTGAAGCCATAAGCTGGACTCAGTGGATTGTGTGGGGTCAAAGGTTTATTGGCCTAATAGAAAGGGGAAAACAGCTCAGATCACAGTCAGCTTAAGATGGACTGCTCAGCAAAACACCTGAATAACACATTTTGTCTGAACTTGGTTCACACAACTTTCCTTTAGACAAGCCGAATGTTCATACAAGCAGTTTGAGGGATCTCAGTCTAATTGGTTTCCACACTGTTTGTTTTGCAGTAGAGCAGCAAAGACTGGCCGGATGGTGTAAGCTGATAATCCAGCAGTGTCCCTCCGTGCACTGCCGCTGCAAACCTGCCTGTTTTTCTGGGCCATGTAGGGTCTTCAGAGCCTTTGTGACACTAATGTACTGTCCTTGATCGTGCTGACCAAAGGCCCAGTGGATTCAGTCTGTCCACATGCTCGTAATAATCAGTCAGTCAGTTTGTCGAATTAAAACGTAAACGTGCATATAGAGCCACTGTCCTGCACACAGGGAATTTTGTCCTCCACGTTTAACCCTGTGAAACACACACATACACACTAGTGATTACACACACTAGGGAGCAGAGAGCACATGTGCCCGGAGCAGTGAGCAGCCCTGTCCGTGGAGCCCAGGGAGCAGTTGGGGAGTTAAGTACCTTGCTCAAAGGCACTTCAGACATGTCCTACCAGTTCAGGGAATCAAACCATCAACATGCCACTCACAAGACTGGTTCCCTGACCACCATGCCATGGTTACCCAAAGCACACAACACCTCCCGAAGGCTCAACAGTGAAGTTTGGTGTCCCAGACCCACTTTCCTCCAGGAATTGTCTCTAGTTACTGCAATGCATTGTGGAACCTGTAGTTTAAAGACTCAATCTAAAACCACTAGTGGCTCATGAAAGCTGTTCTTCTTGTTGTTGACTAAGTGCATTCCAAAGCCTAGGCTGCAGCTGAGGTATGGCAGGTCCTCGGTACGACTGTCCCTGAGTCGACATCTTTATAGTCTACTTGTCACACATATGGACAGGTCTAATGAGGCCGTATGATGACATCACCACAAAAAGCCACCTCTTGCTCTTGCTGCTGTGTCAATACTTGAAATATGTAGAAAAATAACATTTTGAAACAAACTCCAAAGAGAATAGCTACCCCTATCCCTAACCTTAAACCTACCCCTACCCCTATCCCTAACCTTAAACCTACCCCTACCCCTATCCCTAACCTTAAACCTACCCCTATCCCTATCCCTAACCTTAAACCTACCCCTACCCTAACCTTAACCTACCCTATTTTTATTTACCTAACAGCAAACCCTTTAACCCTTACCCTTACCACTACCCCTAACCCTACCCCTAACCTACCCCTAACCTTTGCCCCACTACCTAACCTAACACTTAACCCTACCTAACCCCTACCCCTAACTACCCTAACCTAACATGCCCTACCTAACCCTAACCCCAACCCTAACCTCCCTAACCCTAACCCTAACCCTAACCCTAACCCTAACCCTAACCCTACCCCTAACCCTAACCCTAACCCCTACCCCTAACCCTAACCCTAACCCTAACCCTAACCCTACCTACCTAACCCTAACCCTAACCTTGCTGTCTTAGCCCCTACCCTACACCTAACCCTAACCCTAAAGCCCTACCCTACCCCTACCCCTACCCCCTAACCCTAACCCTAACCCTAATTCTGAAGGCTCTGTTTTCACATTGTACATGTGCAGTTCTGACCATAACTGAGATTGAGGGCTTGGAAGGATACATCATTTGTGTCCTTGAAATCACTTCAAACATGCTTCATGCTTTATAAAGGGTCCTTCACTGTAGAACAGCCTTCTGTGACATAATGGCAAAGAATTCCACCCTATCTTGGCCTTCTGATTGATTCTTATATATTTATGTTGGAATAACAAGATCACATATCAAAACACTAAGACAGCATGTCAGATAATGTCCTTCTCAAACATTCCAACTTATTTATATCAGAATATTGAGATAATAAGAATCTCAAAGAGAGACAGGATCTCTTAATTTGTCTATTTCAAAATGACTTCAAAGTGATGAGATAATATTTCAAAAATATATTGAAATATTAACAAAACCATAATGACTTGATGGGCTAGTATCTCAAAATAATACACATTATAATGTAATTATCAGTATCTCAAAACAGAATCATTACAGTATTTCAAAAAGGACACATTTTTAAAAATGTATTAATAAAAAATATAAAAAAATAAATTCAAAGTGTCAGTCAATCAGTATCTTATTCTCTTCTTCCTAATATGGTCACAGTTGTTCCAGAGCCCATTTGGATCTGGCACAAGGCAGGAGTACCCCAGGACAGGGCATCAGTCCATCACAAGGTAACACACACACACACACACACACACACACACACACACACACACACACACACACACACACACACACACACACACATACATACCTAGGGAGAAATTTAGCATGGCCAAATTACCTACCATGTGCATTTATGGGAGGCAGGAGGAAACTGGAACACCCGGAGGAAACCTGTGTGGACACAGAGAGAAGACACAAAACTCCTCACAAACAGCGACCCGAGTGGGGATCGAACCTACAACCCCAGGCCCCTGGATCAGTGTGACTACCTGCACCGTCCCAAATTCAAAAATCTTTTTGCTTAAAAACCACTTTTGAATAATAACTTAACAAATCCTTAGTAATTAAAAATCAGTTGTGTATTTCAGGACATGCCAAAAGTCATGTGATATCAGTATGTAAATTGATTATGAAGTGGTGTTCGCTCAGGAAAATGGTTTGGGAACACTCATGAACACACCCTCTGGGAGGTGCATGAAGTCCATGGAAGGTTGCAGATGGTCACCAAAGAGTGAAATATAATGGGCACCAGTCAATGACATTTTTAGGTGGACCAGTGGACCCATGCTATGAGAACACACCCCGAATCAGGGTCCATGGATTCACAGGGTCTGAACCACATATGAATTATACCATCACCCTCTGACACATGATTCCAGTTCTCTAGTGTCCAGTGATATGCTGTGGTCTTCTGCTCCCATATCTGAAGTAAGATAGAAATGGAAGCTAAAGAACACTCCACTGACCTGTCAGATAGGCGTCTGGGGCCACTTTTCTGTTCAAATGGACAATTCTAGCCAGATGCCACGTTAAGTAGCCGTGAACGGCCTCTATAAAACACACATGACACTGTGGATCCAGGAATGTTAAACACAGCTTTGGGAATGGAATGCTCCATCCATTTGACACCCACTATCATCCCTTGCTTGAATACCAGTAATTCACATCGCCTCGCTATGAGCACACTGGCCAGCGTACAGGTGTGGGTGTTCCCAAGCTGTCTCCTGAGGCATTGCTTCATAATCGATTTACATACTGATAGTCCATGACGTCGTGCACGACAGTATATAAGCAATGTTGCAACAAACCGTGTAGAATAAGCAAATACCCTTCAGCATTTCAGCATTACTCTGATACAAACCCCTTACTGTTTGAAGTGGTGCTCCAGCTCACCTTGAGAAGTGTTGAGTGGTAGCCATAAATAATCCATGCCCAATCGAGAGAGCCACGGCCTCTATTAACCTTGTAATGGGCTGTGGGCACGACAGACTTTCTCTTATTTTCTCCACAAGCCTGATCTGAGAAGAGCATTAAAACCAGAACAGAGCGTTCAAAGGTCTAATCTTCTATCCTAACAAACATTTCAGACCTCAGACAAGTTCAGGTCTGCAATTTTCATTTGTTTTGACTATCAGAATTCACTGTAATACATCGTAGGTGGGAGATTGCTTGCTTCGGGCAAGAAATGATTGATTCTACACTCGTGCACTGTCATTGTCCAAATCATCGGTGTTGGGTGGACGTGATAAGCTATATATACAATGTCATGTATAATTTTTTAATTCTCAACTTATAGGCACCAATCTGCAACTTTTTTGTTCAGAAATCATTTTTTTTTTTCAGTTTCAAGGTTCCACATTCAAAAATTCAATTCAATTCAAAATTCACATTCAATTTTTGATAACAAATTGGTCACTTTCATCAAGATCTTAAACTTGTGATAGTATGGACACATCAAGTAATTACATATTTAAGAAGCCAAAAGCCTTCCGTAAAGATCATCATCATATGCCATGTGACTATCTCATGTAATTACTGTGTTATTAAAAACACACAAACGTGTGTAGTGAGGGCTCAAAGGGTTAATATCTGTAATATTTTAGACCCAGCTTAGTTGAATCATGTCACTTTAATTATTTATTTATTATAGTTTAGTATAATTTGTATAGTCCTCCTCCCAGTCTGCTTATTATACCTCCATATATTATATTACATCTTTATTTGTTGTATTTTACTGTTGGATTCTACTAAAGCCAAGGGGGCATTCGTTTTCCCAGGATCAATAAAAGATCTAGCTATCTCTATCTCTATCTCTATCTATTTAGGCATATATACAATACTACTACGTATAGTTTTATGCATTAATGTCCAAATGTTTGTGGACACCTCCTCTAAAAAATGCATTCAGCTACTTAAAAAAAAATGTTTTCAATCCTGAATGTCCAGACCAAAATCTAAACCAAGATATGTTTTTTTGCCTTGTATTCTTCAGCTCTGGGTGTTCTCTGGTTTCACACTGTAGCTTAGTGAGGCACTAAAGAATTTTACTACATAGAGCTCTGAGTGGCTCAGCGGTCTAATGCACTATGGTCAGAGGAACGTGGGTTTGAATCTGGGTCATGCTGCTTGCCATCTGAGAGATAAATGGCATTCTCTCCCCACATCACAACCAGCATTGCTGATTGGCACAGGAATCTTTTAGCTGTATCAGAGGTGGAGACCCAGCCCTTTCTCCAGGTTGAAAAGAGGTAGTGGCTGGCTTTAGATGTGTCTGAGGAAGCATGTGCTTGTCTTCACCCTAGTGTTGGAAGCATTTTATGTAATGGGTAGAATCTTAATGAGGTTGGGCAATTGGCTATAACATAATATAATATAATATAATATAATATAATATAATATAATATAATATAATATAATATAATATAATATAATATAATATAAAGAAGAAGGATTTCATAGGGTGTCCTAATTTATTCACCCTATATTTTGATATTATATACCACCATTCAATTTAAATATATTGAGATATAATTTTTTTGTCCATATCGCCAAGCCATATATGGTTCGGACTGTGGTCAACTGCATCTGTCACACATGCCATTTTGGTTTGGACCAAACTGAAATGCCTGAAAGTCCAGACCCTAAGTTGCACCAATTGCTGACACAAATGTGCAATTGCACACACAAAGCTTGCCTCGTCCCCGCAGTCCCTGATGCACTGCCAATTGGACAGGAGTCTTTGGAGCACATAAACAAAAACTATTTCACAAATCTTTCACACTGTTTTGGTTCTGTTGGATGCTCTTCTGAAGCAGAAACAGTGTTTGAAGTTCAAGGTTTGTCACTTCAATGTACTGAATGATTTTTCATCCATTGCAATATAAACACTGCTCTCCATTCTTTAAAGTGACTCACGCAAGTACTGTATATTCTATTAGAGACAGATAAAGTGTCTCGTTGCAGTTGGTTTGTCGTCCTGCATGGCGGACACGTGCATTGTGAGCAGAGGCTGCTGGGAAAATGCTTCATCATCTGCCTTGTCCCTGTAGATGAATCACTGGCTGGAGACACGGCAGAAGCAGTTCAAAGACTGGCAGTCCTGTTTGACTTTGCCACTGTAGCCGCTGCCCTCTGCTCTACTCTGTGAGTCACACGCATCCAACACAGCAAACACTCCCAGCAAGACACCTCCAAATTAATGGAACTCTCTGCTCTCCCCTTCCGCATGCTGTACACGGCAGGGGCGTAGAAATGCACCAATGGATCAATCTGAAGGTGCAGATTTAACTGAATCAATTTCAGTGTAAATCAACATTAAGAGTTTGATGTAGGAACTGTTCTAAAATCTGATTGGCTGAGCTGACATCCATATATGTGGGCTGAAGCTGTTGTAAAGTACTGTTTATACACATGAACTGAGTTTTGTATTAATGCACTAAATTAATTACAACTGTAATGCTGCCACTGACCACTTGACCACTGTGTTGCTTGGTAACCATAGTCTATTGTTATATATATTATACTTCATACATGTATAATAATTGAATGAATAGATGAATGCATCTGACCATTGGCAAATGTATTGTATAATTGTGTTTTTTCACCATTTTATTACCAGTTTGTCAGGATGGACCACATCCTGGAAAGCCAAAATGGGGTGGCAGAGGTTCTTGGGGTTCGTGGTAGGTGCATGAAGAATAAAAAGGAGAAGGAGTTTGAGGTGGGTGTGAAGCTGTTTATCACGAAGACCTTGAAGTGAGAAGAAGAGGGTGTATATAGGGCTGAGGAGAGAGGTTTAGGGTGAATGGTCCTTCTTCGTTTTCAGTATATCACTGAGGCTGACTTCAGTGCCTTAAAATAGTTTTGGTAGAACACAAAAGACTTTCTGATCCCAATGTGTCCCCCCTACCTCTTCTAATCAGGTGCACCCAGTGTTGGCACCCATTGCACTGTTCACACACAGCTCATATATAATCCCCTCAGAAAAGCACCGCCAGGAGAAAGGGATGCTCAATAGTAGCTGCATATCAGCATAACATCACCTCCCCCGGTGCCAAACATCAGCTATAGGAGTATAAAGCCCCCGGTTATGGAGCTACACTAATACGTTTGGGATGAGTTGGGGAGATAGGGAAGAGGTGGGGGGCATTTGTGTTTCAGGAATAATCATCCAAATATCTGTTCCTAACTGATGTTCTTGTGGCTGAATATAATCAAATCCTCACAGCATCAACCCCAACATCTACCAGAACACCTGCAGCTGTTAATGCAGCAAAGGGAGGCCATTAATATCTTCAGTTTCTCAAAGAAATACATTTAGACACAGACTGTACTGCCGCTCGCTAAGAAGGATCTCCTTCAATGTTTCCTATTTTCCCACAAAGTAAATGGACTAGAAAAATGTTGGTCCCGTAGGGCAGCGCAGGCGGTACGAGGTTCCGTGTGACTGTACTGATGTAAATGAATAATGAAAACACCTGCAGGCATAAATTCAGGGGTGAGTAACAGCACTTCCAAAGTACATTTTCAATCAAGATCATTGACTTCTTACAGTGGTGCATAGAGGAGAGGGAAGCACAACCTACCCCTGGGTGAAATGTCCCTTTTTATAAACTTATACAGAATCACATAAAACGTTTCATGTGTTCCCACTGGAACATTGCTAATTTGAGAGCATCCAGTCACAAATATTCGAGATTCACCCCGAAGAAGAGTTTTTCTACCATAAAAGGAACTTTTCTCATCTGAAATGTTGACGGTGTTACAACGCATTGTTGTATCTGGACATGCTTAGACACACTGGATACTGTTCACACCTGTCATTCATTTGCTTTGGTCCAAATTCAGTTAACGATTTTGAACATGGAGTGTTTACCCACGTGATCTGGAAAAGTCAAAGGGTGTTTGTCAGTTCCAAGAATGCTATGAATGGACTTGGGAAGAGCAAGTTACCTTGCAAGAGAGAGACAGAGAACAAGGGCGGGAAACTACTGAGATCTGCTGCCACAGGAGGGTGAATGAGCCACACGGCATATCGTCAACATTGTTGCTCGTATCAAACGTATGACGGTTTGACAATTTTATGACCCATGTCTCACCTCAGTTACACAGATAATGTATTCAGTGTACAACTGTGGGTCTGACCAGCGTCTTCTGTGCAGTTCCATTCGTTCTTGCTGGCAAGTCGACGGTTGGGATGATGGAATTCACTCTGCTGGTGTTCAGAATGTCTTTCCTGACGGGGGTTCACATGAAGAATTCATGTTCGATTTCCAAGTTTTGAACATGGTCGTGCTATGCAGTGACGCTGTGACCATGATGAGATTATTCTGATGTCTTTGTTCACAATCCCTTTTATAGAGCTGTAATCAATGAAGCAGAATGCATCAGAATGCTGTGTATGAGATTAGAGCTGGATTAGAGCTGACAGGCCCAGTCTCTATGAATGAGTGCATTTGAAGTGAGAGGCTACGTCGATTTGCCTTCGCTTTGGGGATTTCGAGAGGGGGGGTCGTGTGACAACTACAAGGCCCAGTTTAGCTTATCAGCTGTATTCCTCAATGTGATGCTCTAACAGTGATGAATGCTGTCTGAAACGTGTTGAGAGAGATTGTGACAGACAGGCTAAAGAAAGGAGAGCGAGTGGGGAATTGGCTAAATCGGTTTTTACAAGAGCGTGGTTTTGATATGATGGGAATATTCCGTTCATAGTCGTAAAGCAGCTAAATGAGGTTATAAGTTAAAAGGAGGAGTTCCACTCAATCAAATCACAGCTTGGATAGTCAGTGTGTTGAGCATTATATATGTAGGGGGCACAGTCTTCTTTTGTCTTACAGCAAATGTGGGTACGTTAAAGAGGCCCCAGATGTCAAACTGTATTAATCTTGGCATTGTTGAATAATGAGGGTTTGGTAATTGGAAGTGACAAACCCTGAACCTCAAACACTGTTGTTCCTCCTTCAAAAGAACATCCAGCAGAACGAAAAGCAAAGCTGGAAAACAAGGCAATTTCTAAACCTTAAATGGTTGTGTAACAGGTGTAACGATTCTGAATTTAGATTATATCTATGTCCCCAAAATGGACATACACCCCAACCACTAGAGAAAGCTCTGGTGAAAACTGGAGAAAAATATAACAGTGACTTCAGGAGAATGTGGTGTTGTTGATACTGGAGAGCAGTTCACCACCTCCACACTCTGGTTGTAGGAACATGGGCTGCTACAGGAACCAGGTCAGAGCTGTTCCTGTGCCAGAGCTCAAACTTAACACACAACAAAGTGAAAGCCGGGGGAGCAAACAGGGGTCGATGTTGTGCCTAAAGTTAACACTAACCGTGTGAGAGATGGTAGGAGGGGGTTAAATACCTCTAAAATCACTAATAAATAGCCTTAATAGCATGTTATTTATTGAATTAGCTTAAATCGTCTTAAAATAAGTAACACAATCTATTTTGTTTGCATAACTTATACATTGATAAATAAATCATAATAAACTATTCATATTAAAATAAAGAATAAAAGAAAAATACTAAAAAAACTGATTGGCTCTTTTTGTTGAAGGGTGAGAGTTTATCTGTAAGCATTATGCTGAGCATTATGAGAACTTATTTGTATGAACATTGTAATTCGAATATGTTTTGATCAAATATTTGCATGCACTTAAAATTTGGAAAGTTCTCATTTTAAATTAGAGTTCTTCAAATTACTTGACAGTCATCCAAATGAAATAAAACACAACCGGAATGTCTTTAATTATTTTTTTTTATTTATTTATATATCAGCATTGTCCCTTCTCAGGACTTTTATTCTGAAAGAGAGCAAACAGACCCTCCGTTCTCATTTTCTTCTCTAACCCAATGTCTGGGTCAGTGATGTCATTAGCTCCACCCCCTCTGATGAGTCAGAGTCTGTATGCAGGGTAAGCATGTACACATGGACAGAGCAGTAAACATGCACTGGAAGCTTCTTTGGCATTTAAACTGGGATTGAATTCAGTTTGAAACACATTAATTGTATCGGTTTTCTGATCTGAATTACTCACTGATAGTTTATCACACGAGGATGAGACTACAATAGTTAGGGTACGTCTTGTAGGGTGTTATGATACAGGTATGTGTACCATGCCTGTAGGTTACACTTATCCTGAGATATGAAGCCAAGTACATAACTGCCTGCAAAGTGCGGATCTCAGGTTCTAAGGGTTAAGGTTCTTTTAGTGCTACCCTGGAAGTCCAAAGCTCCCGGAAGCTCCTACCCTACCACTGTGCGAACCTGCAAGGCAGTCTGATTTGTCAACGTCAGAAACCACTTTAACAAATGTGTGGTAGTCAGCTTTCCAAACTATTTCTTTAAACCTAAAGAGCTGAGGTCGCTGGGGCTCGTATGTGTGCAGTGACCGGGGCAGATTCCACCCAAGTGTGTGCCTGGCGAGGGCAAACCGAGGTCTTGCATCGTGTCTGTTCAGTGGAGCGAGAGACAGAGCAAGAGAGAGAGGGAGAGAGACTCCCCGCAGGCCTGGGACAAGCCACATCACTATCACGCTCACCCCACCGAAACACTATTCATAAACTGCACTGCCATCCTCTGCCACCCCCCAAACCCTTTTCTGATGAATGAGAGCTCTGATTAATCTTTTATGTCGGAGGCGCGCTACTGTAAATACAGGGCCTGCGCCTGTGCCTTACGTCTCTGAAGTGGTTGAGCTGGTGCCTGTCAGAAATACCCGAAAAGTCCTACCTCTGTGAGAGTGGAACGGGAATGTCAGGTAGATGTCTGGCTGGATAAGCATCTTCACCTTTTCTGCAGCATGACCACTAGTGATAGGACACTAAAATGTGTCTTTGCTAATTATTGTGTAGATCAACCTGATGGTCATTTGCATATCGTCAAAACAGCTCCCTTTACAAGACGTCTGACGGTGTCCTGTGGAATAAAGCACCAAGACGATGGAGAAGAACCTTTAGGTCCAAAGAGGTTCTGAAACAGTATGACACAGTTGGTTCATCCATTGTAGGCACTTTTGATGGTGGACAGGAGTTAGAATGGGCACTCGGACTAGTATGCAGCTACACAGCAGGGGGCGCTGTACTGTGCCACAGTAGCCTTCCTGTTGGTTCCACCCAGATGAGAAAGCCTGTGCTGCCCTCACACAATGATAAACCTTGGGTGCCCAACACCCTTTCACCATTTTTGAACTGGTGCTCCTTGGACCACTGTCCATAGTTCCCCACCACGGTTGACCAGGAGCTCATAGGACCTGCTGCTTGAGAGTCTCTGACCCAGTTGAGATGTTCTGACCCGGTTATGGCCCTTAAAAATGTCACACAAGTCTTCACACCTGACCGTTTCTCCTATTTCCAACACACCAACTCTGAGAACCAAGCGCTCATTTACTGTATAACATACATCAACGTCAACATTCAGAATCATTATTGGCTTCATCTTCATCCAAATGTTTCGGCATCTCTGTGTATTCTATTCTCTATCTTTATTTTAGGCCCTGTTCACGTGAATTTTGGTGTGTCCTGTGGAATAAAGCACCAAGACGATGCAGAAGAACCTTTAGTTCCAAGGTGGATCTGAAACAGTATGACACAGTTGTTGCATTGTTCCATTGTAGGCACTTTTCATGGTGGGCAGGAGTTAGAATGGGGACTCGGACTAGTCGAACGTACGGCAGATTTGTCAAACTAGTAAGACTTACGTCATCATCCGTCAAACTTGGTGGAGGTAGTGTTATGACAGGGCCAGTGAAACTGGGTGCCTGGTGATATGATGGATTTCGCTCAGATGCAGAAAGTGATTGGATGGCAGTTCAGAGTACAGATGAATAATGACCAAAACATACAGTGCGAGCAGCACGAAAGAATATTAAGGCTCAGATGAAACATGTCCTTTAGAGGCCACTTCAGTCTCTTGACCCAGGAAGCAGCAACTTCAGGAGCCTGCAGTAAAGGCCTGTGCAGCTCATTTCGTGGTCAAAACAACCAAAACGTAATGCATGTTTGTGTGACACAGTTCGCCAAGTATTTTTATAGAGGAAGCTCTTCTTTGCAGTGATGTTCTCGACTGTATTTTGCTTGCATGCTTTCTCGGGACCACCAGTGACTCATTACTCATTTCGAATCTATTGAGGTGGTCTCAGAGGCAAAGTTCCAACCCGACTGGACTGTATATCTCCAGGTTTACTGAGTTTTACTGAGCATATTAACGAGACACCTGTTGGACCTTTAATGCTATATGAAGAGCTGCTCCTTCAGCAATCAACACCGCAAACACTTTGCATTTCCCATTTTATCAAAAACCACAGTACAAAAATATATTTCACTATCATTGTTGTAAGGGACCGTTGTAAAAATCAGTGCTCAAACCATTGTAACAAGCACTAAAACCATGATAAATGTGGAGAATTCCTGGCTTTATCTATCACAAAAAGCTAAATCCGATCATAAAAATCATTATTATTATTACCCCAGTCACACTCGCTCTGAGGCTCGCTCATATATTTTCATTACTGTCAGACAAACCCATACACTCACTATAGATTTAACCATTAGTGTCAGACAGTGTGAGCTTGCACACCTGTCTGTCAGTGCACAACTGGCACCCGATTTGAATTCTGCTTACAGACCCTTTTTTGTTCATCAGTTATCGGCTAAATCTGTCTGTAAGCCCAATCTGTTGCTTATCAAACCTGTGGAGCCCATACGACACCGGAGCTTCTGCCTTTGCTGTGACATTTAAACGTGTTCCCATGCAAAGTCTGATTAGTGTCCTGTTTGCAGAACCTCGCAAATCACTGACCTTAGGAAAGTGGATTAAGTCATCGCAGCCCGAACTGACCCGAGCAGCCGAGAAGATATTGCAGCGTGTGCTGTGATTGACTGTTGACATATTGAAACTGCGGTGTGAATAAAATGCTTTTTGACACGCAGCTCCTCCAGTATGAATAACATTTGATTTTGTTGAAGCTCCAGTATGATTAAAGCGGGTATGTAAGAATAAGGTAGGTGTGTTTTGAAAGTCCAGTATGAATAGAGTGCTTTCTTAGTGAAGCTTCACAATGAATAAGGTTGCACTGAAGCTTAAGTATTAAAACAGTGGGTTTGTACAGAAGCTCCAGTATGAATAAGATGGGTTTTTACAGAAGCTCTTCTATGAATAAGGTGGGTTTTTACAGAAGCTCCAGTATGAATAAGATGGGTTTTCACAGAAGCTCCAGTATGAATAAGCTGGGTTTTCACAGAAGCTCCAGTATGAATAAGCTGGGTTTTAACAGAAGCTCCAGTATGAATAAGATGGGTTTTCACAGAAGCTCCAGTATGAATAAGCTGGGTTTTCACAGAAGCTCCAGTATGAATAAGCTGGGTTTTCACAGAAGCTCCAGTATGAATAAGCTGGGTTTTAACAGAAGCTCCAGTATGAATAAGATGGGTTTTCACAGAAGCTCCAGTATGAATAAGCTGGGTTTTCACAGAAGCTCCAGTATGAATAAGCTGGGTTTTTACAGAAGCTCCAGTATGAATAAGCTGGGTTTTTACTGAAGCACCTGTTTCAATAAGGTGGGCTTCTAATGAGGGTCCCGTATGAATCCCATAAGAAAATACAGTGGGTTGTTTTGAAGCTGTGGTATGAAAAACATGGTTTGTTTTCTTAGGCCATTTATTTTTCTTCTTCTGCGTCTGCTGGTGCGTACACCGGAGGATATGAATGTGCACAATCGCAAATGAATAAATAAGGGTTTTTTATTGTCTTTTTTTCTGCTTTAATGCTCGGCTTCTAGGTGCAATTCGAGGCACACTAGAAATACCACCGGACGAATCTCCACTGTACACTAATGCAGTGTAATCTACAGCCTGTCCCTGATTGCACTGGTTTTATTCGAGTGTTGTTTTAACCCTCGTTAATCACATATTTGTGACTAGTGGTCGTTGCATTTATCCACTGTATTCACCAAAGGAGTTTTCCACCCCCTCTGTTTTATTCCTGCATAGCAGATACAATTTATACTGTCTTCCTCTCCCCCCTCTCTCTCTGCCCCCCACAGTGACAGTGGAGGCTTTGCTCTGATCTCGTCTCCTCTAGCGTCACAGGAGCCTGAAGTGAAGGAACATTCTCATGAGAGGGAGAGAGAGAAAAACAGACAGAGAGAGAGAGGGAGAGAGAGAGAGAAAGAGACAAAGGGAACAGTACAGGCAGAAAGAGACAAAAAGGGAGGAAAGTGAGAGGGAAGGACAGAGAGAGAGAGAGTGTGTGAGAGAGAGGGGGATGGACGATGAGTGAGAGAAAGAGTGAGAGAGGAAAGGGAGGGAAAAGAGAAAAAGAGAGAGTATAAGTGACTGCAAGGGAGGGAGGGAGAGAACGACCAAAAGGAGGAGAAAAATGGAAGGAAGAGGGAGCTGAGTGAGAGAGAGAGAGAGAGAGAGAGAGAGAGAGCAATAGAGTGAGAGTGTAAGATAGTGACAGAAAGAAGAGGGAGGCTGAGAGAGAATAAGTGAGAGCGAGAAAGAGGAAAAACTGACAGTAAGAGAGTGAGAAAGAGAGGACACAAGAGAAAGGAGGATGAGAAAGATTGAGAGATAGAGAGAGAGAATAAGTGAGATTGAGTGACAGAGAGGAGGACGAGGGAGGCTGTGAGTAAGAGTGAGAAGGGAGGGAGGCTGAGTGTGTGTGTTTGTGAGTGTGTGTGTGTGTGTGTGTGTGTGTGTGTGTGTGTGTGTGTGTGTGTGTGTGAGAGAGAGAGGGGGGGGTAGGCTGAGAGAGTGTGAGTGAGAGAGAGGAGGAGGGAGGCTGAGAGAGGACGAGTGAGAGAGCTAGAGCGTAAGTGAGAGTGAGAGAGAGAGGAGGTGCTGCATCAGTTTAACTGCAGCAGTCGGAGGACAGCAGCAGCAGCAGCAGCAGCAGTTGAAACAGTGCTCTGCTGCTCTCCTATTGTTCAGCTGGACAGCGCTCTGTCCATCCGGAGCAGCTGTGAAGGAGCTGGACAGGACATTACAGGACAGTTGGAGCTACCCATAACCTTCAGCTCTTCTACAGGACATACTGACCCTCTCTCCATCCTCTGGTGGGACCTCTGACTCTATCCCTCTTTTTTTTTCCCCTGCTGGGCTCATCATCTTCTCAGGAACTGTTGGGATTTCGGAGGCTCCCCGGAGAGTCATGGGGCTGGGGGAGAGGGGTGCAAGGACAGCATGGAGAGAGAGTGTCCCGAGCATGTGGAGACTACTGTTAATGTGCTATGGAATCCACACCATTCACGCTCAAACCTCAGAGGAAAGCAGGTCTCTGTACTTCTGGGAGACAGGTATGGAGCCCATCAGACTAACTTCTACCGTGCTCTGTTGAAGGTGTTGAACATGCATGAACAGTCATAATAATCTGGTCTGGAGTCACCTTGGAGATGGGTTTGGGGTGGTTTGGACAGGGTTTAAGCTTAGTCCTGGACTACAGGATCTCCAGTCAGAATTCTGTGTAGTTCGGGACTAGGCTTAAACCCTGTCTGGGAAAACCAACCCTTGGTGTCCTACATAATTCACCAGGACAACATCTACATCGCTACAACATGCAATCAACATCTACAGTCTATTTGGTATGAACGGCATGAAAGGCAGGTTTCCATAATATGCATGGGCATCAGTGCCATACAGCCCTAAACAGGGTACTATGGGAAGGTACCTGGAATGATGTACTTTTACTTTTACTTTACTGGTAAAGTGTTATAGGTTAATTCCGTTGACCCTGTACACAAACCCACACTTCAGTTCTTCACCCACACATCTTCTGTTCTCTCTGAATTAACGTTACAGACCCTATAATAGAACCCTGTGGGACTCCACAATATACTAAACCAAATAATTCATAGTAACATTGACATTCTGAGTAACGAGAGATATAATCCTTGGGTTCGATACATTAAAAATGGTCTTGCTCTTTATGAAGTTATGGAGGTGATGAGGGTCCTGTTCTCTTATTTCTCCATTTGACAGATATAATGATCCCTATACACGCAGCACTAAAATGGTCATGCCTTTAATGAAGGTAATGGGAATTATTCTGGATTTTTAGGTCCATACGCAGAGATGCGGAGACGTTTTTAGGGGGGGTTTCTTGTACTTTAACATCTCCATCGTTCTGGTATGTTCGGATGTATGAACATCGCTCTGGTATGTTCAACACTATTGGCTAAACATTTTTTAAAGGACGTTTGAAGTTGATTCGAGTCCTCCAGGTTAGAATCGACATGCTTTTTATGAGGCATTACTCTGACCTTTCATTTTTCAGCACTGCATATGTTCATATTGTTATGAAAGCGATGGAGACTTCTTCAGAGTAAAGATTGATTTATATGTGCATGATTATATGGACTGCTGTTTCTCCATCAATCCAGTATGGCACGATATCGATTGAGAGCTTTATAGCTTCAAATCTGAATGCTTTTATAAAGGTAATGAGAATCGCAATGTATGGTCCCAAGTACTGCCTGTTGAAATGGCATTGCTTTTCATAAACGTGATGGGAATTCATTACTTTTATTTCTTCTTGATGAAGAAAGATCTTGGTAACACTATGTAGGACTATAAGAGTATAGAGCAGTTAAAATGGTCATGTGTTTTATGAAGGAACTGAGGATTACTCTGGATCTCTCTGTGCTTCTGATGTGCTCAGGTATTAATAGCACGGTACTACAGGGTAAAGCTGCATGCTTTCGATGAAGGTGATAGAGATGACCACGTACCAGTTGCATCCCACCCTAGAGATATGCAGAAATGGTGTTCCAGCAGGTTCAAATGAGCATGGGTACGGTGGTGATTATGGTCTGCTGTGTAGATTTGTTCGTCTATTGTTCTAATGTGGTGAGATATTGATCGCGGTTCTACAGGTCAAACTCTGCACACGTTTTATGAAGATGATGGAGGTTGCTGGGAGGTTGCTAGAAGGTTGCTGGTCGTATTTCTCCATGTATTTGTCCATGGCGATGACAGAGATGACGAAGAATGGTCTCAGGGTCTGCTTACAGACTCTGCTTTTCCCTCCTGTTTTGTTACAAATTCAAAATAAATGTTTAAAAACAAAGGAAAAATATTTTTCGAATTTTTGTATTTATTTTTGAGCATGAAACCTGTTTCTGCTGGGCTTTAATTAATGGAATGAACGTGAAGAAAAATGACTAATGTGCTCCCACGATGTTTGTATTACACACACTCTGCTCGGGTTGCACAGATCATTGAACAGATGCTATAAACGGAAAAAATAAGGGGGAAAAATAGACTGAAAATGTTGTTTTTTTATTTTAATAAAATTAAAAAGATCAAATTTAATATATAAAAATCTATACAATATATAAACATATAAAATATTTTTATCAATATTTTTAATGTTGAAAAATATTGCACATGCAGATGATTACACATATACCAGTTCAGTTTTAATCAGCAAAATTATTGCTGGGGTGGTTAAAGTAGCCATGCGTTTGGAGATCTCAAAGGTTTAAGCTGTAGTTTTATTTCTGTGCGCTCAAGAAGCCTGACTGTAAAAGCTGATCCACCGTAAATCTATCACCCTGCTTCAGGATGTCTTGTTTCCTGCGATTTGTTATGTCTTGTTTCTCTTGACCAGCCAATTTGTTAGCAGTTAGTGTGAGGGCAAGCATGGTGTGGTCTTTCCTCCTGGCCGGCCTGCTCCAAAATCAATGCGCCGGTGTCTCTGCTCTGTTCTCTGTTTTTAAGAGGATGTAGCTGAGTAAGGAGATTAAAAGAGGACGGGATTTATGCTGTGAAAACAAGCCGGGGAACAGGACGAAGAGGCAAGGGGAGCATAGCACAGCACAAACTTAGTCTACTTAGCATATTTCTGCCGCTGTGACACTGTAATTACACACTGGCCTCCGATGAGGAGCATACACGCATGTCACCCACCTCTAAATGGCGCAGGACACGACGGCATATGAAAACCCGCTTGTGTGTTATTTCACGCCTTTTAGAGACGGCGGTGTTTAATTGTGCGATGGGAGGGACAGGTGTGCCAAAATCCGTGTTAATTTCTTCTCATATTGCGAGATGAAGCTGGAGCTTCCAGAGAGTGCCATAATATTATTGCACATCTGAGAGTGCTTAGGGCAGTCGAAGGCAGTTTTGACTTATGATGCGCCGTATGCATAATGAATCCGGCGGAAGCTGAGCCTGGGCTCCAAACTGCAGGGAATTGGCTCATCTCGCTTTTATTGGTTTCGCGGAAGTACAATACATCAGGCGTCTCTCGTCGATGGAGACATTTAGAGAAACTGATCACACGCATACTCTTCTCAGCATCGTTCGGGGAGTATTCAAGAAAAATCCGTTTTCACAACGGAAAGCGATGAAGGCAATTTGTTGCGCAGATACTGGAGCGAACTCGCTGAAGTTGGTTCTTCCGTGCCGTCCGTGAGCCATGAAAATGCCTATATGCAGCAAATCTGAAAAGTACACATTCTAGTGGCATACACTGAATACTGTGCTCACGTCTATAATACACCATTCAATAGTGCACCGTGTGATTCGTTACTCTGAATAGCTTCTGCACTAAAAAACACTTGAAAGTGGCATTTATGTGTTGACAGTTATGTGCAATGAATGGATTGATTTGAGGCAGAATGTGAATGATCCTCTCTGTCGAAACCTAAAAGACAAATTCCACTGATTTTATACATTTCGTAATTATTAAACTGCTGCGATGGAGACAAGAGTGAATATTCGGTGACTTGTCATGACAGTGAAATGTCATGGCTCAGGTACTAAGTGTCCTGCACCGTAACCGTCGCTAAAGAATGCTGCACCAACCTGCGGGATATGCTTGTGAGGCTCCTGCATTGCGTGTGGATGTAATTTCTGCCAGTTATATAACTTATCTGTTCCAGTCACAATCCTTCCACTCATTAGAAGGCCTTACCACCCACAGTGGACAGTGCAATGGGTGGTAATGCCTTCTATGATGCATTCCCAGTACACACAACACTGTCAATCCACAGCTTTGGAAACGTAATATCCCATCAATCTCACACCAACTATCATGACTCGCTTAAACCAAAGTCATGTTCAGTGTTCAACCTCACTCACAACTTAAAGAGGAGTGGGCATTCTCAAGCCTCCCTTGAAAAAACCCACTTCAGACCCTGAACATGCCTTGTCCAATCAACTATGTTTAGGTTGAGGAGGAAATGATATCAATTAGATTTGTGCCCAGTGACTTTAATCATGTCCACTTGTTCTACCCCTCTCATTTTCCCCTCTTGTCCGCCCAGTCTTCAGGGAAATATTCAGCCCAGCAAATATTGAACGTGTGAAGATCCACAATCAATGAGGACGTCAGAGGAAGTGTTGCACTTCATCCTTAATCTAAGTCTAGACATCAAGCTATATGATTTTCCTTGGACGGGCTGCTGAAGGCTTGTTCAAGTGCCTGTTCTGCACAGACGGCAGCGCTGCTTATAGGACGAGGATACTGAGGGGTTCACTGAATCGACTAATGCCACATATAACACCAGTGCCCTGTTTTAAACCTCCTGACAAAAAAAAACCCCACATGCTGCGTTAGATCTCTGTAGGGGAGTGACATTGTGCTCACATAGAACCTGTCAGTACCAGCTTTAGCCACCTCAAGCCTGTCACACTACTTACTCCACAGTGAAACAAGTACATCCTTAGCTTGCTATCTTGCCAACACCTGGGTCTGAGGTTAGCACTTTCCCCTGTGGCTTTCCCTGTCGCTCGTTCTCAGTAGTGCATCAGCATGTTCATCCTGACTCGGAAGTCTATTCATCAGGTCAGAGGTTTGTGAGTCTCTATAGGAACACATCTTTATTCTCTTTATGTCTTTAGAAGCTTCTTCCGACTCTCATAAGAAGCCCTCAGACCCCCAGCTGCTCTTACGTAAGCTCTTCAAGTGTCATTTAATTATCCCTTATGGAAATGCATCCACTACAAAGATTACTATGCCACTATTCTAGCTAGGTTGTTATAGGATTATCGCATTTGCACCTCACCGGGCTCTGGCATCTCAGCACGTTCCTCAAGCAATGAAAGAAGGAGTTTAATGGAAGGTCAGTCCTACAAGCCCACCTCTTTCCTCTTTAACACTTATCCATCATTTGTACGCAGATTACAGAGATTACGTGCAGCCACCCATCTCTCTTGATCGTGCAAGCCATTACAGCTGTGCCGTAAAGCAGCTCACAATTCGCACCACATTAACTCACTTATAAGCCTTGTTAGGGCAGCTGGAACGTGCCGGCTGACTTCTAGTAAGCGCATGAAGGGCTTCCCCCGCTGGCTTAGTCATCTTGTGTTCTAAGCATGTGGAGCAGTCAAAGCATGTTCATTTGTGGCTTACCATGTTGGAAAATTAAATCCTGCTTTCACAGTGCATCCGGAAAGTGTTCACAGAGCCTCACTTTTTGCACATTTTCTTATGTTACAGCCTTATTCCTAAATGAAGTAAATTGACCGTGTCCCTCAAAATTCTACACACAATACCCCACACTGACAAAGTGAGACGTTGGTCCGAAATCTTTGCAAATTTATTCAAAATAAAACACAACCGTATAACACACATAAATATTCACAGCTTTTACTCAACACATTGTTGAGGCACCTTTGGCAGCAATTACAGCCTCAAGTCTTGTTGAGTATGATGTTACAAGCTTGGCACCTGTTTTAGGGAAGTTTCTTCCATTCTTCTTTGCAGAACCTCTCAAGATCTATCAGATTGGATGGGGAGCGACAGTGCAAAGCCGTTGTTAGATATCTCCAGAGATGTTCCATTGGGTTTAGGTCTGGGCTCTGGCTGAGACACTGAAGGACATTCACAGAGTTGTCCTGAAGCCACTCCTTTGTTCTCTTGGCTGTGTGTTTAGGGTCGTAGTCCTGATGATAAATAAACCTTCATGTCAATCTGAGGTCCAGAGCGCTCTGGAACAGGTTATCATCGTGGATGTCTCTGTACATCGCTGCAGAAACTTACCCTCGACCCTGACTAGTCTCCCAGATCCTGCTGCACAAAACATCCCCACAGCATGATACTGCCACCACCATGCTTCATTGTAGGAATGGTATCGGCTAGATGATGAGCAGTGCATGATTTCCTTTGGATATGATTCTTGGGACGTTCAATTTTTTTGTTTCTCGTGGTCTGAGAGTCCTTTAGTTGCCTTTTTGCAAACTCCAGAAGGGCTGTAATGTGCCTTTTACTGAAGAGTGGCTTCCGTCTGCCACTCACTGGGTACCTTGTCACCTCCCTGACTAAGGCCCTTCTACCATGATCACTCAGTTTGGCTGGGTGGCCAGCTCTATGAAGAGTCCTGGTGGTTCCAAACTTCTTCCATTTATAGATGATGGAGGCCATTGTGTTCATTGGCTTGGTTTGTGCTCTGACCTGCACTGTCTACTATGGGACCTTATATAAAGAGGTTTGTGCCTTTCCTAATCATTTCCAATCAAAATCTGAAGGAGTGGAATTTTGAGGGGAAAATTAATTGAATCTATTTTGGAATAAGACTGTAACATAACAAAGTGCACAAAAAGTGAAGAGCTGATTAATTACCTTCTGGATAAACTGTATATCTTAAGTTGAAGAGACTGAGTGTAAGTGTTAAGATGTGTATGTAGAGCAGGGGTGCAGGACTCCAGTCCTGGAAGGCCAGTCTCCAGCAAAGGTTGATGGTTACCCTCCACAGACACACCTGCTTTATCTGGTAATTGAGTCAAGTGCTGAATTGGGTAAGGGAGGCGCTCTCTGGAAAGATGGAACTCCATCCAGTACATTCGGGATGAGTTGGGGAGTTGGGAATGGGATGCAGTGTTGTTCATCCAACATCTTGACCTCACAGATGGACTTATTGCTGGGAACTGATCTAGTAGAAATTCTTCCCTGGACAGGAAAGACTCCACCAAAAAAGCTATACATTCTGTGTAAAACCCTTGATTTCAGAAGAAACAATGAATGAGCAGGTATCTCAAACTTTTTGTCCATATATATAGTTTAACATAGTTAAGATTCTTAAGACATATTGGATATATGAAGTTTGCATTTTTGGTTTAGAAGTAGTAGAGATGCTAGGGAAAGGTTCCTTAGACTGTCACCAATCTCATCTCCATAAATACTGAAAACAGCTCTCTGGTCTCTAACGTCCAGACCTTCAGTTGGTTTGGAACAAGGTAGGACTTAAATAAATAAATCTTAAATGCTTGAATAAGGTAAATACTGCCATCAGTCTGCCTTTACTACCGTTAGTGAAAGAATGGGTGGTTCTAAAGTTCTCACTGAGCTCTTGGGGCAAAGTTGATGACATTTTGTCCTTTCTAAATCATCTACGATCATCTGTGAACGATATGCTTGAACAATGAAAGAGTTTAGGAGCCACAGCAACTCAGCCATGAAGAGTCAGACCACATAAAGTTACAGATCGGGGTCAGCAAGCGGTGAGGAGCATAGCTCATAAAAGTTCCTAACCTGCTGTTAGCGCTGTTGTAATACCGGGATACCAACTCTGATGTGGGGGCGTCATTAAAGCTGTAGGTGGAATGTGTAATAAAGCATGTTTATTTGAATTTGGGCTGAATATACCCTTATCCTGGAGGCCTACAATGTTCTTCTCCGGTTCAGTAGGTAGTCCCAGTGTATTGCTACTGTTTTCCAGTGTCAGTGTCAATGTTTAACACACTTTGTAATAGAACTGAAGTTGCTACACGCAATCAGAGCACGGAAACTCGGGGGCTTTTCAAAGAGAGTCACCGCAGTAGAGAGCAGAAGCTTTTTGTTAGACAGCGAAAGGCTACCCAATCAATCGTAACGCTCCCCACGGCTCCCTGTAACCTTATTCTTAGTAGCATGAATAGAAATTCAATGGCATAGTAAATGAGAGCTTAATCTGGGGTGTGTGTGTGGGGTGGGTGGGCGAATTAAAGGCATCTGCTTCAGACACACCGATGTGGATGTGTGTGGCATCGTTCCCGTCAAATTTTCCAACACATTTTTTAGCGAATGCATTTTAATTTGACCCCCCACAACCTTCATTTTCATTGCACCTGGAGGCGGTCAAGCTCTCCTGGTATAATTGCTTGGCTACTACACAGGACCCTTGGCAACAGCCTTCAAATTTAGGATGTGCATGCAAAATGAAGATGCTTTTTTGGACTTCATTGTTCCTTTGGGGAATTTAAAGTGCTGTTTTTTATGTACTGAAAAGCATTTCTCTTGTTTGACTAGTTTTTGGTGGTTGTGTTTCTAGGAAAGGAGCCCTTGATATGAATGTGATGATAATTGCACACATTTGTTGAACCTGGCTTGCGACTGAAAGGAGTCCAACAAGTGGGCTTTCGGGTTGCGCTCACTGTTCTTGACGTTCTTTTACAATGACAATAAAAAGTAACTCCGAGAACAATGCCTGGAGCCAGAGGTACAGGTCGTGATGAAAGGAAACACTCCTGCTTTAGTGGTTTTTTCCGCAGATATATCTTCAGCCCTGTTTCCTACATTATCAGTTTCCCAAAGGACAAGATGATTATCACATAAGGATAATTAGGACAGTCTCACTGTGTGCAAATTATGTGCGATGACTAATAAGTTTCAGATGAGTCTTCATTGTCACCGGTCAAGCAGTCAAGGCTATTTAAAGGCCTCTGCCTTTGGGAGGAATGATGGATTTAGGCCATTATATCATAACCATATCTCCTCCATATCTCCTCCATACATCCAGACCCTCTTTGGCAGTTTAAGCTGCTCATATCTCTGAACGTGAACAGTGTAGAATAGACGAAGTGTTTGATGGAATTCCATAATAATCCATTACAACGAGCCTCTCTTTCAAAGAATGATTGATGTCTCCTTCCTCTTTCTTCTCTCCGATGGCTTTGTAAGTTTCTAATTTCTCTGTTTCATGGCCAAAAACGCTGCACTGGAGAGCTATTGAAGGTCACAATATTCTTTTTTTTTATTCAATTACATAATCCAGTTTTTCACTCCAAAAACTAAGCTGCAGTGTAATGGTTTAAAATCCGCTTATTATGGAATGGTCAGGCCTTTAGAAAGACGCTCACTCTCCCAGGCTAGCTCCCCACTCAGAAAGTGTTTGTTTAATCTAAATGGTGGGGCTTACACTAAGACTAAATCATTACTGATATGGCAGTATTGCATGGATTATAGATTATTCTTGATCCATAAACTTTATTTAGCATGACATAAGAGGATTGGCCCACTATGTCTTATTTAAAATCTGGACAGCGTATCATAATCAGCATTTTGGAGCGTAAAATATCAACATTTTTCATTATTTGTTGGTGAAATGATGAACAGATTTTAATTTTATGCTGGAATAGACCAGATCTGGAGCTGCCACCTTTATAAATTGACTGTACACCTCATTAATGAGTATAAAGAATTCACAGGAAAATGAATTGATTCAAAAGTAGATAAACAACTTTCAATGAATCATAAATATTATGCTGTCATGCTGGGTACAGCTATCACGTTTGGTCAGGATCTTTGGACATTTCAGATTCAAAAGGAAATGGGTGTGAAAGGTGTCTCAGGTCACAGTCCAAACCAACCTTTGGTCTGACCAAAAGAGTTGGTCTCAGTCTGGATCATACTGAATCATAATCCAGTTCGTTTGCAGTGTGAAAACACTTTTTAGTTTGCTGGTCCAGACATTCGGACTAATTAGAGGAAGCCGAGGCAGGCTGTCATCGCCTGTTTAAGTGAAAAGGGATGGCTGGAACACACGAGGACAATTACATCCGCAGACAATAATATAACTGTTGCAAGATGAGCTTGTTCCTTTAGCAAATTGGAACCAGTCTGGAGTTCTGTGTTTGACGTTGCTGCTGAAGGTACTGGTGCCTTAATATTTGAATCTTAGTGGAAACCAAAGAAATGTGTTCATTCATTCATGACCAACACGTCCCTCTACAAACCAATCAGCATGAAGTATAGGGAGATGCAGCTCACATAGGTGATGGATGTAGGTACATCATGTAAACTACTGTAATGTGCTCTCCAAACTACAATGTGAAACCAAAACTCACTGGATCAGATGTCAGGTTGCAACAGTGCAACAGAGCCTTGAAATAACAAAAGCAAGCTTTTGTTTGTTGTTTGGTTGAACAAACATTTTATTATTGCTGAAATATGAAGCAGTCGTTCAATGCAGGTATGTGACAAAAGCCTCGCTATAAATAATAAATAAATAAATAAATAAATAAATAAGGGGAGCTCCTTTGAACTCTTTTGCATACTTTGTACTTTGTAACCAAAGTAATAATTGTTAGTGTAATGAATTATTCTGCTGATTATTTTCTACATTGTTGTTGTTGTTGTTTTTTTCAAACTCTGATAATAGGAAGGAATGTTCATGTTGATTAGATTAGATTAGATTGAATACAATTTTATGGTCATTGTGCAGAGTATTGAACAGTTCTACTTACATAAAGTGCAGTAGTATCCAGGCAGGTGGTGCAATGATAAAGGTATGAATGAAGTACCTTATTATGAATATGTACAATAATAGTGAATGAAGTACGTTATGATGAATAAAGAACAGAGGGTGAGAGGATGCAGAAAAGTTTCAGTGCTAAGTTAATTAAGTGAGGGTGGCAGTGTCCTTGTTTGTTAAAGTGGCTGAGAAGTGTCCTTGGCAATGTTTGTCACCCTGCCCAGGCAGCGTTTATGGTAAGTGTCCTGAATGCAGTTTTTACCACCTGCTGGAGTGCTTTGTGCTCAGCTGCAGAGCAGTCGCTGCACCATGCTGAGATGCAGTAGGTGAGTATGCTCTTAACGGTATAGTGGTAAAAGTTCACCAGGATCCTGGGACCTGGTGAGCTTTCTTAAGGGTCCGAAGGAAGTAAAGATGCTGTTGACCCAGGTGGAGGAGTTCAGAGACCAGGTGAGCTCATTGGAGATGTGGATGCTGAGGAACTTGTAGCTGGCTACCTGCTCTACTGCACCTCCGTTGATGTAGATAGGGGGTTTGCCTGGCTTCTAGCCATCTGGAAATCCAGGATGATCTCCGTGGATTTCTGGGTGTAAAGTGCCAGGTGGTTGTCAGTGCACCATGCAGCCAGATGCTGCATCTCCTCCCTGTAGGCCGTCCCGTCATTGTCTCTGTTCAGGCCTATCACTTATTATGGTGTTGGAACCACTAATAGGAACACAGTCGGGCTCAGAACACAACCTTGTGGGTCACCGGTGTTCAGTGTGATAAAGGATGACAAACTTAACAGACAGTTGCAGAGGGATGTGCTGATTCCCAGGTGGCCAAGCTTGGAGATCAGCTTGGAGGGGATCACATTGTTGAATGCTGATCTGAAGACAATGAAGAGCAGTCTAGCATAGGAGTTCTGACAGTCCAGATGGCTCAGTGCGGTGTGCAGTGCTGTGGACATGGCATTCTCAGCTGACCTGTTGCTGTGATAGGCAAACAGATGTGGGTCGAGTGGGTCCAGGCAGGCAGGATTTCAAGAGAACTAGTCTTTCTGGAGATTGTGACATGGTTGTGACTTGCTCAATGCAGACAATCCCAACATGCACTGTCATTGCTAGCTATGGGAAAATTAGTAAGTGTAAAAATAATTAAAGCAGTAGATAAGAGTTTGGTTGCCTTTTTAAAATAATTTATATATTATATAACTAATATATGAACCTTGTTTGGCGTTTCAGGTGTGAAATTGACCTGGTATGATCCGATATTAAAAAAAGGAATGTCATGATGATTCCCTAACCTTTCACATGGTTCACAATTCCGTGATTTTCCATTCAAACTAAATACTCTGTGCACAAAATATGTGTACATGCATGTAGTGTTATATCATCTCTAAACGCTGGAATGAATTAGAATTTCCACAGGCACCTTCATGGCACAGCAGTCTTCGTTTATTTCTGAAATCCTGAGACTTTTGAGTGTGAAAGGACAGCAGTGTGACCTTTCCTGTGAGCCGTGAAGGTGCTCAGACTAATAAGACACTAAACTGCTGAACAAACATCAAATAAAGCAACGGATCAGTTTGCCAGCGTAGTGGGAACTTATGAAACCAGAGCTGCTCTGGGTTTCTAAAATAGTCCGTAGAACCTGCTGCTTGTTTGGCTGAAATCCATTTATGGTATTTTTGTAGTTTGTTCCAGATATGAGTCTCCATGATTTTTAGACAGATGCTGCTACTTCTTCTTGGAAAATGGTAGCAGTTGACGACTGGTGCCTTAAGGGATCCCTGGACAGTCCAGATTTTTGTCTTTGTCTTTGCCATTGGCAACCAGAGTCTGCGAGAGCTGCTGGCTGTTGACTGTGGGTGGGTAGATGGTGCTCTGTCCCCACCTAACACTCAACAGGCATCATTTAGCCATTATATTAGTGCTCTGGACCTGACACTTTCCTCCGAGCGTGTTGGCTGCCCAGCATTGACGCAAACATGGCAGCAGTTCAAAAAGAGTCGATGGCTGACTTCACATGTATCTGAGGAGGCATGTGCTTATCCTCATCTTCCTAGTGTCAGAAGTATCCTATGTGATGGGGAAGATATGGGGAATCGGCACTTCCAAACTGGAGCAGAACTATACTGGAATAAATGAACCTTGCAATATTTTATAGTCCTGTTATATAATATATATATATATATATACATATATATATATATATATATATATATATATATATATATATATATATATATATATTCTATACTAGCATTTTCACCAGCTTCTTCAGCAATCAATGATCCAACATCCAACAATGCATATATATCCACTCCAAGCAGATGGGAAAAGAACAGCATATTTAGAGTATAATGTGTATGATTTAATCTACTTAGTATTGCACATCCTGCAGTGTAATTACACTGTAATTACAATGTTAAATGATATTCAGGCAGGCCTAATTGGGACACAGCCCTTCTTTAATGTAAATGCAATGTGCAAGTGTAAATAAAATAAACTCAATAAAAGGTGCTGAAAAGTGTTCTTTGGCCAGTGTTCTAGCAGACTAATGTTGGTAAGCCAGTTCTCATATACTCTTTCAGGGAATCTTAAGATCATTCAGACATTGTTCCTAATCTGCAACACAGTGCATGGGCTATGGACCCTCTTTTTAAATAACCATTTTTGTCAATTAGATGTGTGAAGAAGCATAGAATATCCACCGTTCTCCTATAAAACAAGCTTCTGTGCAGATCTGTGGAGGTGGAGAACCTTTTGAAGGTTTAAAGAACCTTGGGCTGGAATTCAAATAGTGTGACGCTAGCCAACCCAGACATCTGCTAGCTAATGTAGGAGAACTGGTAGCATTGCTCTCTTCTTCATTCACGTCCAGCTGTCCATTGACACTGGGTGGGATAGTACACGTTCACACGTTAATTTCCAATTTTATGTAACGGCTGCAGTTTAGGAAATGCAAGATCCAAAACCATCTGGGAACCACACAGACACACTTCTCCTCACCCAAACAGGTGCCATCATTTCACTGTGTTCCAGAATCTCATCATGTATAAATGAAGCACCAATCTTATCAATCCGATCAATATATGCTCGCAAAACATCCCGGATCCAGATATGGGATTAAATTAATCCCTGTTGCCCATGGACAGGATCCTGGTTCAGAACACTGGCTCTTTTAAAATCAAGATGCACTCGATGGCAGAGGTGTTCAAAGTCACAAAAGGTCCAAGTCAATTCACAGGATTTTAGTCTAGAGTCTAAGTCAAATCACAAGTCTTCAGCTAGAGCTCAAGACAAGTCACGAGTCTTTAGTCTAGAGTCTAAATCAAGTCACGAGTCTTTAGTCTAAAGTCTATATCAAGTCACGAGTCTTTAGTCTAGAGTCTAAACTGTCACGAGTCTTTGTCCAGAGTCTAAATCATGTGATGAGTCTTAGTCTAGAGTCTAATTCAAGTCACGAGTCTTTAGTTCAGAGTCTAATCTGGTCACGAGTCTTTAGTCTAGAGTCTAATTCATGACTTCCAGTCTTTAGTCCAGAGTTCAATTCAAGTGATTTAGTCTTAGTTCCAGAGACTATCCAAGCTCACGCCTTTAGTCTAGAGTCTAAACTGTCACGAAGTTCAGTCCAGAGTCTAAATCATGATGAGTCTTTAGTCTAGAGTCTAATTCAAGTGATTTTAGTCTTGTCTAGAGTCTAAATCAAGGCACGAAGTCTTTAGTCTAGAGTCTAATCTTAAGTGACGAGTCTTTTTAGTCTAGAGTCTAATTCAAGTGACTAGTCTTAGTCTAGAGTCTAAATCAAGTGACGCAGTCTTAGTCTAGAGTCTAAATCAAGTGACGCAGTCTTTAGTCTAGGAGTTCAATTCATGACGAGTCTTTAGTCTAGGGAGTTCAATTCAATTGACGAGTCTTAGACTAGAGTCTAAGCCACATCAGCCCTAGTCTAGAGTCTAATCTCAAGTGACGAGTCTTTAGTCTAGAGTCTAATTCAAGTGACGAGTCTTTAGTCTAGAGTCTAATTCAAGTGACGAGTCTTTCAGCTAGAGTCACATGAAGTGAAAAATTTCAAGACATTTTTAATTTACTGTTCATAGCTCAGTAGAAATCAGGTTTCTTAAAGTATTAGAATATTTAATTTGGAGTTAAAAATCACAACAGTATGCTTTGAGCATTTGATTGCATTCAGCGATAAATTGTGCATTTGCACGCCTGTGTCAGCATTGGGTGCAGCTGAATGCATTCATTAGAAGGGGTGTCCACAAACATTTGGACACATAGTGTATTTATATCAGGCAACTACAGAGATTCATCCCTTGCTCGTCAACAATAACTCAACGCAGGAGTGCGTTGATCAGTCTGGTCCACATCACTTTAAAGACTAAAGCTGACTGTTGATCAGAACTCTTATCCGGGATGAGCTGGTCTCCTGTCGTTCTCTCAAGTGTCTCCTGAAAGATGGGACAGAGGGACTTAATACATGGGCCGTGTCAGTTGTATGATGTAAGATGTGAGACTACTCACTTCAGTCACTTCGTGCTCTGCATCACAGTGGTGGAAACTCTCTGCCCTCCCAGAGCTCCAAAGAGAGCGAGTTTGAAAGGGATTTTTTAGTCACACACCCGCAGCTCTCACCCGATGAAGCCAGGCTCGAAGGCCGCAGCTATACCATTCAAAATGTCTCCTTTTCATCTCCCGTGAGATGCAAGTCACCACTTCCACTGGCCTGAAAGGAATGGAATCTGAGAGCTGTGACATTTATTAGTTGGCCAATCTAGCTGGAGTTCCTGTGGGAAATAATGCCATGGAAAGGACGAAGAGGGTTTTACATGTAGTTTCTTCATATTTCACCAGCGCTTGCTCAAATACACTATATGGACAGAAGTATTGGGACAACTGCTCCTTCATTTCTTCCAGAATCAAGGGTATTTCAAAGCGACTGTCTCAACTGACCAGTGAAGGCTTTCAGTTAGATTTGGGAGCATTTAAAGGAAATCAAATCAAATCAAATTATTGTCACCTCACATTACACAGGTGTAATGGATAAAAACACACACATATGTAATATAAATAGAGAATATACACATTAATGTGAACTATACATACACTATAAATACACATTAACTTATATATACATTAGACACACATTATTGCACTGTAGAAGTTCTGTGTATATATATATATATATATATATATATATATATATACAACCATGAAATTGATGTCTGTATTCTATTTATATGTGCACTGGATATAGAACTAAATGTAGCCGTAGTGTGAGAAAGCAGTGGGAGACATTTTTGAGGTGTGAACCACTGCAAGTGTTCACTTTGGTAAGTTGTTCTTTAAAGACCTCAATGTTTCCTCAGGGACACCAGAACATCTCTTTGAGAACCATCATCCTATCAGGGATCTTTCAGTAGGTGTTATTAAAATGTTTGTAAATGAAATGAATGGTGAGATGTAGTGTGAAGAACCATAGAAGAACTAATGTTGTGACAGTGAAGATCCTTTTGAAAGTGTAAAGAAATGATAAAACACAAAGTAAAGTTCTTTAAAATGTAATGTGCCTTCCAAGAACCTTCACATGATGTGCCTTTGTCTTAGCCTTACATTTAAGCCAGTAGCCATTTGAAGAATTAGATCTGGATGAGTGTACACCTCTTAAAGGGCTTCAAAGGACCTTCAAGAAACCTTTATCCTTTTATTGAAGGTTCCATGACGTACTTTAAGATGTTCCTCTACAGTTTAGAATGGAAGAATCACCAAAAGTTTCTCAAGGATCTTGTACTTTCAAGGGTATATCCAGCACAAACCCCATAAAGGTTCAGACAGATACAGTAAGTTTACACTAATTTGGACATTTGGTTTGGGTGTTTCAGCTGGAGCACTCCTTAACCCATGGGACGGGTGATCATGTTTTGTCATTGTCCGTCAAGCAAAAAGGAAATGGTAATTTTGCCATTTGCCTGCTGGAGAGTGACATGATGGCTGTTAAGGTGATTGGGATGTTGTCCCAAGGCTCGGCTTGAATGGACAGGTTCTCTCAGAACAGTGTCCCGGCAGCCCGGAACATGGCAGGATCTGTAATGTCAGTGTCAGCCTTGTTTCAGCTAATTGTGTTTGACAGGCTCCTGGATTAGTCAGGAATGGCCAGATGGCCTCAGGATGGCCAAGCCTTCACAGCAGGGAAGTAGTGGGCATCATCTACCTCAGTCCTCTTTCTTCCTGTATCTGATGTAGGGCTGTGGATTATGATGCGTGTTATTATCGTGATAAATTGCCATGGTGCATTTTTCTATATGGTGGGATTGGCATTGCTTCTTCACAGGTCATATAGGTTTAGATTTAGATTAACTATAGAAAGCCTGTGAACAACAGACGGGCATGTATGATAACAAATAGCTGATTGGCAATAACTTACTTATATTAGAAGAATAAGCAACAAGTGAATATATGTCCAAATATTTGTGCACACCCCTTCTAATGAATGCACTCAGACACATTAAGACACATAAGGGATGTTAAATCTCTGTAGAAAGGTTCTACCAATAGAATAGGACTCTCTAGGGCAGTTAAACATAAACCTGTTGGCAACATGCCTAATGTCAGGTTAGTGGTGCATTAAGTCCCACAGCATTGAGCTGTGGAGCAGTGGAACTCTAGAATGATGGTGCTCCAACCAATATTTTTAGAATGGGCTGGAGAGTTGGAGATGAGGTGGGGTGATCATCCAATATTACAAACCTGCTGCTGAATGCAATCAAATCCTCACAGCAATGCTCCAAGATCTCCTAGGAAGCCTTCCGTGGACTGTAGAGACAGTTTCTTCCACAAAAACAAAATGATCTTTTGAATACCCTTGATTTCAAAAAGCAACAATGAATGAGCAAGTGTCCCAATACTTTTGTCCTTATAGTGTTCAGAAGATTGCTTGTCTCCTGACAGTCGTGAGCAGCTGTTTAATCAGTTCTGTTTTAATTAACTCCCTCAGGTGCTGTTCATTAACGCTGAAAAATGACCCATTGACTAAACTGTTACCGGGACACAGTTTCTACCCAAAATCCCAGCAATTTGTACAATGTTCTGCTTACTGTAGACTCTGTCACATGTTTGTGTCAAGTGTGGACGGACGGCAGAGTTAACAAGGGTGCGCAGGCAAACGCAGGGTTTAGGAATGTAATGAAAAAAGGAAAAAACAAACCTGGGATACTAAAACAAAAACTGGGGAACTTCAAACTCACACTAAAAACCAGATTTACAAAACAAAATCTACAGAAACAAAGACTACAAACAAAACAAGGTACACTTCCTAAGAGTGGGGGAACAAGGTACAAACAAAACAAGCGCTAACAAGGCTAACATCCAGGGCCAGTAACAACGCAAACCAGCAACAAACAGTGACAGAAACAAAAGGACTGGCAAAGACAGACTGAGACAAAGGGTCTTAAATAAAACATGACATAGACAACACCTGGGACATAATAACGAGGGGGCAGGGTTACAAAGCAGACACAGATGGGAATGGGCGGAGCAAGGGAGGAGACAGGACCAAAACAAACAAAGACAGGAAGACAGAGGTAAACCAGACTGACACATGACAGTTTGCTGTTCATATTTTGCTTGTTTTGTTTACATCTACTACAGCGCAACCTTATTGAGCAAGTTTAGAGCAAAAGATTTAGGCAGCAGAAAGATCCAACTCAAGTCCAGGTTTCGCTGCTAGATGGTTTCAGATGGTCCAGGCTGGTCTTTGATGGTCAAGGTGGTTGAATATCAATCAAAAGCATACCTTACAGTGAACTAGCTGGTTTACCTCATCTGACTGTCACAGTGTATGTTGCATTTTACTCATGGTGGTCAAGTAGAATAGTCTTTTTGGTCATTCTGGTCAACCAGCTTGGTCATTCTGCCCAGGATCTTGGTTATTCTGGTTGAATAATGTAGTCATGTAGGTCAAACAGAGTGTTCATGCTGGCCATGTTGGTTGACCAGCTTGGTCAATCTTGGCCATGCTTTGTCATGCCAGTCATTCATGTTGACCAGCAGCTCCATCATGCTTGTAGACCAGCTAAACAATTTAACTCCAACAAAACCATGCCCAGTGCTGGTGAAGAGCTAAAGTGGTCAATGAGCATAACCAGTCTGACCAGTTGATATATTGCCTGATTTTATTTGCCAATCCCTCTTTTTAAGTGTGAACTCTAAAATCCCATTGGTTTCATACTGGATTGTATGTCACACAGCAAACATTCAAACACGTCCTTTCATCAGTCCTTCATTCCTCCAGCAGCTGTTCGCTTTGCACTCTAGGCTGCAACTCCTCTGCATTCACACCCTGCCCTTCACACACGTGTCCAGAGCCTGTGCAATGGCCTCCGGAGCTAGGAGGAGATTATTTCCATCACTTCTCCAATTATAGCTCACCCCAGGCTTCTGACACAAGCCCATGCCAGACAAGCCTTTAAACTGCATCTCCTTTGATTACTGTACGGCCTATTCTCAGTCACTGCATCCATGTCTTTGGTTAAGCCTTAATTCATGTTCATACTGCATGTGCGCATCTGAAAATACGTTCATTCCACAACATCAGAGACATCACTGGATGATCTGGACACTCAATATACATTCACACGGTTCAGGAAGGTTGTGTCAGAGCTGTGTCTTAAACAGAAGAAAATGAAATCGTCATTGCTCAAGAACAAATCAGCGTGACGGCTGAGATGCATTGAGGAGGGTCCAATCCCATGATCCTCTAATCATCATTTTGGCCCCCGGATCTGATCCAATCACTTTAATGCTACAAAGTGATGTCATTCGTTTTGTATCTTTATATATGACGTAGCCTCGTCATGTAGATCCCAATGATTTGATTGAAGACCATTTTTTTCATGTGTATGACACGGCTGCATTAATATTGAATATGATATTGAATACGATACCACAGTTAGTTCTGACCCTACAATGTGATTGGCTGAGAGACATTCTGATCAAAGCTCTTCATGTATTACTATTCCGTATCTGAAGTACTAGGTTAGAAAGTAGGTGTGGTTTCAGACAGGGCATTAGAACAGCCAATCAGAGTGAGAATTGCACCAAATAAGAAACATATTTCATGTTCACATAAGAATAGGTTGTTAATATTGAACAGTTTAGTGTACAGTGTACAGCTGTTTGATCGTTTATATAAAATAGCCATTTTACAGTGTTGTGCATATAGTATGATTTCACATTTGTTTTCTCAGACTGACTGATCAGCAAGGGGGCGGAGTTACTTAGAGCACTGACACACATATGGGTTATAGAGAAATGAGAAGGAAGGGGCTGTTTTTGTCTCTTTCTTTGCTTTCTTTGTGTCCAAATTTAAACATAAAAGTCCTGAGAAAGGATAACACTGATACATACATGAACAACAAAAATAACAAAGGACATTCAAGTTGTTGTTTCTCTTTGTTTGGACTACCAACAAGTATTTTGAACAGTTCATTAAAATTATCCTTGTCGATATAATAATTAAAAATAACTCACCAGAATAACTGCATTTTCAGCTTATAAAACACTCCGGATAGTCAATTTCCAACAGATTTTCTGACATATAAAGTGTTTTTCAGTCTTCCATCCATTTTCTGTACCACTTATTCCTGAATAGGGTCACGGGGAGGTGGTGCCCAGCCAGCAATTCTGAGCACAAGGGCAGGAAACAACCCTAGACAGGGGGCTAGTCCATCATAGGGCTCACATTCACACAGTAAGGGCCACTTTAGAGTCACCAATTCACCTACCACGCATGTGTTTGGACTGTGGGGGAAACCAGAGTACCCAGAGGAAACCCGCGCGAACATGCAAACTCCCCACCCAGGGATCGAACCCAGATCCTTCTTGCTGCGAGACAAAATATAAATAGCATTGTTTTCCAGCAAAACATGATCAAAGCTATACAAAAATATAAATATGTGTTTTAATTATTACATCTCAAATGACGACCAATTTGAGTAGCCTAAGCTCTCCTGAAAATAACAATATCCGGCATGTGTCTCCTATAAATACTTTCCAATTTGTTGGTGAATAAAAGTATGTCAAACTACAAAAACGTCCCACACAATTGACCTAAAGTTGTAAAGGTTAAAGGAACAGTTTGATAAAAAATCAATAAAAAATTGCATAATCAATCACCGCATATGTAGTCAATCAGCCATCTGATCAGCCATCAGGTATAATGATTAACAGTATTACAGAGTGAGATGGGCAAACTAACACAGCTTGTATGTTCCCTGTAGTGCTGCCAATAGAATAAGACTCTCTGGAACAGATAAACATGAACCTTTGTGGGTGGTGTGATGGCTTGTTTGCCTCCCAGCACTGGGGTCTTGGGTTCAAGACCCTATCTGGGTGGAGTTTCTATGTTCTCCACGTCTGTGTGGGTTGATTCACATTTATCAAGATATGCTGACGCTGCTGTGGCGGATTCTTTAAAACTGCAATTCGAACACTGTCCCATACTAAATTGTCAAAATGTGGAACTATATCAGAAAATCACACTATCCAGTTACACCGTAAGCTGGCACGTTAATGCAAATGGTTGATTTAACACTGAAACAACATTCAAATCATGTCTAATCCTAAATGGTTGTAAGAAGGTTAATAAAACAATCATAAACCAATGCTGCACTTAAAAATAAATCTAAAATGGATGTGTTGACAACATTTCGGTATTAACATCGATTATGCCACCGAATCCTTTAAGTACCAGTGATATTCAGGGAGGCATTTGGTTTGATACTCTCATTATGCTCCCATCTAGGTGGTCCTGACCTCACAAACACTCTTGTTGCTGAATGCAATCAAATGCTCCAAGATCTAGTAGAAAGTCTTCCCTGGTCTGTAGCGACAGAGAGAGACTCCAATAAAAGCAAGATAAACTCTGAATAAGCAGATACATTTGTCCATTTAGTGTATTCACTAAATACTGATCTCAATAGTGCGGGTTTGGCAGGTTTGTAGTGAAGTATTTAATACTAATCTGTGTCGCACTAACAGGAAATTGCGAGGTCAACATATGTCGACCTCCAGCTGCGGTTGCTGCTGCATTTATGGTGTGGTTTCCACATTTCTCCAGCTCCTCCCATTCAGTCCAAAGACAAACTAGATAGTATCACTAACTAGTACACAATTGGGACAGACCCCCGGTTTCTTACACAGCTAAACCGACCTGTGCATCACTGTGCTTAAAACCAGCTGATTTATTCCAGCCTAAGTAAAGTGAGCCTGAGTGTACACTAAGAAGTGAGTGGTTGTCCAGTCATGTGGTGTGGGGTATGGTGGGCCGGCCTGGACAAGTCCAAAGCCAATGTTTGATCCCAGTCTATCCCTGCTGGTCAGAGTGTGATTAGGGCCCCCCCATCCAACTTCGGATTCTTGTCTACTCTCTCCTCCCGCTCAGTTCGCATGCACGGCCTTCTCTCCATCTCCAGCAAGCATGCGGCGGCTTTGCAGCCTGGCTTTAATGGAGATTGGGTTTTTCCGGCGAGGGGATTGGATTACATCGCTGTCACAGCTGTCAGTCACGGTACAAACCCCTCTACACCGCGGTGACAGCTGCAGCCATGGCAACGCTGCCGTGACGGCTGCCTTACATTAAGCGTTGCATCTTTTTGAGCTTCCTTTGCTTGCTTCTCTCTCTCTCTAGTGCACTCTCTCCTTCAGTGTGTTCTCCTCAGGGAGCCTGCTTTCAGAGAATTTGGGGAGACGGTTACTGGTTTGCATGTGTGTGGGAAGCAGTGGGATAGCCAGAAATGGCAGAAAACGGGAATTCGGGATAATCTTTGTGCCTCCGCACTCCTTCCATGTCAACAGCTCCCATGCTGTCATTCATGCAAAAGATTTGTGTGCATGTGTGGTAGGTGTTTTGCGAAACACTCAACAAGTATGTGAACACAAATGGTAACGGCAACACAAGGCATTGAAAACACACGGCCCTGCTGTACACGCTACTCAAAGGGTGTGGTAGAGAACAAAGGTCTGTACATTTGAAGATCTTTTCAAGCTCCTTCATCCTTCATTGTACTTACAGTGTCAAATCTCTTAAGTGCTGGATCCTTTGTTGTTAATAACTAAACCAAGTAGGCAAAAGCTGTCCAACATCTCCACATCTTCTCCATCAGTGGTAAAGCTGGCACTGTTTCCTGTCGCGATGACTTTGGTCTTCATCATATTGAGCTGAAGTCCCATCTTTTCACTCTGCTCTTCAATCATTTTTATAAATTATGTCCATCATTTGAAACAGATTCCTGATGTTCTTCGAAGGCAGGTGGAAAGTACTCCAGGTCGTATTTTGGGAGTTTGATGATTTGATTGTTTGTCCTCAGCTTCACGTGGATCTTGCATGGTAGTAGTTTGTGATCTGTTCCACACTCAGCCCCATGCCACGGAACTCTTCCATCTCTTGGTGCAAGGAATGTAGTGGATTTGGTTCTTGTAAACTCTTGTCTGGTGATGTCTAGGTGTCAAATGTCACTTGGGTTGCTTGAAAACTGGAAGTAGTAGATGGTGTGTAGATGGTGTTTCCCTGACTGAAAGTGTCCTCGCTCACAGATCCTGAGGATGCTGATGTGTAGATGATCCATTTCCATCTTCACTACTACCAGCTTTTCATGATTCATGCTTTGTGCGTCCCAGGTTTCGATGGACCATCCAACCTGAGGGTCCCATCTTGGGCATCATTCTGTTGTGTCTGTGGTTTTATGGTAAAAGTACAGATGTGGTTTACCATTGCCTTCTCCCATGCAGTTGTCTTTGCCATTGTCACTTTTGTGATCATCCACAGAAGACGTTGTCCTTTATCGGTGGGTTTATTCTGGCACCTCTGCTAAGATCTTACAACCATGGGAGACCCTGAAGGAGTTAAGACTCCAGCAAGCATAGCTCTCTGCTTCTCTGAAGCACACAAGCCTCCTCACCTCGGCACAGCACCACACCATGAGAAGGAATCAGACCATAGCTGTAATCATTTACATACCTGCTGGAGACACGACTGCATGCTGATCCGACACGTCTATCTGGGTGCATTATTTCTTTGTCACTGATGGTTTCTGAAAATGTCAGCACATAAACTTTTAAAACCCACCTACATACAAGTGAACACACACCACCACATACAGAGACACACACACACATATGGTTGGAGAAGTTGCACATAAACACTAACACCAGCACTGTGTAAGGCCATAAAATGTGCCCATAAACACACACACACACACACACACACACACACTCTGCGATGAAGCACTCCATCAAAGCCACATGTTGGGAAAGAGATGGTTTTAATGATATTAATCCTCTAAATGCTGCAGCCCGTCTGAGACCCCCTATATCAGCAGGGGGCTTCACATCAGACCAGAGTGTGTGTAAGAGTGCGGGATTGTGTGTGCATGAGTGAGGGGAGGGTGTGGTGCAGCAGATACACTCCTTGGCTCATCAGCAGGGTAAGAAGCAGCAGATCCAAGTGACCTACATTCACACACACACACACACACACACACACACACACACACACACACACACATCACGCGTGAGTCATACTAAATCAAAATGATATATTTGACACTGCTGGGGATGATGCGATAGCGTGATATATAGTAAGATCTGTACTAAACAACAAGTAAACAAATGAATGAATCTTAAAGGGCAACAGCAGTGAAATTATGATCCTGTATAAACCAATTATACAGGTTTAACCTGTGTGATGTCAGCAGGGACTGGGGGCCTGGTTTAAATATAGTGTTAATGGGATCTGTAGCCAGCATAGTCGGCGTGCTAACACCGTGGTAGTGATGTTGGAGGAGAACGTTAGTTAGCGTTCTGCTGTTGTTGCACTTTAATGCACTGTATTGTTCTGCTGCTGCTTCCAGGCCAAAACACTGTTCCTGCACTTCGTAAATTTGTTTCGTTGACTTTTCAGTTTTCCATATAATGTGAACGTGGTAGTTCTTTATATTGTGCCAGAATGATTGAGGAATGGACCAATAGAAATGCTGCAAAATGATGTGGAACAGATTCTTTTTACATTGACTTCCATTAAGAAGGTTTGATCTTTCTCCTGTTTTTTCTGTTGACGCTCAGAAACTCACCTTCTGATGCTGCTGTAGATACGAGGGTCAAGAGGAAACCACTTCACCACTTTCTGGCTTGATCTGGATTTTCTGTGAAGGACTTTTAAGAGCTCGGTTGCTCTATCTGTGACTGTCCGCAAGATTTGGGAGCATTGCTGTGAGGATTTGATTGCATTCAGCAACAAAAGCATTAATGATGTCATGATGTTGGATTACCACCAGCCCACCTCATCCCCAACTCCCCAACTCATCCCAAATGTACTGGATGGAGCTTGATCATTCCAGACAATACAGTTCCACCACACATGTCAATGCTGGCGGGATTAATACCCCCCTCTTATGGTACCAATAGGTTCACTCCAGAGAGTCCTATTCTATTGTCAGAACTGCTCTAGAAGCGGTGTGTGCATTTGCACATCTGTGTCAGCAATGGGTGCAACTTAAAATAGCTGAGTGCATTCATTAGAGGGGGTGTCCACAAACATTTGGACATATAGTTTATGTGTTTGTGTGCAAGTTTAGTTTCTTATTGTGTGTGTGTGTGTGTGTGTGTGTGTGTGTGTGTGTGTGTGTGTGTGTGCGTGCATGCGTGTGTGTGTGTGTGTGTGTGTGTGTGTATCAGGGTGGCCCCCGAGACACTTGGCAGCTGGTATTTACAGGCCCACAGATTGTGGAAGAGATGGCATGTGGAGCGAAAGTGTGAGAGAAACCAAGGAAGGGAGGGAGAGAGAGAGAGAGAGAGAGAGAGAGAGAGAGAGAGAGAGATGTCATTCTGTATCATAGTTTAATCTACAGTCAGGTCCAATTCACGCTCATGGACGGCCTCAGTGTAAACGAGGAAAGTTCACGTGATGTTTAAGGGTAACTTCCTCTTATGTTAAATCAACTAAGAGAGAGAGAGAGAGAGAGAGAGAGAGAGAGAGAGAGAGAGAGAGAGAGAGAGAGAGAGATGAGCACCTCTAACAGCTCACTAATGCTATAAATACTGTGGTGGGGAATCGAAGGAAGGGAACATATTATTTCATCAGCTGGAGCTGTCGCCAGAAACGTGTGATTGATTAAGTCGGAGGACGCTTCTTTATTAAATCCACTCATGTGCTACACTGCTTGGAGTTCAAAACTGATTAGCGATGCTCGGGGGCGCGGGGGTATTTATAGACGTTTCCCACACACTGAGGTGTAAAAAAGAGACGGGGAAAAAAAAACGTTTAATACTATAATCTCAGCATGTGCCAATTATGTAAAATGATATCTATATTCTATAGTTAACCCCTAGAAACTGCAATTATTGGCAGTGATAAGGCATGTTGTAATTTTATGCTAATTCGACTATTTTTCCTCTTTCATTGGACTGTTCTTCAACTTTCACACTTTCATCTCTACCACGTTTTTTTAATTTGATGACAATTTATTGGTATGTGTTCTTAGGTCTTGTCTAAACAACCATTACAATGTTTTTTTGATTTCTCACATTGACATTTACAACCAGGGATGGACTGTCCAACGGGAGAACGAGGAAAATCTCGTTGGTCCGCTGAGAGCGTGAAGGGTCTGGTTGCATCTGACACTCTTATCCAGAGCAGTGCTGGCTGGGTTAGAAGTCTTAGAAGATCCAAGCCAGGGAATCAAACTCTAGTCTGCTCTGGGACAGGTGGTGTTGATGTCCACCTTGTTGCTCTTCTTTCTTTGTTTGTTTGTGGGACATTTGGGACATTTTGGTCTCAGTGAAGTAGGACATGTGAATGGAGCTCCTCCTCCAGAGGATGTGGGTGTAATCTGCTGTGTTTTGGACGTCCCTTGTGATCAGATCACCCAACACAGAAGTTAATGGCTGTTGTGGAAAGGGCCATTATGTAACACACAAGTGTTGTAGTGTCCAACTAGTCTAGTTTGTCTACACATTTTGTCCCTTTGGAGCTATAAGACATAAATGTCAAGGTCACTATAAAGACTTTAAGGTTCAATATCTGAGAACTGCTCAGGATGCAGACAGAACCTTAACTCTTCAAGGGGACGGTCTGTCTAATGTCTCAGGCCTGGTTTGGAATAAAGAGGGTTTATATTGGGCTCATTAGTATTTGCTCTCAGACGTTACTGGCCTCAGACTCTGAATTTTATGGTGTTCAGTGACTGGCTCTTGATCGTGCTTAGTAATAACGGTAGCAGGTTATTTCAACAATTTCTTAGAATAAATACGTTCAAATTAATAAATAATAAAATATGACTAAATTAATAAAACAATAAAACAAAATAAAAAAAAGATACTGATCAAAATCTGTAACTTTAGCTTATTAAGGGGATTTTTACTTTATGGGGTTTTTAGTTTATATACAGTCATTGTTGAAAAAATAGTTGCACCCAGAAGACGTCAATCAGCTGGAATGAAACTTAAGGTGAATCCTTAAACATGAATGATTTAAGTTTGACGCTGTATCTTACTGACTATATAAGGTTGTCAATTGTCAATTGTGACAGTGTCAGTTCTGACTTGTGTTGTTCTGCTGTCCTTGGCAAGAGCATTTGAGTTCAAAATCAATTCAAGAGGTTGGAAGAGCTCAAGAGCTCGATGTTTTGCCTGCCATGCTGGTCATGCAGATATTACTATAGCACGCTGTTGGCGGCAGTAGATAGAAGGCAGACAACAGCGAGCTGAAGGATGAGGCAGTGTTGACGGATTGTTCAGCGACTCATCCTGCCGTCCTTTATGGCAGCCGTTATGCTGACTGCCCTTAACACATTACCTTCACCAAGCAGCAGGTCATCTTCAGTGGTGAGTCCCACGAGTCCCACTTTTTCTTGGTGGAGATGACCAACAGAGGTACCATGGACAGTGCCACAGATCTATCATAATTGAAAATGTGTGGACTGCTGTTGGACATCCCATAAACACTCCACCCCACCTGAAAATCTGCAGGAACTGCAAGACAAAATTCAGTCTTGAACGGATTATTGCAGGACCATTAGAAACCGCCATTCCAAGAATTCTGCTGCTTTACACCCGACACCCATAACGAAAGACACTACTTCTGTATGTGTAGATCAATAAATATTGATCGTATCAATCTGGATATTTTCATCATTTGTTGTTCCTTGTAACCTTTATCTTCCTTCCCAATAACATTGCAATCCCACTCTTCCTTTTGGAAATTCAGCAAAAAGTGGAACTATTTTTTACATCACGAGTGTATATCTTATATATCTACTTTATATCTACTTTATATCTATATATACTTTATATTTGCCCCAGTTTTTAACATACTGATACCTCTGAGTTCATATTGGCTTTCTCTAATCTCAAACAACCTTTGAATGTGGTTAGCAAGTAAAATGCTTTGTCCTTTGTACATTTTTGGTACAATATTAAGGTTAGATCCTAAAATTTCAAAGCATACGTGTAAATAAAATTGCAGTTGTTGATTTAGAAAAATGGATTAGTGCCCTGTCTAGGGTTGTTTCCCACCCTTGCGCTCAGAGTTGCCGGCTGGGCACCGGCTCCCCCGTGACCCTATTCAGGAATAAGCAATATGGAATGGATGGATGGATGGATGGATGGATGGATTTAGAGAAATATTAATTCACACCTTTCTTCTGTTAAATGAAAAGTGTATTAGTGTTGTTTCTGTAGGTTTTCTCACAGCTGCAGATAAAGTGTGGAACTGTGAGAGAACCATACAGAGTAAATACTGTAGTTAACTCTGATTTAATATATTATTAGACAATTGACATTTTAAAACATTAAAGACATGAGTCCCCACTCAAGGCTCAGGCCCCATCCATACTCATACAGGTACGTTTTAATAAACAAAGCTGTGTCTCTGGGTTTTGTCTTGATGATACCATAGATTTTGATGCCTGATACCATTGAATTCTGATAGTGATCCTCAGGAATTTGTGTCTGTGTGAGATCGAGTTAGAGAGCCCTGCTGCTTAAACACAAAGTCTTTGTTTCTGTAAGACAATGTTCTTCAGCCTTGCACTGTATTTAGGTCTGTTTTGGTCGTTACTGCTACTTTATTTAAAAAGATATTGACTTTGCAAAGTGTTTCGCAGCCACTGCTGGATTGACAGCCTTATGCAAGTATTTGAGAGATTTCTTAAATGGAGAGATTTGCAGAAATGTTACTGGACCTGCAGAGAAAAGCCTACGTTTTCAGAACTATCCAGAAACATGTGAATGAGGCCTAAATCTTAAGTAGTTACAATCTTGGTCTTCACTGTGGCCCCACAAAACATTAGAGCAAAGGCAGCAGTATTGACTCTAGACTTCAAAGGGTTAAAATGAGATCCCTTCTATCTTTAAAGCTCAGAGAAAATCTGTCTCATTGTCTGGTGATTATTATCTGCTACTCCTAATGAATAGCAGAGTAGAAGAAACAAGCAGGAATAATCAACTAAAGCTTCTTCTAAACACCCTCCCCCCCATTTCTTCAAATTTCCTCCATCTTCAGCGAGACTCAGGGGGTATGACTGTGTCTGATCCAGAGGAAATGGGGCCTTTGGAGGCATCGTCACTGTCGACTCTTTTTGATCCTCCTTCGGCTGGGGAGGTCTTTTTGAACGTTGCTCTTTTGGATTTCAATCTGGAGCTGAGGCCAGTCTCTGCTGTTGATTTACCCTTTACAGATAAACACCACCACACCGGCTCCAGACCAGCCCTGGGCAATTTCATTAACTCACAGATAAGCTGTCCAGATAAGATGGCCAATTCATCATAATTAATATTCAGAATTCTGGAGTTATGATTGCTGTTTTCTATGTGTTCAAATATGTAAAAAAAATAAATAAAAAAAAATAAAAATATATATATATATATGTGTGTGTGTGTGTGTGTGTGTGTGTGTGTGTGTGTGTGTGTGTGTGTGTGTAAACCAATTTAAAACAAATAACATAAAATGACCAATCATTGAAAACCAGTGGTGCCCAGTAAGCATGGCTTCCACAGTGACCTCATGGCCCAGCTGCAGAGTTCATGGTGACCACTCCTGACCCTTCCTTACTCTGTCTTGACCACAGCTGCCAAGTCTAACGCATTGGCTGTGAGAGTCACGCCGCTGGCTCTGATCTCAAATCTTCATTTTTAACGATCGCCTCCAAAAGAACCTCCGGATGAATTTGACTGCAGCTGCTGCTCCGGATTTCACTGATTAAACACTTCTGAAGGAGTTAAGGAGAACATCCCCATCCTCCACTCCAGTAGGCCAGCCAACTGCATGATAGATAGAACATACCACCTCAGCACATTTGGGGCAGGACCAACCTGAAAGTCGGCAGACCTGACTTTACTAATCCTGGTCTCAGTAGGGCTGAAATATACCTGTATTTTGATTAATTATTATTTTTGTGATTATATGATTATATTATTATATGATTAATTGATTAATTATATGATTAATTGACTAATCAAGCCATTATGCATTTTCTGGTGTTTTTCTCTAAATTAATTTTTGCTCCATTATTATTGTTATTATTATTATTATTATTATTATTATTATTATTATTATTATTATTATTATTATTATTATGGTAATGGTGGTTCTATGATGTTGATGTCTCTGGCTTTGCTCATTGCTTGCTATGGTATAATAGGTAGTTTCGGTGACGTTGCTAAGTGATTGCTGATGCTGGATTAGACTGGTATCACCAGGTGGTACCAAGTTGTCACATCCCAGGTCATTAGATATGGCTAAGTGACTGCTATGGTATGTCAGGGGGTTTAATGGTGTCGCGTAGTGGTTGCTAGGCTGTTACTAATTGGTTGATATGGGATCCCAAGTTGCTATGTGTCCCAAGTGATTGCTAGATACTAGATTAGATTGGTGTTGTTGAATGGTTGCTAGGTGGTAGCTCGTGTGTCACTAAGTGGTTGTCATTCATGGAATAATCCTTGATTATGTTGGTAACAAACATAAGACATTAATGAAGTAACTATATGGGAAAACATCTGAACTCTTATAAGCCTGTGATGGTTATGAGTCACTGGACACTGGAGCTCATTTAGTAACAAAACTCACAATTGCGGTCTGGTCCATTGTTAGCTCATGTAGTGTGTTATGATGTTTACGATTACTTACCTATGTACTTAACTTCCACTACCACTATGATCCGAGGATCGCAGGTTCGAATCCCGAGTCATGCTGCTTGCCATTGGCAGGTCCAAGAGAGCAAAATTGGGCATGCTCTCTCTGGGTGGGTAGATGTTGTTCTCTCCCTGCATCATACCCAGTGTAATGCTGGTCGGCACAGGTGTCTGTTAGCCATTGCGTCAGAGCCGGGGACCCTGCTCTTTCCTCCAAGTGTGTGGACTGCCCAGCGAGGATGCAAATGGCAGCAGTTCAAAAAGAGGTGGTGGGGGAGAGTCATGATAATTAAGTAGGATAAATTTGAACTTTCAAAATTTGTGAGGAGAAAATTAGGGGCAAAAAAAACAACAACTAAAAATTAAAAATCACATCTGAATTCCACTAGATGATTCAGGCGATTTGGGATTCGTTTCAGTCACAGCTATAGTAGCCAGGTGGGTAGTAGTGTGTTGCTATGTAATCCTGGTTGCTATGCTCAAGCATATCTCAGGCAGTTGCTGTGGTTCCTTGATTTGGTTGCTCGGGTGTTGTAGTTTATAATATTTGTAAGATTGTGACTTTTAAAGGGTTCACAAATGTCTCTTTAGGGAAAATATGACCGAAAGGGTTTCTCCTACGGAATCGCTCAAACAACCTTTTGAGGCATCTTTGTTTTTAGGAGCATTCACTCATTTTAAAATGTCATTTTTTATTTTTCTGATGTTGCTCCCAGCAGTTAACTCTTAACAAACACTCTTACTGATGCTCGACAATCAAAGTCTGAATGCACATCCCTGGTGGAATCTGGTGCAACACTTTTCATGTTGTTCTCAACATGATTCACAGCGTATATCAGACCACGTCTACAGAATTAGCCGTGGTGTGTCTGTGTTTGGAGCTTTACTACATTTTGATGCCAGTTCTTGGATTAACCCAAATAAAGTCACGCAGTACACACTCTCTGCTGCCAATGATATGCATTTGCTATGTGCGTAATTCTCACCGGCCCAGATTGCTTTCTTTAGGAACATTTTGGAAACGTTTTTGGCTGATGACTGATTGATTACGCACTGCTTGATGTAGTCAGAGCTTCATTCAAGAGCAGACAGAGGCAGATGGAACTGTGGGAATCCTGAACTTTGACCACCCCGCCTTTCCCTCAGTTTTGATTAATTCAAATGGAATGGATTCGGCACACACACACACACACACACACACACACACACACACACACACACCCAATCTCTCTCTCTCTCTCTCTCTCTCTCTCTCTCTCTCTCTCTCTCTCTCCCTCTCTCTCAACCCTGTCGTGATGTGATTAAATCTAAAATAGTGCGCAGGTCCAGATGTTGGAAGAGGTTTGGGGGAATAGAGGGGTGTGTGCGGGTGTTCCTCTGCTCAGATAAATTCCTACTTTTCCAGAGTAACGCTTCACTGATTTGCTTGCTCATCTCAGCCTCAGTAATGTATCACTGATTATTCCATAAAATTACACAGAGTTCAGCGAATGTCAGCTTCTTCACTTCAGATGTCCAGATACAGAGGATCTGTGTGTGTGTATTAATAATTCTATGTGTTTAAAGTGATAGTTCAATCCATTTTTATGTTACAAAATACAGGCGCACCCAGAAGGAATCAACCGATTAAGAGCCGGCCACGAAGACACAGATACCATGTCATTGCGGAGTCAAAAACCCGGCGAGACAGAAGAGTTTTATTTTGAGTTGATTGGATCCTGATGTTTGGTAATGAACAGATTAAATGCAGAGGACATTCAGCAGCATATTTCAGCACCGCAGTTAGTGGAGCTGAAGTTAAAAGTGAAATATATGATATTGAATCAAATCAAATCCAATTGGGAATCAAATCGATTAAGGAACTCAATATTCAAACTGCACGGGATGGATTATTACAGGACACCGTTAGGAACCTCTACACCTCCTTGCTGAGACGTCTGTCGTGTTGTGTTAAACCCAACGCCGTACTGAGAGACACGACTTCTGTATGTGTAGCTCAATAAATATTGATCACGTGAGCCTACATTTTTAATCATTTATCGTTCCCGATCACCTTCATCTTTCTTCCCAACAGCACTACAATTCAACACTTCCTTCTGGTTGCCCCAGCATACATTTACCCAGACAACCAGGCCAGCTTTGGTGTCTGAAACGTTCTCCTTTAAGTTTAAACTGCAGATGTGAGACTAAATGCATCCAAACCTCACCTTCCACTGTATTACCTGAAGCCACTAATCACACACGAGCCTCAAATGCTGCTGAGTTAAGGAATCTACAGTAGACTTGTTATGCTGTGCCTGGTGCTGGCAGGGTGACTGGTACTGTTATCTTTAAACCATTAAACAGAGGTTGCAACTATAATGAGTTTTGTCTGTCCATCTTAATGGACAGCGGTGTGTTGTACAGGGTCAGATACCACATACGTAAGTCGGTTTGAAGTGACTGGAGACACTTGTGTGCATTCAGGGCCCGACGGGGTGTGAGCTTTTATTGCATATCAGCTACATTACCCTCATAGCTCCAGTGCAAAAATGAGGATTCCACTTGAAGGGCCTGAGAGCAGTGATAATTCTAAGGATATTTTTAGGTGAGGCTGTAATGGGGCCACTGCTCCGATTCAAGACATGGTAAATTATCTAATCACAAAGCTAATAATTAAAAAATTCCATCTGAAAAAAGACAAGTTCAGGGGGTCTGGAAGCAATTACACCATGATGTAAAACATTCTGGTGCTTTCTCAGAATGATATGAGAAAAGCATTGGAGCTGTAAGTGACTCTATTAAAGCAACATTTTGCAGCATTTTACCTTAAAATAGCATCTTCAGGATCATGTTGATGTTCCACTGACAGATACAGGGAGAACACTGTCTCTGTCAAGGCTTCTTTGGGTCGGATGCAGCTACTTCACTGTGAAACCCGCAGGAATTGGGTGGAGCTGCACTAAATCTGTATTAAACTGCATAACCTGACTCATACATACACATACATGCAGGCCATTTTCCTCTACTGCCTCAGTCCACATGCTTCTTTTCCTTTAAAGGCTGATTCTGTGACCCTCGGCTTGCCCACAAATACACATATAAATCAAGGATTCAAGGAGATTTATTGTCATGTGCATCACATGTAGTACATTAGGTGGAATGGGATTATGAACTCAATGTCCCAGTTACACCCGTCAAACTATATATGTAAAAATAAAAACAAAAATCAGGGTATATAAATACTGTTTATAATACTGTCAAACTCAAAATATGACTTAAAAATGACTTACCCTACCCAACTGTCTGCAAACATATGGACACTGATAGTGTATGTCAGAATTTGATGAGCTACTCACTCGAGACTCATTAGACCACTAATTACAGTTGGCAAATTGGGGCTGTACTGCTCGGGTAGGTTAAACTTTGTTGACCTTCCTAAATTACTGCCCGTCTAAACTCTTTGGCAAATTTACACTTTGTGCATTTTTGTAAATATCTGTGTGGGAAGTGACGAAGACCAGCTTTAGCAACTTACTTTCATGAATACAATGTTGTTTGACTACAGTAACTGGCCCAACATTCTCCTGACCCTTCCAGTGAACCACTTCAGCCTTGATGTAATTAGCTTAGAATACATTCCTGAGGATTTGTTGTTGATTGATGTATAAAGAGTAAATATATCACTTTGGCATACAGCTGCCATAAGATTGTATTTAGACCTGTGATATGAACCCTTTTGCAATTATTCCAGAGTCTCACTGGGCAGTTGCTGGTGCAGATAAACATGAGTATATTGGCACCATGCCTAATGCCAGGCGTGGGCTAGAGGGGTACAAAGCCCCCAAGCACTGAGCTGTGGAGAAGTGGAGCTGTGTTCTCTGGAACGATGGAGCTCCATTCAGTATTTTGTTTGGGAGTTGGTGAGGTGGGAGGGTGATCATCCAACATCCTGCCCTTGCTAATGCTCTGTTGCTGAATGCAATCAAATTCTCAGGGCAATGCTCCAAAATCCGTATAGTGTACAAAGAGTTAAGACTACACATCAGTAAGTCCCACCCTCAGAAAGCCCAGCTGGACTTTGCTATCCTGTGCTTTCAGTTTGCCTTTAATTTTACCCATAAATGACCCGGAGCAGTTTTGTTTGGGCCGGGTGGACATGTCCTCTTTGAACATAGCACAGTCAATGTCAAGGATGTTGTTGATTCAGTCTGGCAGAGAGAGGTGCGCTCATTCATCCCGGCCCTCCCTGCAAACGGAAGACACTGGCCTACATTGGGTCGCCTCCTGCTGCGATCAGAGAGCGGTGGACGTGTTATCTCAGAGGCGAGCCACGCTACACAATGTGGCACAGCGCTCCACGGTGCAGGCGGCCGGCAGAGAGCCCACAGATCCCTCTAGAAGCCTGCGTGATGTTTTGTGAAGGTTTCCTTAGTAAGCCAGGTAACGCAGGCCAAAGGTCTGTAGGAGACAAATCTTTGCATATTGAACTGTAAGGGTGTAAGAAAATATCAATACATGTGAGTATTGTGATACTGTTTTTCAATACCTTGGCTACATCCAAATGTATCTGGATTTATTTTACCCCAGTTTCAACTCTTTTCAAACTGCCAGCGTTGCATCATTGGGTAACCAACGTGCTCGGAGGAAAGTGTCAGGTTCCATGCTCGGATACAATAACTAACGTCACACTGGTTATGGGACAGCCGTGGCCTGGAGGTAAATGGAGCTGTCTTGTGACCGGAAAGTCACCCGACAGGTTCCGACTGAAGTGCCCTTGAGCAAGGCTCAAACCTGGCTCCAAACTGCCCCTTGCCGCAGCGGAGGCTGCCCACTGCTCCGGCCACTTGTGCACTGTGTCACTATGGTGTGTGTGTCTGCTCACTCATGTGTTCCATCCACTCTGTACCACTGATGTGATGTGGTGTTTTGATACCGCAGGGTAATTATAGTGGAACACATGGATAAAGTGATTAAACGTTGTTCTGTTCCTGACTGCCAGGAAGCATTTCAGAAGTATTTCAGTCTGGACTGCTGCTTAAAGGTAGCCCAGAATGTGAATGTGAGTATTTTATGAAAATAAAAAAATTAGTTTTACCACCCTGTCGTTTTGCCTCACAATGAAACAGGCTGCTTTTGATTGGCTGGTTTATGGCACTGCAACAGCTCCCAGGAACCACGTACTCTATAACATTTTTAACACTGTAATAAAAACACTGAACTCAAACATTCTGGGTGGTGTCTTCTCAGCATAATCCCATAAGTCTTTTGTCCCGCACGCCATCAGACTGTACAACTCCTCTCTGGGGGGGGGTGGTAACAGGAGGATGGAGGGTGGGAACAAGTAGGAACCAACCAGTAACCCACAACCTGACCACCCACCACAACACAACTGGACTTGGTGCAATAAACAGTTCAGAAGTGCAATAATAATAATGTGCAATAGCTCCTCCTACAGGACTCGTTTTTCATGCACTATTTATCTATATTGTATTTTGTAATATAGTCTCTATATTATATATTCTTTATGTTTATATAGTGTTCTGTACTTCTGCTGTTGCTGGAACCTTAATTTCCCAGAGGAAACCCTCCCAAGGGATCAATAAAGTTCTATCCTATAGTAACCCATATTCCCATAATTAGTCTGGAGGTGATAAGATGCTCTCCAGTGTCAACAGCACCAAATTGACCATTAGATTTCATAATTTTTCCAGTTTTGGCTGAGTTTATGTAAATTTTGTGGGTGTAAAATATAATTAATCAAGATTGTATAACAGTTTTGGGAATTTGGAGTCAGTCCATTTTACAGCTGCGATTTGGTTCCACTAGATGTTCTTTTGAAGGCAGAACAACAGTGTATGAACTTCATAGTTTGTATAGTCAGTGTTCTCAACTTTCACTATGCAACTGTGCTGAGACAAACACAGTTTTCCATTTTAGGAGCACAAATTAAATATTCAGGTCATTTACACATTTCAGCCTTAAATACACAGTAACAAAAACAGCCCGTTTAATCATAAGAAAAAAGAGAGACTGGAAAATGAAGATGTACAAATGAAATATGACATATGAGATAAAATGTTTTGGTACATGAAGCCACACGGATGATAGAAGTCGACTTTAGGAAAATAAATAAAATACAAAAAATGAGACTTAATGAGAAATACGGCCCAACAACACCTGTCAGCTCCTGCTGTTCATTTCATCACATTTATTACTTTAGGAAGAAGGAATCTGATTTTTGCTCAGCATTGTGATAAATCTGAGGGTCTCGTGTAGTTGTACTATTGGTCTCAAAGCACTGGGAGATATCTAGAAGCCATGGCCACAGGGGTCTGGTGTACTGTAACATGTGAACATGTGAACATGTGAAGCAGTGAACAGATGTCTGTGTAATTACAAAATGATTAATGAGGCTCCTACAGATATAATGATGTCATCCCTCAACTCATGATTTATTTATTGAGGAGAAACAACGGAGTACTTGTTGTTTACTGGGCTACACTTAATGGACAAGGAATGACCCTGTAGTGACCGATTTAAGATGGCAGTGGTTTTTCATGTTACTTTATTAGCACTGAAGGCATTTGAATTAATCATCTGAGCAAAACGGGAGAGAATGAGAGTTGTGTCTGTTGCTTTTATCTTGAATACTGGACATGTCCGTTAGTTGGCATCAGCTTGAATGCATGAGCTTTGACGGTGTAGTTTGGGACTCTGTTGCATTGTATGCAGCATTGTTAAGTGGATCAGGAACATAATCGGTTCATGAACAACGAGGAATGAGGACCATCACAAGAATGCAAGCGATTTTAGAAGAAGCCTGGCACACTAACGCAGCAGTACTGACGTTGGAGGCGGCCGGTAGTCAACACATTAATGCTGTGCCACCCGTTTTGGATAAGCGCTGTAGCTGGCATGCTTATGTCGCGGTGACAATGTTTCACTGTTGGCACAATAAATAGTAGCTAACTTAACTCGATATGTTGTTGAGGTAACATCGTTCCGTAAACTGACCCACTCATGATTACATCATGACACCCAGTAGCTGTTCCTCCAGAAGGCCAAAGGACTGTGAGAAAGGAGGCGGGGCCAAAGGCTGCTGGTGTTGCATTTTCAGTTCTTCCACTGCTGGATTTCTGAGCAGTAGTGTACGAGCTTTTCACTGAACTGTTATCTATTTTATCTCACACAGTACCTCGTATTGGGGGTGCATTCGCAGACATGAGGTTTTGCCATAAGAACCATCTTTGGGGGATGCTTATCTCCTTCCGATTTATCTGGGCTTAGAGACGGAATTTGAGTTTCCGATAGAAGACAAATGAATGCAAATGAAGATAATGAGGCTAAGTGAGCAGAAACGTGAGCTCACAAGTACAGCTTTATCCGATGGTGCTGACTGATGAGATTTGTGTGTGGCCTGGAAGCACCTGATGAATGCCGGCCAGCACCAATGAGCACTCCATCTGGCCCATTAGGCAAGTCAGAGATAGAAACAACAAGAGAGAGAGAGAGAGAGAGAGAGAGAGAGAGAGAGAGAGAGAGAGAGTGAGAGAGAGAGAGAGAGTAGGCATGTGAGGAAGGACACAGCCCTCCACCCCCACACCCCACCCACACACACTGCTTTTCGCACCGTCTTATCAACACATCATGCTCTCTCCATACGGACTATTTTTATCTGCTCTGCTTATCACCAACTCCCCCCCCCAACTGTCGCCTGCTTCAATTTCATCTCTGAAGAGATCTCTGGAGATAAGCAATTTTTTTCTCTTTCTTTATTTTTAAATGAAGATGTTGCCATAATGTCTTCATCTCCTGTCCTGCCACCTGTGAGGAATGGGAACTTGCAGAGAAATCATACTGGAATCATACTGGTTTGCTTTTCTTTCTTGTTCGAAAAGCTCCTGGACATTTCTTGGCTTACAAATATGACTCAATTTGACTCAAGGAAATGAGCCCTTAACTGACCTTCCATGCGTGGCCTTCACATTTTTAAAGAGTGGTTAGACAAGCTTTACAAGATGTTGGCAAAAAAAAATCTAATTAGGTCTAATGTGGCTCCTTCTAGACTTTCATAGAAATAAAAATACTGTCTGCAATGTTTCATTGTTTTTATCAAAGTCTTACAGCCTGAGATTTGCACTTTGCAGGCAGCTACATTCTGTATTCTAAGCTTCATAACTCAGGATCAGAGTAACCCACAGACAGGATACACATATCAAAATACACTACAAATACCACCCAGTCTAAGTATTGCTAAAACATAATATATATATATATTATATATATATATAAGATATATATAAGATATAATGTGTTTTTTTTATCTCAGATAAAAATTTTGTTTTTACAAATTCATACAAATATTTAAATTGTGTTCATTTTTTACATCCTCTACACACTGTCATCAGCCATCAGAGGAGCCTGTTCACTGAGAGACCGCTCCTTCCCAAAAACTCTTTTGTCCCTCACACCATCAGACTGTACAACTCCTCTCTGGTGCGGGGGTGGGGTGGGGTGTGGGTACTTTGAAGTACAAGTTTAATAGTAATAGTTTTAATTCAGCTCAGTTCTGAGTTTGGGTTGGGAACAAAAAGAAAATGATACAATACGATTTGTATGGTGTACTGTGTGGTGTTTAGGTACAGTAGATAAAGCCAAGTTAGCTCTCCCAGTGGTCAGGACTTCAGGAGCTGGACTGAAGTCCTTACGTTTCTACTGAAACACCAACTTAGTGATAAAAATCCCAGTAGAATCAACAAGCTTCTTCACTTCATCCTGATTTTGTTAGGGTAACTGTCTCTCCCGTAGGAAAGGTTTCTACAAGACTTCGGAGCATCGCTGTAAGGATTTGATGGTCGTCAACGATGAAATTTAAAGCCCAGCGATTTTTTGGTTAGCAGAACATTACATGAATGTTCTGTATGTTGTGATTCTGGTTTCTAGAATGACGAGTCTGGTTTTCTGGAAGTTCCTACTACATTTTGAACAGATTGATGTTCACCATGTGTGGGTGTTTCCCATTCGGTCGTCATAAGTGATACATTTATTTGTCACACACGCAGTCATACATGGTTCACCTAGCAGTGTAATGCTTTGGTAATTAAGTAATAAGTACTATATTTTATTTATTGCATGTTTATAGTCGAGAAAAGTACTTCAAATGTTTCATTAATGTGATTTTTTGCAGAACTATCTCATAACATTGTGCCATTTATTTAGTCCTTTTTGGTTGGCAGTACTTCTCTACATGGACTCGACAAGCTGTGTGTGTGCATTTGCACATCTGTGTCAGCAATGGAGTTGAATGCATTCATTAAAGTGGTGTCCTCATACATACTGTATAATGTTCCTCTCGTACGGCTGGTTAAAGAACCATGCAGTGAAAGGTTCTTCTATATTCCGTGGTATCATTCTAAAGCACCCTTGTTGGCGCTTTGATTTTAAAGCAGGGATCCATGCTGCATGCATCTCAGACAAAGATTGAAAACACCTTATCTTCTAAAAATGAGGATTATTTTCCTGTTATCTTGGCAAAATCATGGCTCGAATCTGCAATTCAAATGAGCTGGAGCTGCCTCACACAATAATATCGTAACAATAGCATGCATCTTTGATATTTATTCCGCAGCACTCCCTGTTCTGCTGTAGTGTGGTTGATACTTATTCTGCCAGAACACTCAGGAGGTATCACTAAATTCTGAATTATTCAGGTTTCTTTCCTGGCTGTGGCGAAGCAGAGCTGTTTTTGGGTTGATTATATTGTCATCCGTCCTGAAGGAGACTGCAAATAGACTGTACAATGAATTCGGCATGACGCTGAAATAAGGTATCTAAAGTATTACATGCTGCCATGCTCCAGTGCTCAAAATACAAAGCAAAGAAATGCACCTCAATAGACACACACACACACACACACACACACACACACACACAGACACGCATTCCTTTCAGGGACAGAAATTGGCTTCAGCCGGCTCACTCGGAGCAGAGTTGGGAGGAAAATGAAATTAACCCATTCTTCCCGTTCAGCTGATCAGCCAGGATTTGGAGCTGTGAAGGTGTTGTGGTGAAGAAGCAATGGAAGCTTTAATGAACTCTTTAAGAATGATGCAAATACAGTGTGTAGTAGTTTCAATCAATTAGGTTGACTGTATCATCACTGGCCGGAAAAAAAACCACGTATCTCCAAAGTGGCAGCTTTACAGGAGAAAGAAATTCAATGTAAAAAGATTTTATTCCAAGTTAATAATAAAATGTGAATGTAAATGTGCACATTGATCCACATCTCACAGGGGAATTTGTTCTCTGAATTTAACCCAGCCATGCAGTGAAACTTACCAGGGGCCAGTGAGCACACATGCCCGGAGTGGTGGGCACTGCACCCAGGGAGCAGCTCGGAGGGGAGTTGCTCAAGGGCACTTCAGTCTTGTCCTGCCAGTGCAACCTTGCAGTCACAAGGCTGGTTCTCTAACCACCAGGCCAACATTTTGGAGCGTTTCTATTGGTCAGTTCATCATGACCAATAAAAAGAGGACACTGGGGACAGACAGGAATCTGCCATAATCAGGATGTCAGGTGTGCGTGTGCTGGGGGAGGTTAATTAGGCTGAAGGTGTACAGTAGGACTGTGGCAGTGTGTGTGGGTGTGAGGGTAGGAGGGAGTTAAATATCTCTAAAATCACGTTTCTATGATAATGAACATTAATACATAAACTTCTGGTCTCTTACCAACACTGATTATGCCAGCTGGACCAGGCTCAACAAGCCAGCATGGCTCAGAAGACTCAGAGGACTCGGGGTGGAGTTCAGGGCGGCTCATAGAAGAAGAATGTAAAAGACGTGAGGAGGTGGGCTGGAGGAAGGTGTGAAATGTTCAACGTGAGGGTGAGAGTGGAGGGTATATAAAGGGCAGAGGAGGAGGGGTTACGGCGTGGTCCAGCTCCCAAAATGATGTAGTAAGTGTAGTTTGTAGAAACCTTGCAGCCCCTGCTCAGTTCTCATTGGTTATTGGTACATTGGGTAGCTTATAATTGGCATAAATCACATCACTGACTCCGCCTACTTTGCACTGCCAACATTTGTGCTGTCAAAAGTCAGAAACTGTGTCTCTCATTGAAACAAATAAATATAGGCATCAATGTCATGTTTCATTTCTTTTGGTGTGAAATCAGGGTTAAAGGCAAATTGTGCTACAAAGGCATGTGATAATAAAGTGCACACACACACACACACACACACACACACACACACACACACACACACATATGAAAATACATTTGTACCAATGAAATGTTTGGTCCAGCTGTTTCTCAGAATGGCCAGACTGTGCTCTACTGCATATACGTTTCCCCTATATCCTTCCAGCTTACCCCTTTCAGAGCACTGAAGCTCATTTGCTGATATCTTATGAACCATTATTACTCGAACAAAGGACAAGTCCAGCATTTGCTTGCGTGAAAATCCAGTGTGCAGCCCGTGAGTGTATTTCAGCATCAGAGGTGCTAAAATATCTCCAGTAAATCCCTGTGAGCCTCCCTAACGGACATCGTCATTGTCTGTCCGTGAGAGAAAAGCTTGGGAAGCAGGCTCTTATCTCAGCCGGGCTGCAAATGAGCCCTTCAGCCTCTAATTAGTCCCAAAGGTCACCCCCACCCCACCCCGATTAGAAAGGTGGAGAGATGGAAATGTGTATTCAGTGATAAGTCTAATCATCGTTTAATAGAGCCATTCGGATGGGTTGATTGATTGGCCAACACATGCTGTCTCTGGAGAACCTTCTGTTAGCAGCGGCTGCTCTGCCGTTGTTAGATGGTGGGAGTTTTCTGATGATGCATGCAGCCTCCAGAGCTTGTAGATTATGAAAAGCCAAATTATGTTGCCAAATATTTCCAAACAAGGCTGTGGGTGCATATTGTTGCTGCTGTCAGGAGCAGGGGTGGTCTGTGGTCGGGGAATGGTGCACCCTCTGATGAAAATAGAGGGGCACATAGGTGAACCCAGGGCCCAAGATGCTACTGGCTCCTGGAAAGGACATAGTCAAAACCTCTGAATGTCGACTCTTCTTTCACTTGAGAAGTTCCAGTGATGTTTATGGGTGAATTTCCCAAAACATGTTGATTAACAGCCACTTTTTAAAAAAATGCTTGACATTTTCCCTCATAGAGAATGTTTTTTTGTGTTTTATATTTGCAGAAGAAATAAATGCCATTAAATAAATGCTAGATTGAGCAATTAAGATGCAATTATGTAATCAGCCAATCATGTGGTTGATTTTATTTTCAGCACGAGAGTCTAAAGTTACTCAGATGGTGCGATAAACCCTGCTGAATTAAACAGCCTGGCCAGGCTGGAAACTGGTTGGTTGACCAACTTAGCTCTTCACCAGCATAGGGTATAAGCATGAGCAACCTGATCAAACTATCAAACCAGTATGATCAAGCTAGACCACGCTGGTCAACCAGCATGACCATAATATCTACCAGAAGACTCTGAGGAGTAGCCAGAAACATTGTACTCTGACCAAAGTCCGAAACAATTTGAAGGTTAATATTTACGAGTTGAAATCTTTGCCGTTGGCCCCCGTATTTGGACCAGGTCTTGAAACGTCTGGGTCCTTTCAGATCCTGATGAGTATGGAAGGCAGGAGTGGAACCAAACTGGATGACCAACGGGATCAAACTGGTGGCAGCAGGGAGGAAGGAGGGAAAAAATAGCGAGACATCAGCATCTGTAAAATAGCAAAGGGATGTTTGAATTAAGGTCCTTTAAAGACTGCTGGGGGGAAGTGATCGATATGAGTCTCCTGAACTTATGCTGAAGCTTTCATGGCCAACATAATCAAGCATGAAAAAAATCTAATGTACCATGCACTATTCAGCTTGCTTACCAGTATAGGGTATGTCCAGCTTTTCAACCACCTTGACCATCAAAGACCAGCTTAGGCCATCTGAAACCAGCTACTGGTAAAAGCTGGTCTTAAGCTGGATTTTACAGCAGGGAAAGAAAACACGTCCTGTGAGCAGAAGCTCTGCTGACGGAAACACCTTGTTGATGAGAGGTCAACAGTAGATACTGTAAACACAGGTCAGCAGCTCGCTTTATCCCTTAGAATTAAACAGGCTGTTTGTATTATGGTGTTTTTAAGACCAATGTATGTAAATGTTCTCTATCCCAACTGCCCTGAATTTGGACTGATTCAAAGAGCACTTCAGGATGAAACGTTCCTTCAGGGTAAAGAGGCAGAGTTATACAGTGACTAGGCAGATATATGGAAGTGTGTTGGTCTTCCGGGTAGTCCAGTTTCCTCCCACCTCCCAAAAATGCACATAGGTCAATGTTCATGACCTTTAACCTTCAGAACCCTAGGCTAATTTTGCAGGATATTATCATAGCCTTTTATTTGCCAAAAAATTAAAAATAAAACATTTAAAAGAGAGAGCCGCACAAGCCAGATATTGTTATTTTCAGGAGATCTTACGTTACTCAAACGTGTCTTCAAAAATGAAAAGAATGTTACTGTGCCTACTATTTTTCTTGTACTTTTTTTGTTTATAAGGACTAAAAAACACTTTACATCTGATGAATTACTTAGATCATTAGATTGACAAGGGTTTTCATAATAATTTCATAAAAGTTCTTCAAAATACTTGACCATGGTAAAAAAAATAAATAAAAATGAATGACCTTTTCTTCTATAACACAGTAACTGGGCCAGTGATGTCATTAGCCCCACCCCCTCTCACTGATCAGTCAGAGTCTGCATGCAAGTAGATTAGGTACCGTGTTTAGAATAGAATAGAATAGAATAGAATAGAATAGAATAGAATAGAATAGAATAGAATAGAACTTTATTGATCCCTTGGGAGGGTTCCCTCAGGGAAATTAAGGTTCCAGCAACAGCATCAGTACAGAACAGAAAAGAGTAGAAAACTAAGATAATAATTATACTATATAAGAAGAAATACTATATAAATATAAAGATATATAGAGGACAGAGCAGTAAACAAGCACTTGGCAGTTAAATTGGGATTTAATTGAGTTGGTAACAAGTGAATTTAAGCTAATTTGTTAGACAATGATATACGGTTATATAGGGTCTTGTACAGTAGTTTGCTATAATGTGTGTATCATCTCTGTAGGTTCCTCTGATCCTGAGATATGAATGTAAAATATGTGGGCATGTAACGGCCCACAAACTGGGGATCTCCAGTTCTAAGAGTTAAGGTGTTGTGATTCAGAGCTGTCGGCTCAATAGAGATGGAAGTGTTTGATATTGTGTCTTGCATTTTCCCACCACTGCCTGCATTCGGACGCTGTACATTTTTAACATTAACGCACATTCAGCGTGTCTGTGTTTGTGACCGGTGCTGCCTACTGGTTCATAAGCAATCATCTGAAATGTCATGTTTTCTCAGTGTCTTAGACCCCACAGTAGACAATGTGAAGTGGCAGCAGCACTGCCCAGAGCCACGCTCGCCTGCATGTCAGTGTGATCGGCTGGCCCATTTAGCATCCTGCTGTTTACCCTGTGTGTAGTGTGCGATAGCCCTGGTGGGATCTTCCGATTCACTGTCCTCCATCTTCATCCCTTATCCCATAGTGCTTTTGGTTGTGCACTCTCTATCTCTGTAACAGAGACACCCACTGACCAAGAGACTATAAACCTGCTGCCTGGCACACGCTCATTCCTCCTTGACCTACATACCAGGTTTTTACCAGGGAGACCTAAAACTGAATGGTGGCATACTTGCTAAAAGTGTTAGTGACCCTAGTACATGTAAATTACAGCTGTAATGTGTATCACAAGTTAAATGTAACAATGAAAGCTGTGACATAATGTGACACTGACACATGTAACAGTAAAATCTGAAATGTGTCATTGTTACATGTAACAATGAAGGTTGTAACACATCACTGACACTGACATGTAACGTTAAAAACTGAAACGTGTCACTGTTACATGTAACAATGAAGGTTGTAACACATCACTGTGACACTGACACATGTAACGGTACAATCTGAAATGTGTCACTGTTACATGTAACAATGAAGGTTGTAACACATCACTGTGACACTGAAGCACATGTAACGGTAAAAACTGAAACGTGTCACTGTTACATGTAACAATGAAGGTTGTAACACATCACTGTGACACTGACACATGTAACAGTAAAAACTGAAACGTGTCACTGTTACATGTAACAATGAAGGTTGTAACACATCACTGTGACACTGACACATGTGCGATTTGCAATCTGAAACGTGTACTATTACATGTAACAATGAAGGTTGTAACACATCACTGTGACACTGACACATGTAACGGTAAAAACTGAAACGTGTCACTGTTACATGTAACAATGAAGGTTGTAACACATCACTGTGACACTGACACATGTAAGGGTAAAATGAAACGTGTCACTGTTACATGTAACAATGAAGGTTGTAACACATCACTGTGACACTGACACATGTAACGGTAAAAACTGAAACGTGTCACTGTTATATGTAACAATGAAGGTTGTAACACATCACTGTGACACTGACACATGTAACAGTTAAAACTGAAACATGTATGACTGTAATATGCAACAATGTATGCTGGATCACTTTGACACTGATACGTGTAAGAGTGAAAACTAATGTCACATTGTGACATGTGACAATGAAGGCTGTAACATATTATTGTGACACTGATACATGTAACATTTAAATCAGTAACCTTTCAATGCCACAGCCTTGACTCCTCCCTTTCTCCGTTGTTTTTATTTCTGCATTCCAGTGCAAAGCTAAAGAAGCACATTTTGAACACCAAGCATGTTTTGACCCATTCACTACGTTCGAGTTAACAGGAAAATTGTACAGGTCTGATTTTCTGGTGAACCACTTCTTTAAATTACACCTGTGGCCTAGAGCGAGTTGAATTTTTCCCTCTTTTTTTTAAATTCCCTCACTGATGGAATAAAGCTGACAATTTTTATGCCCAAATCCATTTCTGTCTCTTTCTAAGGGACATGTTTATAAAAGCAAGTCAATCTGCCTTCACTGAGAGAAGGAAGAGACGTCTGTGACCTCTGCATGACTTCAGTGTAAACAAACCCTTTGACATACTCTGCTGTTTTTGCCCTGGTAGTAGCAGGCTTTTAGTAGGTGGCAACTGGCACATACAGCGACTTCAGCAATCCTTTTCTGTGTCACACGCAGTACAGTATCGAGGGTTCAACAGAACAGCAGAAGATCCAAACGACGGCAATAACAAGACTTTGGAAAACCTCCGAAGTTCATTATTGAGTCTGATATGTTGTGATACGTTTAGAAGCAATGAATTATTGAATTATGCTTACATGATAAACGTTTCACAGGCCGTGAAGCATATTAAGGGAATTGTCACGTATCTGTCTCATCCCTCTGGTCTGTCTTTGTTTTGTTTACCTTCCCATGTGCTTTTGAGCACATGTCATGTCTCCTCCCATTCCCAGCTGTGTTCCACCTGTAACCCTGCCCCATCCTTTTCAAGTCCCAGCCATGTCTAATGTGATTGTGTGTATATAGGTCCCTCGTCTTTGTTGGTCCTTGTCATGCTTCTTGTTTGCTTGTGTGCCTTGACTACTTGGTCTCATGGTCTACTTGTGTTGATGGTGCCTTATCTCTAAAAACCTGTTAATAAACTCAACCCTGCAGGTACTTCCACCTCCACCCTACCTCTGTGTCCGGAAGTCGTTACTGGAATATCTGTCTTTGTCAGATGTCCACGTGAGCACTGTATGGTACGCCCAACTGGGAAGTCCTTGATGGGACCAGCAGGGGTTAAACACAGGTCCCGTCTGGCTTGTACATTATGCAGAGGGACTAGATGTGGCGCATATGAAATGAAGCTGGGTTGAAACAATGGAAGCCTAACTGACACTGACTAACAAGACATGTGCAAACCATGCCCACCTTGAACCCACCTTGCCCAGGCTCCATCCATGCGAGCCCCACATTAGCATGTGGGATGGGACATCCCGCTCAGTCAGAGATGGACGCTTTGTTATACCGAGTTTGACTTTTTGACGAGTCAAGGCCAAAAATCACATGTTCATCGTGTGTTTCTCAGTGTTAAGGTTTTGCATTTATTACATCATAGTGTGTTTTTGCGCACTGACGTATGTGATACGTCCTTTAAATGGCAGCCTTTTCACAAATAACTGCTTAGTGAAGCTGATGACACAATTTTTGGTGAGTCAGTGCCTTTGATTACTAACCTTTGTTCCTCTTTCCTGAGGCAGTTTTTTCTTCTTTGGCACACGCTGTTATAATGTTTGTCCTTGTTCTCCTTGGCACATTAAAGGAGTTGTCATGTTGCTGCTGTCATGACTGACACTACAATCTGGGTACTTACCGTTTTCATGAAATACTCACTTACTCTGCTGCTTTACAGGAACATTGTAGTGTTTTCCAGCCACGTCTGCCACATGTAGGGTACTGACGATTACCACAGACAGTAGCTTCAACATGCTTCCTCCTACTAAGATCAGACAACAGTCAGAGTGCCTGTAATCAAGATCAGATGACGTGAAACCAGGCCTTCTGGACACGTGACCCGCGTCAACAAACCATTGATCTTGGCACTGACCACCATGCCTCAACACATGGATTCATTGGTCATCTTCAAAGTGGGACTCCTCGCTGAAGATGGCTCCATGACCAGTGCAGTCGTGCATTGCACTCGGATGATTCCTTCTGGGGGCAACTTTTGTTTTGGTCATTGAAATAACAGATTCACAGGTTCAAACACTTTCATTTCTTGCAAGACGTTTGAAATTTTTTGCGCTTAAACTAAATTGACAAAAGCATTGCTCATTCATTGTTTCTTCTAAAATTACGGATATTTAAAGGGGTTTATCCTGCTTTTGTTGGAGTAACTGTCTGCGTACTGTACAGGGAAGACTTTGGATGTTGGATGTTCACCCCCCCACCTCGTCCCCCACTGCCCAATTCATCCGGAAAGCATTCCAAAGAACACAGTTCTACTGCTCCACAGCGTAATGCTGGGTTTATACCCCTTTTTTCCACATCTGGTTCTAGACATTGTGCCTGTAGGTCCATGATTATCTGCTCCAGACATTCAGATGGTGTCAGCAATGGGTGGTCTTCACAGACATTGGTCCACTCTCCAAAAAAAAAGCAACCAAAACGAGGTTACAACCTTCTCTGTCATCTAACCATGTACCGGGGAAGGCATACAGACCCGTCTTAGTTAGCTTATGATAGGGATGCATTGGTTACAGATTAGCCTGTGAACCACGGAGGAATTCCTTCACAAACTACAGCTCTTATTTTGACCTGTCTTCTATAGAAGATACAACTTAATTAGTATCAACAAAAGCTGTTCTCGTGATGACAATATGTGTAGAGTGAACTCTCAAATACGGCACAGCCAAGATCAAGACCTCCAACCCATTAACTCATTATTACTGGAACTAATAATAACAGCAGCATGTTGCCTCTTAATTGGCCAGACATGACACACATTCCCATGTGCTTCCATTATTTGCCAAACACTTTCTTCTACGCAGTTCTAGTTTGACATTTTTATTTGGCAAGAAAGGAAGCTTTGTGGTCTAAATAGGTTAGTCAGGAAACGCTGGGTGTGTTTTGTTCTCCGAGATTCATCAGCAGACTGAATTACAGCACACACTATATGGACAAAAATACTGGGACACCTGCTCATTCACCCTTTCTTCCTAAATCAAGGGTATTAACAAGAGCGTATCCTGCTTATGTTGGAGTAACTGGCTCTACTCTCCAGGGTAGGCTCGATTTTGGAGCATTGCTGTGAGGATTTGATTACATTCACTGAAAAGAGAATTAGTAAGATCAGGATGTTGAATGATACTCTGCCCACCTCGTCCCCAGCTCCGTAACTCATCCCAAAAATATTGAGTGGAGCTCCATCATTCCCGAAGGCAGAGAGCTCAATGCTGGGGGGCTTTATACCCCTCTAGCTCACACCTGGCATTAGGAGTGGTGCCAACAGGTTCATGTTTATCTGCTCTTGATTGTCCCTGCCATTGACAGTACATTACAGTACAATAGAACTGTTCACACCTTACAACGTGCAACACCCAACCCTAACAATAACCATAGTAACCATAGTCCAATGGGAAATTCTTACTGTTTCCTATCATTTTTAAAGAAGATCCATAACATGGATGCATTGTGGAGCGGTCCTGGAACCCACTCACCCTCCACCTTTTGTGGATTTCCTGCTTTACCACACTCCCTGGAACTCCGAACGTGCTTATTAATGAACACGATGATTAGTTGAATCAGGTGTGTTGGGAGCAGGGAAAGCACTAAAGCATGCAGAGCAGGAAGAAACCAGGGTTGAGAAACACTGTATAGCTGTGTCAGAGCACTGAAGCCAAAGACAGGATTTTAGCTGAGGTCAGAAAATAGGCCACAACCTAATTTGACCACACATTTCTGTGAAGTACAGAAAACAGACCGGGATTCAATTTAATAAATGTCCTCAGCACAATGTTTGGTCATTAGATAGCAGAGCTTTGTCACTTTGTGGGCTTTCTCTTGCATGGCCTATTAAACCTGTTAGTGTCATGCTACAATGCTTCCCCCTTTTCCAGGGATATTTCCATAAGGACACTATTAGTATTAGATATCCTGTTATACTTTCAGTAAAAATTAAAGTATATATATATATATATATGTTATATATATGTTATATATCTGTTATATATTTGTTTTATAATATAATCTGCATATGAAATCAATGAATACCTTTACTTTTTTGTTGTAGATGCTCATTGTTACCCATAGGAGTCCAATCTAATCCTTTAATCCCAGTCAAAAATAGCATTCCTTACAAACACAAACCTCTTTCTTTCTTTCAGCAGCAGGTAAAACCTGACTGTGAGGAAGTTGTGAAACTCGGATTTACCCCTGAGGGTATTCCGGACCAACCGAATTCAGGAACACACACCTATGTGTTGCCAAATCTTCCTTGAACAGTACATTCCATTCTTTCCCAGTTTCACTACAGTGGTCAACCAGTGCTGCACAGTTTCATGGATTCCTGCTGTAACACCTGAATCAACCAAGCCTAAATCTACTGAGCTATCGGTCACCGGCTCGCTTGATGTAAGCTGAGTTGGGATAATTGGTGGCTATTTGAATTCATCAGGATTAACATGACTGACCTGAACATTCCTTTCAAGGGCCTAAAAGCACATTTTCCTCCTGATGCTTTAGTGGGTTTATGTGCGTAACACATTTCAAAACACAAACTTCTCCAACCTCTCTGTATCTCGTAGAATTAAAATATTATTGTAACATTAAGAATGATATACACTCCATGGACAAAAGTATTTGGACATCTTTGAACGTTATTAAAAAGTTTATCCTGCTTTTGTTGGAGTTTGTCTCTGTTGTCTAGGAAAAATCTACTATGAAGATTTGATTACATTCAGAACATTAGTGAAGTCAGGATGTTGGTTGATCACCAACACACCTCATCCCCAACTCCCCAGCTGATCACAAACATATTGGGTGGAGCTCCATCATTCCAGAGATAAAAGTTCCACTGCTCCGCTACTCAATGTTGGGGGTCTTTTTACCCCTAAAGCACATGCCTGGTAGGTTAATGGGTATCTGCTCCAAAGTGTCCTATTCAATTGGCAGTACTTATCTATAGGGACTAGACAAGCTGTCTGTGTGTGTGTGTGTGTGTGTGTGTGTGTGTGTGTGTGTGTGTGTGTGCATTTGCACACCTCTGTCAGCAATTGGAGCACCGTAAAGTAGCTGAATGTGTTCTTTATAAGGGGTGTCCACAAACATTTGGACATGTCGTGAATGAGGACTGTATGGGACGTGGAGTGAACAATTTATCAGCATTTACATATTAAATCATGAATAAACTGGTGGAATCTGGAGTGTTTACTGTACACAGCTCTGTATTTCCCACACTGCGACACACAGGGGCCATGAGGGACTGGTTTCATCTAACGGGTTTCATCACTGGGCTCCAGAATGCTCCAGGCAGTAGAGATGGGATGCAGTACACTCCCCAATATTGAGATAAACTGTGCAATCAAACTAACATATCACCAGCACCTCCCACCCCTCCAATACTCGCCTCAATGATTAGATTAGATATTCAGCCCACACTATTTCACACCGCAATTTAATATCCCCACCAGAGCGTCACTGCAAAACAGACCCTTTTCACGTCCCCCACTTTTCACACCCACTAATTAAGGTCTATTTTTTGCCCGTCTTAATTAACGGTTATTTATGCATTAAGCCACCAGTGGACATACAGTAACTCACACCCTGCCTCACCAAGCCTCTCTCCAGAGTACATTATCCATATTCACATCTGGGCTCTGTTTTGTTTTGTTTTTTTTTCTAATCTAAACTTCTATTTTCAGGCTATTCAACAGAAAGTTCATTAATACATCATATCCCAACTCGGAAACTGGAAGTGCGTCATCCATGCTGCAGTGTCCCAAATGCACAGAGAGCTAAATTCAAAGTCAAATTGAACACATATGTCACATATGTCATATAGAACCATTCAAAAATTTGGACACACTTGCCTGGATGTAGTCACTGACCAATGTTGGATCGGCGTGTAGTTCTGTCTTGGGCAGATACGGAAATGATTACAGTCTGATTAAACACTGGGTCACAAAGTACTTCCCCCACAACCTTGTAAAACCTTTATACAGCAGGATAATGCTCACACACAGCAAGGGTTCCCCATTAACACCTTTCACAGTTTGCAGAACTTCCTTGGCCTGCTCACTCACCAGATAAGATAAGTTCAAATAAGATCATCCTGGATTAATCCCACAGTGGGGAATTTGACATGATTACAGTAGCAATGGGATAGTAAGGAACTCAGTACAATAAAATAGATCATAAATACACAGTGCAGTAAATACCATATACTGCATAATCATTTTACGTAGATCCCGTGTGCAGGATCTAGAGGCAACATCTGTGGGTAAATGTTCTGCAGGATACCCTATGGAACCTGTTCGCCTCCATATCCAGGCTCCACAGGCCCAACAGGGTCCTAGAGTCTGCTTTCAATTTGACATTTTTCTCCAGTAAACGTATCCTTTCACTCTAATATTGCAATCGCTTACATATATCACCTTTACTTTCACACATTATATTCATCCCATCCCAACAACTCCTTCTTGGTGCAAATGTATTAGAGATGAGATGATGTCACCCTTCTAATAGACGATTTTTACCTATAGAACGTGTTTTTGAATACAGCAAACATTTTCATTTGGCTTGTACAGTACTGGACAGCCGTGTCATTTAAGGATTTCCTTTCAGGGTTGGACTGTGTAGGTGTGTCCAAACGTTTGACTGTCAGCCTATGATATTGTAGCTCCGCCTTTGTACCTTGATGTGATCACGAGCGTGTCAACCTGGATTCCTTTTTAAATGAAGCACAATTCAAGGCAGCCAGTGGGAACAGAGCTCATTTACATATATCAGTCCTAAAGGCACTAATTCTAAATCTAAGGGATCAAAGGAGGCTGGAAGATTTGTGAATTCGTGCTCTTAGTTACAGAAACCCACACAAGCATGCATGAATCTGTGCATATGGGCCCTTCTGCCCAAAGGAATGGTGGGGTCAGAAATACCAAGCTTCCTAAAATCTAATGCAAGCAAATAAGCCACCAATTTGTCTTTGAAATGATTGAAATGGTGACCACTGGCCCATTATTCTCAGCATCATTGACTCTTAACTAAGAAGGTTGTTTATCACACATGGGATAATCCTTCTTCACACTCTCTGTTGTGACCAGTAGCTTAAATTCAGTCATTTTAATTCTTAATGTAACTTGATCAATTTGACGAAGGAGGAATCTGCACTGGGAGCTGCAGGAAGATCAGGAGGAAAGATCTGTTACTGCTATTTACACCATTCCTGCAGACATTTAGTCAATAGCTCTTGTTCTGTGTTAAGAAACATGCAGTAATTTGTAAAAGTGTGTCGCTTTCGAAGATTCAGTCTCCAGCAGTGCTCCGAGTGGACCAGTACTCCCAGTACACAGTGCTGGAATGTCAACATTTGACTCCTGGCTGTACTGGGAATTGTTCTAGCGTACTGAAACTTTCTTCCTGTCCTCTCCATATCAGGTTCAGTGTGATTCATAATGACCCTACACACCAATCAGCCATACCATCAAAACCACCTGTTCAATCTGGTGTAGGTTCCATTGTGCCGTTGTGACTTGTGGAGGTGTCCAGTGGTATCTGGCACTGATCCAGGAAGCAGCAGATCCAGTAAGTTGTGAGGTGGGGCCTCCATGACCCTGTTATGCAGTTTGCTTCAAGTGGACTCGGTTTGCTGAGATTATGGAAGCCTGGCTTAAAACCTTCACCTCTGAGAGTGGCTCCAAGTTGGCAGGTGTTCCTGCGTGGTGAAATTCCCTGACTCCAGAAAGAGCTGTTCTTCGGGCTTGAGTGTTTGTATCGAAGTGTTCGAAAATAATGAAAAGTGATAAATGGATGAACGTCCTCAGGACTTACTTATGTATTGGGAACAAGTTGGAAAATGCCTTCAGAGCATGAAAGAACTCCTGCAAATTTTGCAGGAATTGCTTGACACTTTCACGTCAACATGCATCAGAACATCAAAGGAATGTTTCCATCTTTTGGAAATCATACCATGAAGAATTGTCTGAGAGCAAATGAAGGCCCAACCCAGTATTAGTACTGGCACCACATATCAAAGGATACCAGAGGTGCTGTGGAATCCATGCCTGGTCAGATCTGTTATGGCAGCAAAGGTGGACCTACTCAATATTAGGCAGGTCAAATGCCATAATTCCTTCAAATGTTTCCATCATTTAGGGTAATCCATGCCATGAAGAACCGAGACTGGTCTCAGAGTAATAGGAGGCCCTAGCCAGTGCTAATATGTAGTATGTTCTTAACCTTTACAACCCTAGACTAATTTTTTTTTATAGTTTGATGTACTTTTATTCACCAAAAAACAACAAATAAATAAAAAAGAGAAAAGAGAGACATTCCAGATATTTCAGGAGATCCTAAGCTACTCAAATTTGTCTTCATTTGACATGCAATTATAAATAAAGCAATTTTTATTTTTTTAAATATATTTTAGTATATTTTTATATGCTTTATATCTCAAAATCCTGTCTGACTGTTTTATTATGAGTGTTTTTAAGTGCAAATACTTAGATTAAGTATTTGTAATGATAGGATGTTTCAAATAATAAGTTTAAAATACTTCACAGTGGTCCAAATAAAATTATTTAAAAAAATGTCTTTCATTATTTTTGAAATGTATGAATTCATAAATAATAATTGTCCCACCAACTTCTTGTTTACCTCTACAACACAATATCTGGATTAGGGATGTCATCAGCCCCACTTTCATCAGCTCCTCTCTCTGATCAGTCAGAGTCTGTATGCAGGGTGAGCGTGTACAGGAGGACAGAGCAGTAAACATGCACTGGAAGCTCCTTTGGCATTTAAACTGGGATTTAATTCAGTTGGAGTCTTGTAGTTTGTTATGATCTGTGTTGTTTGTCAGCAGGTTACTTTGATCCTGAAGTATGAAGAACATGGCATGTAAGTGCAGATCTCAGCTGTATTGTGCTTTCTGAACGAAGCACAATCCACAGCAGCCACTCAGAGCAGAAGGTAACTTAAGGTGGAAAATGAAGGTAAAATATAAAGCTTGTTTGAACGTAAACCTCTGGCAATTCCTTGTTTCCTTGGTTGCAAGAAAGGCAATTGTTGTGATCTTACTCTCTGGCACACTGCGGGACTTCCTTTTAAACCATAAAGAAACACGTTATGACTTCACAAATCACCACTGCCTGACCAATGGAGCAATAATGCATTCCAGCTCCATCACACCATGTCTCAGGGTCATGCCATTTTCCCCGGCATTGTGTGTTTTGTCACAAGAGCTTTTAACAATTCACAGTGTGAATAGAAAGGAAGTCTTTATTAGCAAGGAGGAGGACAGCTTAGATAACCACACTTGTAAGCATTCATAATGGACCTGTTCTTCTGGGTGGATTAACCTTAGCCTTGGACTAAATTGTCCTGTCAGTAGACTTATTACCTGACCTGATATGTGCAAAAACGGATCATTTGCAATTTGTAATAAGTACAGTTGGGCAAGATGTACATCACAGGGACAAAGGTTTTGGGACAGCATCTCATTCCCTGTTTCTTCTGAAATCAAGGGTATCAAGGGTATCAAGGGTAATCAAGGCTTTTTTGGCCTAACTGCCTCTCCGTCCAGGGAAGGATTTCTACTAGATTTTGAAGCATTGCTGTGAAGATTTGATTGCATTCAGTGACATCAATGTAGCAACATTAATGAGATGAGGATGTTGCATGAGCACCACCCGACCTCATCCCAAAAGAATTAGATGGAGCACAATCATTCCACTGCTCCACAGCTCATTATACCCCTCTATCCCACACCTGGCATTAGCAATAGTGCCAATAGGTTTATGTTTATCTTCTCTTCTCTTCGGGGACTAGACAAGCTGTGTGTAGTCAATGAGTGTCACATTGTTTACATTTATATCTTACATTTTGGCATTTATTTGATGCTCCTATTCAGAGTGACTTACAAGGTTACTCATATTATGGAGGTGGGCCAGAGTAGTGTTTGGAGTCTTGACCTAGAACACTTACTGTGCAGCACAGAATAGTTACCCATACCTCAGGAATCGAACCCCAGTCTTCGACGTGGTATAGTGGCTCGCTGGTGGTGTTAACTGTGACACCACACTGACCAAGGAAGGGGTGTCCACAAACACTTGGACATTTAGTGAATATCTGCTCCCATTACATCATGATACACTATGTTCTGATTACTTCTGCAACTTAGCAGCTGTTGTTTTCAAGTGGAAGATTCGGCCAATCTTTCTTTGAGAGTTGGCATAGATGTTTTAGGATTTTAGGATTTTAGGATTTTGTTTTAAAGTTGAAATCAAAGTTGACATCAGAATATATTTATTTCCTTTGATCCATTTATAGGTACGTGTTGTGCTGGTTTTCTGTCTTCTAAAGTAGACAGCCCTTAGGTGCCCCAGGGACAGCTGACAACCCATCAAATGCAACTGTTAAGACTAATGTTAACATTCTATGTATCCCACTGCAACACTCTCCAACACCCTCTTTCATGTTCCAGACAGGTTTGCCCCGCTCAGCAAAGCACCTGCAGAGGAGCCTGTTAAAAGTGCTCTGTTATAGGACTCTATTGTCCAATACGTGAAATGAGCTCCTTCTTTAGGGCAGTAACAGTTAGCTGTTTACATACAGACATAAAGGCAGGACATTAGAGGCGACCTTAAGCTGTTTGCCAACAAGAGGCTACAAGACAATGTTCATATATGTTATCATGTAAAAGATATAAACAACACAAATGTTTTCTGTAGCTTTTCATCACGAAGCTGAAATTCCGCCTTAAACAGCATTGTAGTTACACTCAGCTCCCCATAACATCTGCATTGTTTAAGGTGGAATGGAAAATGCAGTAAAAGAAGCTTGTGATTAACTTCAGACTCTGAATTTAACATCAGAAATGTTATACTGAGGTTATGTCACAAGATGGTTAAATGAAAGCCAGCGAAACCTTTCCACGCTGTTTAATGAGGGATTTTAAGTTCGGAGTTTAAACCGCACACACACAGGGCTTAAAACAGGGGTCACCAACCTTGTTCCTGGAGAGCTACTGTCCTGCAGACTAATCCAACCCAGCTAATTAGTGCCGTAAGAAGTTCTTAATTGTCTAAATGGGGTGTGAGATTCGGGTTGACATTGAAACCTGCAGGAAGGTAGCTGTCCAGGAACAGGGTTGGTGACCCCATCAGAGAATAGCCCTACTTAACTGTCCATTTTGCATTTTATGTTATACATATAAATAATTCATTTTTTTAGCTTTTCATTGCACCTTTTCTCAGCTACACGCCTTCCAGTTTTACTTGCAGTTCAAAACATTAATTTTTGTCCCTGTTTGGACAGGAGGACAGGATCTAGTCAGGCATTGGCTGCTGGGGATGACCCCCTCCGTGGAGTGTCCATGCCTTGCAGTCACATCATTTTGTCGGGATCAGCGCCATGTTGACCATCGCCTTGCTTTACAATCGCAGTGCATCAACTGCACTATTTAACTTTAGAGGAGAGGAAAGATGAGTGTCCCTACCAAAGCTGAGACCAAACCTACACCCTTCATCGAGTTCATAAACCAATTATAGCCATGGATGCATAACGTTCCACAAGAGTGAAAACATATATTTTCACCCCTAGAAAAGAAAAGTACACAATTCATACTGATTAAACTTTAATAAAGTGAGGTAATTTGTGTGAGTAAATGGATATTATAAATGGATATTATAAAGGTCACATGGTCAGGTCCACTGCTATTTGCCATTTTGGATGTATAATATAATATTTCAGAAATCAATAAATACAGTAATTATTCAGTGCAACAGTAAAGGTTTAGTTTGGCCACCAGACATGAAAGGGTTAATTTATCTTCTTTAAACACATCGTTGCAGAGCTTTGTGTGACTGTTATGTATCATGCGGCTATATTTCTGTCTTATTGCTTACCCTTATTCCTGAGAGTAACGCAGGGAAGTCTTGGACATTGCTGATGAGAAGATTACGTAACAATACGTAACAATTACCTTCTGTTTAAACGTGCCATGAAAAAGCCAAACACCTCCGGGTGACTGTGAAAAGAGGTATTACTCAGTGTCCCGACTGACAGATATTTCCACCGCAGATTTCCAACAAACGGAAGGTGTGTACTTCTCGTGCTGTAGGCTAACGTGGAGAGAATATAAATGAACCATGTCCCAGTTATTACATTAGTTCTTATTGCTGCCATGATTCATTTTTCAACACAGTGTTTTAAGAAGTGTTACGTTTTCATCTGTGAAAAGTAAATGAATGCCCAGTATCGCCGTTTCAGATGAAAACGTTATTAGATAGGATTCAAAGAGAGAAGGCCTTGGCTTATTCAATATCCCGAAGGATCAGGCCTTTTACACACACTGTTCTAAAACTGTCCAGGGAGGTTATGGAACAATAGGAAATGAATGAATGCTCTTTTTCTCAGCTATAAACCTAAATTATACAGTTCTCATACAAAATTGCCTCTAATCTTCATAACCTCATTAGTATGTCTCCTCTGTGCAGTTCCCATATGCTGCTTTCTGGAAGAACGATGGTGTTTAAATAATGGAAGAAGTCTGGAGTGTGCAGAAGGCGTCGCTGAACTTTTGTGTTTGAGCAAGTTTTTCTTCAATAAACTCTATAAAGACCCACCTGAGCAAGCACCTGCCTCATGTTCACGTGCTGGTTTCAGTGTACCAGTGGAACCAGAGAGTCCATTCCCATACAGCGATCTATCTGATCTACCCCAACCCCCAGCCAACTCTCACTTTACATTTACAAGGTGGAGCGACTAGGTAGAAGTATCTAATAGAGTGGACAATGGACACATTGTCAATTGACAAAGGACACATCGTTTAAACACTCTAGCAGCACTGCTGTGTCTGATCAGTGGATCAATGATGAAGCACACAGTGAGAGTAGAAACAAGGGGGTAGTCCTAATGTTATGGCATCTGCCCAACCTTGACATATCTGCATGTATGGCCATGTTTCAGACTTCTGTATGGATGCACAAAGTGACTAACACACACACACACACACACACACACACACACACACACACACACACACACACACTGTATACACACAGACCTCAGGTGACTATGTGTTTATTTTTGTGCTTGTTTGCTTATGAAGGATGATACTGAACTGGGAAAATACTCATTTGATCTCAACATCTGCATCAAAAAGGCTGAGACCCTTCCTGTCTGAAGCTTTATAATGAATGATCTCCTGGGACTCTCCCTTAAGAGTGTTACATGACATGACATGAATCCCTACGTCTTCGTTATATAAAGCTTAATGTCTAAAAATGGATCAAATTTTGTTACAGATAAAAGCAGAAGCTTACTAGAAAGTGGCATTTCTAGAACTTCCTGAACCCCCAGGTTGTCTGTGTAGTCAGGGGATTAAAGCTTCTGCTGTGTGTGTGTGTGTGTGTGTGTGTGTGTGTGTGTGTGTGTGTGTGTGTGTGTGTGTGTGTGTGTGTGTGTGTGTGTGTGCATGCATGCGTGCATGTGTGCCTTCCAGAACTGTATGATATTTAGTGGAAACCTTTCTATTATCTATCCATGTGCTGTTTCCAGTGCCACAGGCTGCCACACAACCCCAACTCATAACATCCCCATGTTTCACAGCTACCAGAAAGTTCCATTTTAGCTCCATTAGTTGTTTTCAGCTACAAGATCAGGTTTCCTTCTGATGACTCAAAGCTGCCCAGTCGAATGGTGCACCACCACTAAGACCTAACCAGTGGTAGAGCTGTTATCTACCTAATAGTTTAACCTTTCGTTTCTAGGCAACACTTAAAAAGTGCATCCACCCCCACTATTAGTGGGTTTCTCACCCACTCAGAAGGTTTGGTAAGTGGATATTATTGAGTTGAGAACAGGGTAGAAAGCAGCCAGTTCTCTGAGAAGCCAGGCTTCTCTGCTTTCTTTGTTGCTTCAGCAACCATCGAGACCATTCACACTTGAGGTGGAGTTACAGGTGCAACCACTGGGTGGCCACGCTCAATAGATTTGGAGCACGGAGTGTGAAAATGGCTGTAAAATCTACAGAATTTACTTACAAACTGCTTTAGTTTACATATAACACACCAACATCGGCATGTAAATGGATAATAAATGTCTGAACCCCACTGGGTTACTGGGTTACTAAAGGAACATACTAGTCCTTGTAGAGGTTTCTGAATCCCCATGATTCACCCTCTTGAGTCCTTGTTCCTCCTCAGTTTGGAGTGTGAGGGATAGCTTTCATGCTGCTATATATATGCTAATATATGATTCAATTGGTAGCGCTGTTGCCTCACAGCAAGAAGGACCTGGGTTCGATCCCCGGGTGGGGTGACCTGGGAAGTTCGCGTGGGTTTCCTCCGGGTACTCCTGTTTCCCCCACAGTCCAAAGACATGCATGGTAGGTGAATTGGTGACTCGAAAGTGGCCCTTAGTGTGTGAATGTGTGTGTGTGTGTGTGTGTGTGTGAGTGCCCTACGATGAACTAGAGCCCTGTCTAGGGTTGTTTCCCGCCCTTGCGCTCAGGAATAAGCGGTACAGAAAATGGATGGATGGATGGATGGATGGATGGATGGATGGATGGATGGATGATTCAATTGAATAAAAAACTCAACAGACTGGGTCTTCTCTGAAGATCTAGAAGGCCATGAGTATCCCCCACATGCACAGTTATTGTAAAATGTCTTGCACGGCAGTATTGCATATTCACCATAAATTACGATACTTACTGTGAATTTTACAGCATTTTTACAGTGTCTCTGTCTGTCCGAATACATTTGAAGCAACGGAGGCTGCATACATTTTCAACGACCAATTACTTTACAGCTTTATTGTTAAGTAGTAAATATGTAACAATGCAAACACACCCTCTCTGGGTTGTACAGGTGATATCTAAAGAACACCAGTTGTCCTCTATCCATTCAATGTCCCATCCACATTCAGCAACCAACAGTGTGTTTTGTTTTCCATTCAAACTACCGCATGCTGCTTTTCCCCTCTACTGGCTGGGACAAATCTCAGCTTCAGTGCTGTTTGGCCCTGTGGCTGGCTTGTCTCTGTCTCCAGCTGGATGCAGTGTTTTTCCCCCAGAGAGCTGCTCAAGTTCAGATGCCCCGGCCACACTAATGCCTTTTATCTGAAGGGCAGATTGGTGGAGCTGGCCTCGTCGACTGTGGTAAAAGCCCCTCGTTCTCCCTCTTCTCCTCTACCACCCCACGTCAGGGAGAGCTTTCATGGATGTGCCTTGTTAGATTGGCATCAAAAAGGCAGAGTGCACCCAGGCGCTATATTAATATTTACTGCTGTTCTACCAGAAGCCCACGGACATGCTGTGATTTCTTATTGCATTTGTCCACTGGAAAAAAAACAAAAAAAAAACGAAAGGAAAACAACATCACAGTGTTTACGCCTGAAACCTATTGTGCTGTAATGGCCCAACCACTTCTAAAGCAATAGTTTGGCCAAAAAATATCAAATTTAAACAATTTCCCCCTTAACCCAAATTCAGCCAATCAGTAAAGACAGGTTTGGTGTCTGAAGATGGTCTCTGTAGTGTTTGCGCTATAAGACGATTAATACAGTAGCCAATTAGCATGATTAAAGCGTCCATGCCTCAACTTACTTATTCCTCAATCTGCGGCCAGTTATTAAAGGAGCATTTCTGACCGATACTAACATATAATATGTTACTTGTCTTGTCATCTCTCACATGTCATCAATTCCATGAAATTCATCACATGTGACTGAAATGTACATAAAAGTGAGTAATACCTTCAGCCGTGATTCAGCCGCGGCATGGGCTGGACACGTTTCGGTATGTAGGTGACATCGATGTTAAGCTACTCTTGCATCAAATAATTGTGTAATTCAGACAGATTTAGTGGATGTCTTCCCAGCAACAATTCTGAGAAGAGTTTCCCATGTACTGGGATTTTTGCCACTTGTGGTAGACCAGTACGACATATACTCTGATGCACCTGCCATGTCCTTTGACACGCCCAAATGCAATTATACTTTTCAGCCAATCATTATCATCTGCCAATTTTCCAAACGTTGAGACTGCACTGTCACTCCTCTTGTTAATCTACGAATCTGCAGGAACCTAAATTTACTACCACATGCCGGGTGCTATTTTCAGGGTGCTATTTTCTTGTCCAGTGAGCTAAAGTCACAAAAATAGTATATTCTTCTTTTTCTGTGAGCCCTGGCTTTCTTAGTTGGGTGCACGTCAATGACAAATTGCAGAGAATTGCATTGTAAATGGGCTGAATAATGGGTTTGTAATTTAGCATCAGCACATGAATACTGCAGTCTACAATCATTTTAAGATGAGCTCACTTTCATCCACACCTGAAGAAGTAATTACTGTGGGTGTTTCATACTGTAATACATTGCTGTACTTTATTTTATTGCAATAATGCCAAATGTTCTTGCTCTCTTTTGGCAGCAGGAAAAAAAAACAACAACAACAACAACAACAAATAATATATACAATATACACAATACAAGTAGCCGTGATTTCTCTAATACTGCAAGAGAAGCTCAGCTTCCCCTAAAAGGACAAACATGAAAGAAGACAAGTTTGGTCAGAATCAGCTACTTATCACGAACTGATTCGATTTTTGTTAAGTTCTCATACATCCCCGTAGCATCAATGCCACAGATTTCAACAAATCATTTTCTAATACGGTCTATGGTCCATGCATTTGCCTGTAGAAGCTGAGCATCCATTCAATTCAACGAGACTGCATGGAACAGTTTTTGAATAAATGCCACGATTTTGTACCAGCCCCGATGCTCAGGTGAACGGAGCTGTGGGCTGGCCTCGGCTGATCTGGCTAAGCTTCCGCATGATGATTGGAGGGTCAGTTGAAAGGCTGGATCCCAATTTGATTGACAACTACTTTAAGATATACACCTTCTCTAAATCACTGGGAGCTCAATCCCATGGTGGAGTTTGCAAGTGCACGTCAAAAGACAAACTGCAACCAATTTCTTGGTGCTTGGTGAAATTGCCACCATTTCCATTGTTAATTTCTTACACTGTAAATAAAATCACCCATCCTTGTTTCAGTTTAACATCATTCCAACATTTCTGTGTTTGAGTTCAATATTGGTTTGGAAGTTCGTTCAATCCAACATTCATACTGCTGGCTCGGTAGCAAGGTGCACACAATGACAATGTTAATGCTATCGACCTGATTTTGTGCATTGCTGTACACACAGACTTAATCTGGTGCTTTCACAGGGGGCTAAATTCTGGTCTGAGTGTAGGATATTTATGCATCGCTCTGGGATTGCCACATTTCTCCCCAAATCCACAAAGAGGATCTCTTTTCTTGACTCTGCAGGCTGTACGAGGTTGCCCAGAAACACTCCTACTCGATGGAATTTCACGTCACGAATAGTGAGCACTGCGGCAAACAACTACAATGGCCTCCTTCAGACTTTTAATTACATAATTGCAGATAAGACAATGGATGATGACACATTGGACTGTATGTTTGTGGTCATGTTGTACACCTAGGAACTAATCTTCTCAGAGACTGTCCAGCAGAGGGCCATGGATGTCCTCTGCTGCAAGAAAAGAATTGACTCTCTTCTTGCGTTTGTCATAGAGAAGAGGTCAAACGGGGCTTTCAAAGCTGTTTATGCCAAAGCAGCAGGTCTTACATCCGACCGACGAGATGAGCCCATGAGAAAACACCCTCTTTCCCAATTCCAGGATCCCCAGGAGCACTACAGAAATCTGTTCATGGCCATCCTTGATATTCTCTTGGAGCAGATTCCTCCAGCTGCTGATGGCCACCAGCACCTGGGATTTGCCTTATATAGTATACTGTGTAAAGACCCAGCTAATCTTTAATACACATGTAAAGCAAGGATAGGCAATTCCAGTACTGGATTCCTGCACTGGTTTGTGCTTTTCCTGCTAAAGCACACCTTATTCTGCTCACCTGTTAATTGCCAGGTTTAGTAGGTATCTTCCTGAGGAGGAAAATTCATGAAATGTACAGGAATCCAGCACACTAGGGCCAAAAATATGGCATTAGTCATGTCTGGAACATGTCTAAGTGTCCTCAATTCAGAGAAAAGAAACTCCAGATATCATCTAATGCTGATCGGAGATCGCCCACCATGGATTCCTTATATATCACACAGTCTGAAATAGAACCATCTCTGGACTTTGGACATGTGAGTGTGAATGTGAAGAACCTTTGAATTGGTAAAGAACCTTAACGTCAAATAATGGTTCATCAGACATTGTAAAGGTTCTTCAAACTCACTCACCTCCATTTTTATGGAAGCAAAAATGATCATCCCATGACCTCACTCACAGAACCAGAGAACCATCTAAAGCACCTATACTTTTAACTGTACATGTTCTGTGACTTTACCCTGTGATGGACTGGTGCCCTTTCCAGAGGGTATTCCTGCCTTGTGCCCGATGACTCCAGGTAGGCTCTGGATCAACTGTGACCCCATCCATGAAGAAACAGATGAGATAAATTAGCGAAAGCAAAGCAAAGTTGTTCCGATGTTATTCCCGGTTCCTTAGAGTAAAACCTCAGTTTTATCTGTATATTTGTTTATTTGAGGCAATTCTGTGATGATCAGAGGCTTATAAGCTTCTGTTTCTTGCTAGAAAGTACAGAAAACTACAGAAGCAAACTTTGGACACAAATCCCATCTTGGTTGATGAAACACATTTGGAGTAATTGGGGAAATTGTACACATTTGATTTTCCACCAAACTAAGTCTGTAAGACTAGCTGTTTGTTCCAGTCATACTTTGGATCTGTGTCTTTTTCCTTCTGAGATGGTGCCGGCATGCGTCAGGCTGAGCTCCAGTTTCTCCATATTGATTGGCACCCTTAAGAACAGAAGGCACTTTGATGTTGTTTTGATGCATCTTTTATTGAACATGTACTTCAGCTCATCAAAGAGGAAGAAGTTTAAGCTTGTCGGGCGAACGCCCTCAGACGTCAAGGCTAAGCTGCGTCCGCTAATTAAATTTACTGGTAAGTGACCCAAATGCACTCGTTTTACATGTAGACCCCTAGTTGGCCTTGAACGCAGTGTGTGGAAGTGTAGCCCATTCTGCACCATCCGCTGCCCTCAGCAGCATGTCAATCTCGGCAGCCTGATGAATAATAGAGATGCTGAGGGTCTGCCGTGGCTCGCTACAGGAGGGTGGCCGTTATCCCACTTTGCATTAGCACTAGTTGAATGGGTTTTCTCTCAGCTGCACCAGTACAAGTCTGCTGGCAGTTCCAGCAGACCAGACTAATGTCCACTAGGAGCAGATCCTTGAGGCTACTCATAAAAATAAAGGTGTAAAAAGAGCTCTTTGGAATGAAGCCATCAAAAAAAAAACACTTTCGGATCCTTGAAGAACCTGCTAGGCCCTGGGATTTTGTGTCCCATCTCTCAGTTTCTCCATAAATCTAATAATTCCAAATATTGCATGTTCTGTGCATATAGGATTACAGGTCATGGTGTCACTCCTCCATACATCCATCTCCATGGTTCACAGCTGGCTACAGGTTCTGATTTCACACCTTTGGTGATCGTGGCCAGAGAGAACATCAGGTCTAGCACTCGGTTCCAAAATGTCTTTGGCTTATCTAGACTTTTTCCTTTTAATGAAGCAATGCTGCACTGTAGAATCTACCCAGGTAAGTATACGTACCAAGATTCAAGTTTTACACCAAGAAAAGCAAGATGCTAGTGTTCAGAGGCTTGGAATCGTTGGGGCCAGCTTCACCATCAGAGAGAAAACCGCATGTATAGCACATTCATAAACAAAGATTACTGTTGTGTCTTCCCATTTTTGTGAAATTGGCTCTCTCTCCAACACCATTAATCTGATGGGCTGGTGCTGTTAGCAATTCAAACAAAAACCCATCCCATGGTTGATGCTCTACATACATTTCAAATGTGGATTGAATCGTTTTCTGTGGTGTTTTCAAACATGTTTGGTCACGCTGGCAGATTATACCTGACAATGATCACCAACAAATGACCCAATCAGCTGATTATTGAGTATGTTTATATGACACATATGATCTATTTGTATTTGAATAATGGAAAGGATGACTGCTGCAGATGATGCTGCAAGAAGGAGAAACCAGAGCAAGATATGTAGCCCGAGAAGTCAGCAGTTGAGGGAGTCCTACTGGACAGTCCTTACCTTAAGTAATCTGGCTGACTGAGAAATCCTGCTAAGTGAAATGCCCAGCAGGTATTTCAAACACGGCTTAACCAGATTCAGATTAAGCAAGGAGATCATTCTCTTGCTCTTTTTGCGATTTAAAAGAAGTGAAGACATGGACTGTTTTTACACAGAGCATCTCCGCAGTCGCCGTGATATCTGTGCGATATCTGAAGACCTGCTTCTTTTGTCTTTAACTGTGAATGAAAGTGTAATGTCACCTTATTTCTATAAATACACACCCGGACACGTCTCTCAGCCCACTCAAAATGTATCTATGACTGTTTGGCACTGAAAGTGTGATGTGGTTTATAACAATGTGAGACGTATTTATTATAAAAACACTAGTAAAAGCAATAGTACTACAAAGTTGCACGTTGTGTAGCTGATAATGTAGTTCTAATAAATAAATAAATAAATAAATAAATTAATTAATTAATGTGTGATCAACTTCATTTGGGATCAGTGAAAAATCCTGTTTATTTGATGATTCGACAAATTATTCCTTTAGAGAAATGAAGTAAAAAACAGAAACAGAACAGAAGCATTATTATTATTATTATTATTATTATTATTATTATTATTATTATTATTATTATTGTTGTTGTTGTTGTTGTTGTTGGTGTTGTTGTAGTTGTTGTTGTTGTGGTTGTTGTTGTTATAAATGGTGTTCTTGTTATTGTTGGTACATGTGCAGATTTGGACTGGCTTACATACACGTTACCAGGCCGTCTCTCAGCGTGCTCTAGCATACGCACAGACGTGGGTCAGGCTGCTCAGCATCTGCTGTGTCTATAAATCTTTCATGCAAAGCAGAGCAATCTGGCTGAGGTTACTCGGCGGATACTGCTGACTGGTTTGAGTGGTTGCGAGTTGTTGCTGTGGCGGGCTTCTCTGCGCTCAGGGCTGCTGTTGTTTGTGTTGGAGCCCCAGCACATGTCTGGTCATGGAAGCCAGCAGCGTCGGGAAGCAGGCGGCGTGGCTGTGATGGGAGCTGTGAACCAGTAGCTGGAGCTGTGATGGGGCTCGATGTCTCTCTCACTGACGGTTGAACGATTACACAGCAGCTGGAATCCTTGTCACAGTTTCCATCGCAGCTGTTTGCTGTGTTTATTTGCACTGTTTAGTTGTGCCCATCTTTTTTACAGTGTAGTACATTCCGGACTGGAAAAGTGTATTCCTTAAAAAGACATTGTGTAATAATTTTATCTTACATGAACAGAGTCTCTATCATCTCACTGCTACTGCACTGTGGAACACAGATGGAGCTGAATGATCTGAAGTACCTTCCACAGCCTGAGTCATATCAGTGTAAAATCCTGTAATATTACTCCACCGCCTCCGTCCACATGCTTCTTTCACTTCAAATGCTGCTTCTGTATCTCTCAGCTTGTCAAGAAATGCATGTGTACAGCCGTCCCAGACAGGGCATTGAAAGCGTGATTTGTATTACCTGCAGTGATTAACACCTCTATATCTGAATGAAAATACCAATTTTAATATACTGCTCCTTTGAATGAGCAGTGTTAGTTGAAATGTTAAGTAAGTCAGAAATATGCTCCACTTTGCTGCATCCCAACACAATCTTTAATCATCATCCTCTCATCATGCTAAAGATCATATCCACCACGTTAAACATTTATATTTTATTTATTTAGCCTTTATTTAAGCAGGTCGATTCCGTTGAGACACAACGATCTCTTTTTCAAGGGAAGCCTGGCCAAGACAGTAGCCTAAAACATCGGTTTCAACATTTAACAACAACTCATAATTACATCGTAAAACAGCGGTCAGACAACGATAGAGTACACAGATACAATCTATCGGATCACGGGTCGAAAAGGAACTTTCACACAGAGCAAGAGCAGGAACGATAAGAGGCTGATTCCAGGTTCCTCATAAGATTTTTAAATGTTCCAAGAGAAACAAGTTCCTCCAGATTGCAGAGTGCTCTGCAATGCATGGGTGCATGAAGATACATGCTACAGAGACAGAGTCAGTGGAGGCAGGGCAGCAAGACAGAAAGCGTCCAGTCTGAGGCTTCCTACGTTTCTTACGTGACTGACCGTAATGCTCACCATTGAAATGTTGCTGCCCACGGTTGCATTGTAGAGGAGAAAATTTCATCATCAATTGAGGTGCAATTACAGATGCATCAGAGCTGAATTTTAAACAATATGTTAGGTATGATGTCAGATCACTTTTGGTCTTCATTACAGACACTTTGACAGTCCAACGGTATGTTAATGAGGTCCTGCAACCAGTGCTTCTACCTTTTCCGAACACACGCTCCAGTGCTCTGTTCCAACAGGACGATGCTCCTCCGTATACTGCTGCCATCTCAAGAGCTCGACTTGAAGGCACAGAGACTATGCCGTGGCCAGTGACGTCACCAGTTCTATCCCTGGCTGAGAATATGTGGGACGCTATTGGACACACAATGGACATTTCACCCCTACCGCACGATCTGCAGGAACTGAGTGAGAACGTTCAAGCTGCAGTCTACATCATTTATTGTTCCTGGTAAACTTTATCTTCCTTCCCAACAGCATTGCAATCCCACACTTCCTTTGGGGTGCAACTATTTTTTGATGCACATATTTAGAACTTACTTACACTGTAATAACTGTGCCACAGGCTGTTTACAGCATCAACACCCATATGAGCATACGAGATCACAAACATGAGTAAAACCAGCAGACTTTCCAGTTCTGTGGTATGTGCCCTTTAATGTGAGGTCATCTAAGGGAGTAATGCATTATTAGTGTGTCCAGCCTGGTCCATTCCCCGATTAAGCTGCTGAATTATTAAATGTAAGTATGGTATCATTACAGCAAGGCTGCACTTGAAGCGGTTTGAAATCTGAAGGCTGAAGGCTGAAGGCTCTGGATGCACTTTCAGGTCAACGTCTATCTCTGAACGCTAAGAACTTTTAATGTGGCTCGTGAATTTAATACGCACTGCCCGAGGTTCTCTTCAGAGCTCCTTCTGGACTGACTGGCTTTTCGTGCTAAAGTGGGGCAGGAAGTTAATAAATGTTTATATCTCCTTCATTTTGGGGGGGGGGGGGGGGGGTTCTGAACGTTGATCAGGACGATGGGCTTATTAAAGATGCTTCTGGAGGCCTTCTGGGGGAGGCACGGACCATTTCACAGTGTATTTACTCTCCATTTAAGATGAGGAATGTTTACGTGCCTCTATGTGATGTTTAAGCTTCTGTACAACCGGGCTGACTCATACGTCTTATGAAAGATAAATCATAAGGAGTTGTGTCTGTGAAGTATTATTTAGGAAGTGTTTTTTTTTTTTTAAAGCAGGCTACATCAGCACTGATGCTGCTAAATTCACTGTCTTACGTTTGTGTTTAACCCTTAGACATCTAAAGCTGTTATTTTACCACACACACACACATACACTGCCATGAAAACACATTTCCCTTCCTAACGTCTCCTACTTTTGCATTTTTGTCACATTTAAAGCAATGTTGTACCTCAAAATATCAGGTTCAAAATCATACCAGTGCTATATAGGGAGAACGGTGTCTCCGTCATTTCCATTCCGAGCTCGGAACGCTGCTAACCGCACTATGTAACTAAAGCAGACAAGATAAAGCTCCCAAGAGCAATGTTCCGCAGTGTCACCCAAGTCATATTACTTTCCCACCTCAGGCCACATGCGTCCTTCTCTTTCAGTGATGGTTTTGTTTCTCTCAGCTTGTCCAGGAATGCGTGTAAGTGTGTCTTTCTTGAGATTAAGAACACAAAAGTAAACACATTGCAATTCCATTTACTGAAGATGAGCATTGATTCCCGATCTAAGCCACCCAACCCCCTTAGATACTGAATCAGTCAGTTAATCAAACTCAGTTTCAGTAGCTACACCCAGGTATGACTACTGCCACACCTGTTGAAGCCATTTTGCTGTACCTTCAATTTATGTTACATAGTTAATTACACAACCAATTACATTTACATTCATTCATTCATTCATTTTCTGAACCGCTTATCCCTGAATAGGGTCACGGGTGAGCCGGTGCCCAGCCGGCAACTCTGAGCGCAAGGGCGGGAAACAACCCTAGACAGGGCGCTAATCCATCGTAGGGCTCACACACACACACACACACACACACACACACACACACACACACACACACACACACACACACACACACACACACACACATCCACACACTAAGGGCCACTTTAGAGTCACCAATTCACCTACCATGCATGTCTTTGGACTGTGGGGGAAACCGGAGTACCCGGAGGCAACCCATGCGAACACGGGGAGAACATGCAAACTCCACACAGAAACTCCCCAGGTTGCCCCACCCGGGGATCGAACCCAGGTCCTTCTTGCTGTGAGGCAACCGCGCTACCCCTACATTTACATTCCATTTATGTAAATGTAATTTCTACCAGTGAAATGTTTCCCTCACCACTGAATGCAAGCAAAGTTCAAAGCATGCTGAAGCCGCCCCCATGTTTAACAGCTGGAGAGACCTGCCCTTTTTCTGATTCAAACATCCTATTTGCTCATCGCAGACTAAAGTTTTGTATTAATGTCATCAGTAACACTCTGTAATAAGGGTACATTAATTAAAAGTACAGTACTTATGATAGTAATTAAGATTACTAAATGGTTTAGTAATGTCTCGATTAATCATTAACTGCGACTGTTTAAGACTTTATTAAGCATAACTAAATATTAGAGTGATAAATAGTCAGCAGAGTCGGCAGAGTCAGCAGCCACTTGCGGACAGTGTACTCTCTACTTATAATTAACAACAGGAGTAATAACTAACCCACTATATAGACAAAAGTATTGGGACACTTATTCATTGCTTATTCTTTTTTTCGTCTAAAACAAACCAGCTTCCCGCTGGTTGGTTACGTGTTGAGTGCTGATAGTAAAGCATCCTGGGGTGTCTGGAAAGGTGCTATATAAGTGTATCATTATTCATTATGGAAATATTTAGTAACAATATTGTCTTGAGTAGTGTCAGAGTTATTATATGAATCATAACTAAAACATTAACATTAACATTAACATTAACATTAACATAACCGTTAATGAAGTAATGGGTCACCACCCATCAATCCACAAATTGTATCAAGGTGTTTAGGTGTTCCTTTAAAAACGTCTGGTGCTGAAATTTGTAGTGAAGATACATAAAAGAACAAAAGTGTCTCAGCTGAATCTTTCTGAAGGTCTTATGCAGTGAATATATATATATATTGTGTCACGTATTGAGTCCTGTGTTCACATGTGTCTTGTTTTGGTCTTGTCTCCACCTATTCCCAGCTGTGTCCTAATGCCCCTCTTGTAATCATGTCCCAGCCGTGTCTAATGTTATCTTGTGTATATAAGTCCCTTGTTGTGTATATAAGTCCCTTGTCTCAGTTCGTCCTTGTCGGTCTTCTTGTTTGCCTGGTTACTTACCCATCGTGTACTTCCGCCTCCACCTACCTCTGCGTCAGCAATTTTGCAGATTTTGCCTGCAAACTTTTGTTTCAAGGTTAACTTTGGTGCCAACAATAGTGCTGCTACTCTGGTTGTGTGACCTGTGACACACTCTGTACTGTCTCTGCTCTGTCTGAGCCATCAGGAAGTGCTCTGTGATAAAGCAGATAGACCAAACTCCCATCTCAGGCTGATAATAGGAATAATGCCCATCCATCTTCTTGCTGAAGTCCTCCACCTGCTCTGAATTAAACAGTAAAGTAGAGCTGACAAAACGTTTCTCGGAAGAGTAGAGGCTCACTTTCTTCATTGTTGCTATAATACTAGTGCTCTTCAGATGCAAACCTGCTGAAGCACACTGTAGGAACCAAATGACACCACTGATTTGCATCCCCACTTGAGCCACACCCATTTTGGGAGGGAACAAAAGTGCCAAAACCCAGATTGAATATATTGTTAGTGGAAGCACATGTTCTATCTGTCAGTGAAAGCAGTGCGGCTTGTGCACCTTGACTTGGCAATCAATCTGTGGAAACATCTAATCATGCAACATATAAATAAAGCAGTAAGTAATGAGATTACGTCTTCCAGGAAGTAATCAGTAAAGCCATCCCATTCCAGTGGCAGGAAAGTAATTAGTCATTTGTAATGGATTGCATTTTTGAGTAACAGCTGTCAATCAAAACCTGTCTAGATGTATGTGTTGTTGAGAGCATTTCCCTAATGCTGCTTTTCTCACTGAACACCTGAGTGGTGGAGAAGAGGAGCGAGGGCAGGTTAGATCTGGTTTCCAGGAAGAGCAGAGACCGAAGTGTTCTGACTGACAGCCTCCACTGTCCACACTTTGTCCAGGCATAGCTGAAGCACCTGTCAGCCACTGAGGAGAGAGGCACTTTGTCAGCTGGAATTACCTCTTAGCATGACAGCACCGGCCCTGCGGAGACCAGGGCAACAAGGACGAGCCACGGCTTGAGTCGATCGACATCCAGCTGTGACCAGGCTTTGACCCCAGGGTTCCAGCCAGAGGCCGACTCCTAGTTCATAAAATAAGAAGAGGCCACAGGAGCACACAGATACATTCAGGCTTAACAGGGTGTTGGTGCTGTTTAGACCAAAGCAAATTGGGGGAATTACCAACTGGACAGTTCCAACTAGATACATTCCCAGGGGCTCTGCCCAGCAAGGGGTCCACAGCCAGTAAAGGTTTATAATAGGTTGGGCAGTAGAGTATGAAATGACCACAGGTGCCATTCTCAAGCCTTCTACTTATAACACACTAGAGTGTTTGAGTAGTTTGAGCACAATGACTTACTTTTTGATGTTCATCTTAAATCCCACTTTGCCATGAGCGGGTGAAGTTTGAGAGAGTGCGATTGGTCATGCTCTCTATGGGTGCAATACGCTCCCTCCCCATCAATCACACTAGGAGATGGCTGACGGAGTTGGGGAGTTGGGGATCTCATGATGCCTGGTGATGCTGCATTGGTGGCATTTAGAAAAGAGTATGTATTGAAGGATGCATGTGCTTTTCTGCACTCAAGTGATGGGGAGGGGGGTCCTAGCGAGTAGGTAGGTTAATTGCCTCTGGCACTGGGGCATTTGATTAAAGACTACTGGTTTTAATATTATAATTCATAAAACTCCTGTATATATATTGCATATACAATATATTGTATCTGTTATTTAAAGGTTACACTTACTATTTATACATCAAATAGCAAGTAAAATAAGATTTCAGGCCACAGTGGGTTCAAGTCCATGTTTTCTTAGTTTCTTCTTTTATCCCACAGTCCAAAAACATGGTGATCAGGTGAACTGGCTTCTCTAAAGCGCCCTCTTGTGTGAGAGTGACGTGTGGATGTCTGTGAATGAGTGTGTTTTCAGGTATGATTTGGCACTCTGTCCTGGATGAACCCCAGTGCTCAATGTCGTCCTCCAGGTTGATGGTCATTTCCAGTAGACATGTGCACAACTGGCTGCTGCCTCTTGCTGGTGTTTGTTGGTTGACTGCTGATTGTAAAGAGTCCTTGGGTGTCTTGAAAAGTGCTATATGAGTTGGACTTCATACATTTCTTCATAGCGCCAGGGCCTTATTCCACTGAGCTCTGTAGAACTCTGCACTTATTGATCAACAGAGTGTTGGTGAATTTTATGCACAGCACTCTGTGACCCGGCTCTGTAACTTTACATGGTCTGACACTTCTTGGCTGAGTTAAAGTGGTTCCTAAACGCCCCCACGGTTCAATAATGCCACTCACAGTTAGTCATAGACTATTTAAATTGGAAGTAATTTGACCCAGTACTTGTTGCAATGGTGGCATCTTATTACAGCCCCATGCTGGAGGTCAGTGATTTCTACAGAACAACCCATTCCTTCATTAATATTTGTAAAGGCAGACTGCGACGGGACGATTGAGTACCCGTGGGGTATAATGGGACTGAATGAAGCACCACAACTCAGTTGATTAAGACATGCGTCCCAATACTTTTGTCCATGAATAGGATTAGATAGTTAGTGTGTTATCGGTCATTGTAGGCTTTGATACTGGATCATTGTATTTTATAAAAGAAACCTCTGGTCCAAAGAAGTGATAAGAGAAGCAATCATATCTTCATATTGCACTGACAGAGCTGTCAGCCGTACAGTATTTACAGGAGCTGTTGGAGCAGTACTCTGTATTCAGTTGTTCTATGTCATGAAATATAAAAGCGGTTAGTAAAAAAAGTCATTAGAACCTGGGAAATACAGTGAAATGCCAGGAGATTTTATACCCCTCAAGCGGACTCTTGCATTGGACATGGAGAGTAGGTTCGGGTGCAGCTCTTTGAGTGACCTCTATCATATACTAGATCACACCAGTCGTGTGTGTCTGCAGTCTGTGTCACCAACCAGTGCTCCTCAAGCTGCTTAATTCACGGATGGGAAGAGTGTATTACAGTGTAGACAAAGTACATAAAGCCCAATCTCAGCACAGGACTCAAGTCTATATAACACAATAACACCGATAGAACACACTCATTAAAAAAAGAGAACCTAATTGTGTTGCTCCTTCCAAACGAGGAGTGTACCAGGAATTACACGTCTTAAGCCTGAATTTCTTATCTTCCTGATCCTGTACTTCCCAGTGGGAGGCGTTCCTTACACATAATCAAGGCATGGACTGGATTTCCTGTGAGCAAATTAGAATACACCATGAAAAATGTTTGTCTTTTTTAATATTCATAAGAATATTTGCTGCTTGACACCACAAACTGTGCTACAATGGCAGGTTTGTAGGCGAGGGAAAGTCTCATGTCACCGTAACTATTTTTGTTTGGACTATAATAAATAATCAATAATAATAATAAATCAGTCCCTCAGAGCAATGAACTTTTCATTATTAAGAATATTCAGACATTGAATTTGGAATAAAGCATTTTTTTTAAATATCATAAATAAATAAAACTAAAAAAAAAATTTGCTGGTTTTAAAGTTTAAAGCACAGTGGCTAAGTCACCTTAATGTGCTCTCCTTTAAGGACGGTTAGGGTCGTCAAAAATGATCATACGATGATGTAATTGTTGTGACAGGCCTTGCGCCATCCCCCACTGCTCCCACCAAGAAGCTGCCCTGGGTGCCTGCCCATGCCACCCATACCTAAGTCCACCACTGGATAGACAGACAGAACAGTGCAAATGCTTCTAGCTAAAGGGTGGATGGTGTGTGTTTGTCCTCTGCCGAGGTTCATGCCCTGGGGCCCAGGATTTCATGAATCCGTGCCTGCCTCCAGGACACCGCCAAGATGGGCTAACTGATACTATTACAAAGAGTTTCACAGCGGTAGTTCAGTCATACTTATGTGGGTATTAACGCTGATGCCAACCGAGCACGGCACCAACATAAACAGCTGTCTCCTGATACTCAAAACACAAACACGCAGCGTAATCGCTGAACAGCCTGACAGCTCTTCTATGCCCCTACTCAATGCAGGCCCATGAGACTGCTTGTCATTACGGCCCACTCACTGCTTGGCTGTGTCTGTGAGAAATGTCTGTACTCTGTATGCCAAAGGGAAAAATGGCATGCAGCAACAACAACAAGGAAAAAAAAAAGTGCTGAAGAGAAAATAGTTGTGCTGACTTGAGTGCATCGGCACAGGGCTTAATTTCAATCTTCAATTACTGCGACGGCAGCTGCAGCTGGCAGGCCCGCACCTTTTCTGTTTTTGGGCTTTTCTGCAGACCACAGGTTTCTGTTTCTTTTAGTAATCAACATCACAAGCTCCTCCACTGACGCAGTGGGAGGGACTGTGGACTTGAAAGCGGACTCCCATTGTCGCCATTGCACTGATTGTGCGAGGCTTGCGTTTACCGCGGCTTGAAATGACGAAGGCACGGGAAACCTGCTGCCATTTTTCCGCTCTTCCCCCCCCCACTTCCCCCAGCCACACACACACACACACACACACACACACACACACACACACACACACACACACACACACACACACACACACTTCCCCCAACCTGACACAATTCACAGAGCTATTAAACCACAACACAGTTCTGATAATGAAAGAAAGGATGGCATAATATCCCCTCTGATCTGTGACCCCACACACCACCGAAAGCTCCAATCAAGCCATTGATCTGTTGTGGAAATGGGACGCTTCAAACGAGCCCGTCTGATCATCACAGGGCTGTAAAACAGCTTGTAAATTCAGGTTGTTAGCAGTATAACGGTCAGTGCTTCTTGCCCACCAGACCTGAATAAGCTTAGCTGAGGAGCATTTACAGGGTGATACGCTCTCTGCTTTGACCTGCTAGTTGTAGTATAACATTTATGAACCAGAATAGGGGTCATCAGCAGTGGTAATGAGCCTTGGAGACCTGCGGGGCATGCACTTCGATGCCGCACCCCATGACGCCCCTTTGCTCATGGCTACTCGCAAATTAAATCAATGAGAAATGGGCAGCCAGGGTTGGGGGTCGTGGATGTGAGGGTACGTGGGGGAGACACACAGAGAGGATGTTGTCCAATTATTTTCTCAGTTATTATTCATTAGCGCAGGCCCGTAGGTATCTGTGCCAACGCGTGGTGTGTTCTTCAGTCGCCCAGCACTGAAGGCTTTGAATATCAAGCGTATTCATTCTCCCTCATGCTTGTTGTACATGGCTGTGTCTGATGAGCCATTTGATGTATTTTTACTGGTCATGAATAGTCAATGTCCCTAAATGACTGTATAACACACTGATTAACTGACTAACTCAACCGTCCATTGACTGACTGACTGACTGACTAACTGACTGATACACTGAATGACTATCTCACACACTGACTGACTGTCTGACTGACCAACTGATGCACTAACTGACTAACTGACTGACTGACCAACTGATGCACTAACTGACTGACTGACCAACTGATACACTAACTGACTAACTGACTGATACACTGAATGACTATCTGACACACTGACTGACTGACTGATACACTGAATGACTATCTGACACACTGACTGACTGACTGATACACTGACTGAACAACTGACTGACTGATACATTGACTGACTAACTGATACACTGAATGACTATCTGACACACTGACTGACTGACTGACCAACTGATACACTAACTGACTGACTAACTGATACACTGAATGACTAAGTCAATGACTAAATATCCGAAACACTAACTGATGCACTGACTGACTGATTCACATATTGAACAACTGACTGACTGATACACTGACTGACCAACTAACTGATACATTGACTGACTCACTTATACATTGACTGACTTACTGATACACTGATTTACTAACTGAAACACTGACTCTGCTGATTCACTGTCTACACACTATGTCACTTATTCTATGACTGGCTCACTGATTGTGACTCACTGACTACACTGAGTGAATCACTGACTGATTCACTGTCAGTTATTCTCTGATTGGCTCCCTAATCTACTGTGTGATACACCAACAGTGAGATAGACTGACTTGGTGACTGACTGACAACCTGAATGACCTGCTGAGTTAAAGTACTAACTGACTCGCTGAATCACTGGCTGGCTCACTCTTCGGTCAATAACTCAGTCAGTGATTATTTAATAATTCACTGACTGACTATGTGAGTCACTGACTCATTGACCCACTGATTCAGTCCATCGTTTAAAAACACATCAGGTTTCCTCTTTGTGGTCTTCCATCCACAATCATGCAGGATCATCACTTGCCGGAAACACTATTTTTTGGAGAACGTTCTCCATTTTATACAATACACATGGAAAGTTCTTGCGTAATCAATGCCCTGCTGCGTCACAAAGCCCTGTGTGCTCCGTTCTGGTCGTGCGGCCCATAATTAAACCTCTTTGTCCAGCCTCGTTTATATCTTCTCTGCACTTCAGTGTGGACGATATTAAAAAGTTAACACGGCGGGTTCCTTTCTGTGTCCCCAAGGTCTTTAGTTTGCTCATTGAAATGTCAGGCTCGTTATGGCTGTAAGAGAAAAAAAGAAGACTAATCTTTAACCGCAGTAAATATCCAAACACGGTAAAACTCTTCTACAAATGACTTAATCACAGACAGCTACTCATACCGATGAGTCATATTTAAGAATGATGGATTTGTCTCCCATTAGTTTGCTCACAGTAGCAATTCCCCACAGGCTGTGCTTGCAGTCCAGCTAAGCTCGGCTTGCTGGGTCTTGTTGTCATTCATGATTACTGTGGCGGAAACCTAAAATGAGCCTTCTGTCTCACGGGGGCTAATAATAAATGAACGTTATAAATATTAAATAAATTTGCACGCCATTTCTGAGCTAGAGACCCAGCCGCTGATGTTTATTATGCAGATAGAGCTCAATATAGATGCTAGGACACAGAAGGCAGCCGTTGGGTGACCTAGTTGATGTAACCCAGCAGTTAGAGAGTGTAATGGAGGCTAATGCGAGACGAGTGTAGAGTTGTGGTCTAGAAAAACAATAAAACCTTCAAAGAATATTCATACAACCAAGCCATTTCAATCAACGTTACTGTAAGAATGCTTATGTCGGGAAAACCTTTTATAAGGTCATGTAACACTTTTATAACATGAATGTAACCTTTATCAAGATCAGGTAACAAGTTTTATAATATTTCATTTGCGTTACAGTGGTGTACAGTGGTACAATGATTGCTCGTAACATCAGGAGAACATTTGTCAAGGTCAGGTAACACTTTTAGAATGTTCCATTACTCTGAGATCATTTTTTCCTAAAACTGGGAGAACTTTTAACAAATTCAGGTCAAGTTTGATAAAATTCCATCAATGTTACAGTGGGAATACTTGCTCGTAACATTAGGAGAACTTTTGTCAAGGTCAGGTAACACTTTTAGAACGTTCCATTACTGTGAGATCATTTGCTCCTAACATTGGGAGAACTTCAGGCCAGGTTTTATAACATTTTATTAACATTATATTCATAACCTTATTAACCTTATCAGAACATTAATCAAGGCCAGGTAAGGTTTCTGGAATGTTTAATTAACATTACTGTGTTTGCTTTGAACATTTAGAGGCACTATTATCACAGTAGTGGTGATGTTCCCTGGTAGCTCCATTAACATCTATTGATCTGCTTGAAATGTCCATGGATGCAGTCTGATCCTGCTCCAGCGGCTGAATTTCCAGAGTTCATGTTCACGGCTGCGCTGTTGCTGCTTCTGAATCATATTTTGAATTCCTTCAGAAGCTCCGAGTGCTGCCCACGTACTGACATTTTGCTTGCATTTTGTTTGGACAAAAAGATAAACGCACTCTCCGGAGCATAAAAGTTGCTTCTTAGCAATTAGGCCGAGTTCTCTGACGTGCTGTGAGCGGCCCAGTGTGCTCTGTGTACTCAGTGCTTTGGAATTTCAGGCACGTTCCCACTGCCAGTGGTACACAGCAGCAGGTAATGAGCTATGATTAAAGTGCAACTAATTTCAGACGATTGTCTCGCTCAGCATTCACGCGGCCGCCTTCAGAATAACGCAGCCCCTCTAAGAGCCCCGTTCGGCTTCGTTTTATTAACATAGCTGGAGCTCGGCTACACCAAGCGAGATGTTAGATCAGCAACTGAATCATTTAATGCTTTACATCAAAACACAGTAGCAGCAGGAATTACCTTACCAGCGTCAAGCTCAAGATCTTTACACATTACTTTCGTAGATTTAATGAAATACGTTTTAACATCACTTGGTGCAATGGTTGTGTGTTGAGATAAAAGGTATGGACAAAAAATATTGGGACACCTGCTCATTCACTGTTTCTCCTGAAATTGAGGGCATTGAAAAGAGTTTGTCCTGCTTCTGTTGGAGTTTCTCTACGGCCAAGAAAGGCTTCCATTTCTTTCCTACTTCTCCATACCAATGTATTGTGCCGTTGTTATGCTCTCCGGTGTCGACCAGAGGAGGATGGGTTCCTCTCTTGAGCCTTGGTTCCTCTCAAGGTTTCTTCCTCCAAGACTGAGGGAGTTTTTCCTTGCCACTGTAAAGCTGCTTTGTGAGAACTTCCTGTTGTAAAAAGTGCTATATAAATAAAATTGGATTGATTGATTGATTGATTGATTTTGTGAACTTTGCTGTAAGGATCTGATTGTTTTCAGCAGGGGCCAATGAGGGTCTTCATTCGACAAGAGGTGGGACAGTGGTTGTACTGAATGAAGCACCATTATTCCAGAGAACACACTTCCACTGCTCCACAGATCACTGCTGGGGGGCTTTATACCCCTCTAGTCTTGCAGTCAGTGAGGGTTTTGTAAGGAACAGTTTACCATAGTGGTGTGGTCACTTGCACTGCAAGCAGTTGGTCACAGTCAGACAGGGCTAGACTGCTGACTGCTGCTGGTGCTTCGTTGTTAACATTGCAGTTTATTTAAAAATCAGGCATCATCCATGTCCAGAAAATCAGTGCTAAATGTTCTTACTCTCTACTAACCCAGCTTCATCTTCCTGTTCTCTTGTTCTCAGGTCCATGGGGGAGATGTATGGGCAGCGAGTGTGGGCCTGGAGGCAGCCAGAGCCGAGCAGTTTGGTGTGCCCATGTAGAAGGCTGGACCACTCTGCCCACCAACTGCCTCCAGTCAGCACGGCCTGCCAACCAACAGAGCTGCTTCCGTGTGTGTGATTGGCACAGGGAGCTGTACGACTGGCGGCTAGGTGACTGGAATCGCTGCATGCCTGTCGTGCCTCGTGGTGGGGGGCTGCGCTCAGGGCCTTGTCCAAGGGGTGAGGAGGGCATCCAGATGCGGGAAGTGAGCTGCGTCCTGAAGGCTGACGGGACGCCTGCTGACGATGCCATCTGTGAGTATTTTGAGCCACGACCCCGCTTGGAGCAAGCCTGCCTGATCCCCTGCCCGCGGGAGTGTGTGGTGTCCCGCTTCAGCCCCTGGACAGCCTGCTCCAAGACCTGTGGCCTGGGCTTGCAAAACCGCGTGCGCTCTGTCTTGGCACCTCCGCTCTTTGGTGGCCTGGCTTGTCCCAACCTGACCGAGTTCCGCACGTGTGCGCCCAGGCCCTGCGAAGGCCGCGAGACACTATTCAACCTGCGTGTGGGCGGCTGGGGAGACTGTAGACTGCTACCAGCTCTGCCTGAGGTCTCAGAGGCCTCTGAAGCCCCATCGCTTCCTTCGGCCCAGCGAGCCACTCGTCAGGCCCGCCGCAGGAAGAGCAAAGAACGAAAAGGGGCCAAGGACCCCGAAACGCGCGAGCTGATTAAGAGCAAGAGGAACCGCAACAGACTGAATCGGCAGGAGAGCAATCTGTGGAACATCGAAATGGGATACCGGGCGAGGCAGGTGGTCTGTGTCCACCGTAACGGGAGCACAGTGACACTCAAGTGAGTGGCAGTTTAATATTTGTTCAATTAGTAGCGTCGCTACCCTGAGATTAGAAGTCACTGACACAGTTCTACTTCTCTGGAAATGAAGAAAGTAAGAATTGATTTATCACATCTTGCGAAAACTGTAATTTCCTTCAGACGAGGCCTCTGCAGACCCTAGCCTTTAGAAACTGCAGCCGGCAATAAGAAAAAACATGGAGCTGTATTTGAACACTAGTGCATCTCAGCAAACTAGAATGTTGTGAAAAGTCCGTTCATTTCATGATTTAATTTCATTTTATATTAATTACTTTTTGGGTTTCCTGCTGATCAGGGTGGCTTTTAGCTCATGCAAGTCAGAAATTCAGTTAGAATATTTAATTTGAGTTGGAATAATTTACTACTTGGAAAGAATCAACCTTGAAATAAGACGGGGTGGGGAACCGAGGCCCGGAGTCTAGCACAGTTTGCTGTTTCTCCTGCAGCAATACATTTAAAGTGATATATTTCAAGCATGTTATATGTTATATATACTACTGTACACACATTTTGGTTCACTGTCCATACAGGACTGTAGTTGATCTGTTTCTCTGCAGACTTTATTCTCCTCCTTTCACCCTGATCTTCAATGGTCAGGACCCCACAGGACCACCACAGAGCAGCTATTATGTGGGTGGTGGCTCATTCTCAGCACTGCAGTCGCACTGACATGGTGGTGGTGTGTGTTGCACTGGTATGATGGATTAAGACATAGCAGTGTTTAAACACTGTGTCCACTTTCTGTCCACTCTGTTAGACTCAGAATTCTCAACCATTAAATCTCTGAACCAAGTGGAGGAATAATTTTAAAGTATATATTCTAAATTTCCAATCAGGGATCAGAAATCAAGTAATTAGCTATTTTTGTTCCAAGCCTGACCATTATTTTAATGTCTGTTCTTCTTCTGTAACCTTTTCCTAAATTATATAATAAAATGTTGGGTTTGAGAAGATACTGGGGCAGGCGAGGCCTGAGCTGGTAATCCTGTTATTTGGAGGACTAGGAGTAAATGGTTTTGTCTTTTTATGTCCACATTAAAGCTCCATCTGAGACACACTTGTGCGGATGAAAGAGAAAACAATGATGAGATGAAGACGTGAGCTAAAGCTGAACTCCACCTCAACTTTATCATCTGAGGAGGCTTAGCTTAGCTCCTTCTCTGAAGACAATTCTTCTGAGGCCATTTCAAAAGGCCCATTTTTCCCCGACACCCGAGAGCTGAGTCATGATTTCACTGGTCTTTCTCTTAAGCCGTGAAGCTGAAGGCTGGGTTTGAAACCAGGGGTAATTGAGTTTTTACCACGACTGGGGGCAACTGACTGTATGTAGAAGCCCATTATTTTTGTGATCCCCTACAAACTTCAGGAAATCTTTTGGAAAGCCCATCTTTCCAAACACATTTTCTCTGGTTCTCATGAGTGGAACGTAGGAATAAACCATCTTTTTGAGGTTTTAGATAACATAAGTTCAGTGTACCTTCAATAAGTCCACTGAAGACTTGTGTGGAGCTGATTTACATCGTAAATGCAGTTTTTTTTTACTGGTCATGAGTATGTCAGGTTCCACTGTTAGAGACCAGAATGTTTTGTATTGGAAACAAAGATAAGATTTACCTGGAACAATAAAAGCTAATACATTTAGACTGAGATGATGAATATTTGTTGACCAACACATACAGAAGCAGTGTCTCTCAGTATGGTGTCAGAACAACAACGTACCAGCTGTCTCAGAATGGAGTTGTAGGGGTTCCTAATGGTGTCCTGCTATAATCTATTGAAAGCCTTCCATAGATAGTAGAGACAGTTACTCCAGTAGAGACAGTTACTCCAGGAGTGACAGTTACTCCAGTAGAGACAGTTACTCTATTAAAGAAAATGGATGGAGGAGCTGGTGTCCCAGTATTTTTTGGCTGTATATTGCATGGTTACAAATGTAATACAATACTGGTGTTTAGGGAACCAGCTTTGAGACTAGAAGGTTGCCGGTTTGATTCCCAGAACCAGCAGGATGTGACAGGAATTATTAGCAAGGCAACTCCACAACTGATCCCTGGGTGCCATTGATGGGGCAGCACATGTGTTTCACTGCATGGATTGGTTAGGTTCACCTGTGTCCAAGAAAGTAGGGTCACCTTGGCAATTTGGTCTCAATTAATCAACCCCAAAGAACCGTTTTCATCAATTAATCTTCATGAACAGCACAATGACAGTTATAGATCACTAAGCTCATCTCACCTAAAGTCACAAAAGCCTCCATAGTGAGCAGTTTGTTTCGACCTTCCTGCCACTGAAGTGGAGCTAAGAGCAGTAAGAGCTCAGCTCTGTAGCCACTCGCCCGGGCCCTCATACTTGGCCCCCTGTCAGGGGCCTGACAGGCAGGGTGACAATTGTTCCACCCTCTCATTCTCTCTCTGCCGAGCTGTCAAACCAGTGGAGCTACTCCCCCTTTCTGATGTCTATTTTCCACCTCGGCGATGACAACTCTATATCCACTCAACGTCCTGACGTGGATGGAATGTAGGGCAGCACCAGGAATAAATCACTAAATGACAAAGTCCCCTATCTCACCTCATTCGTTAGGAAGAGCTAAAAACCAAACACAAAGCTGCTTCTCCTCTGTGTGGTGTTTGAAATGCACTTTACCCATCCACGGTGAAAGAGGGGTGGGCAATAAAAAAGTGAAAGCATTCACAACTTCAGTGAACCCGTGTCATCACGTATTAACTTTCACAAAGCCCTGACTGTATTTTTTCAGCTTTCACGGTGCACTTCAGGAGCCCTCCTCTGTAAAGCCTTTGTGTTGTGGCAGGATGCCAAACCTAGACCATTACTCGTTGTCAAAACTAGTTGCACTAAGAAGGAATTGTGGGATTGCAGTGCTATTTGAAATATAATTTTTACCAGGAACTATAAATTACACATACAGAAGTGGGTTTAATGCAAAATGCCAGGCGTCTCTGCATGGAGCTGTAGAGGTTCCTAATGGTGTCCTGTGATGATCCATCCCATGCAGCTTGAATGTTCTCACTCAGTTCTGCAGATGGTGTGGTAGGTGTGGAGTGTTGATAAAGCGTCCAGTAGCATCCACACATTTTCAATCAGGGACAGATCTGGAGATGAGACCGACCACGGCGTAGTATCTGTGTCTTCAAGGTGAGCTCATAGGATGGCTTTGTCCTGTTGTTCCAGAGTGTGAGGACAGAAAAGCTAGGACCACTGGTTGCAGGATTTCATCAATGTAATGTTGGGCTGTCAAAGTGCACCAACACCATGACACCAGGGCTTCTGTACGTGTAACATTAAACCATTGCACTTAGTACTGACTGTGGTGTGTCCACACATGTATTCTTTGGTTGTCTACACCAAGCCAAACCAGGACACATCCCAAGCTGTCATTGCAGTTGTGCATTGCAGTCAGTTGATTCCTTCTGGGTGCAACTATTTTTGGATGACAGTATAGTTTGATTTTGGAAAGAAGTTTGTCCCAATTGGTCCATCGCAACCTGAAAACTCATTACCTTCTTCTGAAGACCACACTTCAATCCAGTGTTTCTCACTGCTGGTCCTAGAGGCACCCTGCCCTGCACATTATAGGGGGTTCCTTCCTTTAACACACCCACTGCAACTCTGAAAGGGTTTATTAATCAACTGATTGGTTGAATCTGGTGTGTTAGAAGACTTTTGTTGGGAGTGACAAGGATGGACAAGATTAGAAATGAGCAGATCAGAGGGACAGTGAAGGTGGAGCAGTTTGGAGATAAAGCCGGAGAGGCCAGGTTGAGATGTTTGGACATGGGTTGAGGAGGAGTAGAGGATGTGTTGGAGAAAGAATGTTGGAGATGGAGCTGCCGGGCAGAAGGAGAAGAGGAAGACCTCAGAGAAGGGTTATGGATGTAGTGAAGGTGGACATGGAGATGGTTGGTGTAACAGTAGAGGAGGCAGGGGATAGGGCAAGATGGAGGCAGATGGTCCGCTGTGGCGACCCCTAAAGGGAGCAGCCAGAAGAAGAAGAAGAAAGAAGAAGAAGAAGAAGTAGTTTAGTATCACTTAAATATTCTGCTAAATATTCTTGCATTAACTATTGATTAATCAACGGTTCTCCAGCTCTGTGCAATATTAATATTATTGTTATGATTGCATATCATACCAATAGCAATTACACCATATTTCCAAATGCTTGTGGACACCTCTTCCAATGAAAGCATTCAGATACTATAAGCTGCACACATTGCTGACACAGATGAGCAAATGCACACACAGACTTTCTAGTCCCTGTAGAGAAGGACTGCTATTAGAATAGGTCTCTCTGGAGCACATAAATATGAACCTGATGCCAAACATGGAGTAGAGGTAGCAGTGAGCTGTGGAACAGTGGAACTGGGTTCTCTGGAATGAAGGTCCTCCATCCAGTACTTTTGGAGAGCTGGGGATGAGGCTGGATTGTGATTATCCAACATCCTGTCGTCACTAAAGCTCTTGTTGCTGAACATAATCAAATCTCACAGCTCCGAAGTATAGTTTCCAAATATGCTTGTCCATCTATATTGTATGGAAGGATGATCAGATGGTCCACAGACTGTTAGGAAGAAAATACCTCCAGCCAGTTGGTCTTTATGTTACATCAGTCTGTGATGAACGTCCACATGTTATCAGCAATGTATGAAAATCTTGTGCAGTGGTAAAGCTGGGATATTTCAAAGGAACCAACAAACCAACTCGCATGTTCTCAGAAGCATAAATATTAATCTTTGACTTGTTTATTTGTGCCTCTGAAATATTCATACTTGTTTTGCCACTTCTAAAAAGTGGAACAAACTTTCCTCTGAAGCAATTGCTCCGTGACTCCTGCCAATAGTCCTCCAAAACGTTCTCCTTCTATTTCGTTTGATGTGCCTGACTGTATCTGCTCCGCAAGGATGTTTTTCCACAAGTCTCGGTATCGATTCAGCTCCATGTTCCTTTTATTTTCTGTGCGTTTTCAAGGGGTGTCTTGAAAGGCATCTAGCAGCCAAACATCCAATCTTGTAACATGTAGTGTAGCTTGATTTTCATCTTCTCGCCAGGTCGAATCGTTCCACTGAACGGTGAGACGCAGTCTTAGCCGGCCCACACGTGACAATGCGTTTCAGAATTTGAGATTTCATCCCCTCCTACATTGATTATGTAATTCTAAGCCTTTCCCCTCAGTGTCCTTCAGCAGCACACATGACATCTCCTGGATTCCCAGAACTCGTTTTGTGCTGATGTTTAAACAGCATCCTTCTCATTTAAATGGAATGGAAATGGAAATGATTTGTCCTCATTCTGTCAGCTGCAGAGAAGATGCACAGCTTCAGGAAAACACCTCAATAATGTGTGCGAGCCTTCAGAATGGTCTTTACCTCCTCCATGGTGGTTGCCATTTTTCACACTGTAGCAATATATGGCTTGTCTTTGGCAGGAGCATCTCACTGTCATTGGCTGGCAGAATGGCCCCTCTTGCACTAAGCAGCTTAGCTCTATCTCCCCTTCTGCACTGTGATTGGTTAGTCGTGTGTTATCTCCTACAATACTGCTCTCAGATTGGCTCAAACTGTTCCTTGTCCACCTTCTCCATGATCTGCTGATATGGTCTTTCCTGTGCATCACTCTTAACAAATCTATATGGGATCAAAGAGGCTCTTGGACATGTAACAGCTCTGAAACCTACTGATATATGGAGCCCTTTCAGACGTTCTTAGATCTGCACTTCATGGGCAGCTACATGCCCTGTTCTAGACTTCATAATTCAGGATCAGAGTAAACTACAGACATAATACACACATATCATAACACACTACAAGATCTGAGAGTAACCTGTGAATAATCCAGCATGGACAACAGGGTTAAATCCCAGTGCATGTTTACTGCTCTGTCCACGTGCACATGCTCAGCCTGCACACAGACTCTGACTGATCAGTGATGTCACTGATCCAGATATTGGGTTATAGAGGAAAATTGGAAGGTGGGTGGTGCTTGCTCTCTTTCTTAGCTCACACCGTGCTCAAATGTCAGAGTTAACCATAATAAAAGATAAAACTGTTACATCCATAAATAACAAACATAATAAAGGTAGTTTCATATATTTTATTTACAGCACTGAAGTATTTTGAAGAACTTGTTATTATAAATATGCTTTTAAATCTAATCATTGCAAATATTTCAGATCAGAAATATTCCGGATGATCAATTTCCTACATGACTTCTAATTCTAAAGAGATTTTTGGAATTTAATAATAGTTGAAAAAGATGTAGACACAAGTACATTGTTGATCAGAACATCTCATATGAAAAAATTGGAGTAGGATCTCCTGAAATTAATATCTGGCATGTGTCTCCTGTGACTACTTTGGGACACAGCGTTAGTCTCTTGTATGAGAACCATAAAGAACCATGTTTGCAATAGAGATGTGTGAGTGGAAAGAACCTAAAATTGGTGATGGTCCTTTAGACATTAGAAATGTTCTTCATAGTCACATATCTCTATCAATAAACATGGTTCTCCTATGGTTTCCCTCAAAGAACCATTTTGCCCCATTTTATTTTTAAAAATGTGTGGGAACAGTTGAAGGGGGTGGTGCATTTCTATTGGTTCATCGTGAAGTTTTGGTTCAATGTAAAACTCAACTGTCAGACTTACATGATGTAACAAATTGAAAGAGTTATGAGTCAAGAATGGAGATACAAGGCTTATGTGTGACAGTGGCAGTGCAATCTTTACAGAACCAAAAGTAGTTTTTCTATGCTTTCTCGTAAAGATCCAATTAAAGCGCGTTTATTTTGAAGAATGCATGAAAAAAACCTCTCAAACAAAGTGTGAATTAATAAAAATGAAATTTTTTCCCCAAGACATGTTTTATTCATGATGTTTTCTGAATTACTGGATGTATTCTGGGTGGGACATGCTGGAGATGGGTGGGCAACAAAAACAAACAAAAAGACTGCCGTTTAACAGTGTGTGTGTGTGTGTGTGGGGGGGGGGGGGTTAATGGAAGTGTTGCTAAATCAAGTTGTCCTGGAAGAGACTCGGTCTGTAATTAACTCTATTAGTCTGTCAGCAGCACTGCCTCAAGAAACAACAGGGAAACGCTGCTTTTACACTTCTTAAATTACCGGTCATTGAAAAGTCCTTAAAAGCCCCCATAATTGTAATTGGTGATTTTGCCAAATAGGGCTGATTAACTACTTATTAGTTCGTATGCACGTCATCATTTTGGTGGGAAGCTGCATGAAAACTGTTTGCAAGATAATAGTCGTGATTTTCATGACCATTTTTTCCCTCCATCCTGAATTAGTTGTGCCCATAGAAATGAGTTAACATTAGGAATGAACATGCAATGTGATAAAAGCAAGTTGTTTTCCAGGTTCATCTGTTCACCCAGAAAATAAGCGAGACGTCTAACCTTTCAGTGAGGTCAAATAATTCAGATGAAAGAAACCTCAATCATGCCAAAGTAACACCACAGCCTCTCTTATATTGCTGTTTGAGGAGGCAAACACAAGCCACTTCCACAAATGAAATTTGTCATGCAGAGTTGGGTTAATAGTGGGACGTCCACTGTTAAAGCTTCATTCTGTGATAGCAATTTTGTGTGTGTGTGTGTGTGTGTGTGTGTGTGTGTGTGTGTGTGTGTGTGTGTCTTCACTAAATCTCAGACATCCTGTTGGAAATGTAATAACTTTGATGAGTTATTTGTAACAATACCTGACAGTAGTCCAAAAGAAAATATATATATATATATATATATTATTTTTGTTATTTGTGTAAAATTTGGTTCCAGAATTTGTATAGAAAAAGAACAGTTACATTTACATTTACAGCATTTATCAGACGCCCTTTTCCAGAGCGAATTACAAAAGTGCTTTGCCGTTCACTTAGAATATCCTTAGCTAGTAGACGAGGCTGGAATCTAGAGATTCCTCACGTTTAGATCCTGTTGAAACAAAAGTCTTTATGGAGTTAAATCCTCCTGAAACAGATGGGTCTTCAGTCTGCGTTTGAAGACAGTGAGGGACTCAGCTGTTCGGACTCCCAGGGGAAGTTCATTCCACCATTTTGTTGCCAGAACAGAAAAGAGTCTGGATGCATGTTTTCCTTGCATTCTGAGGGACGGTGTGTCAAGCCGAGCTGTACTTGAAGCTCGAAGGGCTCTTGGTGCAGCTCGAGTTTTGACCATTGCCATCATAGAGCAATAGAGCAAACACTCCCTCTGTTCTCATTTCCATGTGTAAGTCAATATTTCAGTTCGTGATGCCCCCTCTCGCTGATCAGTCCGAGTCTACATGCAGGTTGAGGATGTAAACATGAACAGAGCAGTAATAATCACGTGTATAATATCTGTGGGTTGCTCTGATCCTAAGATATGAAGCCTAGAAAACAGCCTGCAATTGTGTGCAAAGTGTGGATCTTGGGTTCTAAGAGTTAAGGACGCTGCCTACGTTTTTACTGAAGTGTTACTGAATTTGCTAACTGTTGACAGCATGAACATGTCATCGAGCATCTCATTACTGATGTAAACAGAACTGACAGCTTTAATAACGAATCACTTCTAATGACTAATAACTGTCCAAGCTGTTCTGCATTAGTATGGATGACCGTAACTGCAAAACACATTAACAAACAAAGAACTAAAGACAATTCTATTGCTCAGCATTCATTTAAAATAGAGAGCAGGGTCATTATTATTGAATTCCCTGCTTTTTACAGATCAGTTACATCGTACGCCAGTAATGAGAGACTGTGGGGAGTAAATACAGATCCCTAAATCAAATGCACACAAATGTGCTAATGCTGAAACACTCAGACTCGGCTGTAGTCCATATCCTGTCTGCCTGTACACAGTGTTACAGTCCATAAGAAACAACTGAGGGAGGCAATGATTAAAGCATTGAAAAAGCTTGTCTTTATTTTCACTATATTTTCATTTCGTTTGTTCATTTTCAGGACTTTTTTCTTTTTTTCTCCTCTGTAACCCAGTATCTGGGCCAGTTACATCATTAGCCCCGCCCACTCTCATTGATAACTCAGAGTCTGCATGCAAGTTGAGCATGAACAAGTGGACGGTGAACAGTAAACACGTACTGGGAAGCTTGTTTGGCTTTTAAACTGGGATTTAAATCAGTGGGACGGGGAGAAGCCCTGCAGTGTGTGTCGATAGGTGTGTCTTTTCTGCAGGTTACTCTGATCCTGGGATATGAAGCCTAGAAAGGTGCGGATCTTGGGGTCCAAGAGTTAAACAGGCCAAATAACTGTGTGTCTGTGTGTTTTGGTTGCCAAGTAGAGCCACGCTCTGCCTCGCAGTTCTACTTGTGACACAGGCTAGAACAAACCTGTGATCCTAATAGAAAATACATCATATTAATAAGTATGATTTTGCAACGTTGCACGTCTAAAGATGGGTGGCTGTCTTTTATGGAAAGTACACCAGGGAAGATTTTAGATGTGCACATTTTACATTGTTAAAAGTATTTGTAGGACCTAGTCACACATATCAGATGTTAATGTCAGGAGATCCTAGACTGCTCAAAGGTCTTCGTTTTAGCTGTAAATAGTTCATATTTGAATAAATTTGAGTGAATGTTTTGTTTTGCTTATAAGAACAACAGACATACGACTGTAAATTGAGCTGTTCGTGGGAAATGACATCATAGGTTCAGTAGTTGTAGTATGTTTGGGTATGTGTATCATGTGTGTAGGTTATTCAGATCCTGAGATATGAAGCCTAGAAAACAACGTGGAACTGCCTACAAAGTGGAAATCAGGCCCTAAGAGTTCTAAGAGTAATATACAGCATTACATTCCATACATTGTCCAGTACATGGTCCAGCACTGCTTGTTGTAGATGCTCTGAAAGTCTGTAAGATGGTCTGTGTGATGTGCTCAGATTATTGCACCACCCTTTGGAAAGCTTGGTGCTGTTCCCAAAATAGACTATGATGTTCCCCATCAGGATGCTTTCAGTGGTGCAGGTTTCAAAGTTCTGCAGCACACTGGAGTGCAGTCCGAGGTCCCTTAGGAGTCTGAGGTGGCAAAGATACTGATGGACCTTCTTTATCTAGAACTTTAGTTGGCAGGTCTGTGACAGATCCCTCGAGGGCTCTATGATCTTATAGACTGATGCAAGATACAACCAGCAAAAAGCATTAGATTCCCTTTCTAGGTCGGACATCCGTCCTACTGCATGCATGCAGCTACTTGAAGTTAGATACATTGCCAACACCGATGTGCAAATGCACACATAGCTTGTCTAGTCCTTGTAGAGAAGTACTGCCAATAGAATAGGACAGATAAACACAAACCAATTGGCACTATGCCTAATACCAAGTGTGGGCTAGAGGGGTATTAAGCCCCCAGCATTGAGCTCTGAAATGATGGTGCTCCATCCAGTTCTTTTGGGATGATCTGGGGATGATGTGGTGATGATCAACTAGTATCCTGACCTAACTAATGCTCTTGTCGCTGAGTGCAATCAAGTGTACATAGACTTCACTAAAGAGCAGAACTTGAAAAAGAACTTTAAAACTCTTGCCCATTTCTGTGTCTGCAGTCAGTGCCCCCACTGGAGTCTTCCGGACATGTACCAGTCTTGCCTGTTGCCCAAAGATTGTGGAGTCAGTGAGTGGGGACAGTGGGGTCCCTGCTCGAAGACTTGTGCTGACCCCACCTTCCCAAAGGGCACCCGCACTCGACGTAGACAGGTCCAGCAGCTTCCTGTGGGTGGAGGAGCAGAATGCCCCCAACTGCAGGAAAGCCAGGACTGCGAGCCTGTCGGAGACAGTGTCCCACCCTGCCCCAGGTAAGTTACTTTTACTGCAGATTTCTACATTTGATCCATATTTGATCCACAAAAGGAGCCACTGTGGCAGCATCACTGGTTCTGGAAGGACCCTAGGTCTCCCAGTACTTCCATACGAAAGTAAATGGTCTTCAAAATAGGGGCTTTAACCTACCATAGTCCAGTGTCCAGTTATTGACAGCAGGTCCCCGATGCCCACAAATTACATGCAATACAACAATTTTATATATATATATATAAATATATAAATATATAAATATATATATATATAAAATGAATGTTTGTAAAGTGGAATGAACAGCAAAAACATGTGTGATGTTAAAATACATATTTTTTAATGTAATTCTCTTTTATAGACCTCCAGCAGAGATCTGCACGGGCATTTACTGGCACAGGCCAAAAACATATTTCTGAATGCACTAATGTAATGTGCTAATGGAATCACGCACAGTTCTTTTGGGGGAGGTTGGGTTGGGGGGGGGGCTGCTGGGTGTGTGCGAATATATTAAAGTATTAAAAATTTATTTCGTTTTCTTTGTCTTTGGCAAAAATGCTCTGAATTAATTCGGTTGATAGTCCATTATTATGTCAAAACTGTTAACACACACACACACACACACACACACACACACACAGTCAGGATTCCTTCATTACGGCTGAGATGAGATGAGATGAGATAGATAGATAGATAGATAGATAGATAGATAGATAGATAGATAGATAGATAGATAGATGGATAGACAGACAGACAGACAGTTGTTTATAAATAGATAATTATGTTTTAATCATTATTAAACTCGATATAAAAGGATCTTTATGCTCATACCCATAATGAAGCAGATTCTAGAAAGGGAAGAATGATTCACTTCAGCCTTGATGAAACTAAATAGAAGCTGTTTATTACAATAATTAACATTCTTCACATTTGTCATGCACCGCCAACTCTCCTTTACCGGCAAGCCTCCGCAGGTGAAGCAGTTCATTTCTCTGAACATGAATACATATATGAAAACATGCTCATTCAGGCCCCTGCTTTTCCCATTTGTTTCCATGGAGATGTCTCTAAATTAACCACACGAGGTACAGCAGCCTTCTACTCACACCACCTCTCCCCAGCCACAGTCAGTGTACCAGAGAGGGTCTGTCTGGAGTCTTCAATTCAGTGGTTTCCTGCTATGTGCTGAGAAATGGCCACACGCTCGCTCCGTAATGAAGCCTGAATAGGCGTCTCGCCCGCGGCGGGAACTGGTTAACCCCGGCCCAGCTGGTGTGCGCTGGGCACAGAGGAGTGTGATAGAGTGAGCATATGGAGGCAGAGAGAAAGTGAAAGCCTTCAAGCCCAGGCCTGGGCCAAGAGCAGAGCGCTGAACAAATGTTGCAGCCTTGGCGGGGGCCACAAACCGGCTCTCATCTCACAGATGGCTCTCGGTGACCGTCGCTGGATGGCTTTTACAGTGATGATTTGGTGACCAATGCAGATTTATGAACATTGAATATATCTGCCTTAGCATTAAAAGACATTAGCAGCTCTGTGGGCCTCCATGGATCACATAATTAAGTCTTAGGTGTCCATGACCTTGTCTCTGGTTCACCTGTTCTTCTTCCTTGGTCCACTTTTAGTAAACACTGACATCTGCATTCTGGGGACAGCCCACAAGACCTGCCTGATGTTTCAGAGATGTTCTAACCCAGTCATCTAGCCACCACAATAAGGGTCAGAGTTTCTCAGACTCTTACGTACGTCAATTGCACACTCGTCCACACTTATTAAAGTGTCTAAAAGTAGGTTTTGCCTGAATAATCATTATTCGTTTTTTCTCTTTTCCAAACTCTTGATTAAAGCACATATTTAAACTTCTGGCTGTGAGTTTCCTTCATTACTAAAGCTACTCACTCCTTCATGCACGCTGTCTTCTGCTGCAGAGACATCACAGGCATCCTTTGATAAGTTTTTAAACCATAGTGCCCAGTGAAAGTCAACCAGTATTTTTAAAATTTCCAAAAATTCAGTTGAATGGAAGTCAGGTTCAGATCAAGCCAAGAGTTAAAAATGAAAAATATAGCCAGTATATATTGGTCCCCTGACTTGATAAGGTCAGCAAACTTTGAAACTGCTGGTCTATCCTCGGCCCACCCAAATATTGTTGTGCAAACAAAATCTACTACAAATCTACAAGAACTAGATTTTAATCTCCTTAAAACAAATATTAAATACAGAGACTTTTATTTCCGAACAATAAACTAATACCAATATTACAAAAAACGGTGAAAAATATGATGACGAGGTCAGATATAATACGATTTGTTGTCGTTGACTCTGTGTTAAATAGCAATTCTAGACTGACCTAATTTACACCAGACATGAAAGATAAATGAAAAACTGGGAAAATTAGTGATAAAAAGTACCAAAATAAAACCCATAATTACCCATAATTAATAAAACCCTGGTGGACCACCAACTTTGCCAGCAGTGGACCAACAACGGTCCACTTTCCTCTTGCTATCATGGCACATACTTTTTTCATTACTGTTCTGACTCAGACGTAGAATTAACTTTAGTGACCCCTAGTTGTGCACTTGTCACTTCTGAGCCACTGTTTGGAAAAGCACTTTGGGGGAACGCAAGCATGGCTATCCACCCATTCTTTCATCTTCTTAAGGAATTATCTGTCAGTATATTGTTGGTTAGACCTGGTGCTTTATGGTCAGTGGGTGTTTTAGACCATCATTTTGATTTGTAAAGCCGTGCTAAATGCACAACATTATTCTATGTAAGGAACATGTCATTATGTAATAATGTTTGCTTAACATCTACTTTGTACATTTATTAATATATTTACCTGATTACTTTGAAAGCCACACTGCTCTTGTTTCTGTTTCCACAGTTTCACACCATTTCCATTAAAAATGCTTAAAAATGCCTAGTTTAGGGGCACCTGTCGATTGCTGGTCCAAAGCGTTCCTCGGTTTCAGCCACTGGGGAGAAACAACTAGTCCCCTTTGTTTTCCTTAAGCAATCAACTCCAGTAAATTGGGAATCCCTTGTCTTGGTGGAAGATGGAAGAGTGTTTCACTCTCTACATACAGTGCCTCCAAGTAGTATTCAACCCCTTGCAGATTTGATAGTTTTACAAATTTAGAGTTAACATAGCATTTTGGAATTTGGACTGTAGATGGGCCTGGACATGTGAAATGCACTGCAGCAAAGAAAGAATGTTATTTTAAGTTTTCCAGAGGGGCAATTATTATTCAACTCCTCAAACCACCAATTCTGGTATTAATTGAGGTATTAATGAGGTATTAAGAACAATGAGCTTCAAGCTTGGATTAATGATCAGTCCCTGGTGGCTGAGAACTACTTGAAGACATGGTAGGTACGTAAACGCATCGTGAGGGCAGAATAATTACAGTAAGTTATTATTTCAACCAAAGGAATCCATTTTTGAATGTGAAACAGAGGAGGATTGTTTTCGCTTCCACCTGCTGGAGTCAGGCTTTTCTATGAACCCTGCCCGAGTCCGTATGTTACCGTATGTTACAGTATGTTACAGTATATTACACTGGTCTTAGGTTAATTAGGAAGCTGGAACCATGTTTATTTGCAGGGGGGTTCTAGACCCCCAACAGCGCAGAGTGTCTGTAATTAGTGCCTCTTTTACCCAATGAGCCCCTTTGTGTTTGAAGTTTGCTTTACTGGTTTTGTACTGGTGATACAGAGCTTATGTAGCTAACAAACGAAACAAGTAGAACAGTCCATGGTGTTAACCGCATGCCGAAATCATCATACGCTTGTACCGAACCACGTTGAGGTCTTCAGTAATCTCAGTAATGGGCTTTCGGACACCAAATGACTCCCTGTTATCTATAAACACAAGCAAATGACCTCTTAAACTGCATCTCGGCCGAATTGAATCAGTTTGCCAGTGACAGAAAACACATCTGTGTGAGATGACTTAGATGATGTAGACACTAAATGGAATTAGCTCTAGTTTAAAACTAAAGAAGCAAATTTCAGACACCAAACAAGTCCTGGCTGAGCAACTATGCATCCAATTAGAGGAAACTTTGCAACAAACTGGGACTTGAAATGAACTCGCTTTCTATCGTACAGTTCTGTCCGTAATCACGCAGGGACTCTGAAGAGCTAGCGTCTGCTGTTTGGTTTTTCTTCTGGGCCGCTGCTTCTAACAAGGCTCCTAACAGAAGTGTCTTGATTAGCTGGTGTTTCCCTGTCAGTTTCCCAGTCTGTGTCCAAAAGCCTGGGCTATAACTGTACTTCTATGAAATGTTTGAAACTGACTTCCATTAAAGCTTGTTTTCTTACTCGTTCTGTTTCAAGCAAAGTTGTCATGTTGGATTTTTGTGTGATAGTGAGGATAAATAGGATGAAACAAATCATAACAAGCTACAAGACTTAATTATCACTCAGTAATCCGGCTCGAAAAACAACTAAAATGAACTAAATGAAATCCCACTTTAAGTTCCATGCTCAACCTGCGCGCAGACTCTGACTGATCAGAGAGAGGGGGCATGGTTGGTGATGTCACTGACCCAGATTTTGGGTTATAGGGGAAAATTATTTATTTTAAATTGTGTTAGTCCCCAATCTTACATTTGTTTTTTGACATAATCTAAGCGGCAGGAATTTCTAGCCTTGTCTGCTAGCTGAGGATATTTTCCGAGTGAACAGCAAAGCACTTTTGTAAGTCACTCTGGATAGGGGCGTCATTGCATATAACTCATCATAAATCTTTCATTTTCAGCTCAAATACACTCTGGATCTCTGGATTTCAGTGGTTTTGTCCTTAAATCTTTGATCAAAGCTTCATATAAATAAATATCAAAATCAATCAAATGAGGATATTATGATTAGCCTAGGGTCTCCCGAAAACAACAATATCTGGCATGAATGACTGTCTCTTATAAACACTTTTCTACATTTTCGGTTAATAAAAGTATAAAACTATGAAAACATCCCACTTAATTGGTTTAGGGTTCTCAAGGTTAATGTGTTTTTAGTGTTCATTTTGGCAGCTCAGGCAAATATGCTTAAATATGCTTAAAGGAAATATGTGCCCAGTATACTTAGTATGTATTAAGTGTAAGTTAATGAAAAATTAATGACATATTAGTAGAGATTTAGTACAAATGAGTGGTTTCAAAATAGCATGAATATACTAGTGCATCTCAAAAAAATAGAATATTCTTAAACAGATCATTTGTGCTCACAATTTCATTCACAATAGTGAACTGTAAGCTGGAAACCAGAAATCCAGGTTATATATTCATGGACAGTTGAATTTTTGAATGAAATCATCAAAAACCTTTTACATTATTCTATTTTTTTTTTGATGTACTAGTATAACTATTTCAGCACAGATCACTGAGGATGCTATTTGTAGGGCTTGCTTTTCCTTTTGGGCTTTTGGAGGTTTTAATTAGTAGTGTCCTAATTAGATGGTGTTTCTCAGCACTTGGACATAATGGACAAGTGCCTTTGTGCATAAAATCCTGTGGAATCTTATGAAGTGAGCTTGGAGAGGAGCGGTTCTAGGATGGCCAACTTCACTGCTGACCGTTCTGGAAGCTTTGTGGGGTTGAAACAGTGATGTCTAACTGATGACCCCTCTGAAAATCTTTTGAGGTAGTGAGTAGAGTATGGGATAAGTGAACGGGCCCAGTGTGTTGTAATGGGTAATATCTTGTCATCTTCATCATTTCACTTCAGACAGTTTTTTGTTTAAGGAAAGATTGGATCATAAACGGCTGTAACAATATAAAAGAGAGAGAGAGGGTTGTTTGATGGTTCAGATGGTCTACAAGCATGACCAACCTGACCAAACTAGTCAACCAGCAAAAACAAGCTGGTCTGCCAGCATGACTAAGCTGTTTAACCAACCTCACCAAAATGACCAAACATGGTCATCAAGACCAAGCTGATTGACCAGCCTGACCAGCAAAACTAAGCTGGTTGACCAGCATGACCAAGCTGATTAACCACACTGTACAAAATTCATACCATGCTGATTGACCAGCATCACCAAGCTTGGCGACCAACATGACCAGCAAAACTAAGCTGGTCACCCAGCATGACCAAGCTGATTAACCAAGCTTGTCGAACCAGCACGAACATCAAGAACAAGCTGATTGACTGTCATCGCCAGCATGACCAACTACGGCAACCAGCATGACCAGAGCTGGTTAACCAGCAAATGTACCAGTATAGGGTATGTTTTGGCTTGGATCACCAGCTTTTCAACCACCTTGACCACCAAAAAAACAGCTAAGACCATCTGATACCAGCTTGAGCTGATTTTCCAGCACCCTGATGAAGGTACTGTATGGGTAGAGTTTCAAGATGAATGCAGCCAGAACTCATTTCACCTTAAGATTCCTAAACGTGTACAACAGCCTTACATTTCATCACCGCTGTTGTGCTTTGTGTTGGTGTGAATTTCTGTGCACTGTTACTGTATGTGTGAATTAGTGCATCCTGTGCATTTTAGTCTTTCACAAATATGTACCACCTCAAACTTGAATTTTAGTGAACAAATGCACGACCGTGACTCACTGAAAGCTAGTGGGAACAAGTTAACACTCGTAACAGTTTGCAGTCCTAAATGGCTCCTTATTACCAGCCATTTTAGCACTTGTGCATGAAGTATTTCTTTAACGGCTGCCATTTAGAGCCTTTTTTAAGGCGAAAATGAGTTGGGTCATCTAATGTGCTGTTGTGTAATTATATATGCAAAGGAACTGGAAGAGGACACCAGCACTCTCCTCTATTACTGAACCTCAGCCAAGAAATAATAATAGCCAACAGCTATTATATCTAATAACTGGATGAGCATATCAGAGAGAAAGATGAGAAGTACAGATGTCCTGCTCAGGATAAGTGCAATTAAAGTTATATAAGGTGGTGGCTTTCTACTGACATCAGAAGATCTGCATCCAGAACTCTGATAGCATGTCATCATCAGCTCTGCATGCTTATGATGAATCAGAAATGAGCTGACTCTGAAGATGCAGCATTAAAGAACAGCGTGACCGAAACCTTCAAGGTGGAGAGTGCTCTCAAATGAGGCCTGCTCGTTTCAGTTCACATCGATAAAATGGAATAGACAGGACAGAAAACTGTAACATGTGGGGCCTGTATGGGGAGCTCAACTGGGAACCAGAAAACCAGCAAGTTTTGTCCAAATATGGATGCCCTAATGGGACCCGGAGGGGTTAAACAGGATCCCCAGCTGGGTTGTCAACAGAACAGGGGTTCTAGATGGGACGATGTGAAATTTGGTTGTGGTGTAACCATGGGACCCCCACATGAGCACATTGGCTGGGTGTTATCCTCCAAAATGGTTGTCTCTTTATCCAGCATATCGAAAACACAGTGATGAAATGGACCAATTCACTGTACCTCACTATGCTCTGTACGGGACAGTCTCTGAATAGCCACTACACATTTTTACTGACACAAAATGTCTTTAAATATTGTGATACAATATTTTAACCACGTTGTCCACGTCTACACGGAGCAGGTGATTGCAGAGGAATGGCTTTTATTTAAAAATGACTTTTGTTCAATAGAATTATGATGGTGTCAAGGTGTTAGAAGCCCTCTTTAAAGAAGTACTATGATTTTGGATGGTGGACAGTGTGTTCACGGGGTTGATGTGAGCGGACCTTTGCTATAAGAACAACGTGGTCATATGCGTCTCTGACCACCTCCAAATGTGGTTTGGGAGATTGTATTTCAAATGGTCCCCGTTCACACCTGTACTTTGTAATGACCAGTCATGATTGGATCACCCTGGACACATGTTTTTTTTACAGTGATTATATAAAATAGGACTCGTTTTCTGTGTTGGCAACTGTGGGCAGCAGATCGCTTATTGATCTCCTACTGTGTGTCCTCTCCTGTCTCATAAACATTAATTTAAACTCGGATTAATTATTGATTGATTGATTGAAGCCTGTGTTCAGCTACAGTAGCAGCACTGCTCTTTCCTGCTGATTGGGTACAGTGGAGATGACGCAGAGAGTGTTAATTATACTTCTGTTCTTGTGATCTCCTCAGCTACACCTGGAGGACCACGGAGTGGGGCGAGTGTCGTGTGGATGCGTTGCTAAGCCAACAGGACCGGCGCCGTGGCAACCAGACGGGCTTGTGCGGGGGCGGCCTGCAGACCAGGGAGGTGTACTGCGTACAGGCCAATGCTGAGCTGCTGTCTTACCTGAACAACAACCAGGACAAGACAGGTAGAGCCTCAACCCTGCTGACCTGACCGGAAGCAATGGTTTTAACATCTGAACACCTTCCATTATGTCAGTTGTAGTTGGTCAGCTGAGACATGCAGGACATACAGTGTCAGAAACCACATAAGCAAGTGTGTTAAAGGTATCTATGAACCTGATGCAGTTTGAGACACGTCCTTTCATGCTTATCAACTTTATTAGCCGCATATATTATATGGACAAAAATATTGGGACACTTTTGAAGTCCGTGGCATTAAAAAAAGTTTATCTTGCTATTGCTGGAGTAACTGTCTCTACTGTCCATGCAAGGGTTTCTAGTCGATTTCGGGTAATTGCTGTGAGGATTTGATTGCATTCGCACACAATAGCATTTAGTCAGAACATTGAATAATCACTACCGCAACAGATAAACACAGTTCCATTATTCCACACCTCAACACTGGGGGATCTATACCCCCATACTCCACACCTGGCATTAAGCATGGAGCAAATAGCTTCATGTTTACCTGCTCCAGAGGGTTCTATTTTATTGGCAACTTAAGGTAGCTGAACGCTTGATTTGAAGGGGTCCACAAATGTTTGGACAGTGTAGACCAAATCAATGATGGACTAATAATTGAATAGTTAATTAAACGATCATTTAAACAGTATGATGGAGGTTGAGGGGGGTATTATTGATATTGGGAGCTGTTGATAAGGTTGACAGCAGACTGAAAGAAGCTATTTCAGCTTGCTGGTGGGGCAGTGGAGATTCCTGAAGCGATAAAGGCAGGAATGATAACGGTCCATCATTCAGTAAACCCTTTGATGATGTTCCTTTATTCTCCCCAGAGAGTGTTTGTGTAGCAAGTTCTCAACTGGAGAGTTGGGGCCTGGTGACATTCTAAGCCGTGAACCACCTGCTGGAGTGCCTTCCAGTCAGAAAACTCTGGAACTGCCATAACAGAGATGCAGTTTGTACAAAAGATCTCAGAGGTTCAGAAGTAGACGTTTATACCAGTATGTCAGGACATAGGTGAGGTTCAGAAGTCTCTTTAGGAGTCTCTTTAGGGAGTAGAGGAAGAAGAGGAAGAATTTGCCTTCTTGACCAGCATGGAGATGTTAAGGCTCCAGGTGATGTCCTCAGAGATGTTGATATTGTGATAAGTGGAGAGAACATCAATCAATCATTTGTTTTCGACACAGATGGAATTTTGCTTCCACGTTTAATCCATCACACACACATACACAGTTGTAAGCAGGAAAACAGGGAGCACACATGCCCAGATGGTGGGCAGCCTCTGCCGCAGCACCTGTGGAGCAGTTTGGGGGTTATGTACCTTCCTCAAGATCACTTCAGTCACAGCCTGTCAATTCAGGACCTTCTGGTCACAAGGCTGCCTCTCTTGCCTCCAGGCGACTGATACTGTATGTTGTGATGTTGTAAAAAGACGATATTAAAGTCTTATTTTAGGAAAACTGCCATTTTATAAAAAAAAAAAACAGCATTTGCATAAAATCTGAGAAAAAGGAAAGTTTACTTTCTATCCAATCAAACAGTGGGACGTGAAGACAACACTCCTCTCTTGGGATTGGTGTTTAAACACAACACAAACCTGTGACTGTCTGACACCAGTCATTGCCTGTAGACTATTCATTATATACTGTTTTTAAGAATCAACACATCACTGCAAAACACAATATCATATTTCAAAATATCACTTATCAGTAGCTGGTTTTCTCTTCTTTGGACATTGGCTCATTGTTGGGCTTTATGATGGGTTCTAATGTTATTTACTGCACCAGAGAAGCAGAACAACATTTAAGGTTCGTAATGCCTCATTCTCCTCCTGTGTGTCTAGTGCACCAGTTCATTACAGAACAGGATGCTTCCAGTGGTAGAGCAGCAGAGATTGTCTGAGAGGCTCTGCTCACACCTAAGGCGATCCCACCTTGTGTTTCAAATCCAATTTTATGGCATTTTGCAGGTGTGTTTCAGGTAATGTGCTCATGTTCTGTCATAATGGTCGCCACAGTGATGGCAAAGGCATGGGAAGCATTACCGTATGTCTTTTGGCATCACAGAAATAGAACACCTGAAACCCAAGCCAAGCATTCAGATTCCAAATGTGGTTCAAATCAAACCTGCTGTTCACATGTGAGTCTTTAACAGTAACGTTAAGAAATACATTTGCAAATATATTTATAGGTCAAATGACCCGTTTAGGAAGCAGATACACAAGTAAACCAGCAGACATGAACTAACAGTATTACAATGAATGTAATTCAACAGAACTACAACTAAAATATAATCAGGTTTATTGTGCAAAATAAAACTCATGCCAATGTCCATCCCGTTAATTTATGCCTTATATACATGATATAATTGTTAAACCTAAATGTATTGTTTATTTCTGTCTAAAAACATAATAATAATAATAATAATAATAATAATAATAATAATAATAATAATAGCAATAATAACAATAACAATCATAATAATAATAACAATAACAATGACAATAATAATAACAATAATGATAATAATAATAATAATGATAATAATAATAATAATAATAATGATAATAATAATAATAATAATAATAATAATAGCAACAATAACAATAACAATAATAATAACAATAACAATGACAATAACAACAACAACAATAATAATAATAATAATAATAATAATAATAATAATAATAATAATAATAATAATAATAATAATAATAATGGTTATTATTATTATTATCATTATTATATATATTAATCAAAGGAAATAAAAAAGTGAACTCTGATTAAAACAATCAACTCTGCTCACACAAGGTCAGAATCCCCAGATAGCACTTTCACTTTCATCGTGGCCCATTTACTGCAGTGACAGATGTCTTGAATGACATGGTCTCCATCTTTTCCTTCTCTCTCTCTCTCTCTCTCTCTCTCTCTCTCTCTCTCTCTCTCTCTCTCTCTCTCTCTCTATCAGGACACACACAGATGCTGCTGTATCTTTAGAGCAGACACTTCTTAAAGATGTAGGTCTGAATGAAAGTGCTGCAACAGAGATTGCCTGCAGGTGGTAGAAGTTGGTCTGGGATGGGGAGAGAGGTTTGTGGGGAGGGGGGTCGTGTCCTTATCGGAATGGTGCAGGGCTGCGCTCTCTCTATCAGGATAATCTGAACAGGCAGGGAGGAGGAAGGGGGTGAATCTGTGAGTTTGTGCTGTGATGTGGAAACTCTGCTTGCATGGTTAAGTGGAGGAGAGAGTGACGTAATGGAGACAGGAATGGCCACCAGAACCAAACCATGCCAGTTTTCTTTTCTCCGGCTCGTACGTTTCTGCTAATGAGTGGAAGTGAATAGGTGTTGGATGAGATCTGCTCGTACTTTATAGCCACTTTATAGTGTTGCTTTAACAGCTGCAGCACAGCATCAGCTGGCTTTCCTGAAATGAATGGGGCTTTGAATGTGGCAGGATACAGTACTGCAAAGTACTTTATTTGGGGGAAGAAAATGTGGAAAATATATATTATTATATATAAATTATGGATTATTATTAATCCTTTTTCCCGTACAAGTGCTAAGCGGGAGTGTTGTTTTGCACTGTCCTTTGTGAACAATAATGATTATTTCTAAAGCTTTATGACCTGATCATTGTCTTTTTCTACGCTGTGTTTCAGAACTGTTCAGTCTTGTTCTTCATTTTGATTGACTTGGGTCTGATTAGACACCATTGGTGGGTTTTGTGTTTCAGAGAAATTGATAGATGATAAATGTTTCTTAGCAACTGAGAAAAACTGTGTCATTCCCAAAGGTGTTCACTTGGATGACTAATCCAGCTTGGAAAACAGCTACATTCCCTCATTTCCACTGAATTAAATCCCACTTTAATGCCAAAGGAGCTTCCAGTGCATTTTTTCTCCACACTTACATGCTCAACCTGCATGCAGACTCCAACTGATCAGGAAGAGGGGGCGGGGCTGATGATGTCACTGACCCTGTGGGTGGTAGAGGAAAATAAACAGGTGACGTCCTGAAAATAACACGTGTGACTGTCTCGTATAAATACTATATAATGAAAATGGTGAATAAACATGCATCAAACTACAAAAACAACCCGCAAAATGGGCCGATAAGGTACCAAAAAGTATCATTCCCAAACTGAAGCCGAAATATTGCTCATGGAACAGTGGGAATGATTCTCCAAACAGATTTGTTATGGGATTTCTGACACTGTATGATATGAAGGGTTTTGTTCCAAATGCATTGAAGATCACTTTCCTGAACTTTCATTGGTTACGTTTCATGATGGATGTTGTTGGGAGTCGGTCTTATGCATGAAAGCAATTCTTAAAAGAAGAGTTTGTCCTTTGATATAATGAATTCTGTCATTATTAGAGAAATAATTGGAATTAAACACAATATATTCTAGTTTATTTTCTTTAAACTGGATTCAGTCCAGCTGTTTGAACTCCTGTATGTAAAGGATGTTGGCCTTCTTGAATCAAAGCCATCCATATGAGAACAGAGTAGGTCGCACTTGTTCTGCCTTTGATTCAAGACCCTCTGAGACCCTCTACTATTTATCTTGTAGACCTTGTGTTGCCTGTAGCCCTAAGCTGTCTCCACAGTAGCACTCTATTAGCTGTGTTTGTTAGAGATAGATGTTCTGTGTGTCTTCTAGAAGGCCAGCCTCAGAGCAGCCCGAAGCCTAGTGTCCCACCTCTCCTCTCCATCACATACGAAATCACAGGTAAGGTGACCCCCTTTCAAATTTCCTCCAAAGCCTCTTAACACACACCGCCCACCTCCTTACGCCAAACAGTTGACTTGCTTGCTTGACCATCAGTGACTGCGGCTCCATCCCCTGCGTCTGCAGCAATGCTCTGTTCTTTGTTTACTCGTCTGCGCTCTATAAAGTGTGTTTAGCTTCTCTGTGTTTCAAGGCCAGTGGTCAAAGCAGCAGCTAGTGTGAATGTAATGAGTTCTCAGCGGACTGTCGCTGCTCTCCTCTGGGCATCGGTCAGCAGCTTGACATCAAGAACGTCAAATATTACATGCTGTTGCTTTGCTCTATGTCATGTTGGTACACTTAGAAATGCATCTGTGTCTGTAGACTTGAGACACCGATCAACCATAATATTATGACCACCTCCTTCTTTCATTACTCACTGTCCATTTTATGACCCTACGGGTTCACTTTGTAGTTCTATAATCACAGACTGTTGTTCATCTGTTTCTCTGCAGACTTCATTCTCCTCCTTTCACCCTGATCTTCAATGATCAGGACCCCACAGGACCACCAAAGAGCAGCTATTATGTGGGTGGTGGGTCATTCTCAGCACTGCAGTCACACTGACGTGGTGGTGGTGTGTTGGTGTGTGTTGTGCTGGTACGAGTGGATCAGACACAGAACTGCTGCTGGAGTGTTTAAACACTGTGTCCACTCACTATCCACTCTACTGTTGGTCCATCTTGCAGATGTTGCTGGATATTTGAGGTTGGTGGACTGTTTTCAGTCCAGCGGTGACACTGAGGTTTAAACACTCCAGCAGCACTGCAGTGTGTGATCTAGCAGCGCAACACACACTAACACACCACCACCATGTCAGTGTGACTGGAGTGCTGAGAATGACCCACCACCCACATAATAGCTGTTCTGTGGTGGCCAATGAAGAAGGAGAAGGATAACAGGGAAGGCAGAGAAACAGATGTTCTACAGTCTGTAATTATAGAACTGTAAAGTGCTCCTGAATGGTAAGAGGAGCTGATCAAATAAACACTGAATGAAGAAACAATATGGACAAAAGTATTGGGACACTTACACATTACACCAACAGAAGCTTTAATGACATCCATTCATAAACCCATTGCCATTAATATGGAGTTAGTTCCCCTTTGCAGCTCAAACAGCAGGTTATTGACCAGTGTCCCTGTCATTTTGTGTGGTCTGTCACTTCATGGCCGAGCCGTTGTGGTTCCTAAACGTTTCCATTTTTCAATAACAATGCAATGGTGGCATCCATTCCTTCTCGAATGTGTGTAACATCAGACTGCATGGCTTACACCTGTGGTACTGGGACTGAATGAAACACCTGAATTCGGTGATTAAAAGGTGTCCCAATACTTTTGTCCAAATAATATGTGTTAGATTGTTGTTTGCACTCACATACAACGGGTGCTTGGTACAATATGTACATTTTTATTAGTATCAGAGAGCTGCAGGTGCTATAAAATGATACTAATCGATTTTCTTAATGCATTCATAATTATTTAACAAATACCAAACTGTTCCTCTACCTTCATGTGGTTTTAATGACCTTAAGAGCTTTCACACAACATACAAAAGTCGCACATGTCCCGTTCATTCTCAGTGTTACTGTGTGTCTGTTATTGCTAATTGCTTAGTGAATAAAGCATAAAAGGCGTCGTTAAATATGAAACATTTCTTTAATATTTTATTCTAAATGACTTTTTCAGTTTCAAAATAACAAAAGAGAAAAGCACTCAAAGCAAAATGTTTTGGCCTGCTTGGTCAGTAAATATTACCGCCTTTGGTAAGAATCACAGCTTGTGAACCCTTTTTGTGTGAGTTTAGAATTTCTCAGTTTGGTTGATTTTCACTTTTCTTCTACTTTTGTGAGATTCTTGGCCTGTCACATTACAAAGTGAGAAAACAACTACCTGAAAATGCTTTGTTATCTTCATGGAACAATCATTTTGATGTTCCGTGTGCTAGGCAGCTGCTTAGAGGAGCCTATGGCTGCTAATTGTTGGAGCCATGTTTGAGGAGAGTTAAAAGTTCAAAGAGCTCCAATTTTTTGGTGTCCAGTTCTCCAGACGGCCAGTCCATCACTGAAGGACAACTTAATGTTACTGCAGGAGTCTATTAGGGGTCTTATATTGGCAGCTTCACACTACAACACAGCATGTGCTATAACAATATGCACAATATAACAGCAATACTGGACGTCTGTGCTGCTCTGGCCTATCAGCGCTCTGCATAGTCATGTTCTAGTTCCTACTCGGCTCACTTGGAACCACGAGCGAGCAGGAACGAAAACGTATCCTGTTCCAGGTAGCAGGTACCAAATTTGCCAAAATGGAAAATCAAAAACGCAGAGTGGAGGGGAGTTGAGTAGTGTAGAGTAGGTACCATGCAGTGGACCATTAATGTCTCCTGAATCGCCTGAATCTGGCCGAGAGACAAGAGGAGCCTCTAACTGACTGTAACCAGCAGCAGCAATAGAAATAACAGAAGTGAGGGAAGTTGTGCCTCTTCATTTGTAAAACAGACTCCTTTCTAGTGAACATGCTGTAGCCGACGTGCTTTGGTGCAGAGGTGTAGTCGTACCTGTGCCTTCGCACTTACCTGCCGTGTGTGTGAGTGAGTATTCCACACAGCCCTGACGTTCTGATTCAACTCAGACTCCACGCAGGAGGGTCCAGACCATCTGGCAGAGTAAACAAGTACCTGTGAAGTGCTGCGTTAATTCAGCCTTTGATCCATCAATCTCGCTCTGCCGTGTACTCGTTAGGATTTTTTAGCCCCGTTAATTTCAGTAACATGCAGAAGGAGAAGCAATTAGAGCTTGCTTTGCATGCACCCATTTCCCCTGCGGAGTGAGACGTTTCTGTCATTTTGTTGTTCCAGGGCACAGGAGGTCTTGAGGGGTTGAAAGTTCCAGTTCTTGTCCTCGTGAACCGTTTGAGAAGATAAAAGTTGTTTCACTCACAGTAACATTTCTGTGACGTTGGTTAATAAATGATCAAGGTTTTAACCTTTAGAACCAGAGCAATGTTGTGGGATTTTTTTCATAGTTTGACATACTTTTATTCACAAAATAGAAATGCATATCTAGGAGACCAGATGTTATGTTCAAAATTTAACACAATCTTTTATGAATTTGAGCATGTTTTGATCAAACGTACTTCTGCCTAAAATATTTAGTTTAGGATTAAAAAACACATCTCAGAAATCCAGTTGGAAATGGATCATCCGTTGAAAATGCAAGAAATGTGATTGAATTATTTGTAATGATTGGATTGACAAGGACATTCATATTCAGCTCTTCAGAACACCTGACGGTGGTCCATACGAACAACCCAACTCCTTTATTATTTCTGTGATTTATGTATGTATCAGTATTATCCCTTCTCAGGACTTCTATTCTGAAATTTGAACACTATGTGAGCAAAATAAAAGAGCGCAAACAGACCCTCCCTTCTTGTTTTCCTCTGTAAGCCAATGTCTTGAAGACTAACCGCAGCCCCGCCCCCATTAACCAGACAAAAGAGAAAATAATACAGACCTTATAGCAGTATTGTGTAACACACTTTCAGCAACCTCTCATGGCCAGCTGTACACATGCATTTCTGGACAAGGTAAGAGATACCAGCAGCATCTGAAGTAAAAGAAGCTTGTGGGCTGAGGAGGTGGAATGTAGTGGGAATGACACACCATTCTCCCCTTTACAGTGCGAGTGATTCTGAGCGTGTTGTTTGAAGGTTTCTACACAATGTTGATTTAGCTCATTATAATCATTATAATACAAGAGAAGTTGAATGTACACCAGCAGAAACCTGCAATTTCAAACATAATGGTAATCAGAGCTTCTTCAGCGCTCCGTTCCATCGCCACTGGAGGGGCGGGACACTGTTTGATGTTTTGAGCATCTGTCCTGTCAGCTGTCAGTTCAGCACAGAAGCTTCTCAAGCGTTTAGCTATTAAGAGAAAATCCTGTGTCGTACATCCCTGGAAACCGCTGTTGTCAGTGTTTTTGGCTGTTGTCGTGTCTCTCTCTTTCTTTTTTTTGCACTGCCATCTCTAAAAAGTGAGGTTTAATCTTATTATCACAGATGACTCCACTTCTGCCTCTTGCTGCCTGGGTTCACGTACAGCAGGAGAACAGATGCACGGCGTCCTGCGCCTCTCAGCTTTTTAACTTTAATCGTCCAGAAGGCTTCCACTCACTGTAGGTGTTGGGTGTTGTGGTATAATGGAGTGTTTTGTGTGTGTGTGTGTGTGTGTGTGTGTGTGTGTGTGTGTGTGTGTGTGTGTGTGTGTGTGTGTATTTTGCCTTCTAGCTTCACAGCCGGTGGACAGTCAGCTGTGTGTGGGTCCAGTGCCAAGTACCAGCCAGCTGTGCCACATCTCATGCCCCATCGAGTGTGAGGTGTCTCCCTGGGGGGCCTGGGGGCCGTGCACTTTCGAAAACTGCAATGACCAATCTGTGAAGAAAGGTAGAGTCATCCACTCTCTGTATTGACTTAAATGACCCATGTTGTGGATTTTTGTTTCTCGCTTGTACTGCAATTACTACTTTTCTCTTTACTATAGTCATGTGAAAAATTAAAGACACCCCTTGAAAACCTTTGCCTTTTTATAATTTTTAGGATTGTTTGAGATTTATTTACTCATCTTACAATCTGCTCTTAGGCTGAACCTGCTAACACAGCCTAACCGGGCCATTTTACCAGTTGTTTCATACGTAAAATATTTTCTGTACAGTGGAACAGCCAATTTCTAATTTTGATATAGTTTTGAATCCCTTCTCAGATGCATCTACAAGCGTGCTGCTAAAGGCCTTTGTAACGCTTCCAGACACAGGTAGTTGCGGACGTACACGCTGGGCTGTATTTATTAACAGGATACAAATAAACACTAAGACGAGAAACCACGAAGTTACAAAGCCACATAGCCACAAAGACCGACAAGGACCAACAGAGACCAGGGACTAATATACACACTCACATAAGACACAACTGGGACATGAAAACGATGGGGCAGGGTTACAGATGGAACACAGCTGGGAATGGGAGGAGACATGACATGTGCTCAAAAGCACATGGGACTGAAAACAAAAACAAGACACAAACTGGACTCTATACGTGACAGCCTTAAAGAGCTCTTTGGATCCTATCATGTTCATACCAATCACTTCAATAATCAAGAGCAAACCAAACTAATGTCTGGGGTTTAAATAAAGTCCTTTTTTGATGGGATCAGATTTGCATGGGCGGGTGGAGTAGTGTTTTTTACTACAGGACTGTCTGGAAAATGTCTGTACCATGCATGACGATGCTAAACGCCTTCTCTGGTGCAACAGTACTCAAGAATAAACGTAAAAAACTCCTTTAAGATGGAATATGTATTCATAAATTCACATGACTAATACAACCTTAGGTTCTTTTTGTGGCTTTTCCTACAGACGGCTAAAAGTGCTGTAGTCTTTACTGACGTTGGAGAGCTTAGTCCATAAAAATGTCTGTCATGGTGCCTTCAGAGGGGACTGAAATCACTGAGAAACTAATAATTACATTCCCCCACCTCCCTATGTACAACTAATCCCATGTGAATAGATCTTAAGACAGACTCCTACAAAATCCTCCCGAACCACGGTGCAGCTGATGTGCTGCTGTACATTTTAATGTAGTAAAATTTCATGTAGCAACAGCCAGGTTTAGTAGCTGTGGATCGGAATGCCGCGGTCTTCGCCTTTGGTCACCACCCATTCCACACTGGACCAGACCCCTGTTATGGGCTCATGGGAAAGTGGACCCATGTTGTGCCTTCACACTGAGCCCAGCTAGGCCACATAGGTGAAGATCTGGCAACCAGTCGCTCGCCACAGAGACCCTCCTCGAGGCCAAGCTCCAGTGTGAGGCCTCAGTGACACTATTCTGGGCAAGGGTGCCCTGTTATTGTTGCTCATAGAGATGAGTTTGGATCCCATTTTGTCTGGCCTGTCACCTAGGACCAATTGGCCATTGGAGACTCTACCAGGGGCTATTTGCTCCACAACATAGGTGCTAAGGTCACTGATCTAAACCCCTCCACCACCATAATGCGTTGATCCAATAAACTTGTTGTCCTAATGCTTTCTCCCAAAAAATATATATATTTAACAAATTATGTTAAAAGAAATGTCTTCATTTGGTTGTATTTAGTTATATTACATATATCTATGAAATGTCCATACAGTCTTTTCATGAGGTGTCTTCACTCATCTTTCTCATGTATATGGTGGTAATGTAAGGTAAGTGGACATTGGTCCAGTGGTCAGTGAACACAAGTAATGGGCAGGTGTTTCTAATAAATTGGACATTGACTGTAGAGTCATAGGAGACATAATTGTGTGTCTGAACACATTTCCGTGTGAAAGACCACCGACAGGAAAATTGCCTTTGATGTCACGTCTCTTCCAGGTGCTCCTCAGTGGTCATGTCAGAATTATTAGTGCGTGAAAACTTAATGATTCGTATTCAACCTCCCCCCCGCGCACACACACACACACACACATATCTTAAAACTGAGAAACTTCAGGTTTTGTGTTCGTCCTGGAATTCCTTGATGAATTTTCTCCAGGGCTGTGGAGGACTGCCAAGCATTTCCATTAATATTCATTGTCCACTGATCCAGTCATTTTTCAGATGGCTTATTTTCAAACAGCTCGTCCTGATTCATTGTATTAAAATGAGTTTCACTTGTGTTATCACGTCTAACACTGAAAAACAACCGGAAAGACATCAAGAGAATAGGGACCTCTGGGAACGGCTCCGCATTAGACACTATATCTTCTACTGAACCTGACAGCAGATTACTGCCCTACTAAAAATGGACGAGCATTCTCATAAAAGTCCTCATAAATTAGTTTCAGCCAGGCTTCTTTACACACTCTGCTCACGTCCCTTCCAGGTTTCAAGTTTCGAAGGCGAAAGATCACAAATTACCCAACGGGCGGAGAGGGAGATTGCCCCCACCTGGTGGAGGCCATACCCTGTGAGGAACCCAGCTGTTTTGAATGGCAGCTGCTGAAGCTAGATGAGTGTGTCCCCGACGATGACATGGATTGTGGTCCAGGAACCCAGGTCCCGCAGGCTCGCTGCATCAACAGTGATGGTGAGACATGCTGTAAATCACTTATGTATAGAGCACAGCTGAGGTTCTTCACTTCAGAAGGACATCTGTTCTTCTAAAGGAGAGTCCGCAGGTCCAGTTTTTCTGTTTGGGTTGAGTTAAGTGATTATTTCTAAAGTGGTTGCCCATAGCAAACCAACCATAACAACCATTACGCAACACCACAGTAACCACCTGGCAACCACAATGTAGCAAAACCATATTATAACAACACCTAGCAACCAAAAAGCCATAACATAGCAACCATTTAGCAACACTGTGGTAACCACAGCAACTATTATTGCAACCAACTCAAGACCATAACAGCCCTCTGTAATAACAAAGCAAAGCCACTTCAACCATCTAGCAACCAGTGAACAATTCCATTGCACCCACCTAGCAACTACTACTAAAAGCATCACAGCAACCACCTAAAATATCATTAAGCCACCTTGCAACATTGGAGCACCCACTTGGTAGTTACCACAAGAACCACCTGTGATATTATAGCAACACCTACCAAACACAAAGCCATTCTTAGTAACCATTGAGCAACACTGTAATAACCACATTACATCATTTATTATTGCAACCACTTAACAATGTCATAGCAAGATCATAACAGCCCCCTGTGATAGCACAGGAACCTCCTAGCAACCATTGGACAATTCCATTGCACCTACACAGCAACAACTAAACCAGTAGATGCCACCCCGAAATACCATAGCAACCACAAAACACTGTTTCAACCACACATAAACACCATATTTACATTTACATTTATGGCATTTATCAGACGCCCTTTTCCAGAGCGACTTACCAAAGTGCTTTGTGTTCACTCAGAACATCCTTAGCTAGTAGACAAGGCTGGATTCCTCACACTTACATCCTGTTGAAACAAATGTCTTTATGGAGTTAAATACTCCTGAAACAGATGAGTCTTCAGTCTGCGTTTGAAGACAGTGAAGGACTCAGGTGTTCGGACTCCCAGGGGATGTTCATTCCACCATTTTGGTGCCAGAACAGAAAAGAGTCTGGATGCATGTTTCCCTTGCATTCTGAGGGACGGTGGGTCAAGTCGAGCTGTACTTGAAGTTCGAAGGCCTCTTGGTACAGCTGGAGTTTTGACCATTGCCATCATGGATGGAGGGGCTGGTCCATTTTTGGCTTTGTAGGTCAGCATCAAGGTTTTGAATCTGATGTTCAGCTCCAGGGAGCCAATGAAGGGAACACAGCAGAGGAGTTACGTGACTTAATTTAGGAACAACCACTTAGCCACAACCACTCAACAACCTGTGATGTAGCAAACACGTAACAAAAACAATTTCAACCTAGTGACCACTTACCAACAGCCTAATTGCTACCTGGAAGTGGAAACCACTTGAGCTGTACAACCGTTCTGCAACTTTCCTTTCCTTCAGGAAATGCACATTCGTAGTTCTAACTGTTATGCTTCCTTTCATGGTCCGACAAAACAACACAATCCATTTATTGAGCACCTAGTATCTAGCATCTAGTAGCACATGTTACATTTTATTACTGAACGATTTTCCAGTGAAAATAAAACTGCCTTCCCTGTGCTTCTTGAAATATACTGCAATAATGGTGTGCATTACAGAGTGCTATTCCTGTACAGTAAATGGCTGCTCATCAATCAAAGCAGCATTTCTTTATACTGTAACTGACTGATGACTAATGCATATTTCCCAGTAGGCCCGCGAAATATAGATTTTGCTGTTACTGTAACACTGGTACTTGCATTAGGAAAATACCAACTCTCTCACCAGGCCTATTGCAGTTCCATTATATACCAACATTTCCATCATAGTGCTTTGTGGTCCTAATGAGGGTTAATGGAATAACAGAGTTCCCCAACCTTAATTCCCATATAATATATATGCCTTGCCACATACACCAGGGGTCAGACCAGCTGAAGTGCTCCTCAATCTGCTGTTTGTAGCAGTGCTTGGCCATGGACATCCCTCTCCTCAGGTTGGCTGTGGCAAAGCTGTAAGACTCCTGATCTCCAGACCAGATCAGGCTTTGAGCAGGAGATGAACCTCTCTGTTCATCCAGGGATACAGTTGATGTGTTTCAGGACAGAGTTGGTGTTGATGTCTATGTTCTGTGGTGGCTCAGGCAGCATACTCCAGTCAGTGTGCAGGAACTGGTGCAGAAGAAAGATCTTCACAGACCTGGTTAAAGGTTTAAGCCGCTGGATGACTGGAGTGTATTCTAGCAACCACTTAGCAACACTATAGCAACCACAAAGGATACCACAGAAACTTCCTAGAATAAAATAAAAACCACCTGGGATACTATAACAACCACACTGAAACACCATAGCTACTACCTGATGTAACATACCAATCACTTACCAATCAGGCACATCAGTGCCTGACCTCACCAATACTCCCATGACGAAATGCAATCAAATCCTCACAGCTATATTCCAAAACATAGTGCTCTACCTTCTCAGAAGAGTAGTGACTGTTACTGGGCGAAGGAGATAAACAGTCTTTTAAAACCCTTGATTTCAGAAGAAATGTCGGCCGCAGTCTCCAAACCTTTGAACGTACGGTGTGTTTACTGCACAAACCCGACATCCTATATCCTCCACACTGAGCTCCCTCCCTCCTGCAGATGTGATTTCTACACTGCGTGGAAAGCGTCAGAAGGTGACCTCATGCTGCTTAGGCCTGCCTGCTGAGTCATGACAGCAGAAGTGTTCACTCTCACACTCTCACACACACTCACACACACACACATACACCCACACACACATAGTCTACCAGGGCCTACAACGTGTCAAACACATCTCAGGGGAGGTGCCCAAAAAAATCTTGCGCTCTGTTTTGAACAGTCCTGAACTGCCAAGAACATTTCTCTCTGGCACAGAAAAGCTTTTCAAGCCCTCTACCAAAAAGTACATGCTTTTATATCACTGTTTCATCATAAAATAGGTCATACGTTTGGGCGATGAATACAGAAGCTGGTTCGTGTTCCTCCAACCTGAGGGCAGCTGCCATTGACTGTTATTTCAGTGCTCCACATTAAAGGGATTCAAACCCACAATGTTGTGTCAATCGCTGACGATTAGTAGCAAAACTGTTCCCGTGGCTTGTGTAGTATTTCAGCTTGAGAAGTGCATGAACACTACTTGATCATGTGACAGGTGCATCTCATTATGTCATCGTACGCTATGCTTATTCTGGAAAGATGGAGAAAATATACAGGCTAAGCGATGGTTTGACATCGTGAGATGTTTCAAGCTCCAACATACCCGTAAGCAAAGATGGTATAAGGTTGTCCCACTTTGAGGGTGCTTTCCATTCTGACTCGTGCTCTTGTGTTGGTAGTGTCTTTTGCAAGCGATGTGCGCCTCAAAGAAGAGTCTGAAAGCAGTTGAAGAATTTGAGAGGGCTCATTACAGGGCTCTTGGATGCAGGACGGTCGTTCATGCTGTTGGTGGCAGTAAATAGAAGGAGGCATGCACCAGCAACGTGAAGGATCAGGAAGACCTCTACAAACCACAGAATCTGAGAAGAGAAGGTTTGAACAAAATGCTTGCAGTGACCAGCCATGATTGCAGACTTTCAGTGAGCAGTGATGCCCTCCATGAGTCATCTTGCTGGCAGATGGCTGCACGACGCAGAACTACATGAGCACATCATTTCAGACATGTTGACATCGCCAAAGACTGCCGTGGAGTCGTGCCAGACTGTCATGGAGTCAGAATAGCAGTGAGTTAGAACAGCAGTGAGTCATCTTCTGTTACGAGTCCCACTTTTGTTCTGGTGGAGATGACCAATGAACCTGTGTGTGCTGTTCCAAAAGCCACATTGCCAGACCTACCCCTGATTGAACGACTCCATGTGTTGGATGCAATTTCAGGCTATTTTGCTAGGCTACTTCTATTCATCTTCATTTGAGATAGTTCTGAAATCAGAAATATGTGTGTTATTTATGGGGATTAAAACCACTTTGAGCTGAAATTCATGAATTATATGTAATGATCTGATTGACAAAATACTTCTTTCTTCAAAATACTTGAAAGAAGTCAAACTAAAATAAAAAAACAACCTGATTGCTCTTTAATATTTTAGTCATTTATGTATGTAATAATAATAAATAAATAAGGACTTATTTGCTCCTATTACCCAATATCTGTGTTAGTGATGTCATTTGCCCCAACCCCTCTCACTGATCAGTCGGAGTCTGTGTGCAGGTTGAGCATGTACACGTGGACAGAGCAGTAAACATGCACTGGAAACTCCTTTGGTTTTTAAAGTGGGATTTAATTACATTGGAAACAAGTGAATTGTAGCTGTTTTCTGAGCTGGAATGTTCACTGATCATACATCTCTTAGTCTGATCCTAAGATATGAAGTCTAGAAAACGGCCTGTATCTGCCTGAAAAGTGCAGATTTATAATTAGAGCCCTCAGGAGGAGGCACATTCGTGTTGCTCACTCTCATCTTCCAGGCCGTGTTCTGGTGCACTTATTTATTTATTTACTTGTTACGTTGTGGTTAGAGGTTGTAAGGCCTCCAAAGATGCTTGTTCCCAGGGGGTTCTCAAGACCATGATCCATCCCTGCATGCGGTCGATAAGTACAGGCAGATCATTTGGACTCGTTTCCTTCTACTTATTTAAAGAACTCCCAGAAAACAACTCCATTCGCTGTCCTTTCTAAGCACGGGGAAGTTATTGCTGGTGTGCTACAGATACAGCAGTTTGAGAAACGATGGAGTGCTTCTTTAAACCATAGCAGTGTTCACTTGGCAGTGGATTGCTGATGAAAATTGATCTTCTCATTGGGCTTGTTTGGGGTGTGTGTGTGTGTGTGTGGGGGGGGGGGGGGTATCTAGAGCTCCCTCTTGAAATTTTCGTGGAGCATGCTCACAAACGGCGTTTCACAGATCGATGTGAATGTTGCATCACTGCCTGTCGTTGATAAGAAAAAGCTGGCGATATTTCTTCGCCTTTTTGGGCTCTCCCTGGAGGCACGGTTTGGGGTATTTTTTCTCATCATGTCTAATATTATTTTCTCCTCCAATTGTTCCTTTTCAGAGTCGGGCTGGTGGTTTTAGCTTACACCTCAACCTGACATTTATATGGTGCACAAACGAGGGGAGAAAACATCATTGTGTTCTGCACGGTGGAATAATGCAGATCTGAATCGGAGCGTGGCACGCTGTCTTATACCACATATTAAAGGACGAACACGTGCCGCATGCAGCCGACTACCGTAGATGTTGTGAATTATAGATAGGTTTGTGAAAGTAACGTTCGCTGAAACCCATGAGAGCTTCCAGCCTCTGTCTCTCTCTATTTTCAGGTCCTGATTATCAATGTAATTCAGACCAGCATGTACAGATAGATGAAAGAGGTGGATGTGCCTGAATTCACCTCTCCCGAGTTCTCGGGTGGATGGCAATATGATTTTATACCATTTTTTACCACATCTAATATTTGCTTTCAGATGACACTTTGAGCACATCCTGCTTAAATGCCGTTTTTTTCCCCCCTAGTCCTTCTGTGTGGGGGTGTTGGAACATGTCAGGATATTACATAATACAGTTTGCAAAGTAATGAAGGCCCAGGTTTCTAGAGGCACTGCAGAGTCCTCTCTCCCTGATCCACCGCTCACCCTTGTTTGCTTGTAGTTGCTCTGCATTGGCAAAGAGAGAGGATAATATCGGCCATTTCGGCATGCACTGTCCATTTAATCAACTCCTCTGACCACACAGGAGCACTTTGTAGTTCTATAATTGCAGACTGTAGTCCATCTGTTTCTCTGCAGACTTTATTCTCCTCCTTTCACCCTGCTCTTCAATGGTCAGGACCCCACAGGACCACCACAGAGCAGGTATTGTGTGGGTGGTGGGTCATTCTCAGCACTGCAGTCACACAACACCACACATGTCATGGTGGTGGTGTGCTAGTGTGTGTTGCGCGGTGTGTGGATCAGCAGTGCTGGTGTGATTAAACCCCTCAGTGTTACTCCTGGACTGAGAACAGTCCACCAACCCAAAGTATCCAGCCAGCAGTGTCCTGTGAGCATTGATGAAGGACTAGAGGATGACCAACGCAGAATGCGCAGCAGCAGATGAACTAACAGTAGACAGTGGGCTTTGTGTTTAAACACTCCAGCAGCAGTGCTGTGTCTGACCAGCACAACACACACTAACACACCACCACCACCATATCAGAGTCAACGCAGTGCTGAGATTAACCCACATGAAAGCTGCTCTGTGGTGGTCCTGCGGGGTCCTGACCATTGAAGATCAGGGTGGGAAACAGATGGACTACAGTCTGTAATTACAGAACTACAAAGTGCTCCTGTGTGGTAAGATGGACAGTGAGTGTAGAAGCAATGAGGTGGTCTTAATGTTATGTGTATATTGTACGAACCAAAATACTTTCCTTTATAATTACAAATAAAGGTTCTAGAGGAAGTATGTCTATTGGTCATGTGTAGGTGTGTCCAAACTTTTGACTGGTACTGTATAGAAAAAGAGGAGAGGATGACTTGGGTTGCTGGGGTCACTCTTTAACAGTGATGAGGTGCTGACCGTACTGCTCTCTGTTCACACTGAAACCCTCTTGTGCTTTACAGGTAAGGAGGTGGATAAGGAGCTGTGTGATGAGGTGCTCTTCCCAGCCCCCGTGCCCTGTGTGGTTCCATGTCCCAAAGACTGTGTCCTCAGCCCCTGGACCCCCTGGTCCACCTGCTCCCAAACCTGCTCCAGTAAAACAGCTGAGGGCAAGCAGATGAGGACAAGAGCCATCCTGGCCTACAATGCCGGAGAAGGTAACCAAGACGTCGCTGACCGCATATGAACTGACACTTGATTTTGTACTTACACTGTTTTTCATTGATGAATTACTCCAACATCATGCAGCAGGGTTCTTTATTTGATTTCTGAGCTGATTTGAGCCAACTGGACCTATCGTGTTTGTTTTTGCAGTGACTTCAATGGTAGTGGCATGGATAACAGTTATGGAGGGTAAAATTGTATTAAATATTTTTTTTATTATTATTATTATTTCAATGACAGACATGTGCTGATATTCAACGGACACTGTGTTGTTATTGTGGGCATTTTTGAAATTGGTAGACGAGGTTCAGGAGGTTTATTTTGGTTCCACAGAGCAGCTCTGGTTCCACAAGCTCCTACTGTGGCACTATACTGTGCTCCCAGGCTTTATTTGATGTTCGTACAGCTGTTTTAGTGGGTTCTTGGTCTGAGCACCTCCACAGCTTATAACAATCAAGCTCTCTAGTAAATATAGTAGGGCTGCACAATATATAAATTCAATATCATCATCGCATCGTGTGTATGTGAGATAGTCACATCACAGGTGTTTGATACAATTGAAAAATTCACACTGGTCTGATTTGCCCTGACATATCTAGCAAAGGAAGGATTTCTTAGAACCTGAGATCTTCTGTTTCATATCTAAGTCTATATCTAACCATGATAAATTATCAGTGAATAATCCTGCTTGGAAAACAGCTAAAACTCTCAGTTTCTCAACTGAAATCCCAGCTTAAAAGCCAAAGCAGCCTTCCAGTGCATGTTTACTGCTCTGTCCACATGTATGTACTCAACCTGCATACAGACTCTGCCTGATCAGCAAAACTGGCAAGGCTAATGACACCACTGGCTCAGATATTGGGTTAAAGATTAAAACAATGAAATGATGAGTAAACATGCAAGTCATGTTTTTCATCAAAACATGGTCAGATTAACACAAATATTTAAACACACTATGTTTACATCTCTTTGATGTAGCCTAGGATTTCCAGAAAATAACAATGTGTGGTAAGTCTCCTTTGAATACTTCTCTGTTTTTTGGTGAATGAAAGTAAGTCAAATTATCCTGCAAAATTAGCCTAGAGATCTAAAGGTTAAACCCTATTTTGCCCAGTATAATTTATTTTACTCCAATCCTGGAATAAAACAGTGTATTATCAATATCATGTCATGTTGGCTCATTGATTTCTGCAGAATTGTGGAGAATATTCCCGTAGTTTTAATATTGCAATAAATTTCACAGAACAACCAAATATCGCAATGACAGTTTTTGGAAATATTGTGCAGCTCTACAAATTGAGACCTTTCAAACTTGGTTTGATGTCTAGGATGCAAAGGTCTTAAATCTGCTTAGGAAAATCTAGAGGAAAACAAAGACACAAAATAATTAGAAGATAATCATTAAGAAACATTGTATTGATTCTAATTATTGCATTTTTGTGCAAATGGACAGTATAAGAGGAAACTGTAGAATCTGAACTTGAGTTTTGGTGGCTTCTGCTTTGTGGTAGTAGAACCCTCTACTGAGTGGAGCTAAGACTGAGAGATTTGGTTTAAGGGGAGGAGACCAGATGGTGATGGGTTGCAAAATGTAGAGATGGAATTTATTGGACGTTGGAATAGGAGGAGGGACTTCAGGCATGTTCCTCCTCCCAAAAATTCATAACTCTTCAAAATACAATGATCAATAATAGCTCTGTTATTTGCTGATATGAAGTCTAAATTTAGGACTTCATGCTTGAAATGGTTGGAGGTTTATTATTGGATAGTTTTGCTCTGAATACCTGAATATAAAATCATAATACATCATAAATAATAATAAGAGGTGAGATCATTATCATACCATTGAACTTGTATATTGGCACAAGTCTGTTTATAGATTACTTATAGATTAACATTTAGTCAATTTAGTTCTACCTCTAGACCTCTAGTTCTTTGCATTGATTCAGACAGATTTAATCACTGCATTACAATTTACACTCTTAATAACAAAGTGCTTCACGTGGTTCTTTGAACTATGCCATAGAAGAACCACGTTTGATACATGGGTGTCATTGCCTAAAAGTTGTTCTTATATTGCATAGCTCAACGAACCACTTGAAGCACTTTGCAATTAAGAGGTGAACGTGAGTATTAAGAACCTTCACTTGACCAATTTAAAGGTTCTTTATGCTCCTCATCACAAGGTTCTTCGTAACTCAAAGTGATTGGTTCTACGGCATAACTCAAAGAACCACTGAATGCACCTTTATTTCTAAGAGTATTCCAGTTATGTTTTGTCTCATTTTAAGGTCTTACGAGGGTTCCAAAGTTTCCTGAGCTCTATGGTATGGTTGTTTTCTTCTTTCAGTAGACTTGTGTTTACATAGAGTAAAGGCTCATTTATACTCGCTTCATGTACAAAAACGAATATGTCCATGTTTATCAGATCATATAACCATCACTGCCCACATAATAATATGCATCTGTTATGTAAGCATGGGTGTTATGTTAAGCAATATGTCCACTTAGAGCTGGTCAATAATGATATGTTTAAGAGAAATAGTGATATATGATACTATATGTTGTTACAGTATTAGTATTTCTGTAACAGCAGAAACACAGCATGATTTATTTTTAAATATTATCCTTAAATTATGATGTTCTTATGACTTAAATGTCCTCTGTTGAGCGTCGTCCCGAACAATTTCCAAAATTCCCGAATGACCCACTCGTGCACATTTTTGCATAACATATAAGATGTGATGATAAGGCCAGTTTGGTCATTTTTTATCTAATGTACACAATTCCATGTTAGTTTTTCCCATTGTATTGAATTTGGGTTTCGCACAGTAGCTGCAAATAAGAGGACCTACAGTATATGGCAATGTCACCATGTAGCCTCATTATCCAGTTCAATATGCTACCAAGAAGGAGTCTTCATAGTCTACTGAGGACCTATCCTATCTTGGCTGTAGCCTAGGCTTTGAAATGCAACTGCTGTACTTACTATAATAAGACAAACGGAAGCGTCAGTATAAATGTCTGTGGCCTTAAAGGCTAATAAATACTTCCTGACATGTAAAAACATTTTTCAAAACGTTCCTCCGTAAGTTTCTTTTCTGCCAGGGTTTCTTCATTGCTGTGTCCATTTGGCAGTGGCCATGTTTCGTGAATGATTGGCAACACTGCTGCCACTGTTTCCACTGGTAAAGCTCAATTCCATCCTTATCCGCGAGAGAACATGCACATATTCGGACCAGATGAATGTAGAGTACGGCCTGAAGGCTCCGCCCATATCCGTATCGGTATTTAACACTGAGCATAAATGAGCCTTTGGAGTTTGACTGTAGCCTAGACGTATAGAACTGTGAAGATAATGTATACGATACTGTATGTTCAGACTTGACAACTGTCATTAGAAAGTGTTTGTCAGCCCTCGTACAAAACCCCTAAAAGCCCCCCGTCGCGGTCTGAAGAGAAAGAACGATATTGGCATGCCGCAAACTAGACCATGAGCATTACTCGTGTTAGATCATTTGCTTGAGTGGGCTTGCTTTAAGGAACAATTTGCAGTGAAATTGCCCTTGTGGCTTGAATAAATCCCCTGCTCGGAAGACAAACAGTACTTTTATCTTTATCTGTGGCTGTATGCTGTTGGGCTCTTCTGTTCAACAGACGTCTGTCTTGCCTGCTAATGTTCGACGCACGTATTAAGTGCAGTCGTTCATGCAGAAAGCCCTTTATGCATTATGGATGTCTTTCAGAATGAATTTGAGTAAGTCAGCAGAGGACTGAAATTTATACTGCAAACATAAATTAAAAAAAATAAAAACCTTGCTAGAGCTCAGAGCCCTCCAGGCTCGCTCTTAATATACCGCAACATCCTCGCACCGACTGTGGAACCTTGGGGACAAAACATCTTTCTTTACTCCTTAAGTCTGGCTTAACATCACGATTTGAAGAGGCCCGATAACGTCAGCCCCGTATGGATAAGCTGTCCAATAAAAGAGTCAAAAGAGGCTGCAGTTTTGCCACACACTTCTCAACCGTGGGGGTCAGGACAGAGTGGCAGTGGCAGGGCATGAATTAAGCACAATCTACCCCCGAGGGCAGCTGCAGAGGGTCATGCAGGCTGAATTTATAACTGTTGACTTTAGTATTTTTAACTGACCTGTGACGGACTTTGAGTTTTATGATGCAGATCCTTTGTTTGTAAACACCGAAGGAGCCCCATTCATCAAGGAGCCACCTCTACCCAGCATACTTCTGGCTAATGTACAGTCAATGGGCAAGAAACTGAGACTTCAGACAAAGACCTCTTTCCAAAGAGAGACAAGGGACTGCTGTGTTATCTGCCTCGTAGAGAAGTGGAAGTCAGTAGAGATCCCTGACCAAACCATGGTGGGTTCTCTCTGGGCCATGTGGACAGAACTTCCCAGTTCTCAGGGAAGAGTAAAAGAGGAGGTGTATGTTTTCTGATCAACAGTGCCTGGTGTGATCAGAGGACTGTAGACTTAATCGAGTCTTTCTGCCCGCCGGACCTGGAATATCTGATCATCTCATGCAAACCAGTTTGGTTTCCCAGAGAGATTTCAGGGGTCGTGGCTGCTGCTGTGTACATAAACCTTGGTATAAAGCTTGCACTGCTGCAAGTGAATCCGAGACAGCAGTACTGCTGGAGTGTCACTGCTGAAATGAGAATAGACCACTAGACCAAAAATATCCAGCCAACAGCGTCCTGTGGGCAGCGTCCTGTGGGCAGTGTCCTGTGAGCAGCGTCCTGTGAGCACTGATGAAGGACTAGAGGATGACCAACACAAACTGTGCAGAAACAGATGAGCTTCTGTCTCTGACTTTACATCTACAAGGTGGAGACACTCAGAAGGAGTGTCTAATAGAGTGGGCAGTGAGTGGACACAGTGTTTAAACACTGTTTTTCATATTCTAATTATGTAATCTTGGATAAGTGTATACTAACATTATGGTTGTACATGAAACAATGGCAACCCAATGATCCATTTGGAAGCTTAAATGGTTCTTTACCTGGTTTGCCTGATTTTTCAGATTGTTGGAGATCACTGTTTATGGTGCTGTATTGCTAGATTCTTTAAAATGGTCCCATAAAGCACCGGAAAGTTGTTACAAGTCAAGAAATCCTTCCATAGTTTGGTGTAATTAAAAGAATCTTACACTGAAAAATCAAATATACCCAAATTTAGTCAGTTCTTCTCCTTCTTCTCCTTCTACTCATTATTCTGAAGTTCTTGTCTCTCGGCTGTATGTGGGACACAATTACAGAACAGCTGTAAAAATCTGCCTGTCTATTAAAGTGTTCTAATTTGGGGGAATGTTTCTCTTTTTCTTCGCAGACAGTGTGTGAATTTTTTTTTTCTTGGCACCCCATCGTGTCTCCCAAGGCTAAAACAGAGTTCTGTCAGCATCGTATTTTCTCTCCTGGAAACATGACTCGTGGGTGTGCTTCCTCCTCGTTACAGAGCTGGTTTCCCTCTCCCGGACGGACAGGGCTTGATTCACGGGGCCCAGTGGGCCTCTCCATCACCCGGAGAGCGGGGGATGTCAGCAATTATTCAAGTGCGCTGAGGGACCCTCAAACTCACTCCACCGCCTGCCTGCCACTGCCAAGGAGCGAGCGTCCTCGATTGCTGCTGAGTGGTTCCTCTGCCTCCATTTAAAGAGTGCAGAGTGGAGCAACCAGAGCCATCCACGTCTAGAAAAGAGCGCTTGACCTGGCCGAGGTGTCAGATCTCTCAGTGTAGAGAGGAAGAATCTAATTGACAGTGTTTAACCCATGTGACGCTGAGAAATGTTTAGTGTCTGAAGTTGGTTTCTTTCATTTTACACTGGAGCTGTGAGTCTAATGTTGACCAAAATATTAGTTTCTAATATTAAAAAATAAATATCAGTTTCTAATATTAAAAAATAAATATTAGTTTCTAATATTAAAAAATAAATATTAGTTTCTAATCTAGGCTACTTAAACCAAAGTCTTATGGTTGAAATCAAATAATTTATTGTGTAAAACTGTCAGTAATATTCCTGCTTTGACTACACTGACCTCTGAAGGGACAGTCCAGCACTGAACACCCAAAACAGAGGAAATGATAATGTTAGTGCCCAGATATTGAACATATATGAGTCCACTGGCTTGATAAGGTCAGGACCACTGGACCTCAGACCACCCACATCATTGTTATATGTACAAGATCTGTTTTTTTAATCTTCTCCAACATATTTTAAATGCGTAGGCACTTTTATTTTGGAAGCAAAAGCAAGAAAATATGAAAATATATATAAAGAAAATAATAAAGATAAAACAATTTAGTTTAAAATGTTGTTACTGAAACTTAAAAAAATACATATGTATTAAACTGTTATAATGAATGAATGCAAATTAAGGAAGTTAATTTGACTGTTGGTGGAAAACAAGCAAGGAAAAGTTTGGAATTTTGGAATTTTCTTTATGTAGCTACTGATGGACCTCCCAGAAGCAGCCCAAAACACCAGTGGACTGTCAGTGGGTCAACAGTAGTCCGCTATATTGTTACTATCAGGGTGCTAGCTAATTCTGCATTCTGTTTGAACTGGGATGTCGGAATTTCTGAGTAACAAGTAGGACATTCGAGTGGAAATGCTTCCACAAGCTGGATTTCCTTCAGGACTGCTAATCATTTATTATTCAATCAGTCATACAGTCAAGAACAGAACAGAACAGTCAAACTTCTATCCATGGACATGTTTCTATGGAGGTGAATGTGTCAGTGAAAATTACTAGAATGTTCCTGATTAAACCAAAACCAAGATTATGGAAACACCAGAAGTAACTTACCCAAGCTCAATTAAAACCTGCGGTACCGCTCCTTCACACACTTAGGGTAAAGCAGCCTGTCGCTGAAGGAGCTGCCCAGTGCTGCCCAGTACTGCCAGAGTCTCATGCATGGGGTGGGAGTCGTTCTCCAGCATGGATGCCAGCTTGGCCAACATCCTCCTGACTCCAACCACCTGCTCTGGGTCTAAGGAGCTTCCCAGGACAGAACCGGCCCTCTTCATGAGTTTGTTCAGTCTCTTTCCGTCCGCCGTCAAGATGCTGCTGCCCCAGCAGACCATTCCATGAAAGATGGCAGATGCCAGCACTCAAAAAAGGTCCTCAGGAGAGCTCCAAATGACGGTTTCCTCAGTAGGTGGAGTCTGCTCTGCCTTTTTCTGTAAAGTGCAGTGCTGTTAACTGACCAGTCCAGTTTGTTGTTTAAGTGAACACCCAGATAAGAGTCCACTCTCTCAACGTCCATTCCTTGGATGTTCACTGATGGAAGGGTGTGTCTGCACCTGCTGAAGATCGAACAGATTGGACAGTCAGTTGGACAGATTTGATTTTTAGATTCTAAGATTTAAAAAGGTAAAATTCTACTTACTATATTTTCTAGCTGGGTGGTCAGTTGGTCTTATGGTCTTGGAAATCACGCAAACCTGGGACAATTACGTGTCATCTAGAGCTGGTTAAACTCTTTAAGCTGGGAATGGTGAATGTTACACTTTTTCAGAACTTTCCTAGAACATTCTAAGATTCCGTAATGTTACAGGCTAACCTTTCTGGAACCTTTTAAAAATGTTAGAATGTTCTTTGGACAATAGCTGGGAGAGCTCCACTTCAGGCAAACTTCAGACAACAAACATACCTTGAGTGACCGACTACGGTTGCCAGACTATGGAAGGGCATTTCAGACATTCTTCAGAACAGCGCTGACCGTCTCTGAGCACTGCTGTCTCATCATCTCATTACAGAATGATGTTGATCCTCCTGCTACCTCCTCTAACATTACCAGCCTAGTCACATTCACACTTCACCTTGTACGTTTCAGAGCTGCCAACTCTCACACGATTAAGTCTAATCTCAGGGTCTCTTGTCACATTTGTCATTTCTCTCGCAAGTTTTTTCCCCTCTAAAACGACCTCCTGCTGAATTTGAATACTGATGAAGTTTCCAAGAAGTACTTCACCAGTTTTCACTGATTAAATCCCCTCTGGACAAACAGTAGTGGCCTTCTAAAGGACTGAAGGACAGTATGCAAACTAGCCTTAATCAGTCTTTTAATCAGATATACGTATGAGCTAGGGGTTTGAGGTTACTTCAGCTTTTGTTCAGTAAAAAGTGGAGGTGGAGTGTAACATCCAGAGTTCTATTAATTCTTTTTTTTTGTCTCAATTTTCCACCTGATTTTCCCCATTAGAACTCTTCCTCATCATATAGGATGTTTCTGATACTATGAGAATGAGGACGAACACATGCCTTCTCCATACAAGCATACAGGGCGAAGTCGTCCATCGCCTCCTTTAAAACTGCACTGGGTCCCCAGCTCCGATACAATGGCTAACAGATGCCTGGGCTGGCCAGCATCACACTGAGTGTAATGTGGGTAGAGAGCATCGCCTACACATATAGCTCATTTTTGCTGATGGCAAGCAGCATGACCCCGGATTTGGACCAGCGATCCTCAGATCATAGTGGTAGTGCATTAGAACGCTGAGTCAGCTGTGTAAACAGGGCTATAAACTCCATATTTTCTTCATATAAGACTTCACAGTCTTTCTTGTCATGGTTTGCATTTGGCCACCATCCTGATGCTCATCTATTTTTTTATAGATGAGTATTATCCCTTCTCATGACCTTTATTCTGACATTTGAACACTGTGTGTGCAAAGAAAGAGAGCAAACTTTTTTCTTTTTTCTTTTTTTTTTCCCTGTAACCCAATATCCTGGTCAGTGATATCATCAGCCCCGCCCCTCTCGCTGATCAGTCTGAGTCTGTGTGCAGGTTGAGCATGTACATGTACACTTTGGCATTTAAACTGGGATTAACAAGTGAATACTGAGCTGAATGACTCACTGATAATTCATCACACAAAGATAGATAGATAGATAGATAGATAGATAGATAGATAGATAGATAGATAGATAGATAGATAATATAGTAATAATATAGTAATATAATGTAATAATATAATAATGACCATAATAAATAACAATAAATAATAACAGCTCTGATTGGTGAGTGTAGTGAGTGTAGTGAGAAGGGCAGTGAGATGGGCAGTGAGATGGGCAGTGAGATGGGGTTATAACTATGGGATGGGACTATGAGATGGGACTATAACTGCCCACAAAGATCTCAGGTTCTAAGAGTTAACTGGGACACATTATACCCCTTTTCTCCCAGTCAACACAGCTCCTAGTGGTCTTCAAAGTGTCTGTAACATGCTCTCATCAAAAAACCTCATGGATCCAGCACCACCAGTACTTTCTCACCCTGTCTGAACAGCTCTCTTCAGGATCACCAGTTTTACTGTCTGTTCCGTTGAATCCCATCCCTATCCCCTTTCATTACTCCTCATAGGACAGGATAGCAAGTGGCCACTGTTGACCCATTAAAGGCAGAGTTGGTGGTTTTTTTCTGGGTGGTCCAGCACAACCACTGGTGGTTAAGCAGAGTGTTCGACAAAATGCCACATGTTGATTTGTTGCTTTAAATAGCTCACTTGTATAGGAAAGGAGTGCTTTTCGAGCTGTTACCTGCTAGTGTGAACGTAGGGTTGGACTTTAATTCTAAGATTACTCTCTTCTGTCCTTGTTTGCACTTTCCGACTTAACTTTACTTCACCTTGAGTTCAGATCCCTGCCTCCCCCTCCCAGCTGTGGTCTCCTATACCTGCCTTTCTGTCCTTAGTTCATCCTCTATCTTCTATCCATAGTAATCCATAATATTCCCTCATAATGAAGTTCATTGTCATTTTCTTCTGCCTGCTTCCTGTTTTTTTGGGGGCTTTTTTTTTTGCAGATAATGGTATATTTTTAAAATAGCCCAAAAATACAGCAATGACCTGACAATTTTGACCTGCAGTAGGTTTATTGTGCGTGCCTTCGCAAGAATGTGAAGGTATTTCAAAGGCCCATACTGTAGTAAATCCTGTTTTCCTTTTAATAAAAGGTCTTGATCCAGTACAACCTTTTTGTCGTGGTGTTACAGCTGTGTGCACAGTTAAGCATGATTCATTCAGCCCGTCGTTGATGCAAACAGTCTTTGGCAGAGCAAGTGCAGAAGGCAAAATGGAGAATAATGATTTAATGCCGGGCTAACAATGAGCAATTGTGTTTTTCAATATGTCTAGTTTTGAGTCGTACACTAAACGCTTAACAGAGACAAACAGTGCAAAATATGTGCCCTTTAAGTCAGCGGTTTTGAGAATGGGAGCCATTTCTTATTTCTCATTAGACGTGTCTGTGTGCTTACAGGAGGCACCAACTGTCCAAACACGAGTGCACTGCAGGAAACCAGGAACTGTAATGAACACGCCTGCATCGTCTACCACTGGCAGACTGGTCCATGGGGGCCATGTACAGAGGACACTTCGGTCACCACACTCAATTCCACTGCCACCGGCTCCAAAACTGCTCCCTCCGGGCAAGAGAAGCAGTCCTGCACCATGGGCATGCAGACCCGCAAGGTCATCTGCGTCAAAGTGAACGTGGGCCAAGTCCCTCCAAAAAAGTAAGACCTCATCTTTGATTCAGACGAGCGCTTCATTTTCAGATGATAACGTTGCTGACAGTGACTGAAAGTCAATAACCACAAATACAGCCACATCATGCACATGACAACATATTTCTGAATACACTGAACGCTTGTTATCTAGTTCCCTCTGTAGCTGTATCTCTACTGCGTGGAGAAAAATAAGCAGTGGTCTACGCTTTTTAGTGATAGCACCCATGACTCGTTGTAGGAACCGACCACTGCATATCAGAAACAGACCTGATTGATGTTTGGGAAATGTTCTGACCCAGTCCTCAAGTTCCTAGAGACACTCCTGCTCTTCATATTTGAGAGCTTACCCTACTCTGCAGGGCAGGGGTGCCTCCAGGACCAGGGTTGAGAAACACTGACCTAGAACATCACAGTCTGGTTCTTGTCATGGCGTCTCAGACTCTTATGCTTGCCCTTTTTTCCAGCTCAATCGCAACAACTCTGTTCTGCTTGACACAGTCTTTCTTGCAACATCAGGGTTTATTACAAAGCAGAACAATGTCAATTCAAGCTCACGATGTTTGGAGAGGTTCTCACACCAATTCGATATCCTCTGAGTTTATGGTTCAGAGATGTTGTCTTAAATACCAACAAGGCTTTTTCCACTTGTCTTACAGCAAAGATAGAACACTCCTTTATATGGGATTAAAGGGGGGAGAGAGACAGACAGAGAAGCAGAGACAGAGAGAAAAATAGGGGCATCCCCAACCTTTTGACATGGTGTTCTCAACGTGCTTTCCATACAATAGAAATACTAGACTTCATTTTTAAGATATTCTATATACAGGCCCTTTCTCTAATTTCACTTTCTAAACTATCTTATTTAATGTTAGACCAGATACTTCACTTGCTGCCTAATATGTTGATCCCACCCACTCACAGGTGCTGGATCCAGTCAGGGATGTTCAGTGTTACTCACGTCACCTCTCAACTCACATTGTTTCTGGTGACAGATTATGAAGTGTTTAAGTCTGGACTGCTTTTTTGAGTAAGACACCGTACAGGGCAGCCATTCGGCACAGACGTCGTTTACATACATCAGCTTTAAAGTCACAGCAATTAAAACAGCCTGTTATAAAGGTTGGAAAATGGATTTTCAACAGCTTACTAACGATGGGTGAAGAAAGTTAATTTATGTAAATGATCATTTTTAACAGCAAAAATAACCAGTTACCGTTTACAGTACAGGCCAACAGTTTGGACACACCTTCTCATTCTCAGTTTTCTGTATTTTCATGACTATTTACATCAAAACTATGAATGAACACATGTGGAGTTTTGTACTTAACAAAAAAAAGGTGAAATAACTGCTGCTGTGTTCCCTTCATTGGCTCCCTGTAGCTGAACATCAGATTCAAAACCTTGATGTTGGCCTGCAAAGCCAAAAATGGACCAGCCCCTCCATACATGATGGCAATGGTCAAAACTCGAGCTGAACCAAGAGCCCTTTGAGCTTCAAGTACAGCTCGGCTTGACCCACCGTCCCTCAAAACACAAGGAGAACATGCATCCAGACTCTTTTCTGTTCTGGCACCAAAACGGTGGAGGAACTTCCCCTGAGAGTCCGAACAGCTGAGTCCCTCACTGTCATCAAACGCAGACTGAAGACTCATCTGTTTCAGGAGTGTTTAACTCCATAAAGACATTTGTTTCAACAGGATCTAAGCGTGAGGAACCTCTAGATTCTAACCTCGTCTACTAGCTAAGGATATTCTGAGTGAAGAACAAAGCACTTTTGTAATTCGCTCTGGAAAAGGGCGTCTGATAAATACCGTAAATGTAAATGAAAACATGTTTTATATTCTAGTTTCTTCAAAATGGCCACCCTTTGCTCTGATTACTGCTTTGCACACTCTTGGAATTCTCTCGATGAGCTTCAAGAGGTCATCACCTGAACTGGTTTTCCAAGTCTTGAAGGAGTTCCCAGAGGTGGCTCATTGAGAGAACGACAAGAGTGTGCAAAGCAGTTATCAGGGCAAAGGGTGTCTATTTTGAAGAAACTAGAATATAAAACATGTTTTCAGTTATTTCACCTTTTTTTTAAAGTACAAAACTCCACGTGTTCATTCATAGTTTTGATGCCTTCAGTGAGAATCTACAATGTAAATAGTCATGAAAACACAGAAAACGCATTGAAGGAGAAGGTGTGTCCAAACGTTTGGCCTGTACTGTAGCTGATGTAGCTGTAAACATGATGATTCCTATGGTCCGTCTCACCCACTGTAAGAGCTGATAATATTTAAATATCATCATATAGTGGATATGATTTTAATATCAAAGGAAGTAGCCATGTTATGTCATCTTTAAAGTGGCCAAACTGACTGGTCCTTAGCATTCAGGCCATGATTATGAAGACGGCGCTGTTACTATACACTGCCTACACTGCGGCACATTGGTAACTCTGAGGACTGATTATTATACTGATTATTTCATTAGCAGGGCAAAGAACTGCGTAAGTTGCATAAGAGTTTCACAGTGGGCTAATGAGAACTGTGAAGAAGTGAGTGTGTGTGTGTGTGTGTGTGTGTGTGTGTGTGGGTGTGTGTGTGTGAGTGACAAGCATAGATTGCTTCAGGGAGTCGACGGCCTGCGCTCTAAGCCTATCTCTCCACTGCAGGAAAACTAGGCTGGGGAAAACTGAATAAACACGAAGTCACAAACAGGCTAATTAGTCCAGTCGTTTTCAAACTGCTTCATTTTCCATTGATGATAATGGCGGTAATTAAGCGGGTTTGATTCTTTAATGCAGTTTAATCACTACAAGATGAGAGAAATCTTCATGCTCGACACAAACAGAGCACCTAAGATACAAACCAGTCTAGTTGGGAATTATAAGCATGTGTATTGTCCCCCCCCCCCATCCCCCACCCCTCCCTTCATCAACAACAACATACTTAAAAATTGGATTCTCATGATTTTCCCAATAATTAACAGAAGACATATTTGCTGAAATTTGCTTTCGAGTTGTGCTGCAGCTGTGAGGTTAATGAACATAAGACAGTTATATGTTGCCAGTCGGATATTCCACATTGTTTCGATACACAGTGCATCTGGGAAGTATTCAATGTGCTTCAGTCTGTGCATATTATGTTGTGCTCCAGCCTGGATTCCATCCATTTTTCCATCAAACCTCTACACACACAACACAATGACACAATGACAAAGTGAGGAAAGTTTGTTTGACATTTTTGCAAATTTATTACAAATAAAAACACAAAATATAACATCTACATACGATTTCACAGCCTTTGTCGTGACACTCAACATTGAGCTCAGGTGCATCTTGTTTCCACTGATCATCCTTCCGATGTTTCTACAGCTTGATTGGACACCTGTGGTACTTTCAGTTGATTGGACATGATTTGGAAAGACACACAGTTCAGCTCAGTGCACAAACACAAACCATGAAGTCTAAGGAATTGTCTGTAGACCTCTGAGACAGGATTGTATTGAGACACAGATCTGGGGAAGGGTACAGAAAACATTCTGCTGCATTGAAGCTCCCGATGAGCACAGTGGCCACCATTATCTGTAAATGGAAGAAGTTTGGAACCACCAGAACTCTTCCTAGAGCTGGCTCCATGGCCAAATGGAATGATCATGATAGAAGTGCCTTAGTCAAGAGGTGACCACGAACCCAATGATCAGTCAGACAGAGCTCCAACACTGCTCTGTGGAGAGAGAACCTTCCAGAAGGATAACCATTTTTGCAGCACTCCACCCATCACGCCTGTATGGAGTTTTCCAAAACTCCTAATAGGCACCTAAAGCACTCTCAGACCATGAGAAACAAAAAGATCTGGTCTGATGTAACAAAAAGATTGAATGGTGAAACATGGTGGTGGCAGCATCATGCAGTGGGATGTTTTTCTAAAGCAGGAACCAGGAGACTAGTCAGGGTGGAGGGAAAGATGACTGCAGCGATGTTGAGAGCATGTTTTAATGATATGGTGATGTTGACTTATATAGTATAGAAATGTAATATTGAGATTGAAAGTAATTTACTAATATCTCAAACTTTCTCAAAATGGGTGCAAAGGTTTATTCAGCCCTGTTCCTCAAATAAAGCAATAAAACGAAATTAATATAATCATAAAGAAGTAACTGAAGATGACGACGATGCAGTTGCTAATAAAACCCCACATAAAAGCCAAACTGATTAAATTGCTGTTATACAAGTTCAGCACCTCTCAGCTCTACTGCAAGGTTGTTCTAGCTGTCTGGGGCATAATGCATGAAAGCAGCATCACCAAACGTTCTCTGGAACATTCCATCCACTAGTCCCACACTACTGGATCAGTGATGCAGCTGAGTCCTTGATCACGTTGAGCCGGGCCTCTGTGCGGCTGTGGGCCACTGGCCATGCACTGTCACTTACCCTGTGTGTCAGATGCAGAGCTCACAAAGCAGACAGGCTGACCCATCAGAACCTTCAGGCCCAGGCCTTTGATGTTCCACACAGAAAGTGACGACGGCCAGAATCCCACATTCGCTTCACACTTAACAGTGTGAGCAGCTACAGCTGTCGACCTCGCCAGACAACCCTCCAACCGAAAACTCTTAACACAGCACCAGCGGTTAGAAGAGTTTTTCTTTTCTAGCTACGCTAATGACCCGTTTTGGCAAACACTGTGAGTTAAATGAGACGCTTCTCTTCATACCACCAATTATGACATTTAACTCCTAATTGAAAAATAATGACAGCTTGGAGGAGGCAAGTAAACGATATTTTTGGCTTTTCAGATGGATAAAATGTGTGAACTGCTTTTAATGACACTGTTGGAACCGTTCCAGACCCTGCAGAGGAATTAGAATCAATATCATTTGAATAATTTCTCTTTGGACTGTGCATCGTGTTCAGTATTAGTATCAGTCACATAGAAAAGAGAAGTGGAACTGATGTGCCGACTTGAAATTCTGTAAGACTTTATATAATGTGCTTCATATTCCAGCTGACATTAAGTTCTCTCTGTATTGTTCATATGTTTGATGCTAATTAACCTCAAGAACCCCAGGCCAAGTTTTCATAGTTTGATGTACTTTTATTCACCAAACATTATATTAATATTTATAGGGGACAGTCACACATGCCAGATATTGTTATTTTCAGGAGATGCAAAGCTACTCAAATTTGTCTTCATCTATGATGTAATTATTGACATTTATTTGTATGAATTTGACCATTTTTTTTTATCAAAAATGTACTTGCACCTTTTATTCGCTTTAAAAAACTAAAAACGTCTCAGAAATCCTGCTGGCAGTTCATCCAGAGTGTCTCAGAGTGTCTTATTTGTAACAGTTTCATTGACAAGGAGATTTATCATAATAAGTTGCTCAAAATACTTGTCAGTCTGTCCAAGAAGTGAAAGTTCTTTATTATTTTTATATTTATACTTGCATCAGTATTACCCCTTCTCAAGACTTTTATTCTGAAATTTGAAAACTGTGTGAGCAAAGTGAGTAAAGAGCTCCTCCCTTCTCATTTTCTTCTGTAACTCAGTATCATGTCAGTGACATCATCAGCCCCGCCCACTCTCACTGATCAATGGTTCAGTAGAGTAACCCTTGTAGTTTGTTATGATATGTGATTCACATCTGCCCTCCCTCCTCTCGCTGATAAGTCACAGCTGCATGCAGGTTGAACATGTACTGGTAGCTCCTTTGGCATCTAAACTGGGATTTAATTCAGTTGGAAACTAGTGAATTTTAGCTGTTTCCAGAGCTGGATTACTTCCCAATATTTAATCTCACATTGATGACACTGCAATGGTAGGCAGCATATGGTAGCATATGCCTTGTAGTACATGATGATATGTGCATCATATCTGTTGGTTACTCAGATCCTGAATAATGAAGCCTAGAAAATGACATAGAACTGTTGTTCTTTAGTTAAATGTCAGCCTACAGTAACACTTTGAGCAAGTCAGCACTTAACTGCTTCCGCGGAATACCGAAGTGGTCAACTGTCCCTTCTGTCCATTGACCTCATGTATTTTGGAGCCTTGGACAACTGACACCCTCATGGTTTGTCCATCGTATGAGCACTGCTGATTGGAACTCATCACTGATGACCAGGAACAGAAGCCTTGCTGCTAATGACACTTTTACAGTAATGATAACTTTCATATTATAGCTGCTAATTTTAATAATAATCCCTGATATTAAAGGCGTAACTTTTTTCTGGACCTGGGAGCACTGAGGGTTCAGGCACTTCAGCCAGATGGGTTGAATAAAAGCAGAAGGACCTGTCCTAAATGTCCTGACCTCAAAAATATAGAACCTGTCCCAGATTAGTTCAATACAGAACATGTCTATTAATTCTCAGCAGTTTTTTTACAAAATGGTTGGCAACCCTTTTCACAGGTTTTTTCAAAACAGTGCGACCCAATTGAGAAGGCCTTTCTGACACACTGAGCAAATGACAGTAGAAAAAATGTTTGCCTTCTGTCCAGCACTCACACTCCCTCATTCAGTGGTCTGCAGCGATTCACAGGATTTGCATCTCCCAGACACAGATTTATCCCATTTATCGGTATTAAAAAATAAATCGCTCCAGCGTGGTTGCAGCCTTTTTAGCCTGTGTCCAGTCCCGCCTCTAGCATAACACTAATGAAGGGTCCATCCAGGCAGTGGCAGGCTGAGTGGCGTTGTGTTAAATGCTGACCCCGATCAACTGCTGAGCTATCTCCAATTGGATGAAGGCACGGAACAGCTGTGGCAGACAAAGCCCGGTTACGGCCAAAGATCAGATTACTGACCGGCCCACAACCGAGGCCTCTTTTTTCCTGCCCTGGTTCATCTTTATCCAGTGGGAATCGGCAGCGGCAGAGCGGTGCTTAACGTACAGCCACGGATTAAAGCTGACCCCACGTTCATAAACCTCACCCAACCATAGCAGTGATAGAAGCGGATTATTGCTCAGTGATAGAATCAATAGAACATAACGCTGGGAGAAGTGGTTTGTTTTAAAGCCTTTATCTGCCTCCAGCTGGGAATACACACCCTAAAGTCATGAGATGGCTGGGAATCAAGAGAATATTGTTTTTGTGAGAAAAATGAGTTAGCCAATATAGTTTCTGTTGTCCTCTTTTATTTGGCTCAGGAGCTCGCAGTGGTCAGTGATGGAAAATCATTATCATTGAATCAAACCTTGAAGACCTTAAGGCAGTGCTTTATCTAGAGCTTGTTTACACCTTGCATTAAAGGAAACATACACTGGTTTTATTTACCAGCTGCTTAGGAGGACTCTCTTACACTCTCACAATGGCTTCTCTAAACTCAACCCTTGCTGGCTCAGCAGGAAGCATGCAGACACGTAGATTTGACAAGGTCTGTGTAAGGAGATGGAGAAGGAGCTGCAGGCTGTGCAGTGAGTGAGTGGAGTTTAATGTGTTGGTCTGAGTAAGGAGCTGGAGAAGGAGCTGCAGGCTGTGCAGTGAGTGAGTGGAGTTTAATGTGTTGGTGTGTGTGAGGAGATGGAGAAGGAGCTGCAGGCTGTGCAGTGAGTGGGTGGAGTTTAATGTGTCGGTGTGTGTGAGGAGCTGGAGAAGGAACGTATTATTGTATTATTTGCAGAACTAGAAGAGGACAGTGTTATTTACAGCAATGCTGTGATTGTGTAAAGCTGCAAACAGGATGGGAGCATCAATAGAGGGACACATATGACTACTTGTGAGTGTGTTGTCTACAGAGTGTGTGTGTGATGACCTGCCTGAAGTTTTGGAGATGTACTGAGATGCTCGTCTTCAACATCACAGCTTGTTCCTGGTCAAAGTATCTCCGGGTTAATACAGCTGTCCATCAACATCGAGAACAAAAAGACTGCTCACTTGCTCCCTAATGTGTAGATCCCACCCTGCAACAGGTGCCACTGTGTTGCTCATGTCACCTTCCAGTGGGTTTAATCTTATTAATATGAATATTAATATGAATCAATATGAAGCATCAACTTTCAAGTATTTAAGCCAAAGCTTCTATGATGTCTTTAAAATGATGAAAACCGTATAGACCGCCCGGTGTGTTTGACAGGGACAGTGTGTTCAGTTCTCTTGCAGTGCTGTGTCGCTCCTGGAGTTTGTGTTGCCAGACTACTGTGATGTGTGAAGCAGGTGGTGTGTGTGGAGGTGACAGGCAGTAGTTAAGCCTGGTAATTAATCCCATTTGGATGGTTGGGGATTTGGAACGAGCACAAGCTAAAGGCTTGTTTGCATGCGTTCTGTATCGCATTGCTCTGTGTGCTAAGTAACATAATAAGTTAACTGAGTTAGAGACGTTTATTTTACCTTTTTTTGGATCAACACAGCTGCTCTGCAAGTGAGATGAGTGGTGTTGCAAATACATATAGTGACACTAACATTCAGATCATTAAGCTGCAGAAAAAAATCATTAAAATGCTTTAAAATAAATTTAAAAAATGCATGAATACATTTGATATGTGTGCAGAATGATGGAGCTTTACTTCATGATATTTATCATCTGTGTGTGTGTTTGTGTGTGTGTGTTTGTTTGTTTGCTTGTTTGTTTGTTTGCTTGTTTGTTTGTTTGTTTAGATGTCCAGATGGTCCTCGGCCAGCATCAGTAAGGCCATGTGTTATGCCCTGTAAGAAGGACTGCATAGTGACAGCATTCAGTGAATGGACGCCCTGTCCAACATCATGTGAACCAGGTAAGATCTTACTGTTGGAAACTCTCTATCTATCTATCTATCTATCTATCTATCTATCTATCTATCTATCTATCTATCTATCTAGAGTACTTGTATTATAGTGAACACAAAATGGTGTACTAAAAAGAACACACTATAGTGAACAAAATGGTCCCTAAAAACTATTTCCTACATTAGTGCACTATATAGGACACTACTATAGTGAACATAAATGATCCGTAATCACTGTTCCCTACATTGGAGCACTAGAGAAGGACTTAGTTGTTGCAAAGCACACTTGCATGAGGCCCAACAGCCAGCAAACTTTAAGCAACCTTGGTGGGCAGCATTGCATTGCTGAGATTTATCTTCATAGCATGATAAGATAATCATTCACAGTCCGCTGACCTCCCGCCAGACACTCGGACATAAATCTTCTTATGTGGCGGGTTAGCACTTCCAGCCCTCTGATGAGATTTTTGTTCCGCTGAATGGATTAGCCTTGATCACTGTGTTATAATTTGAAACCAGTGTCCAGGGAGAGATTTGTAAATCACTGTGCTCTTTTAATGTGACAGTGCCCTGAACACAACACCAGCAAAGGGGTTAGTTAACATTAAACAGCTCCGAATGCTTATCCTTTGGATATTTTTAGCTTCACCACTTCCTCTGCTAATGATCTAACTCTTGTTTAACCCAAAACAACTGATTAAAGCACATATCCAAGCTTTATGTGTGATGTTTTTATAGTTCGATGCACTTTTATTCACAAAAAAAAAAATAGAAAAGTCTTAAAAGGAGACCATCTTGTGATCAAAAATTTAGTTCCACCTATTTTGTGGGGTTTTTGTTTGTGTGTTTGTTTCTAAGGACTAAAGCGCACCTAGAAATCATGTTAGGAATGAATAATTCGAGCTGAAAACACAAGAATTTTGATGAGATATTTGTGATAATTATCCTTTGTCAGGATCTTTATCCTGATATTTGATCACTGTGTCTACAGCTCAATATCTGGGTCAGTGATGTCATTAGCCACACCCTCTCTCATTGATCAGTCAGAGTCTGTCTGCAGGTTGAGCAGGTGGACAGAGCAGTAAACATGCACTGGAAGCTGCTTTGACATTTAAACTGGGATTGAATGTAGTTGGAAACAAGTGAATTTCAGCTGTTGTCTGAACTGGACTCACTGATAGTTCATCAAACGATAGTCACATGGTTAGACAGGATTCTTATAGTTTGTTATGATCAGTGTATCATGTCTGTAAGGAATGAACCCGAGAAAACTGCAGATAACTGCCCTCACAATTCAAATTTTGGGTTTTAAGTGTTAAAAGAATAGTTTAGTGAAATGTAATAAACATGATTTATCACCTGCCACTAATGTTGTTGATCAGCCAAGACAGTAGATGTCTGCTGAGTTCCAGTTTAGCCTGGGTAGGGGTTTGTGTGGGTGGTGTGGGCGGTTTGGCTTATTGGGCTCAAGTCTCAAGTCAAGTCTACACCATCAGTTTCAAACAAAAACATATCAGATACTGGTCAGGAAATAAGATGGACCACCTGCTTAACCAGCTTGACCAGTTTTAAGCTCTGTGTGAGTTCTGAGCGTTGTCGTTTTGCGTCGGTTCTTCTGTGTTCTGACCTCTTGTTTGTGTTATTTGACCTGGTTTTTGGATATGCCTTCACTGCTCCTGACTCAAGTAGATGTGTCTTCAGGTGCTGGTGGCCAGAAGGGCAAGCAGTCCCGCTTCCGCGTGATCATCCAGAAGCCAGCCAATGGTGGTCTGGACTGCCCCGAGACGCTGTATGAAGAGAAAGACTGTGCAGGCACCTCTCCAAACCCAGCCTGTCCAGTTTACAGGTAAACACAGACGCCACTGCTCCCAGCTCTCTCTCAGCATGACTCTGTCGGGGCTGTATGATGTAAAGGTTAGCAACAGTTACTCCCGGGCCTTGCAGGGGCTGCTCTAATGACCGAGCAAGCCATCCCCAGCAGCAACACACAGACAGCTGCTGGGATCCTGTTAGGGCTACAAAGAAGTTGATGATTCATTGTAAAGATGTGCTTATATATATATATATATATATATAAAATTGCAACAGATTGCAGTGGAATGTGGGAAGAATGGATACATGGACTATACAGTGTTCAAATGGCTTGTAATACTAACAATATTTACTTTATAATGCCTTACTCAGAGCCTTATATTATAGATTTTAATTAATTCGTTTGTTTATTTAAATGAAATGGTGAAGTTTTATAGAAGAATAAATGTCAGTAATATACTGTCATTTGTTTTGTCTGTTTTTACAATGAAATCAATATTGTTTTATGTTATAAATGTATTATTACATATTGTTACACATGCATGTATCATAATAAATGTAATACATATCAAATCCAGGCTATTTTGTGGTATATTTTCATAGTTTGACATACATTTATTCACCAAAACATTAAAAAAATGATTTATTTGGAGTTACACATGCCAGAGATTGTTATTTTACAGTCATTTTTACATGGTAAAACTGCTTATTGTGCAGACAGATGTTTAGAGCAGAAACCTGGTAACGACCAAACAAATCTACAGTGAGGACATAATGAACCAATTAATCAATTAAATTCATACATCTACATGCCAGTCGGTGAAGTGAGTATATAACTGTGTTGTTCGCAGCCCTACTGTAGTTACATTAAACAGGAAATGAGAAGAAAATGCTTCAATAACACAAACTTGCTAATGGATTTATTAGTAACCTTTTGCTGAGAACCAGCCAAACATCTACAGATGTGGATGTTAGGTTAAGATTAAGGTTGGTCACTTAAGATTAAGATTAGTCAGGCATTCAGATCCTAAGGTTGTACTGTTTTGATCGCAGCAGAGCAGTGAGATGTGGCTCTTATGCCATCTGTTAAAGTGTTGCTGCTCCAGCATCTGCTCATGTGCTTCTGGTTGCAGGTGGAAAACCCACAAGTGGCGCAGATGTCAGCTTGTTCCATGGAGCATCCGGCAGGACAGCAAAGGAGCTCAGGAGGGGTGTGGAGCAGGGCTCCAGACCAGAGGTACGCTGCCATATCAGCTCATCGATGCATTAAAAAAAGCACTTAAAACCAAAGTCTCAGCTGTCAGTCGTGTCTGGTGGCTTATTATAATGGAATTAGACCAGTTTTTTCTAAGTGGAGCACAGGTTACTCATTAACACAGTCATTCAGAGTGGTCCGGCGTAACTCACTCCAGTCTAGAGGAAGGATTGGGTCAGGAGTGTTAAATGTAGAGTTGAATGGAACTAGTCATCAACACGTCCCATCATACACAGGTTGTGGTTATGAGCACACTGTTTAGCTAGTTTGAGACACAATGATGGCCTAAAGATACTATCCTTTCTGAATTAAACAATGGTGTAGGCATGCAATCATGTGAAAAAGTTAGGACACCCTGTAATATTTTTTTACACATTAAAGCATTTCTTCATTTTAACTATGTGGAGAGATGGAGCTGATATAACGAAATTCATAAAACTGAGAAATTGTCAAAATCATTGTAAAAATTGTAAAATGTAATTACCGTATTTTCCGGACTATAAACTGCACTGGAATTTAAGCCGCGCCCACAAATTTTTTTTTTTAATCTGGAAAATAACATATATAAGAAGAAAAAGCTGCACCTCATTATAATCCACATGATTTAAAGCGTGGGAAAAAAGTAGCGCCTTATAGTCTGGAAAATACGGTAATTGAAATCTAATTTTGTTTATGAGCCCAACCCCCCCCCCCCCACACACACACACACACACACACTTTTATCACTTAAAATGCCTAAAATCAGGTGCACCAGATCAGCTGCTAATAATTAGACCATGGAGATACAATCTGAAGACTGTCTTAAACCTCAGACATTAGTTGGGTTTGTTCTTGATTGTTGAAGTGAGTGGGATCACCATGGCCAGATTCTAAGAGCTCTCTGAGTGTCATGTCTGTCTCTTGTCAGTCCTGTCTCCCCTGTCAGTTTCTCCCATGTCCTAAGTTGTGTTTGTTGTGCCATAGTCTCCTCCCTCCTTCCACCCATTACCACTGTTTACCTGCCCCCTCATTAGTTTGTCCCAGCTGTTACCCATGTCATTTAGTATTTAAGACCTGTGGTCCCATCCTGTCTTTGTCAGTCCCCTGTTGTGCTGTAGTCCTGTGTCGTAGTTACTGTTTTAGTTATCTGTTATACTTTGTCCGTCTCTGTTATAGCTTGCTTCTGCTTGTGTTTACATTTGGTTTGTTAGTCTTTGTTAGTCAGATTGTTGTGTTCATCAGTTTTGTACCCCGTCTTGTTCCGTGTATTCAGTTTGTTTAGTGCTTTGTGTCACATTAAACCTTCAACCCCTGCGTTCACCTCCGCACCACCGGTCATCTGTTCTGTCCACCCGATCTTGACACTGAGGCGTTCAGAAAGGTTGTGGATGCAGAAGAGTCTAGGAAATGATTTAAAAGTGTAGAACATTTAAAATGAAATACCCATCTCTGTCAAATTCTTTCAAAAGCAGCAATGCTGGTACTATCTAGAACTCACATTAATCAGTCTGCTGTAAATCATACACTAATGATGGACGTTTAGGTAATAATTCATGCTCAATAATTAGTATAACAGGGTAATAACACCGAGTTTATTGGGAATAACTAGTGAGTCTCACAAAGCAGATGTTCATTTATGTAGTAATAAAGGTCACAATGAAAGATGTATGCACTGTGATTGCATCAATATAGAAATGTCCAATTCAACCTTTATTAAACAAAGGACAAGATCCTCATAAATCTCTAATTTGTGTTCCATAAAATAAAGTATGCAGGCGCGTGTGCATATATCTAGTATTTTACAGTGACCTTGAGCCATTGACTACTGTCAAAGTATTTCAGCCAATCAGATTTAAGATTAATTGATAAATGAAATTTGTGATTTTAGGCTTTCTGTTGTAAACTGTTATTTTGAGCAGAAATTAGAAGTTTTTGTTTTTTTCTCAGACTTGGTTTTAACAACTATAGTACAATGAAGTGAATAAAGTGTGGCTTTGGCTATATTCCCAAACTAGCACCGTCATTTATACTGTCACTAGTGTTTACGTCTCATTGTTTTTTGTTCTAAATAAACCTGCTTGTCATGTGCGAGCAGACAGATGTCAAGGGTGCGGAGACAAACGCAGGGGTTGATGATTTAATAAAATGAAGAAAAAACAAACCTGGGAAATTCAAACACAAAATACACCAAACCTATACTTAGACAAACAAAGGAACCCGATATTCAAACAAACAGGATCTACTAATGCAAAGACTACAAACAAGCAAACTACGCTTACGTACAGAGTGGGGGAACAAAGTACAAACAAACAAAAGCTAACTATGCTAACAGTGCGTTAGCATACACAGTAGTTAACAAAAGGACTGACAAAGACAGACTGAGACAAAGGGTCTTAAGTACAACATGACTGATCACACCTGGGACATGATAACGAGGGGGCAGGGTTACAAATCAGACACAGATGGGAATGGGCGGAGCAAGGGAGGAGACAGAACCAAAACAAACAACCCATGGGGAGAGACAACTAGAACACAACAGGAAGTCAGAGGTGAACAGGACTGACAGAGGGCAGACATGACACTGCTTAGTCATTTACATTAAAGCCATCTAGATCATTTAGTACCAGTGTCTGTGTATTGAGGGCATCATTAGGCTGAAATGCACAGTGGTGAAGAATATACCGTGTCTGCTATTAGAGGTGACTTCCATGCCATTGCACTGTGGCACTGAAGAGGTCATCATGTCTGCCAGCAAATACGAGTTTTTGTGACCACTCTGTTTTTGTGTGGTGCTGCTGACTTGTTCCACCTGCTTGTCCAACGTGATGCTGCAATTGACCAGATTAGTGCACCCCATCCATTTCACCAAATGCCAACAGCCTGACAAGCTCAAATCCTCCCACACACTGATACCTTGTGCTTCCACTCACTGGCCACTTTAATATTTACATTTAAGGCATTAACCAGAGCAACTTACAAGGTTACTCATATTACAGAAGTGGGCCAGAGAAGTGATAGGAGTCTTGCCCAGGACTCTTATTGGTGTAGCACAGCATAGTAGCCCAAACTGGGAATTGAACCCCAGTTAACCACATGGTGTGGTGGCTCCCTGATGGTGTTATCTATCATTCCACACCAACCAGATGTTATTAGAAGCATACCTTGTGTTTTCACTCACTGACTACTTTTATTAGAATCAGTTTTTTTTTTGTGTGTGTGTGTGTGTGTGTGTGTGTGTGTGTGTGTGTGTGTGTGTGTGTGTGTGTGTGTGATCCCGCAGCGGTCTCATGTCGGCAACTGGATGGGTCAGTAGTAGACATAGCCCAGTGTCTGAAGTTTGCCAGCTCCATGCCTGCCATAAACCAACCATGCCAGTTGCCGTGTCGAGATGATTGCCAGCTCACCAGCTGGTCCAAATTCTCCCCCTGCACAACCGACTGTGTGGGTGTCCGCACTCGAAGGAGGGCCCTAGTGGGTAAGCAGCATCTTTACACTCCCAGTAGTCTGCAATCTAACACAGAGCCATTATTTTAGTCTTAGGAGCTGCAGATATAGCAGTGCAGAAGCATGTTTTTAAATGTTTATGTTCATTATTTTTATTGTTTATGTGAAGCGTTTAGTGAGTTTTTGAATTGGTTTGATGAAAATTTGCTCAGGTAATGGTAGCCATTTGGTAGTTCAAACCTCAAACTGTTCCTGTCATTGTATGTTTATTCCCAGGAAAGAGCAAGAAGAGGGATAAGTGCAAGAACAGTCAGATGTATCCACTGAGTGAGACACAGTACTGCCCCTGCAACAAGTACAACGCCCAGCCTGTGGGCAACTGGTCAGACTGCATCCTGCCTGAGGGCAGACTGGAGAGCGCTCTGGGCATGCGGGTGCAGGGGGACGGCCGGGAATGTGGCCAGGGCTACCGATACCAAGCGATGGTGTGCTATGACCAGGACAACAGACTGGTGGAGACCTCTCGCTGCAACAGCCATGGTGAGTCCCATCCCAGTGAAACTGGTAATGACTCAAGGATATAGAGTTCAGGGGGTTGCTGCTGTACCAGCTAGACTTTTCTAGGAAGGGTTTGCACTTCATCTAGACTCATAAGATAAAGGTTACTCATAACAAAAGGTTATTTAAGTGATGGCATATAAGAACCAGTTTTGGTTCCATAGAATGTGATGTAAAGTGCATCTGGAAAGTATTCACAGCTCACAGCAATTTTATTCAAAATATAAGAGCAAAATATAACATGAACGTATTCACAGCCTTTGCTCAATGCTTTGCTGAAGCACCTTTGGCAGGAATTACAGCCTCACGTCGTTTTGAGTGTGGTTCTATAAGCTTGGCACCTGTTTTTGGGACATTTCTTCCATTCTTCTTTGCAGTACATCTCAAGCTCCATCAGAGCGATGGTGCTCAGCCATTTTTAGCTATCTCAGTTTCAAGCTTGACTGGGCCTCTCAAGCACATTGACAGAGTTCTCCTGAAGCCATTCAATTGTTATCTTGGCTGTGAGCTTTGGGTCATTGTCCTGTTGGAAGATAAACCTTCATCCCCGTGTGAGGTCCAGAGCACTCTGGAGCAGGTTATCATCAAGGATGTCTCTGTGCATTACTGCACTCATCTTTCCTTCGACCCTGACTAGAATCCCAGTTCCTATTGTAGAAAAACATCCCCACAGCATGATGCTGCCACCACCATGCTTCACTGTAGGAATAGTATTGGCTAGGTAATGAGCAGTGCCAATTGATAAATAAATGATAAATAAATTGAATCCATTTTGGAAAAAGGCTGTAAAATAAAATGTGCAGTAAGTGAAGCACTGTGAATACTTTTCGAATGCACTGTATGAAGAACCTTTAAAACTGCTTCTTCTGCAGCATCTCTTAAAAACCCTTTGTAACGTCTACATCTTTGGTTATATTCCTTTGAACATTGCTGTGAGGATGTGATTGCAGCCGAGAAACCAAAATGAGATGAGGCACTGATGTTGGATGCTTAGTTTTGGACTGCAGACATCCTTCCAACTCATTCCAAAGGTCTTAGGGGGGTTAAACGTCTATACAACAGTTAACATTTATTACAGTGACCTCGTTGGATCTTTATGATGGTCAATCCGGATATTCCATGTTCTTCTCAATGGTGCTGGTCTCTGTTGGTCTACTGCAGCAGTCAGTTGTTCAATTGAAGAGTTCAGTTTTCCTTACTTGTGATTTTTGTTTTGGAAACAAATCCAAGGTATTTCAGTTGACAGCTAAACCCAAACCCAAATTGCACTGAAAACACCTCTGGAGGCATTAGCATATATCCAAATACTCTTAATAATATTTGCATTTGCATTCTTTGCCATTGTTATTCCAGCAATGCTGTCACCATGGTAACAGCTATTGAAATCAGGGTTGCCATATGGAGAGGATTGCCACTGGATGTGTTCAGCAAGGAACCCGTTTTTATTAATCACATCCCACGTTCTGTCCTTTTTGACATGTTTTTTGTGTTTTAAAGCAGCCGTCAGTGCTTTATGGTTTTTTTTGTTGTCTATAATTAACGTTGTAGGTTTCACTCTTGGCCTGTTTGTCTGTCGTTTGTTCTGGCAAGGTTTGAAAACTATTGTTTTTGAGATTCATATTAAAATGCTCTTTGACGGTAGCTGTAACTGAGCAAAGATCCATTCACATTACCTAAATAATAAATAGTTCATGATAATGGCATCATTATGGGCCCTTTTCCACCAACACAGAACCGTTCAGCACATTTCCACCAACAAAAACAGGTTCCGAAACCTGAAACCTGACAATAACAAACATCTATAACAACACAGATGCTCGCAGGTAGTCTATGAACACCACCATCTTCTCAGTAGCGTTTACTGATGCTGGGCAGCAGCCTTTGTTGGTGACGTATTTTGTGACGTATCCTTGGTTCCACTTAAACTGGTGTAAGTGCGGGATGGTTCACTAATAAACACCAAGGTTCTTATTAGCCTGAATGGAACCAGTTCAAGAACCAGAGTTATTTTGGTGGAAAAGACCTAGATGTGATGTGCTGTTTAATACAGTGTATATTGTTTACATGAAAAAGGTGATCTCAGAAAGAGAGGGAGAAAGAAACCCAATGTCAGGGCTCGGAATGGTGTTTAGAGTGACACAGGACTGGAGACTGGACAACGTCCAGTTATCAGTGCTACAGTACCACCAGACAACTGAACTGGTGCTGGATAATGTTCGGTTTGCTAACCTCGACCGAGACCCATACCCCTCTCGGCTCAATAATATTGCCATCTTTTTAATCATCAAGGCCTGGTTCACCATGACCTTCAGCCTCCTGTGGTGACTGGTCCCTGCTGATCAGTGTACCTAAGCAAAAATACAGAAACCACCCCGTTAGGAGCTTAGTGCACGCTGCAGGTTTTTGGCCTAATCAAAGCCAGCGCTAAGCCCTGCCAGATACTCTCACTTTCTGCAGACAGACACTATATGCCTAAAATTTCAGCGGAGGGTGTGGGGTAGCAAAGATTACACGCCTGTCAGAGTGAATGTCTTGATCACAAACACCGTCATCCACCTACGCTCGGAGCAAAGACGTGTGGGTTGTTAAAAAGAGATGTTGGGAGCAGGAATCTGGGCTGCATGTTGAAAGAGTGTACAAAGGGCAGACAAAATAATGAACATCAGGCTGTATATGCAAGTTGCAGTAATTGGGCGCCCTTGTCTTAACTGCAGCTGCATAGCTTCTACCTTGCCGGAGTAATTAGGGACCGTAGTCTATCGGATGCTGTGTTTCTTGTGCCCTGGGCCTTCATCAGTCATCCGTTTCTGGTTCCAGGGCCACTCTTATTTGGACGTTTTAGGTGGTGGACCCATTTTAGGACGAAAGGGACATGCAAATTATGATATATTCATTCCTGTACCACTTACACTTATCAGCCATAACATTAAAAGCACTTGCCAGAAATCGTGTAGCTCCCCCTCGTGCTACTTAAAGACCTCTGAGTGGCTCAGCAGTCTAATGCATTAGCCCTGTGATCGGCAGCCACAATGTGAGACAGCAACATTGGCCGATGCATCTGATAGATATTGTATCGAAATCAGATCCTCAGAGTCTGTTGGCTGCCCAGCAATGATGCAATGGATGCAGTTGAAAAAAGAGTTGGTGGCTGGCTTTAAATATATTGGGGGAGGATTATATGTAATGATGGAGGGTCCTAACGTGGGGGGGACTTCCAAATAGGAAGGGAAATTGGGATAAAATAAAACAAATAAATAAATAAAGGAGCTTTGACTCATCAAGGCATGGACTCCACAAGACAGGCGCAAGTCCTGTACGTCCTGTAGGTTGCACATACTTCACCCTCCCACCACTGCTAGCAATGTGTGACGGTAAGTCCTAGCTAGTGGGTGGAAATTGGGAAGCATCCACTGGGAAAATGGAAATATATTACTCTACAGAAATTAGAGTTTGTTTTTATCTTGAAGAAAAACTGTTTACAGTCCGAGTTAAAATATCGGAATTGTCCTGATTACAGAATGACACTCGATTTCCGAGGTCTCTTCCATTCAGGGCCAGTTTGTGAGCTCCAGCTGCCTTACAGTTCTAGTCAAAGGATGGTTGCCTGGTCAAATGTGACATTTTTCCATGGCATTGTCTCTTCATTTCTGTTTGATAGTCGACGTTTAAAAGAAGCTGGCTGTTTAGAATATTTACCCTCCACTTAACCTCCTGCACGAAGCCATCAGTGAGATTTCTTAAAATAGCTGTGAAATGGTTCATTGTAGAGAACGTGTTGGCTCTTTACAGTGGCGCTGAATGGAATCAAGAGTTGCCATGACTACAGCAAGAATATAGTATTTTTTATTTACGACTCAAAACCACCCATGAAGCTGCAGGTATCTTCTGAGTTTTGTATGCAACGTTGATGGTAAAATAGGGCACTGTTTTGGGGTGGCACAGTGGCACTGCAGATGTGCATGTGCCATGCAGTTCTAGGTGCCTGGGGTTGTGGGTTCCATCCCTGCTTGGGTTGCTGTCTGTGAGGAGTTTGGTGTGTTCTCCTCATGTCTGAATGAGTTTCCTCCTGCTTCCCAAAAATGCAAATGATAGATGAATTTGCTATGCTGAGTGTCTAGGTGTGTGTGTGTGTGTGTGTGTGTGGTACCATGTGATCGACTGGTGCCTGTCCAGAGGGTATTCCTGCCTTGATCCTGATGATTCCAGGTGGGTTCTTGATCCACCATGACCCTGTTGAGGACTAAGCAGTTAATATAATGACTGAAAAATCTGTATTCCAACATTATTGTCTCAAACATGTCTCAAACTAGTCCAGAGGGACAGTCCAGAGAAGTATTCTGCTGAAATTAAAGGAGCTGAACTGGGGAGCACTGATTTTAGCTTAAAGCAGCATTATGCAAGTATTGGCATTTTTGCTTCAAGGCTCCCTTATTGTTGCAGAGTATAATTCATGTTTTCACCACTGCCATAGATACAAATCATGCTGTACACATGCATTTGTTGACAAGCTGAGAGATACAGAAGCAGCATCGCAACTGAAAGTAATATTAGAGGGTTTTACATTAATATGGCTCAGGCAGTTCTGGAGAAAGTTCTCCAGCAGCTCCACTCTTAGTTATAAGTTTTAAAGTGCAGTAACAGCACTCCAGACATTCTCCCTGTTACAGTCAGCGAAGCTTTAACCTGATTCTGAAGCTGATATTTAAGAGTACAACTGCAGCAGAATGATGCTTTAAATACAGATGAGCAATCAAGTAGATGCTGCCACAATAGAATTATACTGCACTGTGTTAGAATGTTGGGTTAAGCTGTGTTTGCTCCAGTAAAGCCTCTGTTTCCATTCCTTCGTTCCTTTGCTCTCTGTCCATTTAAGTGAACATAGTGGGTGTAAAACATGTCCAAATTGCTTCTGTTTATTGGTTTGAAATTGAAATGTGACATTTTCCATCTTTTTCCGAGCTGAGTTAATTAGATTCCTGTCACACGTCTCTCCTCTATGTGGGGCAGACACACACAGTCACAGTGAGAGAGGTAAGACACGCTCTGTCTCCGCTGCTCTCCACCTTGTTTCTCAGAGTTGCGTACAAATTGGTGCTGTGAGATGCAGATGAGGAGTGAGAGCGAGTGAGAGAGTGAGAGTGACTGAGTGATGTCATCAGTGTGCTTTAGGCCTGCCGTGAGGCAGTGTTGCGATAGAGGGGGGTGGGGGTTGGGGGGATGTTAGATCTTCTCTCCCTCTCTCACTCTCTGTCTGTCCTTCTCCCTGTCCTCCTCCTCCCCTCCTCCTTCCTGCACCTCACTTCTGTCTTCCTTCAATACGAAAGTATCTGTCTCTACTGTCCATAGAAGACTTTATACTAGGTTCTTAAGCATTGCTGTGAGGATTTGATTGCATTCAGTGATAAGAGCATTAGTGAGGTTGGAAGGTCACCACCCCACCTCATCTCAGAAATAATGGATGGCGCTCCATCATTCCAGAGAACACAGTTCCACTGTTCCACAGCTCAATGCTGGGGTCTTTATACCCCTGTAGCCCACACCTGACATTGGTCCTATTAAATTGACACTACTTCTGTTCCAGTTTTTATTATTTATTTAATTTGTTTCAAGAAATTGGGACCGTGTTTACCCCTTGTTAACATCTGGATAGTGTCTAGATCTTCTTTGACCAGATCCAATCACTGGTTTGGACCAGTGATTCTCAATCCTGGTGCTGGACTACCACTGCCCTGCTTATTTTATGCTGGAACACACCCAGTTCAGCTCAGCAAGGTCTCCTCAATTTGTTTACTCGTTGGATCAGGTGTGTTGGAATTAGAGGAAACTCCATCCTGCAGGGCAGTGGTTTTCCAGGACCAGGATTGAGGACCACACCTATAGTAGCAGATGGATCTCACACTTCTGGAATGGCTGCATCAGATAATCCGGGCTATACTGACGAGTCAGGACTGTGCTATAACAGTGTGTGTGTGTGTGAGGGGGGGGTTAAGAATTGGCCTGTTTTACAGCTCAGATGTTCTCTTTATTAAACAGACGATGCTGTTTGAGGTTCACTGTTTGTTCCAGGTACCAAATCCTCATTAATCAGCTGTGCAGAGGTTAATTCAATTTTCCATTCTAGGGCTGACTAAGCAAATGATATAAAGCTCTAAAGGAAATAAATAAAAGCTGATAGTGGAATTAGAATTTGAACAAGCGTATCTACACCAGACTAAAGAAGAGTTACGTCCTGTGAGGGAGTGAGGCTGATTAACTCTCTCAGTTACTGCAGATCTGAACTTGGCTGCAGCATTTACAGTCAGTCAGTGTGTTCCAGCTGCAGCTCAGAACTTTCATAATACAGTATTGTTCCCTAAGAGGATGTTATTCCACTTAAGGAGGTCCATTTGAGATCGCTGGACAACTTACTGGACACTGCCAATTGGTGGGTATAAGCTTGCCTTACTTTGCAACACTTCAATTCTACATGGTTCTTTCTTAGGCCTTTTCCACCAAAAGAACTCTGGTTCTTGAGCTGGGCTTATAAGAACCTTGGTGTGACACACAATGTGTGAGATGAATGGTATGTCATTGCTCCTTGTTCCTCGACAACTTGACACACCCAAACTGAAAACCTGCTAATCTTTGGTTCCCGCTGCTTACAAACTTTTCAGGTTCCAGAGCCTATTTTTGTTGGTGGAAACGCATTAACAGGTTATTTACCATAGACAGTAACAATACACATCAATCCTGAGAACTTGAGATCCACATTTTGCCAGCAGTTATGTGCTGTTTTGTCTGGACCAGAGTAACCTACAGATATCCTACATCAGACCAAAGTATCCGTCTAACCACTGCAGTCTCATCACTGTGTGATGAATTATCACTGAGTAAACCAACACAGAAAACAACTAAAATTCACTCGTTTCCAACTGAATTAAATCCAGTTAAAATGCCAAAGGAGCTTCCAGTGCATGTTTACTGCTCTGCCCATGTGCACATGCTAACACTGCATGCAGACTCTGACTGATCAGCAAGAGGGGGTGGGATGACCACTGAGAAAGAGAGAGACACCTGATGACATCACTGATCCAGAAATTGGGGTTTAGAGGAAAATGGGAAGGAAGGAGCTGAATAAAAGTCCCAAGATAACATAATACGGATACATAATAAACTTAATAAATGATATTTTTTAATTTCATTTTATTTGGCATTATTTTTTCAAAGAACATATTCTTATAAATAGCCTTATAAATCTAATTATTACAAATTAGATTAGATAATTTCTGAGACATACAGTGTTTTAATTGTAAGCATAAATACATGTTTGATCAAAACATGGATAAATTCATACAAATATTTATATTCTGTTCATGTTCTCATCTCAAATTAAGACAAATTTGCATAGCCAAGGAAATTCTGAAAATAACAATATGTGATATTGAATGATAACAGGAGTTTTGCATGAAATCTGCCTGAAACTCGTCTCAATCATTAGATCAGTTCACTCTGAAAGGAGACGGCATCACAATGCGTGTTTGAAAAGTGGTCTTCCGCGTGTTTTGTCTAATTACACATTGTCATCAGAGAGGTCTCGAAATCATTCATGATCACACGTATCATAAACATGGTTCTTCAAGAACCTTTATTTTGAAGAGTCTACAATAGCCAATGGTAGTTTTAATAGGATAGGATAGGAAAGAACTTTATTGATCCCTTGGGAGGGTTCCCTCGGGGAAACTAAGGTTCCAGCCGCAACATAAGTACAGTACAGAAAAGGGTAGAACGAGATAATTTAGTAAAGAAACACTATATAAATATAAAGAAAATATAATATATTTTATTACAATATAATGTATTATATTACAATATACAATATATATAAATAGTGTCTGAGAAAAAGTAGTAAAAGAGAGAAAGAGTCCAGTCGAACGGGGTATTTCACATTATTATTGTTATTGCACTTGAACTGTTTATTGCATTGTTATTATTGCACTTTGTTTATTGGACCAAGTCCAGGTGTGTTGTGGTTGTGGGTTGTGAGTGAGTTACTGGTTGTTCCTACTCATTCCCATCCTCCTGTTACCCCTCCTCCCCCCCAGAGAGGGGTTGTACAGTCTGATGGCGTGCGGGACAAAAGAGTTTTTAAGTCTGTTGGTCCTGCACTTGGGAAGGAGCAGTCTGTCACTGAACAGGCTCCTCTGGTGGCTGATGACCGCTGATAAACGGAAAAGTTTCAAAGTTGGCAATGATTTTTTTATTGCTTTAATACTAATTTACAGTCATATTACTGTGCAATACACTGTGCTCTCTCTCTCGCTCTCCCTCTCTCTCTCTCTCTCTCGGTCTCTCTCGGTCTTTATTCTGATTTCACTCTCATTCCCATCTCCCTCAATTGAACTCATTGCTTCTTTTCCTGCCCCCCCAAACCCTCTCTGTACATTTATCGTAGTAGTTCATCTTAATAAGGAGCTCTGTCAGACACACCGCCTGAGGCTACAGCACAAACCATCCACGCTTTTTATCTCTCCTCTCCTCGAGACATCAAGGAGAGGGCCAAACATCACAGCTGCTGTTTTTCTCGGCATATAGGATGGAGCTGTTGCTGCCCTTTCAGAGAAACTCTCTTCTGAATATCGCCGATAAAAACAAAGTGCGACCACTCATCTACAAACCCGTCCACTCCGTCTGATCCACCTTTGACTCTCTGACACTTCAGAGCATTTCAGAAGCAACTGGTCAGGGCGATGGTGCCACGTATATGCACGTAGACCTAACATATGAGCTCAAGTGTTGCATGGTCCAGGCAAGCCTGCAATGGCCACTCCGCTATATCATTTAATTTTTTAAAAATTCATTGATATTTTTAAACATCATTATATTTAAAGTGATATATTTCAAGCTTTTCAAGGTTTAGTTTTAACGTTGATAATGATTTGTTATTTAGTCAAACCTGAATTTAAATATTGTAACACTGTGAAATTTTGCATTTCTGGATTTCATGAGCCATAAGCCATCCTGATGAACAGTAAAGCAAAAAATGAATGAAATATGTCACTTTACGTGTAATGAATATAAAATCGGACTCAACTTTTTGTATGAAATTATGGGCAAAATTGTACTTGTCCACAATATTCTAATTTTCTGAAATACACTAATATCACCCATATAGATGGGATTAGCTACCATATGAACTTTTGACTCTGTACCACTCAGAGAGAGCTCCATACCATCCATGACTGTCCTCAAGTACTGCACTGTTACAAAATACTAATGAATAGAAATATTAGTTGATTTTTTTTCTATACTGTGTTACAAATTCACCTCACAGGCAAAAAGTTGTAAATTGTTTGCATCAGTTTATACAGCTTCATTTATTTCCATTGCTACACACCACCTTTTGTTACCTTATAACTGCATTTTTTAGTTTTGGTCCATATTGTTCCTCAAAAGATCTCACACGTTTCTGTTTACACTTTTCCCCCAAAATTGCATCACTTTGTGTCGTCCCTCATTCATCCCACCTGTAAAAATAATGGTTTGATTAGATTAGAGAGAACGTTATTGATCCCTGGGGAGGGTTCCCTCAGGGAAATGAAGGAATCTTGATCTTCATCTTTTTGAGTCCCCATTTCAGCCCAGTTCCTGCTAACAGACTATACAGTACAGTAATGTCTGATGGGAAAACAACGTTTGCTCAGTAGTGTTTACCATCGTAGAAGAGCCACATTTGTCACATCTGACCCCGTAACAGGAATGTGAAGGACTGTTTGAATAGACCAGGTTGGATGACTGTTAACGAGAGGAATGACCGATTGATTTTTCACCTTCACAAAGGCCTGTCCGGGGGGTATTCCTGCCTTATGCCCGATGACTCCAAGTGGACTCTGGATTAACCGTGGACCTATCCAGGAATAAGCAGCTAAAGATAATGCCTGACTGACCTACCTTCACAAAGGGCACCCATTCTTGACTCATATAACATCTAGACCAGGGGTCACCAGCCCTGCTCCTGGAGAGCTCCCTTCCTGCAGACTTTAGATCTTCCACCCACCTGATACAACTAATTACTGCATTCAGAAGTTCTTGTTTGGCTGAATGGGGTGCGATAGATTTGGGTTGATGCTGAAGCTTTGAGGGTGGTTCTCCAGGAGCAGGTGACCCCTGACCTAGACACTTTATTGCAATCTCCTTCCTGACACTCCTGACAGAGTGGAACCCATCTGTTAATAAAGCTAAAAGCCACAAGAGGTCATGTGCTACTGGAGATGGTTTTATCACAGATGAGGAGTCTTGGACACAAATTCTCTACTGAAGAGAAAGGCTTGGTTGGTTGACCAGTATGTTTATATATAACATATATTATATATAATATTTATACTGGTTTATGTCAGATGTGTCAGAATCTCACTGGTGTGTCTGTTCATTCTACGCAACCAGCAGCAGCACCTGATTCAACTCACGTAATCAATCGGCCAATCTTCAAACAACCTGCAGTCACAGTAGGACACCCCAGGTTTATGTGATCTACAAGTGGCCAAGCTGTTGGATCATCTAAACCATTAAGATTGTACCATCCGGAATGTGTTCTTTTCCAGTCTACGATGGTTTACAGTGTATCTCGGGAAGTCGGTGAATGCGATGAATGTTACATTTACATTTCTTCATTTGGCAGATGGTTTTATTTGAACTGACTTACAACAGGCGCGTACAATCCAAGCGTACAACTTTGACAAGAGTCAACTTTGATGTGAACGCTATACGTCTATGCTTCCATTTCAGGAGCAGGGCAGACAGATGTAGAGTGCACGACAGGAGCCTCTAGAGTGAGGCAGAGTTACGACGTACTGTAAGTGTGGATAAACAAAAGTACAATTCATCATTCGGAAATGCCACGGTAGCTTGGTTTCCACGAATATCTATTTATGTCTGCTTTGGCATCTCGTATAAAGACTCAAATAGAGGCAGCCCTTCTGAAAAGGATTGCACGCTCGGTTTCTCAGTGTCACCAAATAAATGCTATAAATGAGAACGATACTGTAACTGATCAGGTGTTTCGGTGTTTGCACAGCCGTACTAATGGAGCTGATAGAATGCAGACGGTACCAGTGGACTGACCAAGTCATTATGTGGCTGCATCTGATCAAAAATAAAACACATGGTGGTGGAATTAGATGGAATGTGCTGCAGATGATTAATGGACGTTCCTAGAGCTGCTATGTAAGTGAATGCATTTCTTCCCTGTGCTCTTGTGATGCGAAACGGCCGTCAAATATCCCATGAGCCCTACGTTTAATATTCAGGTTTAATTCATAATGCAGAAACCTTGGCGAAGTATTTGGTAACCATTTGTATTAGCATATCTTGTGGAGTCCCTCGGGGTTCTGTATTAGGATCTTTGAAATTGATATAAAATTCGATAACAGTGTTGGGATTGAAATTATGACAGTGAAGAACTGCAGGGTGGGCTTGCATACAGAGTCTGTATGTCCTGACACTCCTACACTCCCTAAATGTTCAATTTTGTAACAGCACTCCGATGTAGATTAGTCCTATATCACCCCCTAAAGTGCTTAGTGCTTTCACAGCAGCAGTCACAGAAGAATGCATGCTGGGTTTGTATAGTATAATGCATTTGTAATGAATCTGCCGAGCTTTGTTGTTGTTTACTTTTGCACACTTCAATTGAGTATGTTTCTGGGAAATAAAGGAAATAGACAGACTCCATCTATGTCCCGTAGATTTCCCATCATTGTGGGATGAATTATAAGTAACTCAGGAAATCAGGCTAAAATGTACTCGTTTCCCACTGAATCAAATCCCAGTTTAAGGAGCTTCCGGTGCATGTTTACTGCTCTGTCCTGCCCTGCATACAGACTGCTCAGAGAGAGGGGGCGGGGCTGGTGATGTCACTAACCTGGGTAATAGATGAAAATCAGAAGGGGCTGTGTACTGTCTTTCTTTGGGACACATTAACGATACGAACATAAATAATACAATAATGAGATACGTTTTTCTTTTCCTTTATTTCTGCCAGTGTCTGCCAGTGTCAGAGTTTTTTGGCGAACAGATGATTATAAATATTCTTGTCAATTTAATAATTACAAATAACCCAGGATGATTGCATTGTCAGCTCAAAATCGCTCTGGATGATCAAAAGGTTAATGAACCAGGGATTGATTGCAATAAGCCATAAGAGTGTTAGTGAGGTCAGGATGTTGGATGATTACCACCCCACCTCATCCTCAACTACCCAACCCTTCCCAAAAGTGCTGGATAAAGCAGCGTCGTTTTAACACAGCCGATCTGAATCCTGTATTTGTGCCGTATAAACTAAATCATAAAATATCGGGCAGCATAAAAATCTTCACAGAAAGGTTCACAAAAAGGTGTGAGGTCTTCATATTGTCATTTTCATGCAAACCTCTTGCATTGCCTTTTTTATTTCTTTCCATTTCCAGTCGTTCTTTGCAATGTGTCAGAATTTGATTTGACCATGAATGGACCAATGAAAATACCCCAAAAATAACTTGGAATAAAATCCATTGAAGTTGAAGGAGGTTTATCGTTTTTCATGTAAAGTGGCCATTTTTGAGAGTGAGATTTCAGTCCAAAATGTAATGCTGGCACCTCTGTGTTTGACTCTCTGGCATTATACAGCGAGAGGTTGCCCTGGGCCAGTGGTCTGACAGGGTGAGGATAGCTGGGAGGTTGAAAGAACGAGGTCAGGACCATGATGAGCCGGCCAGTGACAGACAGCAGGGGGGCGTGCTTGTAAAGACCAATGATGTCAAAGCTGCCTCCTGTCTGGACATGGCTGTAGGGGTAAGACGCATCACAGCTCTGTAGGGGTCAGAGCTGTGGCAGTGGGGGAGTTTGTTCCAGAGGCCATGTATCCACTGCACGGAGGAAGCTATGGAGGGTTCACACTTATTTACAGCTATTCAGAGGCCGGTTTGGGTGATGAAATAATAACTACTGAACAGATATTATGAGTTATATAATTCTATAAATACCTGTTTTATTTTATTTTTTTTTCGATCTGGTATTAGATTCAAAGTCCATATCACAGTTACACTGACCTTAGAGCACAAACTTCAGTAGGGCCCAACAGCTGCTGTCCAGTCTGGTCAAGTCTTTTTTTTTCTTGAGTGCTTCTTAATTTTTTATTTTTTTTTTATTTTTTTTTTTTTGATGTTGCAAACCAGATTTATAGAAACTTAGAAATTAAATTAATTAATTAATTAATTAATTAATTATGTAGCCTCAAGTGAGAAAATAGAGGTCAGGAAATCTCCTGCTACAGTCTTCTTACCACCTCATAGATCTGGTGATTTGCTCATGTATACTGATATAGTCATTCATATTGTTCATAATAATAACAACTAGTTCATTATATCAGCTCCACTGACCATACAGGAGCACTTTCTTCTTCTTCTGGCTGCTCCCTTTAGGGGTCGCCACAGCGGATCATCTGCCTCCATCTTGCCCTATCCCCTGCCTCCTCTACTGTTGCACCAACCATCTCCATGTCCACCTTCACTACATCCATAAACCTTCTCTGAGGTCTACCTCTGCTCCTTCTGGCCAGCAGCTCCATCTCCAACATTCTCTGTCCGATAACCATACAGGAGCACTTTGTAGTTCTATAATTATGGACTGAAGTCCATCTGTTTCTCTGTATAATTTGATAACTTCTTTCTCTCCTTGATCTTCAGTGGTCAGGGGACCACAGCAGAGCAGGTATTATGTGGGTGGAGGGGTGTTCTCAGCACGGCAGTGACACTGACATGGTGGAGGTGTGTTAGTGTGTACTGCGCTGCTATGAATGGATCAGACACAGCAGTGCTGCTGGAGTGTTTAAACAATTCCCACTCACGTTCCACTCTACTAGACACTCCTACCTTGTTACTCCAGAAGCTTGCATGCAGGGGAATTTGTCCTCCACATTTAACCTGGTGGCGGCATGATGGCTCCCCAGGTAGTGTGTGAGGGGATCCCCTCTCGGGTCACTGTCTGTGAGGAGTTTGGTGCGTTCTCCCTGTGTCTGAGTGGGTTTCCTTCACATGGTAGGTGAATTGGGTGGTACCCTGCTATAGATGGCGCCCTGTCCAGGGGGTATTCCTACCCTGTGTCCGATGACTCCAGGTGTGATCCTATTCAGGAATAAGTGGTTAAGATAATGAGTGACTGACATTTAACCCATGCAGTGACGCACGCACACACACACACACACTGGGGGGCACATACCCAGAGTGGTGGGCAACCCAGTGAGCAGCTGGTGAGTTATGTGCCTTGCTCAAGGGCTCTTTGGAAATCAAACTGGCAACCTTTCAGTCACAAAAGCTGGTTCCCTAACCCCCAGGCCATGGCTGCCCTTGGCTTGACTTGACTGCATCTGGGGTCAGTGATTAATCATGGTAGTTTGCCGTTTCCCTGAACTCTTAAAATCATTTTTTTGTTGTTTCTGACTGACGTCAGTACAGACCAGGTCTGAGACTGCAGTGTATGTAAAGTGTATGGAGAGCTAAAGGCTTGCTCTGAGTCAGTCCTGGTGACAAATGAAGATAAAGGCTTATTACACACCATATGAGATGCCAGCTCACATGGGGTACTGGCGGTAAAACCACCTGGAGTACAGTCCATTATTTTTGGACCCCCCTATATCCCTGACAGCACCCTCCACCACTAAGGCCCTGGCTGTTAGGGACAGGGGTGAGGTTCGTCTGGAGATAAATTGGACCATCTCCCAAGGGTCCGGCACCACTTGGAGGGACCCTTCCAGTAAAGACCGCCCCCTCTGCCTATGTCACCATGTCTAACGACCAGGTCGATCTTATTGGCAGAGAGCAGAGGGGCAGACATGCTGGGAAACCCTCCCCACTCATCAGCTGCCACTTACAGTAATTGCTTTTTGGATTTTTCTATTATAGCTATCATGCAGAGCCTCATAAAGATGTATGTCTTGCCGCTGAGCTCGGACTAGCTGGGCAAATTGTATCTCAGCACAGCTATTGATGCTGCTGACCCTTGAAACAGTAGAGCTATTTTTCCAGATAGTTCCACTGCTTTTATTCAAGTGACTGAACTTGGGGAGGTTATATCTGCAGCACTCCAGTGTGTCTGAGTTACCTCCCAGTCTGAATCCAAGTTCGCCTGGACGAGTCAATATTCAGAGTTTGATTGATTGTTCATGGTTCAGGGTTTGTGGGTGTTTTGTCAACGATTGTCTGTGTGTGTGTGTGTGTGTGTGTGTGTGTGTGTGTGTGTGTGCGTGTGTGTGTGTGTGTGTGTGTGTGTGTGCAAAAAAGTTACTGGAAGCATGCTTTTCCCAGTGAGTTTGTAGATTGGAGTAGGTCGACCACTGAAACCAGTAAATGAAAGCCAGTTATGCTGTACTTAGTTGTAGCAGCACAAGCAAGCACACACAACCTTGATCAGAGGTTGAGCAAGAAGTTCATTATTATCCTGACTAAGGCTCAGTACTATGATGAGGCCTGAATCCAGATTGGAGTTTTTCATATATTTGTCATATATTTCTAAGATCTTAGATATAAACGGTAAATTAGAAATGGGTCTGTAATGATCCAGTACAGTCTGATCCAGGTTTGCTTTCTTGATCAGTGGTTTAATAACTACGACTTTAAAAGCTTCAGGTTTGTCACCTAAACTAAGAGATGAGTTTTCTGTCACTAAGAGAGGTTTGATTATAGCTGGCAGCACTTCTTTAAGTAGGTTTGCTGGGACTGAGTCTAGAGAGCAGGTGGCAGGATTTGTAGAGTAACTCATTTTCTCTAATTCTGACTGTGGAAGCTTTTCAAATGTTCTTCTATCTCTGTATTTTGCTCGATATCAGCCAGACCAGGTGACAACCTGTTTGGACTAAAATGTTATGGGTTGAATTTTCTGTCTAATGTTTACTATTTTATGATTGAAACAGTCCATGAATCTGAAGTGGTGTACCGGCCTGATGATGTGTAGGTTTCAAGATCGCACCAAAGAGTACTCTGGGATTTTTATTTTTATTTTTTTTGATCAACGAGGATGAATAACCCACAGTGAGAGTCCTTCTGTACTCAATAAGACTGTCCTTCTAAGCCGAACAGAATACTTCCAGCTTGGTCCATCACCATTTCCAGGTACAGGTCTGATCGTTGTACCATGGGGCGATTTTGTTTATACTTAAGTGGTGCTACACTGTTTAAAGTTAATCCAAGTTTATTCTGTAAACAGTCTTCAGTTAATCTGTCTAACTCCTAACTCCACTGGATCTGATTGACAGTAATCTGTAATAAATCTCAAACACGTTCTGTTGGGGTACTTCTAAGACCGTGCTCAAAGGGCCACCCTTTGTAGCAGTGTTTTTAAAGAGTGCAGGGGCAGCAGACCACACCTGGAGCGAGCACATAACTGCAGACGAAGGCTCCTGTTGACGGTTTCTGTGTTGAACAGTTATGTGTAATACAGTGATTGGCGGGCTTGTTCTCATGGTGAAGTGACTGTAACTGGTCTTTCAGCATAAATACGCGTAAGATGTTGAACATTTATGGTCTGTACACCGTCCACCTGAGAGAACCAGTGAGTCATGGTCATTAATATAGAAAATCAACAACCCACAAAGCGTTGTGCGATGCCCATAACAACCACCAAGCTGAGGTAACACAGCAACAAATTGACAACACCATAACAATCATCTGGGCAATCATTGCAACCACCTCGGAAACCAAATCAACTACCGAGCAACATCAAAGAGACCGTTTAGCAAACACATACCAACACCATAGCAACTGCATCACAACAGCCTAGCAACCGCTTGTATGTGGGAACCACTTAAAACATCGTTAAGCCAGAATTTATAATTCTGGATCAATGGATCATTTGATAATTGAGACGTCACATAAGGACATGTACATATGCATTTCTGGACAAGCTGAGAGACACAGAACCATCGCTGAAAATGAAATGAGCACGTGGACTGAGGTTTAGGCAGTTCACGCAAGTTTTGCTGTGGACATTGTCTATTCTGTGAAGCATTGTCCTGCACATTTCACCAAACTTAGTAGTGTGCTGAGCCCAGAATGGTATTGACAGTGATACTGTTCTCCCTACTATAAATCAGGGGACTATCAACATGATTTTGAAGCTGTTGTTTTAAGATTAAAGTGCCACATAATGTTGCTTTAAGCTGCACAAACAACCATTCTGCTCAATTCTAGTTGTTATGCATTCTTGTCCTTTGAAAAGTACTTCCCATTAGGTGTCTAATTTAGATGTTAAGGATGTAATTTGTCCTATAAATGTACCATTTTGGAGAGGGTTTGTTATGCCTTTGCATGTATTAAATTGCAACGTGGACATTACATAAACATTGTTATTTTCAGGCAAGCTCCAGTCTCTGATTTTTCAGAAAAGCCCGTGGCCTAGGCAAAGCGTGAAGATCCTGAGCTTGCAGCTTGCACTGCATAATCAGGCTTTAGGCTCCCACATCATGCTGGTCCATGCTTCTGCATCACACAGTGTGGAATGAGTTAGCGGTGGAAGGGGTTGTTTGGGGACGAATGACTGGCCAAGCGGTATCCTGCCTCAACACCTGGCTAAGTGTCCGGCCAGGCAGGTGTAGCGTTTTTGGCAGCTTGATTCCAGCTGCCCTCTTTCTTCTGGGAGAAGACACTGGATTGTTCTGGACTGTAATTCGTATTATTCAGGAACATCTGTGTGTGAAATGTCAAATGTCATAACACGTCAGTGACTTTTGCTTAAAGAATCGAATTAATGGTGACATTTTACATTTGTGTGCGCTCTCACTCAGATAAGAGTGAGCCCTAAGCTTTCTATTCATGCAGGCCTCGAGCTCGAGCAGGCATTTGTTTTAGTGATTTTGTTGCCTTTTCACGAATTTCATTTGCAGAGCTCAAGTCATAAACTTTGCTTCTAGCTGCTGCATCATACTGCTATCATTGGTTCTACTGCATACTATAGTACCGCATGGTCTTACACACTGGAAGTGAGTCACTGGCGTTTGCTGAAAGGCTGTTGATGCTCTGATGTCGGTGATTAACATCAGAAAACTCAAGCAAACAAGAGAAAGCCAGCAATCCTAATTCCTAATCATTGAATTCCTATAGAACCTATGGGACTGGAATTTGGAAAATGCATCTACACTACGTGTCCAAATGTTTTTGAACACCCCTTCTAATGAATGCATTCAGCTACTTTAAACTGCACCCATTGCTGACACAGATGGAGTAGATAACCACGAACCTATTGGCTCCATGATTAATGCTAGGCATGTGGTGGAGGAGTATAACGCTCCCCAGCACTGAGCTGTGAAGCAGTGGAAATGTGTTTGCTGATATGATGGAGCTCCGTCCATTACTTTTAGGGTGAGTTGAAGAGTTAGGGATGAGGTTTGTCGCTGAATGCATTCAAATCCTCACAGCAATGTTCCAATATAAGTCTTCCGTGGACAGTAGAGATGGTTACTCCAACAAAAGCAGGATAAGCTCTTTTAAATAGCCTTGATTTCATTAGAAAATATTAGATGCACATCTATTGGTCAATTTATTCAAGAACAAGCACAAGAAAAATCAGCAGTTGGGTGAAGGTTCTCTGACACCTGCTCATCCATTGTTTCTTCTGACATCAAGGATATTAAAAAGAGTTTATCCTGCTTTTGTTGGAGCAACTGTCTCTACTGCTGAAAATAGGGATTGCAGTGAGGATTTGATTGCACTCAGCAATTAGTGTGTACGTGAGGTCAGGATGTTGGATGATCACCACACCACTTCATCTCCAATCTCCAACTCTTCCCAAAAGTTTTAAATGGAGACCTATCATTCCAGAGAACACAGTTCCACTGCTCCACAGCTTAATGCTGGAGGGCTTTAAACCCCTCTAGCTCACAGCATGGATATGTTTATATGCACTAGATTAGTGCTCTCTCTCTCTATCTCTCTCTCTCTCTCTGTCTCACACACACACACACTCTTTCTCTCTCTCTCTCTCTCTCTCTCTCTCTCTCTCTCTCTCTCTCTCTCTCTCTCGCTCTCTCTCTCTGCACAGCTATGTCACCATTGGTGCAAGTGTAGTTTAATCAGTGGGATCGAAATGGAGTTAGAGGTTCTGGCAATGCCGTGTTGTTAACATCTGACAGGAGTTCTGTACGGCTTCCTGAATTGAGGTTTACTTGGAGTTATATAACAAGTCAGGTTCAGGTAAACAGTGTGTGTGAAACTATACGCCTCAGGCTAAAGTCCACCTTACAAACACAGCAGACTCTCCTCCAGTCAACTACCTGTGTGAAAAGTCCCCGGCAGACCTGCAGACTGCAATTTAGGGTTCTTCTCTGCAGACTGACCTCAATCAGACATTCTGTGTCAAGTTCTAAACATGGAAAACCTCAGCCAGCTCCGGTGCTCTCCCCACAGTTTCATGGTCCAAACCATGGTCTGATTCTTTGTACTTTTGTCCAGGGTACATTGAGGAGGCCTGCATCATCCCTTGTCCATCAGACTGCAAGCTCAGTGAGTGGTCCAACTGGTCACGTTGCAGCAAGTCCTGTGGCAGTGGGGTCAAAGTACGCTCCAAATGGCTCAGGGAGAAACCGTACAACGGTGGAAGACCCTGCCCCAAGCTGGACCACATTAATCAGGTAAGAGGTTATGCTTTGAAGGTTCTACATTCTGTGTTGGGTACTTATTTGGTTTTTATGTATAATAATTGTAAAGTTTTGCTTGTGAATGTTACAGCATGTGGTTCCTAGACATTGAAATATGTCAAGATTTCTGAATGTCCCTGATATGGAGATCCAAGCACTTGTAAGTTTCGCTCTGTTCTTGGCTGCTGTGAGGAGCAAAGAACATGATGTTGCATTTGAAGGTTATACATCGCAGGGTGTAAACGTGTAGGTACTTCACAAAGATTTGAAGGCAGACCCAACCTGTCACCCTCAGCTGAGGGCAAATTGGATCTGATGGCCAGGAACAACAGAACTGCCTTGAAGCTGCTGGAATATTAGTGCCACCACCTTTGGTGAAGCGGATTTTATATTGCCATGGACTGAGAGGCCAAGACCAAGAGAAAAAGCTCCTGCTCCAAGTAGTGTCAACTAAAGCTAGACTAAAGTCTTCTGAGGCAAAGTTTTATGAGTTTCATTTGGTCAGATGAGACAAAGATTGAGTTGTTTGTCCACAATGACCAGGGGTATTTTTTGTGCAGCTTCCAGCACAAAGCCCTCATCTTTAGATTGATGTTTGGTGGAGTAAAGGTGACACATTCAATCTCAGTACTGTACCAGCTGTTAAGCATGGTGGCGTTAGCAACATGTTGCAAGAATTGGCACCTTGCACAAAATGAAAGGAACTGTGAAGAAGGACGACTACCCCAGACTTCTTCAACACTACCTGAAACATTCAGGCCTCAGCCTGAAATTCAGCTCCATTTCAATAGACTACCATTGAACTCAGTTCTCAGCTTGTTTATGGCTTTTTTTTTTTTAATGAAGTATTTAGTTGCTGTTCAGTATGAATATATCAGCCCAAACGGGAGACTAAACTGGGATACACACCCATAAATGTGTTAACGGTGTAGTCATCACAAACATGACTAAAGGAAAAATGGGCTGTATTTGCAGCCCAGCTTTCACACTGTATGATGATCTGTTTAGAAACCTGAACAATGCATATCATTTGCATAATAATCAAACGAGCTTCCCGCGTGATGTTGCACCGTAGACAACCCAGCGGAACATGTGCCGCAGAAACAGCCTCTTATTTTATTTACAGCTTTGAAACGCTGAAGTGCTGCATTTCATTATCGGAGGCAGCAGTACTTCTGGATATGAGCTAAGCACTAAGAATTAACTCACGTTTGATGTTTGAAGAGTTGAAGAGCGATGGATCCAGGCGAGCTAAAGAGCAATGAGTCAGCATCTCACCTCATCCCAGTTTCTGTTTCCTCCAGAAATGGTTCTCATTAGACTCGAGCACTTCTGAGCCGCCCACCAACAGAACACTCATCCTCAGATGCTTTTTTTTCGAAGTTGACTATAACAGCTGGATTGAGGTTTTGTTATTTGATCTGGAGATGTTTATTTTGGCGAGGCCACGGTGAAATACACACACACATACACACTCACACACACACACACACATATATAGAAACCACAGAGCAGGAATTATGTGGTGGGTCATTCTCAGCACTGCAGCGACACTGACATGGCGGTGGTGTGTTAGTAGGTGTTGCACTGGTACAAGTGGATTCGACGCAGCAGTGCTGCTGGAGTGTTCAAACCCTGCGTCCACTTATTATTATACACTCCCAGTGTCTCCACCTTGTAGATCTAAAGTCAGAGACAGAAGCTCATCTGTTTCTGCAGTTTGTGTTGGTCACCCTCTAGTCCTTCATCAGCGCTCACAGGACGCTGCCCACTGGACGCGGTTGGCTGGATATTTCTGGTTGGTGGACTGTTCTCAACACTCAAGCAGCCCTGCTGTATCTGATCCACCTGTATCAGCTACACGCCACTTTGGCAGCATCACTGCGGTGTTGAGAATGATCCACCACCCACATAACACCAGCCCTCTGTTGGTCCCGTGGGTATATACTGTATGTGACTTGGAAAAATGTGCTCTACTGACAGTAAATTTACAGTTTTGGAGATATGAGGATTGTGTGTGGCACTGACCGTGTATTTTATGCATGATGCTGCTGCAATTATGACAAATTAATCTGGTCTTCTTTCCCCACCTCTCTCACAAAATGCTTCTCGAGCACAGGCTCAGGTAAGCACACTTTATTCAAATGTCATGTTTAATGTTTCTCTTCCTTTATTTTCTCTTCAAGTCCATCTGAATGTTTGTTTTGTAATGTTGTATGTACCACAAAAACTTGGGTCAGTCGTGGTCTGCATGTGAGCGAAGCCGCCCTGTGACTGGAAGGTCGCTGGCTTGAGACCCTGAACCAACAGTTTGTATTTGAAGTGCCTTTGAGTAAGGGACTGAACCCCCGAACTCCTGGGTTCCGAAGCAGAGGCTACCCACCAGGGCATGTGTGCTCACCACAGTGTGTGTGTATTTGTGTCTGCTCACTAGTGTGTGTGTGTGTGATTGTTTGTGTGTGTGTGTCTTCACTGCAGAGATGGGTTAAATATATATCGAGAGAGACTCATTCATTGTGTGTGTGTGTGTGTGTGTGTGTGTGTGTGTGTGTGTGTGTGTGTGTGTGTGTGTGTGTGTGTGTGTATCCCTGCTGCAGGTGTACGAGGTGGTCCCTTGCGTAAGCGACTGCAGTCAGTACGTTTGGGTGGCAGAACCATGGAGCATGTGGAAGGTCAGCAATGTGGACCTGAAGGAAAACTGTGGTGAAGGAGTGCAGACCAGGAAAGTCAGGTGTGCTCATTCTTGTTAACCGTCGTTCTTCTTGTTGTTTTGCCTTCAGATTTCTTTGGGATTTTGCTCTCTGTGTAACCTGTTCATCAGTCCTACATTTAGGAACCATTATGTTTACATCTACAGATGATTGACATTCAAAGAAAAGCCTGATTAAATGAGTGCAGGTGCTTTTAGACAGATGCACTGGTTGATGCAGTAAAGCAGTTATTATCCTACCATGTGGTGTGTATAAAATGCTGAGCAGACCCATTTGCAGATCTATCTGACCTTTGGATCAAGAGGCAAGAGGAAAAGAGTCACTTTGAAAAAGGATCCATTACTGGGTTTTGGCTGGTTGGAGCAGCAGAGGCTCCAACTGGATGAGGTTTCAAATATAGGTGTAAGAAAATATATATTGAAGTATATTCATATATCAAAATGTTGTGATATGTCCTGTTATACTGTCTCAATTCACATCACAATGCAGGTTTGATCTTTAATGAGTAGTTTACAGGTAAAGATTGGTGGCAGACGGTGGTTCATTTTGTGTTGTCTTTAAACAGTGTCCACTAGATGGCAGCGTTTTATGCAGTCCATAGATCCCACTGTTCTGATTTTGTGCACATGATGGCGTGTTTTCCAGTTTTCCTAAACTTTATCTGAAGAAAATTGAGTATAACACCTTGCTTGCAGTGTTGCAGTATATCCCAGTATATTGAATTATAACCCCTATATTGAGATATGTATCAAATTGCCAGGTTCAGGCCAAGACACGGGCCTTGTTTCCATAGGAACCATGACTACAGTAGGTCAGTGGTGAAAACATCAGTAAACTCAGCTGGAGACTGTGGTAGTATGATATCTAATGAAAGAACAGATTAGATTATATTAGATAGAATTCTATTGATCCCTAGGGAGGGTCCCTTCGGGGAAATTAAGGAAAAATATAGCTCAGCTCCAGCCTTGCAGCCCCAGGGTGTCCTCCTCAGCTCCGCCAGAATGGGGTGTCATATCCCGGCTTGTCCCTTTGTTCTCGGGGCCAACTCCTCTGTCAAATATGAGAGAAAACTTGCTCCAGGTTGAATCTTAATGTTGAAAATATCCATGGGATATGTGTAAGAACACATTATGTCTTCGTAAGAAGAGCAACGCAAGTGGGAAAGTGGAGAAAAGAGGTCAAAGCTACAGAGCTACTGGAGAGGCAGCCGTCTCACACAGCACCCGCTATTAATCCAGCTGTGCCACAGGTGACTCATTACAAGTGCAAGGGCAAGTGCATGTCTTCGAGGAGAACAGCACAGGCCTGACTGCTTGACCTCTAGAGGGGACTCAGCAGGACTCAAAGGTCCTTTCACAGTATCTTGTGGCAGAGGATTCAATTTTAATGTCATTTACAGCAATGGGACAACATATGCATTGAGGAAAATCCCCCAAATTCATGAATATTCAGTATAAAATGATGATAATCATGCAATGGATTTCCATGCATAAGTAATGAACTCATAAATATTTACAAGCAACCACTTAAACAACACATAAACTATGCATTATTGCGCTGCAGAAAGGGCAGAGCCTGTAGATGGTCAGTCCCAACTGTGGTAAGTGCTATACCACAGTTAAGCCGACTAAAGGAAAGTGGGTCTTCAGGTGGGACCGGGCTGAAATATCTATGCTGCAGGCGGGAGCGGAACAAATGCTGCTGGTTTTTGGTGGGATTGGTCAGGAGCAGGACAAATTCTTGCAGAACAGGTGGGAGTGGGATTAAGGAATCGGTCCTGTGCAGACCTCTACCCTAGAGGGAGCTGGTCCAGGTGACTCTGTTTGGGGGTGGGGGAGAGTTTACTTGTGCTCTCAGAAGGAAATGTCACTGCAAATCAATGTAGCACAAATCAGTTCTTCTGACTGATTACCTTTACCATGTGATGAAGCATTTCCATCCTGCTCGGAGTGGTCCGCTCCACATCTGCTGGGGTGAAAAATGGATTGATGAGGATGAAAATGATGTAAATCATATGCTGTGGCCCTCGCAGTCACTATATCTCAACCCAGGCAGACACCTATGGGGGTTTTGGACTGATGTGTTGGACCGCACTGTCCACTACCGTCATCCAAACACCAACTGGTAGAAGATCCTTGTGAAGATTGGTGCTACATCATTCCAGGGTGGTTTCTGAGACTTTCTGCAGTTCTGGTGGACTGTGGTGGTCCTAGGCCTTACATCAGGCCACTTTAAATGTTTTATGTCCCATTCATTTCTCTTTTCTGCCATATTTAGTAAAAGTATTCCAGCTTGAGTAGGACTTCAGTAGATCCTGAAACAGTAGGTATTGAAAGTAATCTAACAATTCCAACCAGAGAATCCAAATTCTTGTGCTCCTAACCAGGTGTATGCTGAACACAGTGGATGGTCCCACTGATGCTGTGGAGGACTATCTCTGTGACCCGGAGGAAATGCCTGTGGGGACCCGGGAAAGCAGGCTGCCCTGCCCGGACGACTGCGTGCTGTCCGACTGGAGCCCCTGGACACCTTGTGAGCTGGTGAGAGCTGTTCTGGAATATCTACTGAACTATAGATTTAGGGTGGTAGTAAGTAGTGTGATGGAAATGCTAACTGGTTTGCTTTATGCTCCAGGTTTTTAATGGTTTTCAGTTAAGATTATTCCAGTTTTCCTTTGAAATTCCGTGGCTTCATGTCTTTACTGGATCATCTTTAAAGAAAAAAACAACACAAAAGATGTGCCATGTGCTGATCTCGCAGCATGAAGCTGAAATTCCACCTTAAAACAGCGCCAACAGTGGAACATCTCATTCCAAGAGCTAAGCTGGAGAATCAGTCCAGCATTGTTGGTGCATTGTTCTAAACAGAACATTTTCACACTGTTTTAGATAAAAACGAGGGAACGTGATCACAGGAGTGTAGATTGAGCTTCAGCTTGCTTGGAGTTTTCATTGGCACACAGAGCTGGACTAGATGCACAAACAGTGGCTTTAAGAAACAGCATGAAAAAGAAGATTCTACTGCTTTTGGAATTGAGTTTAAGTGTTACAGTAGAGAAAAGCAATATTAGTCAGTCAGCACTAAAATTATTAGCGTATAAAATTTATATATAAATATTATATTGATACCTGCATTTCTCTGAAGTTGACAAATGTTCACTCGACCACAGTTTAACATTTAAAACTGCAGTTACGTTCAGAATAATAGATGTTGACTCATTTCTTAATGGAAGAAAAATCATTTTTTGACAAAATAATAAAAAATAGGAGAATTGGTGAAATACCAAGTTAATAAGGAGGAGAAACGGTCTAATGCCTGTTTTTCTTTCTGGTACTGATTTTGATGACAAAATTCAGAGGATCATCTGATACTGATATTAAAATCCAGTACTGTATAATGATATCGAAAGGTATCGGTCGATACTGATACTGATATTAATACTGTGTATACTGTATCAGTCAATACTGATCATTTTTAAATCAGCTGTTTGAATCTTTGCATTAATTTCTCCTTCATATTTAATCTATTGATTTCTGCTGACATCACCCCAATACCCTGATATACTAATATCTCCAGGTAGTGCTCGCAATAAATTCCAGCTCAATCAACAGCGTCACTGGGGTTAAATTTAGCACAGAGTTGAATCTGTCAATGCAGGATAAAATAACAAGATCAGAAATTATAAAGGGGAGCGATGGACTGAGATTCCTTTAGCTTTTATGGGGATTTAAATGACAAATGCCGATGCTGAGTTCTCACCAGAACTGATTAGAGTAAAAAATAGACCAGAAGTAGCAAAATGTTCTCTCATGATGTCATTTCACGTGAGGCTGTCATCTAATCCCAGTCCTCTTAACCTCAATCAGGAATGGAGGAAGTAGCAGGGCAGTGTTTTTCCAATATCAGATATTGTTCAGGAGATCCCAGGCTAATCAAATTGATCTTCGTTTCTTTGTCTATAAGGACAAAAATCACAAAAATGTTGGAAATTGGGTTTTTCAGCTGAAAATGCAAAACTTTTGATGAGTTATTTGTGATGATTACATTGACAAGGATATTTAAAATACTTCATAGTAGACCAAATAAAATAAAAACCTGGATATTCTTCACTATTTTTGTTATTTGTTACTGTATCAGTATTATATGTGAATATCAGATCTAAGAGTTAAAACGAGGATATCTGTAAAACTAGAGGATATGTTTTGAGCTGCCACAGATAGGCTTGTGTATATGGTTTGTGATGGAATATGTCACAGCTTGAAGTTGCCATTTACAGTAGTGTAAATGGAGCCATGCATTTCACCAGGCCTTTCACTAATTGCTTGCTTCAGCCTTTCGCTCGTTGTGTTAACATTTTATTCTTTGGTCGATCTGCTCATTCCAGCTTATTCCAGTTTCCATTCAAAAAGCTCATGCTCCCAGTTCTTCCCCGGCCCCGAGAGGTTATTAATCACACACTATTCACTTTAAAGGCCTGACATTATGGCGGCTTGCAATCTGGCTCCGAGTGTGGAGTCTGCAGCTGACGCCCTATGTGTTATTCATGACACGAGTCGGGGAAGTTATTCCAGTGGCGATTCCCTCTGGACCCAGATCTCGGGCCAGCGGCTGGGCAAAGGCAAACATTAGCATTGCACCGGCCCGGGCTTCTCAAAGCCTGGCCCTCAGCCTCTTTCTCAAGCTCTCTCTCTTTCTCTTTTTTCTCTTTTTCCCTTTCCTCCTGCTCTCTCACTCTTGCCCCCTCTCTCTCGTTCTCATCTGGGTTATGACGTGAGGGATCTTGTTATTTTCAGGGCTCTAAATGACTCCGGCGAGATCCGCTGGCCCGCTGGGGTGTGGGGCAAAACAGCAGTGTGGAAAAAATTCAGAGTGACCCGTTTTGATGCTCTTAGTTCCGATGACACTCATTTGGCTGCGGGAAGATGAAAAGGGGAGCACTTTTTTCTGTGATCTGACACCACCAGACTCTTATCATCAGCTGCCGGGCACAGTTAAGGGTTATTCACAAGTGGGTATCTGCTGTGGTGTGGGTAAGCCAGCTAATGAAGACTGTGTGTGTGTGTGTGTGTGTGTGTGTGTGTGTGTGTGTGTGTGTGTGTCCCAAAGCCCTGCAGCGGTCGAGGCGACCGGCAGAGGACAGCCTATGCCCTCCGGCTGCCTAAAGAGGGAAGAGAGTGTCCTAAAAGCATGGAGACAGAGCCCTGCCTCCTCAACAGGAACTGCTACCATTACAGCTACAACATCACAGGTACTCAGAGTACGCTGTCACGCTGCTACTGCACTATGGAACTTTGATGGAGCTGCACAAGCGACGCGCACATAACAGTGCTTTAAACCTGTCTGCACCTTATTCTGCATGACCACAGTGAGGACGGACATCTTTCTTTACTTGGTGTTAAAGCGTAAAATACAACAGCAGATCTGTTGATATTGAGATTACAACCACCAGCTCCGGTAAAGCAGACACATCAGGTACACAAGTAGCTCGTACATCCTTTTAATTACTTAAAAGGGTTTACTTCTCCGAGTTGGGCGCAAAAGTCCCATTTCGGTCAAATGACCACTTCATTTCCATTATGCAAGTTAATTCTTGGAAGCTGAGAACTGCTGGATTTCATTCACTGTTAAGAGTTTCTATCAAACTGCCCTTTTAATAGGAGCAATGTTGAATATTATGCAAAAAAACAAAGTTTTATTTGTAAACATATACATAGTTTGGTTCATCCCATAGAGAGTAAAGTAAATTTGGCCTGATGATGTCATGCATATGCAAATTAGTGTTACATCGCCTGGCGACACGTGACGACGTTTTGCTTTTCTTTCTTTATATAATGCATTTCCGTCTCAAATGCATTATATAAGAGAAACCCTGTTTTGTCTGATTTCTGTAATAATAATGCTAAATGCAAGAACGCTACACTGGCACCTCTATGGGGATTACCACGTCTCCATACTGGATTTAATTCTGCTTATGAAAGCCCGGCACAAGCTTATATGAAGCTTGTAGGATTTTTTTCAGCCGATCTTTAAGTAAACACTTGAGCGTAATGCCAGACTTTGTAAATTACTGAAGGAATGAAACTGTTTGCACCCTGTCAGCTGCTTGGCAAAAACGTTTCAGCATGCATGGCTGCAGTTCAGCAGGCCTCAAAGGACCGAGCAATCTGAGTTTTCCTGTCGGACACTTCTGGTGTTCTTGTCCCAGAGGTACATGACCATTTTGGGCCTCATTGTTTGAGCATTATGCCTGAGATCATTACTGAAAAGCCTTTTAGTGGTGGAGCCTTTTAGTGGTCTCCACGTCCCCTCAGAGAGACACAGAGTACAGACTGAATATATCTCATTTAGCTCCAGCTCCAGCCCTGCTAGAAAGACACTCCGTCTAAAAAAGACCAATGCTGAAGTCCAACAAGAGACCACTGAATGATGGAAACTAAATTCCAGACATTCTTCCTATAAATGGTTTCTGCCACTGTGGACGTTCTGTACTCTGCTGTCCCATTTTAACCAGTAACCCTGAATGGCTGAAGTTAACAGTATGGTTTTTTTTATGAATGAGGGCTACTGATGAAGCGCCTCTTCTTCTTGGTGGGCTTGAAGTTCATCATTTGCATGTTCTTGAATGTTTGATTAGGGCAGTGTGATTGATGAGCATGGTCTCTCTTATGAGTGTGACCATTCATGTCAAAGTACCGAACAGGATTAATGCAGTTGAGTCTGAATGTAGGATGAAGGATAATCATTCAGAACTGTGTAATTGTGTGTGTGTGTGTGTGTGTGTGCCCTCAGACTGGAGCACATGCCAGTTAAGTGCCAACGCTGTGTGTGGAGTCGGACTGAAGACCCGCATGCTAGACTGTGTGAGAAGTGATGGAAAATCTGTGGACCTCAAGTTCTGTGAGGAGGTCTGTGTTTTATTATTATTATTATTATTATTATTATTATTATTATTATTATTATTATTATTATTATTATTATTATTATTATTATTGTTATTATTATTATTATTATTATTATTGTTGTTGTTGTTGTTGTTGTTGTTGTTATTATTATTATTATTATTATTATTATTATTATTATTATTATTAATAAACAAATAGTCACTTATCATGTTTAAGGAGGTAGTAACTTCAGTATCCTGTAGAATGATTGGGCTATAAATACCTGTGGGGTGTGCAACGGGATTCTACAATGGGAATGTCTCGTTCGATGTGTGTAAACCAGGTTGCAAAGCACGATTACGATTATTATTAAACACTGTTATTTTTAGTCTGTTATTGTTCTGTTATTATTTATAGATGTTATTTTCTGAGTTTCTGTTAGTCATGTGATAGATCTCATGGCTCTGCTTGTGAAAGTATTATCCCCCAAAGACAATCAAGAACCACGACAAAACCATTACAGCTGTAAACTGCTCAGTAAAGCACATCCACTTCCAGCTGTCTGCCTGTAGCTGGTGAATCAGCCGCACTGTTGTTGAAATGGTATCGTGACAAGACACTGTTGGAAAAAGGAGGCTATTTTGAGGCCTGTTAAATTGGTGGGAGAATGTGGTCAGGGTGACAGGCCTGGTGCAAGATCAGTCGAAGGCGGAAAAGTCACTTTAATTGGACCCTGTGGGTGATGGAGGAAAATCTGCAGCTTTGGCTGTGTTTTAGCCCTGTAACCCAGTTGCCCCAGCTAGCAGTGTGACGAGTTCTCTCAAGTGCTGGCTGGAGATCAGTGGCTGAGGCTGAGGCTCCGCTGGGAGAGAAGGAAACTAACTCTAATGCTGCTCTTTAGAAAGTGAGAGATGTTCCTCTGGCCAGCAGTGATGATGATGCAGAAGTATTTGTGTTTGCAGCTGGGCTTGGAGAGGAAGTGGCAGATGAATGCTTCTTGTACAGTGGAATGTCCAGTGAACTGCCAACTCTCTGACTGGTCAACGTGGACCGAGTGCTCCCAGACCTGTGGCTTGGAAGGTAAGTGCAATTACATTAATGAATGTTTACAAGATCGAATCATCCTGTTTCTCCTCTGCAGATACTATATGTCCGATTGATGAATTCATTCAGCTACGTTTAGTTGTACCTATTGCTGACACAGATGTGCAAATGCACACACAGCTTATGTTTTGGGGCAGCTGTGGATTGGTGGTTAGGGAAGCAGCCTTGTGAGTTTAAATTGTAGGCAGGACACACTTCTTTCCCCCGGATGCTCAATCTAGTATAAAGTGGAGACAGTTACTCCAACTCCAACCAAAAGCAGGATAAACTCTTTTAATTCAGCAGATGCCCTCAAACCTTTGTCCATACACCTAGTTTCCCTTTGGGATAAGATGTAATGGGATTTGTAATCCAGAACAGGGTTCTAGTATATGGAAATTATCACTGAAACTAGGTGGAATGGCCAGATTGGTCAACATGGACCACCTTGATGTATGTGAACTGTTGATACAGGAACATTTTGAGATGACTGTGAGCCACAGTCTACAAATTCCATTGGAATTTGGAAATGGAAATCTTCTGGGCCCAAGCACTGACCACTGTTATACAACCAAACATGCAAGGTAATGTTTTCAAAATGGCTTTGATTTATAATAGCTGTGAGGTCTTGACAGATTTGATACACGTTGACCTTTTGACCTTTCCATTTTTAACAATAATCCAGTAGATGTTGGAACATTGCTGTGAGAATCTGAGTGCATTCAGCCAAGAGACACTAGCAGTGAAAATGAATTCTGGAAGTTGCTCTGGAGAGAATCCTACAGCATTCTGCCTTCCGCACAAGGCACGGGGAACGTGATGGTGAGGAAGAGGCCTGCGGACCGTTGTGTCCCCTCATTTGCTTGCGAGGGGAGGAGGTGAAGCTGTTTGTCCCGTCGGTTTGGTGATAGAGCTGAGCGGCACGAAACAAAGAGGCTCAGAGCCATCAGGGAGACACGGAGCGCAGGGGATGAGTGTGCTCTTTTTAAGTGGGTGTGCTAATCCTGTGTATCGCTCTCGCCCTGACCGAGGAAAAGCAAGCATAATGAATACAAATTCAGCCAGGCAGAGAGAGAGACTGACAGGCTGCTGGGGAGTCAGAAGACAGCGAAGGGGATGAAGGGGGAGAATGGGAGAGAGAGAGAGAGACAGAGAGAGAGAGAGAAATTGAGAGAGCCAGACAGACAGAAAGAAGCAGTAAGCATCTATTGTGCAGAGTGCAAATGCTGGTAGGACTTACCTTATCTAACTCCTCCTTGCCTCAGTTGGAGGTTGGAGAACCGATGCGAGCAGAAGTGTGTTTCCAGAGATATGTTAGTGTGTGTAGGCTTCACATTGTGTGTCTGTAAATACAGCTTGGGTGTGTTTAACATTGTAAGACGCAAATCCTTCCGCAGGATCACAGACATTAATATTTTAAATATATTTCACATTGTAAAGGAAGAGTTTGGTGAGAAAACACATTCGCAGAACTTACTCCTTTCCCTCAGATATAGATCAGCCGAGTCTGTTAAACATTAAAATACTATTCCTAGATTATTTTAAAAGTTATTTTTAAGTGTTTTGGTTGCATAACAATGACTTGACTAGTACACTTTACTGGTTATACTATCAAATTCAGCTTTTTTAAGTGTTATTTCTTTAAAATGTTTAATCAAGCAAAATGGATTTACATTTCTTGACACTGTCAGGCATCTGCATTATTTATTCAAACAAGTCATTTAATAGTTGATTAGTTGGTGACATCATGCATGTTTCCCATAGTAACCAACCCAGAGACATCATAAACATGGAGACCAGTCACGGGTTGACATTTGAATGGAATCAGGTCTGATTACAGAAAACGTCCCACCAAAAAAAATTCTTTCAAACTAAAAGTTGAAATTACTATGACTTGGCTGACATTTATCTTTTATGCAGATTTGAAAAATTGAGGGAAAACCGATTTACGTTTGGTATATTTTATCACTGCACATCCTTGGTTTTAAATTTTGCCATGAAAATGACATTCATTCATATTTTATATCAGCAGAAAATGTCAAACGGGTTCATGTTTATTGTCTTCATTGTTAGCATGCAAAGGCTGAATACAATTTAAAAGCTGTTTGCTACTTAAGATTTACTTTTTGCCACATTTACTATATATATATGTATATAATTATATAATTGTCAGATTATTTAGCTACTAAATGTGCATACTTGCATTATTTGTCTTCATTATATATTGAGACAAGCAAAATAATGTGCATTAGCTTTTGATACACAATTTATGTTTCTTATTTATTGAAGGAATCAAAAGTTTCTGCATTATTTTGAGAATCACAAAAGTTCTCTGGATTATTGCTTGAATTTCTCTTTAGAAAGTGATATAAACAACCAAAAACATCTCTACATCTAGAAAGTTCAAATAAATTATATAAAATAAATATTTGTAATTATTAAGAAAACATTCCTCTGCGTAGAAGACTTTTTTCCCCTTTATCTTTATGCTGAAACCTCCAGACGAGTGTAAATAATGGAGGCGTACGTATCATCACACACTTCCCTGATACCTTATCATCACCCACCTGTTTGAGCTGCTCAGTGCTTACACTCACGGATTTCATGTTTCATATTTTAAACTTTATATAGCACATTTATATGGCACAAAGCAACCGTACAGTAATCAAAATTAATAAGACGATCAACAACTCATTAAAACATGAAGGATAAAGACATGATAGCCATTCACTTGCTCAGCCTCTGACCGCACAGCAGCTCTCGGCTGAGTTTATTTTGGTGCTGGACTCACTCTCAACCCAGCAGTTACATAACACTGCTGTGCCTGATAGGCTGGTATCAGCACCACACACACACTGCACCGTGAAATGGGCTATAACTGCACACCTATAGAGTGTTAGTTGGACTGAGCGAGGGTAATTAAATTATTCATTTAATGTTCTGGACTTTATGATGTGCTGTTTTCCTGGATGCACTTCTGCGAGGGTACTACCCGGAGTAATTGAAATTCCGTGTTGGTACTACAGATACGTGTGATATGAAGAGACAGCAGCTCTCCATAACTGACACGAAGAAAGGAAAACACATTCATAGACAGTCAGTGTGGACAGTTTCTTCATCGCACTTTCTTTAATTATGCTCAGAGCTGTTATATATTTAGCTGCAAGAAATGCTGTCTCATCTTCCTTCCTCGGTACACCAGCGGCTTTTCAATATCCCAGGTCCCTGTATCTCTCACACACACTCTAAACCTGCATCACGATGGGAGTAGATACAAAAATAGAGGACTGCTCACTCTCTGCCATTACAAACTTATTCTATTACCTGCGCTCATACTAACTGTTGTATGTACCATCAGCCTGAAACACCTGGTACCATGGTGCTCGTGGTACTCACTGGTACTCATCTGACCACACCATCTTGACAGTCCTCTAAAGTCCAGATAGCAACCTTACTAACCAAGGTGAGGTACTGTGTCAGGTGTTGTGGTGTTAACAGGGGCATTCTTGTGGATCTTCTGCTCCCATATCTCATGGAAGCTACTTTGAAAAATTCTAAATTCATGATGGAATGCAATGCAGTTTTACGTTTATTGGGGAAAACAGGTACAGGTGAAGGAGGCTCTAGTACCCTGTTGGACCTCTTGCATGGATGTAGATTTCGTATGACATCCTGCAGCTCATTCATCCGCAGATGTTGCAGATCCTGTAGATCCTGCACACTCATAGCTGCCGAAGCTGGCATCCCAGCTGCTCCCATAAATGCTGGATTGGTGATAACCAAGAATCTGGTGGAGACGTTCCTGGGAAACCCTTGCTGTGTGTGGGAGCATTATCCTGCTGAAAATGCTAGTTGGAACCCCTCCCATGTGATGTCACTTCATATCACTGTTAGGGATGACTGGCTGTCACATGTGATGGTTCCCCAGATCATCACACCAGCTGTTGGGGCAGTGTGTAGCTCCACAGCAAAGGTAGGATTGAAGTGCTCACCGTGAGGCATCCATTATCAAACATGACCATCATCAGATCCCAAACAGAACCTGGATTCAGAATTAAAGATGGTACAGTTCCAGTCCATTGAAGTATAGGTTTCTCATTCATGACACTGCAAATGAAGGCGACGCTGGCTCACTGTCATAATGAAATTTTCATCCTGCTTCTCTTGGTCCAATGAGAATGAAAGTCTGTTAACTGGGCAGAATGTCTTCGAGTGTGACGTAGAAGCATGCAGTCAGGCATACAGTCAAAGTACCTCACCAAGGGGTACACTACCCAAAAGTGTCCTGAGTGCCTTTTTATAGGGCTGGGAAACACTTGCTGTAAGGATTTACATACCTGACAGGATCTGTCGGAGACGCCATGAATCAAGCTTTAATAGCAGCAAGACAGAACAAGACAGAAGCCACTCGATTTAAAAAGCATATGAAGGAGTGCTTGACGTCTGGAAACAAGCATTGTCTGCTCTGATGAGAAAAAAATTGAACTCTTTGGGGAGAAGAGCAAGCAACTCTGTCTGCTGGAAAACATACCCTGCACATCATCCGGTTAATGCTAACTCTAACAGAGAAACATGGTGGTGGTAGCATTGTGCTCAAGGGGTTTTGTGCTGTTTGGCAAATTTTAAGACTGAAGGCTGAACACTGGTACACTGGTGTGTGTTGCTTTAGGGAGGATGTCTCGGAGGCGACTAGTGGTGCAGGCATCTCGGGGGGATGGCCGGCCATGTCCAGCTCAGATGGAGCAGTGGAAGCCATGTCCAGTACGGCCGTGTTACCGCTGGAACTACAGCCCTTGGTCCGAGTGCAGAGTGGAGGTACTGTACACATCTGGTTCTACATTACTCTTTATCATTCTCTCTCTCTCTCTCTCTCTCTCTCTCTCTCTCTCTCTCTCTCTCTCTTTCTCTTTCTCTCTCTCTCTCTGTATTTTACACACTTGTTTCTACCTTGATCTCTTCTCTTTCTGGCTTTCTATCCCATATTCTCTCTCTCTCTCTCTCTCTCTCTCTCTCTCTCTCTCTCTCTCTCTCTCTCTCTCGCTCTCACTCAGCAACTCTTTGATGAATGAATGTGTTTTGATGTAAAATCCAGGGTCTGCCTCTGCTGATGGGAGCACTTCAACAAATCTCTTGAGGCCAGAACGACAGAGCAAGAAAAGCTCTGCCATTTGCATCACAAACAAGGAAAAAGAGGAACAGAGAGAAGAATGAAGGCACTTTTTCATTAATGCTTTCTCCATGCTGATGATGGGCTGTGTGTTTTCTCTCTGATCTGCAGGGTCTCTGCATAACCACAACTAATCACTCCTGCTGGAGCTATTCAGAAACTCACAGCTCAATCCTGACTCTGTGTGTGTGTGTGTGTGTGTGTGTGTGTGTGTGTGTGTGTGTGTGTGTGTGTGTGTGTGTGTGTGTGTGTGTGTGTGTGTGTGTGTGTGTTGTAGGAGGTGGTGTGTGGTGAAGGTCGGCGCTTTAGGAATCTGTCCTGCTTCGTGTCAGACGGCTCCAGAGACGTCGTAAACAGTCTGGTGGATGAGGATCTGTGTGCTGGACTGGAACCGGCTGTAGATGGTGATAAAAACATTATTTTGGAAGAGGCCTGCACCTTACCCTGTCCAGGTAACACCTGCCACTTTATTAGAAACACCTATCTTGTGCTTCCTCTCACTGGCCGTTTGTGTTTCTAACGCTTGGAGCTACAGTCTCTGTATGTATGTGTTATAAGAAATCTCATGTCATGTTCATCCTCACTCTTCGCCCCTTCTTAGGCGACTGCTACCTGATGGAGTGGTCAGACTGGAGCCCGTGCCAGAGTGTGTGTGTGAAGAGTCAGCGGCTGGATTTCAGTGCAGTGCAGGTCCGTTCCCGTGCTGTTGTTGCTCAGGAACCTGAAGACATTGCCCAGTGTCCGACCAGGAGTGGCAGTCCCGGCCTTGTCCTGGTTAGTGATTGTTTCACACGTGAAACCCTGCCTTACATTACACACAGAATGATTCTGATTGGTCCAGAGGGGTAGTGAGCCTAATTCAACCATTTGGGCTAAGTTCAGACTGCGAATAGCGTCCCAAATCCGACTAAAGCTGCTTTCCTGAATGCATTACTTTCATTGGGATACACATTGCAGCCAGTTTCAGTGTCAAGCAAAGCAGTAAATAGAGTCCACCACAGGGTCATGTCAAATTGAAATGTGTTCTACTTCTGTACGGCATGCATCGTCCACTTAGTGTGGACAGTAGGAGAGCAGAGAGCTAGAAAAACTACAAAGTACCTCCCCAATTGTACCTTGCCCAGCACCACATTCCGCAAGTGGTGTTGACAGCAGCTTTGGTTCATCAACTCCTGCACTAAAGACCCTTTATCTGTCCTGCTCTTGAGGGGCAGTAGCAGTTTTATTTGTTTACACTGCATGCACTCTGGTGCTCCTCTCAATGAAAGAGATTTGGAGAGTGTAACCATAGTAACAGGCATTTTGATGACACGTCTGTATAAAGTTGAGTTAAAAAGAGAGAGGCACATATGCAGATCAGATTTCAGAACCACATCAGCCATAGCATTAACACCACCGACAGGTGAAGTGAAAACGATTGTCTGTCTTCATCGAGAGAAGCAACTGTCTGGGAGTGTTGAAGCAGGAAAAAGTGTAAGAGTCTGAAACACTTTGACATGAAACGGTCTGTGATGTTCTAGATGTCTAGGTCAGAACATCTCCAAAACGTCAGGCAGGTTTTGTGAGGTGTTCCCAGTATGCAGTGGTCTGTATCTACCAAAAGTGCTCCAAGGAAGGATAGCTGGTGAACTGCTGACAGGGCTGGCAACTGACCCAAGGCTCATTGATATGACCCATGGGTTCCCAGCTCACAAGAACAAATCTGCTTTGAGACATTCTGGCCGGATACCATAGGACACCTTTGGAGGTCTGTTGGAGTCCACAGCTGAATTAATTAATGTTACCTTTGGTACTAAAACCCTTCAACCATCATCCAACCACCAATGACCAAAGGGTCTCTAGCTCTAGATGGTTATTCTAGGTTAGTCAAGTCTAGACTATGGTATGATTTGGCTTGAGTCTGATGATTAACTGGTCTATGATCCTGGCCAGCTTGACCATCATGTCCAGCTAAACCATCCAGCTTAACTCCACCAACAGGTGTTATCCCATGATTTGCTATCCATCAACTTGTCTACAATCTTCTACAGATGTTCTAAAAGAGTCCTTTAGTTAAGACAATGTTTGTATATAGGACCAAACCACTCAAAAGTGTCGTTTGAACTTTACATGTTTCCTTCAAATACTAGAAAAAAAGCTCCAGAATGGCATCTTTGGAGAAGGAAAAATGTAACGTTCAAAAGATTGTATTCCCGGTCATTTTGGAGCATTTCTATTGGTCCATTTATAAGACAGACCAGACATGTCAATTCAGTCTGTAATGTTTTAGTGGACAGTTTATCGCAAACACAGTCACAGAGGCTCCTGTGAAGAGATTTACCACAGAACCTCATGTAGCGAATCCCATGAGACAGGGCTCCAGACACTTCTTACAGATTTGCTGCATTATGAACAAATCTACATTTTCTTTATAACTGGAACATTCCACATCAAATAAGCCTGACTGATTTACTGATTATTATGATACATTCTAAAAAACATGGTGGAACTTCCCTTTAAAACCACTAATTGCTAAACCACATCACAGCTTGAATGCAGCATGAGACAGATAGTCGTTGATGATATTTTAGAGAGTATGATTAAATATTAATATCAGGCTCTTAGTTTGGGGTAATAATGCTGCTATTTGTAGAATAGTTCTATTCGGACCTTGTGTGAGTCACACAGTCCACTATATTATATTTAATGAGCATCACAGGACAATGTGCCAGCGGTGACAATATGTCCCGCTCTAATTGCATAATTCTTTTCAAACCAAAATATCATTATTTCTAGAGGGTTATAAAGTTGGTTAGTGTCTTCTAATAATTTATGAGTGGTTAAGCCATGTATTACACACAACTGAGGTTTAGGTGGAGGTGGCAGTGTAACTTCAGCAGCAACTCCAACTCATTCCATTTTACTGATTTCTTATCCCGTTTGAATTGAAACATGGGTTTTATAGGCGTCCTGTAAAATTATATTACTCCACCTCTCCAGGTATAAATGCATGAATGAATGAATGAATGAATGAATGGATGAATGAATGAATGAATGACTCAACCAGTGAGAAGTGACAGCCAGTTGTGACCGTCCACCTGGAGGGGGGGTGGGATTAGCCTGATATCACCCGATATCCATGTTTTTGGAATAAACTGTTACTCACTACTCGGTTTGAACACGTTCACTCCCTAGGGTTTAGAATCTCACTTAAAATGTCTGAATTGAACTACCGGGGTGATTGGAATGCACCTAGTGTAATCACTTGAAAAGATGTTTGATGTAACGCTGGCATGTTCTGACTGAGGGAAACATTCTCTTTATCTCTGCCAAAGAATGTCCCTTTAGGCTACTGAGAAAGTGTGATCTGATTGGTCTGACTCACATTATATCAACAACTGAAATACAGCAAAAATGGAAATGCAAGGATTTTGCATGACCATGACAGTTTGTTGATATATAGGTTCTTGGTTCTGTAGATGATCTGCAAGATGATCTATAGATGATGATGATCTGAAAGGGTGGAACTTTTGTCAAAGGTCAAAGAACTCACTTCCAGCACTTCCTAGAGCTGTTTTTGGCTTGGAATGTAAGTACTGATGGTACATACTGGTGTTTCCTAGTTAATAACCAGTAAAGCAGGTCAGCTGTTCTTTCTCTGTGAGAACATCTATGGGTTGTTTATCATTCTCATAGACAGTTCTGATCCAGATTCCAGTCCTCCTGGCCATGTGGTCATAGTGATAAAGACTCCAGAGGTAAAATCCTGATCCTAGATCACGGCACGTCTGATAAATGATGCCTGTTGTCTCTTTCTGAGAAGGGAGTCATAGATTCTGAATATTACTTGCACTTTAGACGTTTGTAGCCACATGCATAAATATGTATGACAGTGAGTTTGGTGTGGCGGTATCAAGGGCATTCGATCACTCAAAGCCCATTTACTACAATGCACCTTTATGTGTCTTGGATTCTTGTCTCTGCAGGCGGTGTTTCCCGGTATCAAGTGGTGAACACTCTCCTCGTCTGGTCTGGTGCGGCGCTCAGGCGAATAAACGTCACAGGTACAGCACTGCACTGCACAGACTGTGGAAACCAGGTCAACAAAGAAATCTGTCCCAAATGCTCCATATTCACACACAGTAGCAGTCTAGGGTATGGACTGGTCTGACTGAATGTAGGGTTTTTACTAATAACTATTTTAACAGACAAATCTATCCGTTTTTGAAATTAATAATTGATTATTCAGATTATGAATTGCTTAATTACCAAATAATGTTAATAACTTTCATGCTCATATCAAAGGATGTGAAAAATAGAGACAATACAATAAAACAAAATGTTTCTTTAATTTTTCAGATAAAAATGTGAGGCACTAATTTTAGCTTTCAGATTTAAAGTTTTGTTATGGCTGTGTTTGTATTTGGGACTTTTAACTTGACACAATTTGGCCACAGACACAATACTGCAATATTGTTAACCCAGAGCCTCCTCTACTCACAGCTCTATTTGTTGAAGGGCAGAACTTTACCCCAACCCACAAACTGATTGGCTCTTTTTGCTGAAAGGCGTAGCTTTTAACCCTTAGATTGTCTTTTTGGCAATTGGTGTTTTGACCCAGTTTACCCCCTACCAACCTCTACTCCTAATCTGGCCCAGTTTACATGATCAGGAAAATCCGCAACGGTGAGTCTGCTAATGCTAAAAATATGCTAATGCTAATAATAAACAGCTTGTCTATTTCTGCTTTCATGTGGGATCGTGAAAATGAGTAGTACATATTAACTGCAGGTGCCATTTATTACATCATTTTGCCAAGAATGTATAGAAACATGAGTGGAAATTTCTAAAGTGTTGTTAGATTAGCTGTTTGCTTATAGCACTTCAGACCCACTGTACTACCACAGTTTTTCCTGACCAGGAATATCAGGCCAAACACACCATGTGACGCTTGCAGTGCTGCTCATCCACTGGCTTCACATAGGCTCTGAAAACCTGAAGCCAAATCAGTAACTTGCAGAAAAAACTCCATAAAACAGATTAAATGTAATTTGGTTTGCATTGCCAAAACGGAGAATGTTCGATCCACGTATGACAATTTGTACAAAACTCTGTCGATTATTCATTGCACACATAATAGCTGGTGATTTTGCTTTATCTTTTGTTTAGGAATTGTGTTTTTTTAGTAATTGCACAGAAAACAATGCAAACTGACTGAGGAATGCAAGTGTGGAACCATTTGCATTTCTGTGGAGTTTGAGAGTTTGAGAGCTTCTGTTAAGTTTCCAGCTATTCTTCACTCCTGTGTCTTGAAAGTAAGACGCCATTGAGATGAATGCTATTCACACCCATTCAAGCACACTTCTTTTCTCTGTTGTCTATTGAATAGTTTGCACCGTCACAGAAAAGCACTTTTCTAGACTGCACTTTGAAAAAATGTCAAGAACTAGAACTGAGCATCTCAACTCAGCTGACCAATCAGTATCAAGCCTTTTTTTTCTAGTCACTCATCCAACAAGGGACAGCTAGGTTTGGCTGATTTTTAACACCCACAGCTTTGCAGCTCTTAACATGAATATCTGGATGTGAAAAAATGTTTCCCATTCGTTATTATATCCACATTATTATTCATGTGATGTCTGTAATTTGAGACTATGGCTAAAATAAATGGTTGGGAATAATATTGGCATGGAACCCTCATTTTAGGAAAGTCAAACTTGTAAAGTTATTGCTTTGGGTCCCATTAAATGACTCTGAGGCAATCTGGGACACCATTTCTTCAGTTCAAGGCTGTCTGAGTGAAGCTGAAATAGTAAGAACATAAACCAAAAGAACCACGCACCACCACTCTGGAGTCCACAAAATCTTCCTGAAGGGGTTTTTACATTCAAACAAGGGTTTTGATTTGTTTCTAGCATTTTGCTCTGAACATTTTCCTAATCATTCTTGTAATCTGGTGTATGACAACTTCTCCTGCTTTGTAGGCATCAGTTATTTTATTCTTCAGGGTGCTAGGCAGCTGCTTAGAGGAGTCAGATTATTCACAAAGCTTAGCATCACCTGCATGACTTTTCCCTTGATGTCTGTGAACAGAAGTTTATTGTCCTAACAAGTGAATTATGGTCTGAGATCTTGGTGAAAGTGCTCATATGTTTTGACTAAAAAAGTGTCCATGCTTTTGCTGCATTACCCAGCAGTACAGAGCTGCTTTAATACGGTGATAGAAAAAACACGGAAAAGTAACACACGGAAAGATCCAGTTCCACATACTGTGACCGACACGGCCATAGACACACAACAATTATTCTGACATCAGGTTTTATAGGGACATTCCCAAAGGGCATGAGTTTGAAAGGGACATTCCCAAAGTCTCCGAACATTTTATAGGGTTTTAGCTGTTGTTCTATAATGCAGAGAAATAAAGACCCTTCATCAGCTGGTGTCCAAACTTTTGACAAGTATTGACATTGCAGTGTTTGCTCAGATCATGTTGCCCTGCTGCCCACTCTAGATAACCAGCACAGTGGTGTGTGCAGCATCTGAATGATGGTCTGATTCTTCGTTTCTGCCTGTTTTTTGACCTACAGGAGGATGCCCCCCCAGCAGCCTGCCTGGAACAGAGGGGGCGTGTGACCCACCTTGCAACAAGTTGCGTTCGTTCTGCTCTGAGGTAAGACGCTGCTGGATTTCAGGGGCAGCTGCATTTTGTGACGGGTACCAGATGTACCAGATCGTTTTCCATTGGGGTCATTCAAACCGCACTCAACAGTGGTCAGAGAAGCATCTGCTTCTGTTGATAACAAATGTAACTGTGTGAGAGTGTGTCCTGTCAGAACAAGTGGATATAAAATACTCTCTCTCTCTCTCTCTCTCTCTCTCTCTCTCTCTCTCCTCTCTCTCTCTCTCTCTCTCTCTCTCTCTCCTCTCTCTCTCCCTCTCTCTCTCTCTCTCTCTCTCTCTCTCTCTCTCTCTCTCTCTCTCTGTCACCCTTGCCCTCTCTTGCTCTGTTGACTGAGAGATAATATTCCACAGCTGACAGTATTACAGAGTGTGTTACAGAAACGTGTGAACCATCTATTGTTCCCCACCCTGTTAAAGACCCATCATTTCTCTAAACTCTTCACAATCTCCAGACCATCTTAATGAAAAACCATCAGTTACGGAACGTTAAATAGAAATTAAGTTCTTTTTGATGAGTTTTTTTTTTTACCTGGGAAAGTAAGATCTCATCCAGTCACAATGGGGATTTTAAAAGTGTTAGAACAATTATGGCCAAAGTAGATCTAGATACTATCTGGATCTGAAGTGTATTATAACCTTTAGAACTCTAGTCCAATTTTATGGGATGTTTTGTAGTTTGACATACTTTCATTCACCAAAATAATAGATTTATTGGGGGGGTTTTATTGGATCCTAAGCAAATTTTTCACTGAAAATTTTCCCTTAAGATGTAAAAATGAACAGAATTGAGATATTTGTATGAATTTGATGGTTTGATTAAAAAAATATTAGCACTTATTTTATTTTCATTTTGTTTTTGCTTATAGGGACTAAAACGCTTTATATTTCTGAAATCCTGTTTGAAATTGATCATTCAGAGTGTTTTGATATTTGATATTATATTATATTGTAAGAAGTTCTTCAACATACTTGACACTATTTGGTAAATTTAAAGTTACTGTTTCACAGATTTACTGTGAGGTAGAAGTTGGTTATTGCACATTCTATAATAGTTTATCCTAGAATTAGTGCATACATTAATAGAATAGAACTTTATTGATTCCTTGGGAGGGTTCCTTCAGGGAAATTAAGGATTATTGCATAAAATAAAGTATATGTTGGCCACTTGAGAACAAATAGTACAGTGAAGAACAAATAGAACCAAGGTGGAATGTAACATTGGAACAGTGAGTTCTATGGGAGTCAGTGCCAGTGAAGTCTTCAGTTCACTTCTATTGAGCTTAGTGTTCTGTGAGAGTTCTGACATGAGATTGAAGATAATCGCATAGAGATGGCAAAGACAACCAGTTCCCCTTTTGTGTTGGACACCGGAGTGGTGGGCATCCTCTGCCATGCACCTATTCGTTTTTAGGGACTCAAACCAGCAACCTTCCACAACCTGCTCCATGCAAATTCACTGGGGGAAAACAGGATTTTCCAAAACTGGACTGGAATGGAAAACTGGAAAATGATTGGGAGATCCAGAGGAAATAGTATTCATAACAACTGTACAAGACCTGGCTGACCAAAACGGACCTCCATCAGATAAACAGCAGTTAAAGCTTTCATCTTTAAGAGAGAGGAGAAAACCACCTCAGTCCTCATTTAGGATGTGAAAACATCCTCAGGTGTTTGTGCTCACCCTTCCACTGACAGAAGACCAAGATCAGAAGATCTAAAGCTCTTCCTGAGAAACGCAAACAGACAAGCCAAACTGCTGTGCAAGATTTCCTGCTGATTTCTGCAGAAACACTGAAAGTGTGGCTCTCCTGAAAAGAGTCGGAGCTCTGCTGAAGGTAAAGTTAGAGCTCCAAACATCTGATATTAGATTTGTTGTTCAGTCTTCCGTCAAGAGACGTGAAGAATTTGTATTTGACGGGAAATGAGACTGGCATTTTCACAGTGCTTTCTGATATACGAGTGTTAATGGACACATCAATTCTGAAATGCCTGTTCCAGCCTCCAAAGCCCCCAATATGGTGTAGGCTGATGATTAAGCATGTGTCTATGCTGCCCCCTGCAGGAAGGCCTGTGTGTGTGTGAAGAAGGCTACACTGAGGTAATGACTCCAGAGGGCCTGCTGGATCAGTGTGCTGAAATCCCTGTGCTGGAGATTCCCACAGCAGGAGACAGGAATGCAGATGTAAAGACCAGCCGTGCCGTGAACCCCACTGCCCCCACCACGGAGCAGCCGGGACGACCTGGACGTACTTGGTACCTGCAGCCCTTCGGACCTGGTAATAACCTGGTATTTGGCTCATGGGATAAATTCTTACCTATTAAATATGAAAATATATTTCAAATATATATTCATCAATATAATTTATCCTTTAAACGTAACAGAAGAGAAGTACGAGCCCATTAATACATTATCTTTTCACCAGGACGTTAAATTGTATTTTGTATAAAAAGCACGGGGCTGTCTGATCTAAACCTCAAACATTAGTTTGGTTTGCTCTTGATTGTTGAAGTGGGATCACCATGGTACTGAGTACCGTACTCTGCGGACATACTGTAGATTAGAGATTTCTGGGGGGAAACGGCAGATTGACGTTGACAAATAGACTTTTGTTGACGCCTCAAATGACTGTAAAGCAAATCATCACTGTCCAATGAACAGCACCGAAACTCTCCATTATGTCCGTTTGTCCGTGTGGGGCTCTTTTGAGGAAATTAAATAAAGAGTAAATAATAAAAAGGAGGTTAGGTCAATCAGAATCATGAGCAGTCCAGTTTGGCCAAGTTATCTCCACAAACGAAAGACGAACTAAAGGCTGTGCAGTGTGTTATTAGGTCAGGGATCAGGTTTCCTCAACAGCTCTGACATTATTGCTTCTGGCTTTCCACAGATGGGAAACTGAAGACTTGGGTGTACGGCGTGGCCGCAGGCGCATTTGTGCTCCTGGTCTTTATAGTGTCTATGATCTACCTAGCATGGTAAGACCACAAGTCTTCCTTTAATCCATCATCATCATCAGTATCATCGTCAGTGTCATCATCATGCCATCAGTATTAGTAGGGGTGTACATTTCTAAACTCAATTTCATTAGTTCTTTCAGAGCATCTATTTGGGTCCACTTCAGCAGATCAGATGTACTGGAGGTTTATGTTTGTAAACAATCTGAAGTCTTAATTTAAAGAGGTTGTTTTGTAGAATATATTACAGTTAGTTACACACACACACACACACACACACACACACACACACACACCACACACACACACTACCAGTCAAAATTTTAGAACACCCAATATGGGTTCTGAAACCTTTGACCTCTAGTGAACATATATTATGCAGAGGCATGTTGTTAATCAGCCAATCAGATCACAGCATGATGTCAGAAATTGATTTCTTTCACTGGTTTACAATCAACCAACATTTTGACCACCTCCTTGTCTTGCACGTTGGTGGTCCTGTGGGGTCCTGACTTTTAAAGATCAGGTTGAAAGACGGCTTATAAGGTATGCAGAGAAACTAATGGACCGCAGTCTAATTATAGAACTGTGAAGTGCTCCTGTGTGGTCAGTGAAGCTGATAAAATGGACAGTGAGAGTAGAAACTAGGTGGTCATAATGTTGTGGTTGGTTGTAAACCAGTAAAACAAATAATACTTTTTGCTGTGATGTGACCTTTTGAGAGTGTGTGTGTGTGGGTGTGTGTGTACTGTCTGAGTGTCTGAGAGAGCAAATAGGCCATGCTCTCTTTGGGAGGGTAGATGGCGCTCTCACTCCACATCACTCCCTGTGTGATGCTGGTCAGCACAGGTGCATTGGTTGATGCAATGGTGACAGTTTGAAAAGAGGCATGTGCTTGTTTTCACACTCCTAGTGTTGGGAGCATCACATTTGATTGGGGGGAAATTGGGTTAAAATATAATAAATAAATAAATAAATAAATAAATAAATAAATAAATAAATAAATAAATAAATTATACAAACATATGAAATGATCAGAAATTCAAAGACAAACTCTGAATCGAATCATATCAAATCTGAAAGTATCGGTACACCCCTACTAACCATTACTGTCATCATCATCTTCATCATCAGTTCTCACTCATCTTTTGTTTTCATTTTCCCTGCCGACACCCCTGGTTTGGTTATCTCCCTCTTCTCCACCACCACCTGCCTGAGCAGCAGTTACTGTGCCATGCGCCGTTCTCTGGAGACGCCTGACTCTGACCACTGCACTGAAACATGGATGGGCCAGGAGGTCCATGAACTCACCTACACCTGCCCCGAGTGCCAGCAGTCTCAGTCCAGTGCCAGTTAGGAGGTCACTTTACTGACCTCCTGACCCAGTGCCTTGCCCCTGTGCCTGAGCCAATGTGCCTCCTGCTGCGCTGGCTCACTGCCCACCACTGATGGAGTTGATGATGCCTGCAGAGTACACTGCAGGCCCTCAGGAAGCACAATGCTGTCGGTACAATATCAGTAAGACCAGATATTTGCTTTAATTCTAGACATTAATATCAGTTCATTGTTTAGGTTTTCCTGGCAGAGATGATGCTGAATTTATTTACGATTTTGAGACAGAAAAACGTGAACATTTTAGCACCACACGAAAAGACCCCCAGTACTGAAATATGGAGGAGTGGAACTGTCCAGCACTTTTGGGATGAGTAGAGAAGTCGGGGATGTATTTTACTGATCATCACTGAAGGCAATCTTAGATCTGGCAGGAAGTCTTCCCTGGACAGTAGAGACAGTTATCTCAGCACTTTTTAAAGGAATGAATAGGTGTCCCAATACTTTGGCCTATATAGTGCATATAATTTGACTCATTATTAACATTTATGCTTCAGGGCAATACATTCAGGATGTTCCTATTGACACTGGTATTGGCAGATATCCATATTGCCCCAACAGTTTGTAAGTGTTTGCCAACTCCCAGTTGGCAGTAGTTACAAGGATTTATCCAAATAGCTTTAATCGTTCACCGAGAGATAAAGGTTTTAGAAAGGCTTCATTGTGTAATGCCACGAGGCTCTGTAGAAAACCCTTCAGCAGAACATTTTTGTAAATGAGATAAAGTTTGGAAAGTCCTATTAACCATAAGAAAAATGTGCTTCTGAAAAGCTTCTGAAAAGAAGAAGAAGGAGTGTCTGTTGGCAGTGTTCGCTCACTGACAAAATAGAACACGTCCAGATAGACATGTTTGATCAGCTTGCACTTCTGTCTTAGGCAGTTATGTCTGGGGTAGCCATGGCCTGGTGGTTAGGGAACCAGCCTTGTAACTGGAAGGTTGCCAGATCAAATCCCTGGACTGTCTGTACATGGCTGAATTCCTTGAGCAAGCACTTATCTCCCCAGCTCCTCCCTGGCCACAGTGGATAGGGTTCACTGCCCCCTAGTGTATGAATATGTGTGGATGGGTTAAATACAGAGGATTCTATATACAAAATTACCAGATTGCAACACTTCCTTGGCCTGCCCGGTTGCCAGATTTATCACCAATCAAGCGTTTTTGGGGACAGCTGGGATGCCAGCTTTGGTAACCAAGAGTGTACAGGATCTACATGCCCTGCTGCAACATCTGTGTGCAAATATGTAGCAGGATGCCATAGAGAACCTCTATACCTCCATGCCTCCATCTCAACAGGGTTTGAGAGGATACCAGAACCTAAAGTTTTCCTGAGTAAACATTCATTTGATTCCAAGTTTTGTCAATGAGTGTATGTATGCACTTCTATAGTACAAATGAATACTGAATAGTGAATAGTCTGAAAGCCAGGCTCAAAGCGCAGGGTCGGCCAGGCCACAGCACTGCCTTGCTCAAGAGCCTAACAGTGGCAGCCAAATGGACCAAGGCACTGTAATGAATTACCCAGGGCTCTAACCAATGAGCCAATACAAATGAAGAACTTTCAGCTTTTAGGAGGCCCTTCACATTCTCACATCTCTTTTTTAAACATACAGTAGCTCTGTAGAAAACAAAGTATCACTCATAATAGTGGGTGGGAACAGTCAGTGCTGTGTACTGACAAACTCAATCTAACAGGCACAATTTCCTGACCAGTATACCATTTTAAAACATCCATACAACAGCATGACCAGTATCACTGTCTTTATTTAATTCAATAGACCATCCAGATGTTTGACCTATAATTCCATCCATACATCATCTCTTGTTCATTATTTTGCCCATATCATTTATATTTGTCTGTAGGCTTCAGATACATACCATTTGAAAACTGCTGTGTCCAAAAGTATCCAGACACCCAGCCACAGGTCACCATGCCCAATGGCAGCCATCAGCTTGAAAGATATAAAGCCCCCAGCATTGGGCTGTGGACTGCAGCGCTTCTCTGTAGCACTGAATTTCCATCCAGCACCTTTAAGATGAGCTGGACTGATAATCCAAAATCAGTATCTGATCCCATTCATGTTCTTCAGTCTGAATGCAATCAAACACTCACAGCCATGTTCCAGTATCTACTGTTAAACCCTCCCAGAACAGTAAAGGCTGTTACTACAGCCAGATGGGACATAGTCCCTATTAATATTCTCGATTTTAGAAGCAATGAACCCTCTCAGGGTGGTGCAGGTGTCTACAAACTTTTGGACATGCAGTGCTCATTTTATTTCTAAGTGTGAAAGAAACTTGCTTCCATTTTGTTTCTTCAGCAAAAAGCCAAAGAAACCGCAGCGAAGACAAACCAACAACAACAGGCTGAAGCCCCTCACTCTGGCCTACGATGGTGATGCTGACATGTAGCCCTGCTCGGGAAAACACCATTCAAACACACACACACGCACGCACACACACAGACACCTCATCCACACCATCAGCACATACATTTGAGCAATGCCTAACTCTGACAAATCTCAGATTCTGGACCCCCCCATCTGCCTGAATAGCTGAACATTAATAGCTGAAGGTCCTTTTTTGTCTCTTTCTCTTTGTTACAGCATAGCCTTCACAACTCCCGCACACAACGGGAGGACGCCTTTTTTACGTTATTCGTACATTATCTGGAAAACTGAACAAACTGAACACACAGTTGGCTGAGAAGGTCCTTCCACTCAGACCCGATCAGCCTGGTGACAGACTTTGCCCACTTTCTCTGGAGTATTCTCAGCAGTCTGGTTTTTTCAAAGACCAAAGGAGGTCAGAGGAGGCCAGAGGAGTCGAGACGAAAGGCCGAAACCTTACACATAAAAGAAAAGAAGACGCAGCAGTTCAATACAATATCAGTGAGTGAACTTAATATGACGCAGGTCTAATAAACTTCAGACTTCTCTTCTTGCAAGCTCTTGGGCAGCAGCCTGAAAGCGTAGAGGAACACAATCGCTCTCCTGGAAGTACTGCCTCCTCTCTCCTCTTCGTTCCAGGCACTATTGCACTATATTAGTGCAGCATGATATGCACTTAAGTCAGGGTTTGCCATTGAACTTCGGCAGGAAAGTGCTCAGCCGGGTTGTTGAGAAAGGATGAAAGGGCGAGAGAAAAAAGAAGCATCTTGACATCATAAATGTCATTATCTGAGGACGTGGTTGGGACTTCAGTGACGTGGTTGGGACTTCATCCTTCAAAGCCGAAGCTTTCATTTGCTTGATATGTTTTTCTTTCTCTGTTCATTTTTCAGTCACTCGTGCATTGTATAGATCGTCTGATGTGTCTTTCTTTCTGCTCATCACACTCTGGGTGTGTATTTTCTACCGACGCTCTTAAAAACAAAGGTTCCTTAATGGTTCTTGGCTTGGATGTATACTTTGTTGGGCTTAAAGGTAGACTATCAATTGAAAGGATCCATAGTGGGCTTCCTCCATCCAGCTGGAGAAACAGATATAGCATTGGACTCTTAGTACCTCACCTGAGTCCTCTGGAATCTAGTCTACATCATTAAACCACATTTAGGTGCTGTAATTGGAATTAAGGAACAAAGGGTGGGATCTACATCTTAGGATCTAGGCAAACAGTCAGTTCTTGAAGTTGATGTCCTGAAGCAGGAAAAATGGGCAGATGTTCTCAACCAGTGTTTCTCAACCCTGGTCCTAGAGACCCCTTGTCCTTCACATTTTAGTGGGTTCCCTGCAAATTTGACAGTGCAGGCTAGAAAAAGTAAGTGAACCATTATGAACGATGTAAGAGATAACAGGCAAACGGTGTTTGTATTAAAGGCCTACGATTGAGATATGGCTTTTACAGGTGCTTCACACTGTAAGTACAAGCACACACATCGATTGGATCACATTTTATTGGTAATCAATGTCGAAATCCAAGTAAAATTGTGATGTTCCAGACCAGTGTTTCTCAACCCTGGTCCTGGAGACACCTTGCCCTTCACATTTTATTGGATTCACACCTTCCAACACACCCACTACCACTTTGAATGAGCTAATTAGTTCAATCAGGTGTGCTTGGAAGCAGGACCAGGGTTGAGACACGTTGTTCTAGATGACTAGGTTAGGACATTTCTGAAACATCAGGCAGATATTGTGGGGTGTTCCCAGTTTGCAGTGGTCCAATGAAGTGCTCCAATGAAGAACTGGTCAACCAGGATCATTGGTGCCCAAAGCTAAATTAGGTGCTCCATGGAGTCCCCACCTCATAACTTAAGCAGTACCTAAAGGATCTGCTGTAAGATCTTGGTCCCAGGTAACACACTTGCCAGACCCCAGGCGTGTCGATAGATCACTTCAAAGAACACTTTTTGGCACCTTTGTTTTTAAGCACATGAGATTCCATTTCAAGCTTTTCTAAGATTTGTCGAGATGCACTTGTAAGGAAAAAAATGTGTGTAAGGCTGAAGATACTTTGTGGAAGGCCTCAAAGCCCCACATACTGTGTATGAGTCGTACTTACTTTTGTTTGATGTGAAGACCAGCAGTTTCTGCCTTACTGTTGATGAAAAAAATACAGAAAGCATAACAATCTGAATATTTATTCTAATTCAGATGATTATGAATAATATTACATATACTTGCCAAGTCCTCATAGAACAAGACCGATTGAGTGCATATGACTAGTGTTAGCAGTTACAATTGGCCTGATTTGCATAAAATATTTGAATTATTTTTAAGAAACCATATGTTCTCCCAAAGTTAGTGGTTATAATAACTGTGATAATGAGTGGTAATGGGTACCACCATGATGAAAGTAAAGATTAGAGTAAAGACTCTTGTTTTAGTCTTTTTTTTAAAGCAACAGGTGCTGAAATAGCAATCCGTGGTATTTTTATGTAAATTATATGCAGATTGCACCCAATTGCTACTTTAAGGTAATTGCTACTGAATGAGACATTATACAGAGTACCTCTATATATAGAGCCAATTCAACAAGAATATAATATAAAAGACAGCTAGATGTATTAAATATGTAAATCCTGAACAGAATTTCTAATTTTATTGGTTGGTTTTTCCTCTTTATTTATTATCCCAGTTGCTGAAGCTGCTCGACGTCGAGTTCTGTTTGACACATCTGCAGCTGGTGAAATGAATGTTTACTTTTTCTTTAGTTTGGTGTGTATTTTTTTATTTATTTGGATATTCATCAGAGTGTGTACATTTTTTTTTTAGTGCACAAAAATGTTTGGTAAAAAAAATGTAAAAAAAAAAAAGAAAGAAGAAAAAAAAGAAGAAGAAGAAGAAGAGGAAGAAGAAGAGGAAGTATTATTGCTCTTTGTTCACTATGTTGAAATTCATGTTGTAAGTAAGAAAAATCGAACAAGGTTTAGTGCTTTTTTGTACAGGTTGTTTATGTATCTGAGAAACTACAGATAATAAATGACAACATACTGGTGTGTTAGAGCTGCATGCTGAGTCTTGGTTGAACGCAATATAGATGCAAAGATGCAATCAGGTAACTCAAATGTTTATATTAGAGTGATTATATTAATGCACAGCCTGTAGTCAATCACACACAAAACACAGTATTTTCAGAACGTTCTGGTGCACAGTTACAGTTGCAATAGATGAAATGAACGACTTTTCGGGAAATACCTGGATTTCACGTCTGATTACTGTGACAGTGTGTTCTGACCATTATCTAAGTCACAATTAATAGACAAACACCATCTAAGCTAATTAGACACAAACGGTTGTACTGTCCATGTACTTAAATTGTGCAGATTGAGCAAACATCCACACTGCAGGCTAGAAAATATAAGTGACCCTTTGGACTTCTAATCATTATCGAATTCACATAACAGGCAAAAACTTCGCTGCTGAGGTCGGCAACAATATTTTTTATTACGTTTGTTTATGAATTGCCGACCTGCATGTCAACGGAAAATGGGACATCCTGCAGATGGTACAACACACCTGTATTCCTGGATTATAAATATATTAAAGCGAATCTAGTCTTTTTGTAAATATAGTTAAAATGTCTTTTTGTAAATAAAGTTACAGTTTCTGAGACCAGGTTTTTAAAATAATAATAATAATAATAATAATAATAATAAAATCAACACTACAACTGTATCCAGTCGTCAGGAACACTTGAGGCACTCGTAAAATTCATTATACCCTAGATAAACCCAACTGTCAACACTCAAAAATGTGTTGTTAGAAATCATTTGGTTAAAAGTCTGGCCAGTTCTAAAACAACATACTCTGATTTTAAAAAATATATTGGTGAGAAGTAAAGGCAGATCATGATCTTAAACAATATCACCTGTCAAACGTGGTGGAGGGAGTGTTATGGCATTGGCATGTATGAAAAAATGTCAAATAATGTAAAATAACAGCCAGTATTATCCTGTTGTTCATTAAAGAATGGCTGTTGTAAAATGGAGGTTCTATCTTCTGTAAATCATTATATGGTGCAAGTTTAAGGTGTAATATGATATTGACACATATGTTTCACCTGCAGTCCTCATTTATAAGACATGGTGTGAGTAATGATCTCAGCCTACACAGAGGCTGGGGTCAACTCCAAGAGTCAGGTTGTTGTAGGTGTTCTTGACATTTTCAGTTCTTTACTTCAGCTCCTTTTTAACACTGTCCTCTGGTGTGTTCCTCAAAAGTGGATGAGGAAATACTGCAGTAGTGAAATATTGTAGAGCAAAAATTTAACACTGATGTATTTACTCTTCAACAGAATGACCAACCACCCACATAAAACCGGCTCTCTACCTGTGGGGCATGCAGAAACAGGTGGACTACAGTCTGTACCTGTAGAAGTAGACTTTGCTCCTGTATGATAGGAGGTGCTGTTAAAATGGTGTGTATGGAGTGGGTTGTCCTCTTTCAGTCCTGTTGTTCAACACTGTAATTGAGCCTCTGGCTTTGGCTCTTTGCCAGTCAAAGGAGGTCGGGGGCATTGTCAGGAGCCAATTGGAGCATAAAGTCTTAATTCTATGCTGATGATCTGCTTCTTTATCTATTTGATCCCTTGGCATCTGTCCCAGTTGGCATCAATTTGGCAGGCTATCAGGGTATAGGAATAATTTTGATAAATCAGAGTTGTGTCCTACAAGACGAATGGCTGATTTCACACCTACTTAGCTAATTAGAACAGGGTTTACACACTTAAATATAAGAATTACAGACAAGTTCGGTGCACAAGTGCTGGATGCAATTATTTCTACTCTTATGTCTCATACGACAATCAACTGCTATGTAATAACCCTTCATTCGTTCCTGCCCTACATGATCCCTCATTTTAGGTTTGGCTGGGAAAGACGCTGTGTATATTTTGTCTGTCTTGGGTGGACTATCCCAGGCTCCGGAGCCGCATGCAGCTCTTTGATCCTTATCCTGCTCTACATGGTTTGGGAAAATCAATGATAAGTTTTTAATTGAAGTATATTTTATTTGTGTTGGTTCTTTTTATAAAATGGAAGCTTATTGTGATCTTCAAATATTAAAATAAATGTATATTTTATTATTTTTCAAAATATCATTCAAAGTAAGCGTCGTACTCATCACAAGTCAGTTTATACCTGCCGAAACACGTCAGGTGTAAATCAACATGATCTGGAGCTGGAGCTGGATTTGGGTCCACATATGTATGTGAGTAGCTGTTCTCCACCATGAACTGCATTAAAAACAAACCACGCTCACAGTCCTGTAAAGGTGAAAGTGACTTTGTACAGTCCCGATCTGCAGACTATCCAGCTCAAAGAAATTTTTATGCAGACATTTTGCAAATATTCATTTTTCATTGTTTAGTGACATTGCTTTTGTTTGCTACATGGATAATTTAAGTTCAGATGTTTACTTCGTTTGAAAGAGACCTTCAACCTTAAGAGATCTTCCTTAATTTCCCTGAGGGAACCCTCCCAAGGGATCAATAAAGTTCTATCCTATCCTATCCTAAAGCATGTTGCTTTTTTTATATTTCTTTATTCAAAATGTGTTCACTACATAAATAAAATAACATTTTGTAGCACTTCATGGATTTTATAAGCAGCACACTGTAGTTGTTTATACAAAGTGTAAAGTTAAGAAAAAGCAGTATACATATACAGAGTTTTCATTTTAGATAAAAAAATATTTTCGGCTCTAGTGTTTCATTTTCTGTGGAAACCGGGTCTAAGTGGCACTTTGGGTGTTAAAGGATGCCGATCCCTGGCCTTTCCTGTTAGTTAGTTAAGGTGTGATTTGTGGTGGAGTTCCCGCTTGCAATTCCAGATGAATAAAAAAGTTTGTGTGTAGGCAATTAGATTGTATTCCTGTATTCCTGCTGTCTAATCCTGCAACACCTGACAACAGAAACACATCTCTCAACTTTCTGACTCTGATGGAGACATGGATCACCCCAGAGAACACTGCAACTCCAGCTGCCTTTGCTTTCTCTCAGTCACCACAAAGGTTTGGCAGGGGTGGAGGCTCAGGCTTGCTTGCTTCTTGAGGATTGTGAACAATCCCCTCACTCTTTCACACCGTGACATTTCATCTTTTGAATTCTATGCTGTTACAGTATATTTTCCAAATTATTCTTCTATATTGACCTCATTGTCCATTGGGTAATTGATGAATTGGACATTATCCTGAGTAACTGTCTGTTGAGACTTCACTTATTCTCAGTTCAACCTTCCATCCGAGAAACTGCGGTCATTAGGTCTCTTCTAACGTCTAACTTCATTTGACCTCACCTTTAACCTGTGTGGTCCAATGCACAGGGCAGGCAATGCATTGGACCAAAATTTCAGAAGTTACTTCTCTTGACTCTTCTTGTACATTTTTTGTCCCTCACGCTCTCCTTCCCTTCTTTTCCAGCACACACTGTCTCCTCAACTTCTTGCACCTTTCAATGCAATCTTCACTCTCTCTCATTCATCTCTAACATCCACTTTTCTAACCACTCTTCTGTATTCTGATTCCTTCTCCTCCTTCCCACTGGATACTGCTACAAGCACTTTCCTTTCATCCATCTCCTCTTCAGTCAACCTTCTCTGTCCTCCCTCTTCAAGGCCTGCAAGAACCCCCAAACCTACCCTGCGGCTGACAGATGTTCTGCACAACAACTAAAGAGAGTTGAGATTGGCTGAAAGAAGGTGGAGAAAATCTCAACAGGACTCAGATCTCAGTGCTTACCAGGCTCTCCCTTTCTTGATTTTCAGTGGAAGTAACTACTGCAAAATGATCCTTTCATAAGGACAGACTGGAAGCATCAGCATCTGACCCATGCAAGTTGTTCTCCATCTTCTCTTCTCCCAACTACCCTGACCCCAGAAGATTTTGACAGTTGCACCAGATCTTCTTCCTTTCATTACATTCATCATTAACAGCTCTTTGTGACCAGGTGATGTTCCATCTACCCTCAAGTCTGCCAGAGTGGTCCCAATATTGAAGCTCTAGCACAACTCTAACACAAACAAATATCTGTAAAAGATATATCTGGTCCATGCAGACCCTCCACTGGTGTTCCACAAGGCTCAGTGCTTGGTCCTCTTCTCTTCTCGCTCTACTCTACAAACCGAGTAATATCTTCTCATGGGTTTTCTTACCACTGCTATGCTGATGACTCAACTCATCCTCTCTTTCCCACCTTCTGACACCCAGGTCTCATCCCATATCTCAGCTTGCCTCGCTGACATCTCAACATGGATGGTAGCCCATCACCTCAAACTCAACCCCAGCAAGCCTGAACTATTATTCATTCCTGGAACCACTGGTCCTCACTCTGATCTTCTCATTTCCCTTGAGAACTCACTGGTCAATCCATCTGCAGAAGCACTGAGCCTTGGTGTATTTGTGGATGACCAGTTATCTTTATGGCTCATGTTGCAAACCAAACTCCCTCATGCACGCCTTTACAACATCAGGAGAATTCTTTTCTTTCTAGAAAGGCCACTCAAGTATTTGTTCAGTTTCTAGCCTTTTCAAGACTAGACTATTACAACTAGCTGGCCTTCAACTGCGGATCATCAAGTCCTTACCACTCATCCAAATGTAGCGACACAACTCATCTTCATCTTCAAAGTTCAGTCATGTATCTCCTTGGCTGGCTGTGTCTCTTCACTGGCTTCCTGTAGCTGATCATCAGATTCAAAACTTTGATGCTGGCCTCAAGAGCCAAAAATGGACCAGCCCATTCCTACTTTTGGCACCAAAGTGGTGGAATGAGCTTCCCCTGTAGGTCTGAACAGCTGAGTCATTTGTTGTTTTCAAACAGAGACTGAAGACCAATCTGTGGTTAATGAAGGGGACCTAGACATTCTGTGGTTAATGAAGGGGGTCTGGGCATTCTGTGGTTAATGAAGGGGTTGTGGACATTCTGGGGTCAATGAAGGGGGTGTGGACATTCTGGGGTTAATAAAGAGGACGTGGACATTTTATGGTTAATGAAAGAGATGTGGACATTCTGTGGTAACTGAAGGGGCTGTGGACATTCTGGGTTTAATGAAGGGCGTGTGGACATTCTAGGGTTAATGAAGGGGGTGTGGACATTCTGTGGTTAATGAAGGGGTGTGGACATTCTAGGGTTAATGAAGGGGGTGTGGACATTCTGTGGTTAATGAAGGGGTGTGGACATTCTAGGGTTAATGAAGGGGGTGTGGACATTCTGTGGTTAATGAAGGGGTGTGGACATTCTGGGGTTAATGAAGGGGGTGTGGACATTCTGTGGTTAATGAAGGGGTGTGGACATTCTAGGGTTAATGAAGGGGGTGTGGACATTCTGTGGTTAATGAAGGGGTGTGGACATTCTAGGGTTAATGAAGGGGGTGTGGACATTCTGTGGTTAATGAAGGGGTGTGGACATTCTGGGGTTAATGAAAGGGGTGCGGACATTCAGGGGTGCATGGGGGGGCATGGCTATTCTGTGTTTAATGAAGGGGCGTGGCTATTCTGTGGTTAATGAAGGGGGCGTGGTTAGTGAATGGGGCACTGGCCCTTTAATGCTGCACTTCTTGAATTACTTGTTATGTCGTACCTGTCCTCCTCCTCCTGCTCCTCCTCCTCCTCCTCATATAGAGGTGTCAGTCTCAGTCTGGACACTCTCTCCGGGATGGACCCCAGCAGCTTCTTCTGCATTATTCCTTCAGTGAAAGTTTCAGGTTCAGGGTGTGAGGATGCTGCGCAGGCTGCTGGCTCTCCTGCTCCTTCCTGCTTTTTGTGGGGTAAGATCTCAACACTGTAGTGTGGAGGAGAGAGGAGCACTGTGGTAGGATCTCAACACTGTAGTGTGGAGGAGAGAGGAGCACTGGGGTAAGATCTCAACACTGTAGTGTGGAGGAGAGAGGAGGACTGGGGTAAGATCTCAACACTAGTGTGGAGGAGAGAGGAGCACTGTGGTAGGATCTCAACACTGTAGTGTGGAGGAGAGAGGAGCACTGGGGATTCAGCACCGTGGACAGCCCCACTACTCTACCTCTCTCTCTCTCTCTCTCTCTCTCTCTCTCTCTCTCTCTCTCTCTCCCTCTGTGTCTCTTTCTGTCTACTTTTCACATCTATCTATCTATCTATCTATCTATCTATCTATCTATCTATCTATCTATCTATCTATCTATCTAACTTATGAGATGTTATGATGGTACGTGATGATACTGATACTAAAATAATGAAAATCAAGTATAATATACACTATGTGGACAAAAGTGTTTTTTCTTCTGGAATCAGTGGTGTTTAAAAGAGTTTCTCCTGCTTTTGTTGGAGTAACTGTCTCTACTGTCTCTACTCTACTGCATTTATGGCTTTACACACACACACACACACACACACACACACACACACAGATCATATATATGTATATATATATATATATATATAGAGGTGGGATTTTTCAGGTATATCAAGCCAAAATCCACAATAGGATTTTCTTCTGACTGCCTGAGCGGCTCAGCTGCAGCAGAGACTTCTTGGAGCTGAAACCCCACCTCTGGATTGAAATATTCCTGCCACTAACATCCCTCTCTCTGATGAGTTCATAATTCTTGTTTTATTCAACACAATCGAAAAAATCATTAGAGACGAAGGAAATCTGTTTTTTGAATAAGTGAAACTATAGGGTTCTGGTTGTTGGAGCTTTAATAAATGTGACGGTAAAGTGTGGAACAGAGCAGAAATGGTCTGAAAGTGCTTTTGAGGTAAACATTGTTCATTTTTTCATCAAAAAATAGGAGAGATTAATATTCTATACCCAGTTATAACTATGACTCTAAAACAAACATTATGGATGATTGCACTGTTGGTTACATACCCAAAATATATTATTCCAGGGTTCTTTAGTAAAGGTTCTCAAATTAGAACTTTTAATTAGAACTGATTTAATGGTTCTTTCGTTGGTTAAATTGTTTGTCGTATATATGAAAAATATTTGCATTTTGTCATTGTCCCTCAAATGCCTTGTATCTTCATGTTTGCTGATTACTTTGGACACAATGTGAATCTGGCAGTTTTTCTTTATATTATATTTCAGTTTCTTGATAAATGGGCCAATAGAAATAGACTAGAAATCCAATTTTTACAAATTTATGCATTGACAGTTTTTTTGATATTTTTTAGGTTTGAATTTTTTGGGGTTTTGTTTAGAAAATGATTTACTCAACTATGTCATGACCAGTCAAACTGTGTTCTTAATTGTAGGATGGAAATAGAAAAATCGTATTTTTTATATATATTAAATATTATAATTTTATATTAAACTATAAAAATATAGATCATAAATAAACATTAAAATAAAAGGATACATTGGGAGTGAACCCGGGGCTGGATGAACATCAGATACAGATCCACTGTGGTAAATTTAATTATCCTGAGCACTGCAACCTATAGCACTCACTGTGTAAAGGCCAGCTTAATTTAACAGATCATTAATACGCCTAGGTTTACCTACAATCAGAGAAAGTGCTGTTTATATTATTTCATCTTTAAAATGTAAAAATAAGGCAACAACAATAAAATGTAATATGTTATAACTGTCAGGATTAAATGTTCGACCCTTGTGAGGCCAGATGTCTCAATTATTTTTTCATTTTCACAGAATCTGTTTGATAAATTTGTTATATACACTTTTTTACTTTTAATATTTTTTATATATATATATATATATTATATATATATATATATATATATATATATCATACAAATCAGATTTAGACCAATTGTAGAATACAACTTTTAGATTTTGTCTACTTTTTTCTTAAATTAAATTAAATAAAAAATAAATAAATAAATAAAAAATAAATATTGCAGAAAAACGTTGTTGTGTTCATAATTTAATTCAAAAGGAAAATAAATGTAAGAAAAATAAATGACAGGTTCATGTTTTGAATTCAATTATGAACAAACAACAGTTCATCCACAATATTCGATATATATTCTTTTATCAATATGTATCATGATATTCGGTAAATATCATCTCTATCCTGGGATAGAGCTGTCCTGGGACACAACTCTTCAATTCCAGCTTCATCTTCAGAGACTCCATATCAGATCCAGCTCCCGGCTCAGCCCAGCTCAATTCTTTGCTAATAGGAATGACGTGGTGTTTGATCCTCAAATGGATTTTTGCTTTAAAAAAAACGAGTGGAAATTTGTACGTGTAATTTCAGTCATCCTGGAGACGGATCCAGTATTCCAGTTTTCCATAGAAAAGAATGTTCTTGAGAGATCTTTTCACAACTTTCCGGTTGTTGTTATTAAATTACACAAAAATACAGATTCCTACATGGGTCATGGCTTCGATACAGGATTCCGGGATAAACCTTTAACTGAAAGAGAGCTTTTACGTTATGTGGTTCTTCTGAAAGGTTCTTCATGCCTGCATAAGCACAAAATTACAGGTGCAATTCATTAAGAATGATTTAAGAAGCATCCATTGAATTCTATAGATAATAAAAAATGTGGAATATTGCACTTGCATGATACAGATGTCACTGGGCACCAACACATTGCTTGTGCAACATCACTACTCAAAATGGTTCTGGAGGCAATTCTCTACCTCTGAGGCAGGACAAACACTATTGGTTATGAAAGTAACCAGTCGGCGGAGCTTTGGAGACATTAAGAAGGCATTTTTTCTGTCTCAGAGGTAGAGCTGCTAGAACCGTAGTGTAGCAGTAGTGATTTGGTACACAAGTCCTAGGCATTGGGCTGTGGAGCTCTATAGTAGCAATACTAATCATCCAACATCACCTCCAGTCCTCACTAATGCTCCCGTGTGGCTGAATGCAATCAAACCCTCTCTACAATCATCCAACATGTAGACTTAAGCCTTAGATTTGGCAAAAAATTGGCGACAAAACTCCTGAGTAACTCTTCTACATGAAGCAGGTTTCCATAATCATGTTAAACAGATGAAGAATAACAGCTCTATCCCATGGAAATGTGAAAACCACCAGTAATTACCAACATCAGCAATCATCTGCGACACTGTAAAACAACCTGTAATTTATCTCCAGCTGTGCACGCTTCAAAAGAATGGGTTGATTTTCTTTTTATTTGTGTAGATGCGTTTTGAGAACCCACTGGTGTGTTTTCCAGCTGCTCAGTGAGACAGCTGGTAATGCAAACACCTATCAAGCTGAGAACACTTTAAAGTCGTCAATTTGTAGACAGCGTCTAGTCCTAATCCACCGAACTTCCATCAAAATGCCCTGCAGCTTGATCATGCTTGACCACCTTGACCACTGTGACCAACCTAGTCATCTATTTTGACCAACTTAACCATCCTAACCAAGCTAGTTGACCATCTTGACCAAGCCAGTCAACCTGCATGAAGCTGGTTATAATCAGCTTGACCAGAATGAACAACCTGACCAACACGATGACATGACCAGCTCAACCAAGCTAGTCAACCAACATAACCAGCCTGACCAATATTATTGATTAGCATGGCCATCATTCCCAGCCTATTTGAACACCATGACCACGCAGTTGACCATCATGAACTCTTTGACTAAACTGATCATGCCTGACCAGCTGGACCAAGTTGGTTGACCACCATGACCAGCTTGACCAAACTAGTTGTCCATCGTGACCACTTATCCAAATATTCAGCCATCATGGCCAAATTAATCAGCTTAACTAAGCAGGTTGACTGTCCTTGAGCCAGCTTGAGCAAGCCAGTCCACCCACATGAAAAGCTGTATCAAGCTGGCTGACCAGTATGCCCATCTCAACCAAGCTATTGAAACAGCATGACCAGTCTGAACAGCCCGTTTGACCTGCATGACCATGTTAACCAAGCCAGTGGACCAAGTTTTTCTACCACCGTGACTATCTTTCACAACCCATTTGACAAGCATGACTACCTTGACCAAGCTAGTGGACAAGCTTAAGAGAGCCTCTTGACCATAATAACCTGCTTGACCAAACCAGTCTATCTGCTTAAGCAGCTTAACCATTTGACTAGATTAGTCCAGAACTGTCGACCAGCACACCCACCTTGACCAAGGTTGTCTACCACCATGACCAACTTTCTCCACCCATTTGGCCAGCAGATCCACCTTGACCAACTTGGTCTACCATCTTAAGCAAACTTCCCAACCCATTTGTCCAGCATGATCACATTGACTAAGCTAGTGGACCAGTTTGACCAAGCCTGTTGACCATAATAAACTGCTTGACCAAACCAATCTATCTGCTTAACAGTTTGACTAACTCAGTCCAGAAAGAATGCATCTAATGACAACCATCAACCAGCAGACCCACCTTGATCAAACTGGTCTACCATCTTAACCATCTTTCCCGACCCATTTGACCAGCAGATCCACCTTGACCAAGTTCGTCTACCACAATGACCAACTTTCCAGATCCATTTGACCACCAGATCCACCTTGACCAAGTTCGTCTACCATCTTAACTGTCTTTCCACCAGATCCACCTTGACTAAGTTTGTCTACTAGCATGACCAACTTTCCGGACCCATTTGATCAGCATGACCACCTTGACCAAGCCAGTGGACCAGTTTGACCAAGCCTGTTGACCACAATAACCTGCTTGACCAGACAAATCTATCTGCTTAACAGTTTGACTAACTCAGTCCAGAAAGAATGCATCTAATGACAACCATCAACCAGCAGACCCACCTTGATCAAACTGGTCTACCATCTTAACCATCTTTCCACCAGATCCACCTTGACTAAGTTTGTCTACTAGCATGACCAACTTTCCGGACCCATTTGATCAGCATGACCACCTTGACCAAGCTAGTGGACCAGTTTGATTGAGCCTGTTGACCATAATAACTTGCTTGACCAGATCAGTCTATCTGCTTAACTGGCTTAACAGCTTGACTATCTTAGTCCACAAAGAATGTATCTAATGACAACCATTGACCAGCTTTGCGTGTCTGAAACAAACTAGCAAGAAAGGCTGGTGTGATTAGTCAGCAGGGTGCTCGCGGCTGCTCGGGATGATTGTCAGCTTCTGTGTGAAAGTTAATTATGTGTCAGAGCACTTTGGCAGAAGAGTGCAGCGTTACAGGCGTACTGTATGGAGTATGACACAAAATCCATGAATTGTAAATTAAAAGAAACAGATGAAAGTGCTTTTTGTTATTTTTGAGTAATTGATCTCATTAATAGAGAGCTGGGGGGGGGGGGGGGGGGGGGTGGAGGTGAATTAGCAGCCAATTTCATTGATGCCGTCTCACCATGAGCTTTTGTGAAATCTGAACATCGTTATAGTTTATTCGTTTGATTCGTTTCCTCATACAATGACTATCTGAATCGTTTACGGAGAAAGCTCTGAAGTCAGATTTTACACCACGGGCAAGTAAAAGTGTCGCACTTATGCGAATGCGAACTTGCTGCAAAGCAAGAAAGAGAGACGGAGATGAAGGTGTTTCGGCCCAGAGGTAATCACCAGCTCACAATGGAAGCAATTTTTCATCCGTGCTTATGGGGCTCCGATTCTAAATGAGTGTGAATAGAAGGGACTATCAAATGTGAAAGGGATTCATGAGCTATGAACTATTGGTCACACCCTTCATCCCCTTCATCCCCAAGTCAATAATGAAGCTATAGCTACAATTTACCAGCCAGAGGCCTCCTGGGGAGAATTTAATTAACGTCACTTTCATTAGATGCTGGATTTCCATCCACAAAGTCTTCTGAGTAGAGCTTCTGGACTGCAATATTACTCAACACACAGGCTGTGCAGGCCGAGTATGAAATGCTCTTATCTCCAGTTATTTCATGGTGGAATATAAAGTGCTGACAGTTCCAGGGGATGATGGGGGTTTTGAGTATCTGAAGTTTTGAATGAATAACAAAGGCAACAAAAAAATATCTTAGATTTAATTCATTGATAATGCATCAATTGCTCAGTTCATTTAGGATATAATCGTGCATCTTCAAAAATGTGATGTGTTGTTTCAATTTTGAATCTGTCTGAACTCAAAATTAAATATTTTAAGAATTTAACATTCTAAATTTTTGATTTTCAAGAATCATAAGACATACTAATCAACAGTAAAACACTCATTTCTTGAAATATTTCACTTATATAAAATATTATTCATTTTTTGGAGATCCAGTAAAGCTCTAGTAGAGTATGCAAATTAGGTATGTTCTCATTGGCTGCTCTGTAAAAATGAAAAAATGCCTAAAATGGTTTCATGTATATTTGTAATATATGTGAAATATAATACATGTGTGAGTGTGAAGAACCTAAAAATTGATAAAGAAAGTTTTCAAGTTTAGGTTCTTTAGACCTTTAAATGTCCCTTCCACTCATTGGGCCTCATTCACTGATACCTTCCTAAGAACTTATAGGGTTTGCATCATGAACGGGGGGTTACGATTCAGTATATCGTGATATAATGTGATACTGTAAGAATGGGGATATATTGTGTTTTTTATTCCATATTTTTACACCTCTTACATCACTAACAAATACTCTTTCAGATTCTTGATACTTCTTCATCTCCAGAATTGTTCAAAGCTGGGTTCTTATAATGGCTCTTCTATTGCGATTCCCCAAATAACCTTTCATAGTCCCTTTAAGAGTGTATTGGGCTTCTTTTACAAACAATCCAGATCGAAAAACTCCTTATAACTTCAGTATGAATAGAGTGGGAGGGGCTTAATAAATATAGGCGGGGTTTTGTGACATTACAAAAACAATGGGGCTTATATGGCGTTCCATGATATTGGATCTCAACACAAATTAAACTGTCAGGACATGTGATTGGCTAGACTTCATTCAGCCAGTTACTTGTATATACCCTTATTGCAAAGGGTCTGACTGATGAATACATGGTTTTGTAGTCTTCTTTATTTCTATCTAATATAATATAGGTCATGTTTCTTTAATGCAGAAGTCGGGACACCTGAAACGAAGCTGAAATATGGGACTGTCCATGAAAAATCAGAGCACCTGCCTGGCTTGTCTTATGCTGAAGCTCCATCATTCCTTGTCCTTTCAGAACTGCCCTTGTACTGACCTTTCATGTCGTTGCTGAAGAGCTTTTCTGGCGAGTGACAAACTGTAATATTTGGAGTATTGATCTGCAGACTAACTGAATCACCTCACTCGCACAAGACAAATCTGCTGTCAGACTGTCCCAGTTGGAGTCAGGGAGTCAATGTCCCATCTCAGCTTTGAATGGCCTTCCAGACTCGCGCTTTAGACAAGACCCCCAACTTTCACTACTAAACGTCTCCATATTTTCATAAGCCGTAAGACTTTTACTGCATCCTCAATTACATCCTACATACAAAAAGAAAAAAAATTAAAACACAGAATAAACTCGAGACTGTTTCTAGTCTTTAACCATTCCTTCCAGTGAAGAGCCATCAAAGGGCTCTGCTGAAAAAAAAAACCAGACTGGTCACCTCAACCTAAGCTAGACCACCAACATGACCAGCTTGACCAAGCATTACCAAACCATTTGATCATCACGGCCACCTTGACCAACCCAGTCGGCCATTATGACCAGTTTAAACTAGTATGTGTAAGCTGGATCAGCCTTCCCAGTGTGACACCGCAAGTTGATAAGCATGACCAGCTTGACCATCTTTCCAGAGACTTACTTTCCAAGGATTATTATTCAGTAATTCACTGGAAAACTGAACTTTGGAAACTTTGTATAGTTTTATTATTTTCAATATATATTTTCATGCTAACAAGTTTAATTCATTTATGCAGCACATCTTATATTTATATAACGTCCATCTTTGGACTGTCCCCCAGTGGGATAATACATTCTTTGAGCTACTCCTGGACCAATGAAACCCTTCTGGATGCTGGATGTTTGATGCAGATCGAAAGCTTCTCCCCAATTTTCTTTTTCTTTTGAATTAAATGTGATCAGATCTTCAAAACATAGTTGAATAAACGATGTATCAAATGAGTTTTTACATTTATTTTCTTGCCCAGAATATTCAAACATTAAATATCTTTGTGGGGAAAAGGAAAGTGAAGGTTCAGTGACTGGTGATCCTTCTAAAGTCAACCAGTCATTTCCAGAAACTGGTGATAAATGTATGTAGGAATTAGCCCTTTAATTTAACAAAACTGCTTTAACCCAGTGTTTTGTTTACTTTCTTCTGTCTGTCTGTCTACCTATTTGTCTGTATGCCTGTCTGTCTATATTTATCTATCTATCTATCTATCTATCTATCTATCTGTCTTTTTCTTTGAAACTGCGGTTTTGTTTTATTGTGGATCTGAAGGTTCTGTTCTCAGTTACATCTCTTTCTTAGGTAATGAAGTCTGTAATGTGTGTCATAACTGAACTAGGCTTCTGTAACACTTTGTTCCTTGTGTGTTTGACAGACCATCCATATTGGAGGATGTGTGCCAGAGGTCCCTGAGCAAAAAGAGAGGTCTGAGTTTGCAGTGAAGGAACTGGACCCAACCAGTTTGAAGACTTTAAATGGTACAAATGGTGCTCCTACTGACACACTGCTTGGTCAGCTTCTCCCTGACATGACTCTCCGTCCAGTGGGCCAGCGGTCCAGGAGTCGTCCTCCTACCAAAGCAGGCAAACTGAGGAAGATGTTTGGCTGGGGTGACTTCCACTGCAATGTAAGAACATCATCCATGGACCTGCTGATCAAGGGGAAGATTGTGGATCACGGAAATGGAACCTTCAGCGTGAACTTCCTGTGCAACACTACTGGACTGGGGAACGTCTCTGTGGAACTCGCCCCACCCACTAAAGTAGTAGAGTTTGGTTTGACCCAAGAGACCACTGAGGAATCAGTGGAGTCTAAGCTATTCAACTGCAGGATTGAGTCAGAGAAGGTCGAGCAAAGCAGTAGGGGTTCATGGTGTAGGAACAATCCTTCAAAAAGCTGTGAAAGCCAGCAGACCCACAGCCACATCTCTTGGCTCTGTGCGAAACCATTCAAAGTCATCTGTGTCTACGTCTCTTTCTACAGTATGGACTACAAACTTCTGCAGAAAGTCTGTCCAGACTACAACTATCACAGCGATGCTCCTTACTTTCCTTCTGGATGATTATGTCATTTTAACTTAGCACACATGACACTGTTGCTCATTGGAGTGGTGCAGTAAAAAGGAAAAAATGTTCAATAAAGAACCCTTTAATTAATGTTTGAGACCTTATTAGATAATGTAAAGGTTCTAGATCAATTAAATGTTTTCATAGAATCTCTATCTATGAAAGATAGGCAGAATTTAGGAGCCTGATTCTTAAAAGTGCAGTAAAATTAGGGTTGCATTCAGGTTATATTTTGCAATATGTGCAAAATTCTGTGGACAAGAGACCTTTCAGGACAAGAATCAGGCTTGTTGGGACAAGTTTGAAGCTTGAGATTCAACTGAGATTTGAGACATTTTGGGACAAGATTTTTTGATACACGGTTGAGATTTGCTGGGACAATACAAAGACCCATTAAAACAGGACAAAGACTTTTTGAGACACGAATTACGATTTGATGGGACAAGATGGAGACTGGTTTAGCTAATATATTTTTAGGACAAGACTTTTTGGGACAAGTTTAAGACTTTGTGGGACAAGATGGAAACATTTTGGGACACAATTAAAACTTGTTGAGACATTTTGGGACAAAGACTCCTTGAGACAAGATGGATTGACACATGATATGGGTTTCAGACTGTAGATCATGTACAGAAAAACATACATGTGATCAAATACTGTAAAATAGAATTTCTTAAGAAGGTGTACCTGGACCCCAGCTACCACAGGGACACTTATTACTCCACTTTGCAGTGATCTAACTACAGTTCATCTCCATGTGCAGATGCCCTTCAAACAGAGGTTCCATCATCTACGTTCTGCAGTAACACTGATATCCAGATGAATATGGTTGGAGATATGATCAGTGATATGGACGTGTCATCTGTGGTTGAATGGAGTTAGATACAGTATGGGGGACGGAGGGACTTAGGACTCAGTTGACCAAGGATGTTAGTAGAACGTCACGTTCCTCAAGACTGTGGTAATGGGATGCATCAGCAGGAGAAACTGTAATCTTCAATTTTGTGGGATTCATGTTATATTAATTTCAAACATCCAATTTGACTCGAATAAAGTCTCAAACTCAACAGACAAACAAAGGTAACCTGAATGCATTCTAATGAACTCTCAGTGTAGGGATCTTGTACACTGTATAAAGTACATGATCATTTTGAGAGGAACCTATTAAGGTCCTTCAAGGAACCTCCAAAAATGTTTTGTCCTTTTATTTAAAGATCCTTAAGAGGTTCCTCCACAGTTTCAAATGAAATAACATGCAAAAGAGAACATTCTGTAGCTACAAATGTAGACATGTGTAGGCAGAGCATGGGTTGGTCAATTATGATGGACTCCAGATCCAGATGATTTATAAATGGAGAACACATTCAGATATGCTATGGATGGACTTGTTGGTCCTAGATTTGCAGGCATGTTGGACCACCGGTCAGGCTGTTTAAAAAGCCCTACACATTATTAGTGCTCTGAAAACTGCAGTGTCAATCATGTGTCAAATCAGTGGGATATTAATGAACCCATTTACAGTGAGAGCCGTTATATTATGGTATTTTTAATCTGGGGGGAATTAATGAAGGTAATTTCATTTTTCAATTTCACTTGCCTTGTGACACTTCTGAAAGCAATTAAAATGGAATTAATCAGACTGAGTTAGGGATGAAAAAAAACCAACAAATATGTCTGTATCTCATTAAAGCATTAATATCTGTCTTTGTCTTAACCTTTTCATGACCAAGAAGTAAGATCAGTATGAAATCAGAGAAATGCCGAAGTACTTGTTCTGATTGGTCTAAAGCAGAAGTCACTAATAAGCAAGCCTTCTCTGAGCTCTTCCTCTTCTCCTTCTGCCCTGCAGCTCCATCTCCAACATTCTTTGTCCAACATATCCACTATTCCTCCTCAACACGTGAACGTCTTAACATTATGTGAGGGTGCTTTTTTAAGATGCATGTATTTTAGACTCTTTAAAATGGCGTAGATTATCTGCATATACTAGTGCATCTCAAAAAATTAGAATATTGTGGAAAACCTTTGTCTTCATAATTTCATATAAACAGTTAAGGCGTCAGATTACATGTAAAGTGACATATTTCATACTTTTTCTACTGTTGATCAGGGTGTCTTATAGAAATCCAGAATCTGAGATTATGAGAATATTTATTAATATTTATTTTATTAAGTTTGACTAAATGACTAATCAGACAGTATCAAAATTAAAAGAAAACTTGGAATGTGTCACTTTAAATGTTAGGAATATAGCATAACAGTTTCTTCAATTAAATTATGAACAATTGTTTCATATATTTTATATATTTTATACATTTTGAAATGCACTACTATGTCACTATAAAGACTCAATATCTCGAAAATGCTCAGAATGCAGATGGACGAGTTGTCCTTCTTTATTGTCTAAAATAAAAGCCTAAAGTCTGTTTGAGAAACTAGTTAGATCAGATATCTGAGTGGTCTGGGATGGTCCAGCAGTAGAAAACAATAAGGCATTAAGCCTGCAGACTGATATAAACTCGCTTTACAGGCTCTCCGGTTCTAAACCGAAGAAACATAACTTCAGATACCGAACATGTCTCTGACTGTCTGCATCTGGTCTGATCGATCGTGGTGATTTGATATTTCACCCAACTGGCTCTTCTTCAATCAGGTTTCTCACAGGCTTTCACAGCATGTGTATTATTTGAAATCCCAGAACAGCAGGTGTTTATTATTATTATTATTTTGATCCAACCTTTCGCACATTTTCACATGGACAGGTTCACACCTGACACACTCTAACACACACTTCTGGTCTAACTCTGTTCTTTATCACACCATGTCAGCACACATGTCTGGAAATTGTTTCTTCCTGCAGCTCAGTCTGTACAGCTGCCTTTATCGAGACTGACGAGGTGTTAAAATGTTCCAGAATACAAATACCCCTCTGTGTGAGGTGAGGGTGGTGTTGACGCACGCACACAAACACACACACACACACACACACACACACACTCTCTCTCTCTCTCTCTCTCTCTCTCTCTACATTCAACTGTTGTCAGGTGTTATGTGTTCTGATGTGTGCTTTGATGTACTGTGTAATTGAGTCCTCTCAGTCCTGTCCTAGCTTTAGTGTTCTACATCAGTGTTTCAGGTCCTAAAGGCACCCCTGCCCTGCACATTTAAGCTTGAACACACCCAGGGCATGCAGGGTATGGGGTGCCTTTAGGACCAAAATGATTGAGAAACACTTTTTTACATAACAGTTGACATTAAAACATTAAAACCTGAAACATGACTGGCTTCTCTCCAGCTTCACATCACTCCTCTTCCAACTGATCACCCCCAGCTTCACAAATCTCCCTTTAATGTGTTTCTCCTCTCCTAACTATTGGTATATGCAGGAATCATAGCATTGTTCCAGTAATAATTCCATAGAACATGAATTAAAATCCTGCTCCAGTCCTACTAACCTCACCAGGTGAATTAATTCAGTTGTGCTTGAGGTGGAAAAGCACCAACCTGTGGAGGGATCCGACCCTCCAGCACTGCTGTTATAGAACTTATCAGATCTTCTGCTGCCCTCTAGAGCTGGGAACCTGATCCTGACTCCCCAGATGAATACTAAAATAAATGATCAAGTAATAAATAAAATAATAAGTGACATAACAGATCAAATAATAAAATAATAAATGAGATAACTGATCAGAAAATGAATAAATTAATAAATAATATAAATAATCAAAAAATAAATAAAATGATAAATGAGATAAATGATCAAATAATAAATTAAATCAATAATAAAATGATAAATGAGAAATTATAAAATAATAAAATAATACATTTGATACATACTAATTTAATTAATAAATAATGTAAATAATCAAATAATAACTAAAATAATAAATGAGACAAATGATAAAATAATAAATAAAATAATAAACAATGTAAATAATCAAACAATAATTAAAGTAATAAATGAGATTAATAATAAAATAATAAATAATAAAAATAATAAATAATAAATGAGATGAATAATGAGATAATAAATGAGATGAGGTCACAGTTCATACCTCACACAGCTCTACTGTACACATCACACGTAATACACAACACATCATGGCGTAATCAGAGATATGTGCGCGTGCGCAGTGTCAGCAGCTGTGGAGAGAGAGAGAGAGGGAGAGAGGGGGAGAGGGAGAGAGGGAGAGAGGGAGAGGTGGATTCATGTCTGCGGTGTAAACGGTAAGACTGTTTGACGGCTGTGCGTCCTTATTGCGGTGGGTTTTACACACTGGAGGGTTTAGACCAGTATGATGAACTGGGCTGCAGGGGGAAGGATGGAGGGAGGGAGGGAGGGAGGTCGTGTAGATGTGCTCGGGTTGGTGCGGCCTCCTTCCTTCCCTGCTGAACTGGTTTAGTGCACACTGGACTGGGTGTACTGGGAGTACAGACTGGATTACACTAGAGAGAGAGAGAGAGAGAGAGAGAGAGAGAGAGAGAGAGAGAGATACAGATACAGAGGGAGAGAGAGAGATACAGAGGGAGAGAGAGATACAGACAGAGAGAGAGAGAGAGATACAGACAGAGATACAGAGAGAGATACAGAGAGAGAGATACAGATACAGAGAGAGAGAGAGATACAGACAGAGAGAGAAAGGGAGAGAGAGATACAGAGACCAGTATGATTGAGCTTCAAGCTGGTTGACCAGTATGACCAGTTTAATCAAGAATGCTTGGTCAGGTGGGTGATGTTGATAGGCCAGCTTGTCCATCCATCTCAAAACATACCCAGTACTGGTCACGAGCTAAACTGGTCAACCAGGTTAACCAGCTTAAAACACCTGGAAAGATCTACCAGCAAAAACGATGATTTATATTCTTTAACTGTTGAGTTTGTTTACATGCCGTCGGTAATGTGATCGCTGTGTTTACAGGCAGTTGAGTAATGGGATAGGGGGAGTAATCGGATTGGGGGAAACTCCGGGTCTACATGAGTCAGACAGTTGAGTAATCGGATAGGGGGAGTAATCGGATTGGGGGAAACTCCGGGTCTACATGAGTCAGTCAGTCAATCCCTCATTAAGTCGTTCGCGTTGTTGGTGTCAGAACCACTCAGCCTGTTTTATCGCCCTCTTGTGGGGTGTGTTAAAAGCCGCTTGCTTATTTCCGAAACCGTGGTGTGATTTTACGTATTCGCAGACTGAGAAGTCCGAAAGGCCTTCGGTTATGGGATACATGTACTGGGAAATTCGAGCTTTCTTAATCCGATCTCTAGGCCTACATCTGATTTTAAAAACTGACCCGCTTGAACAATCGGATATTAAAACTGAAGGGAGGCGTGTAAACCGTCCATATGAAGAGTCGGGGAGGTCATTTCTGATGCTGCAGGTCTTCCTGAAATGCCACAGTTACAGTACTTGGTTCTGCATAATTCAACGGTTACAGCGTAAACAAAGACAGGGTGAAAGGAGGAGAATAAAGTGTGCAGAGAAACAGATGAAGGAAGTGCTCCTGTATGGAGCTGATGGGTGAATTAATTGAGTGGTTTGTTTATGTCTTTCTGTTTCCTGTATTTCAGGTTTCCAGAAAACATGGACGGGGGAAACTAGTAAGTGTCCATAATTAGAAATATCCAGTAAAATCAATGAGGGAGATGTTTTCGTGTGTATTCATCTTCTATATAACGTTCTTGTTCTTGCAGCGGGTTCCCCCGTGAATACTTTGACCGCCTTGTCCAAAGTCAAGACTCCTCTGTTGTGAACAAGTTCCAGCAGAAGTACTGGAAAACCAAACAAACGCTCATCAAAGTGACGGGGAAGAAAGAAGACGAGCACGTTGTTGCTTCCGATGCAGACCTGGATGCCAAACTTGAGGTCAGAATTTGAGCCCCGGTGTTGAAACAGCTGCTTTCATTAGCAGGAGGCAGGTTCCTGTTACCATGAGCAGTGTTGACTCACCTCTTAGCTGAACAAAGTAGGATCACAATGGGACGTGCTCGGATTCCGAGAACAGTGTCATCAATCACTTTCAAACAGGCACCAGCAGGGTATAGTAGAGTGTAGTGTCCAATAAATGGAAGTGATGAACCGTGAACCTCAAACTGGATGGATGGATGGATGGATGGATGGATGGATGGATGGATGGATGGATGGATGGATGGATCACAGTAGTAGGTTATTTTCAAATTAGGTTAGTTATCATCATTTCAAATTGTTTCTTGTATGTTAATGGATGTGATGTTAGCTGTGTGTTCCTTCTTGAGGAGCTTCATAGCACACTTTCAGATGATTGTCTTCAGTGCAGGGCTTCAAAACTTTAACATATTGGATAAGTGTTCGGGTGAATGGTGAACGTATTTATTTGTGGGGTTTTTTTGTGTTGGTCATTGCAGGTGTTCCACTCAGTGCAGAGGACGTGCATGGAGCTCCTCAAAGTCATTGAGCAGTACCAGAGAAGAATATGTCGTATGTAATTTACAGTATTTTAACAGTGTGTTTTGGAGTTTCCTTTCAATTAAAGCAGGTGGAAAGTTGGGTGGCGATGGTGGGATCCACTGAAACGATTGTGTAACTTGATTTTAGACGTGAAAAGCAGAAAGTCATTGGTTTGATTATCATATTTGAGGTCTTCATCATGGACAGAAAATTGAAAATCCACCTACTTGTGCTTAAAACTGCTTAATATCATGACAACTGTTTAATGTAGAACTCAACTCTATATCGTGCACTTTTCCGTTTCGTTCTCTCAGTGTTGTCTCAGGAGGAGAACGAGTTGGGCCGCTTCCTGCGCTCTCAGGGGTCCCAGGACAAAAGCCGTGCAGGGAAGATCATGCAGGCTACTGGAAAAGCCCTCTGCTTCTCTTCTCAGCAAAGGTTTGATTTTAGAGTTTATATATAATATGTATAGAGCTTCAGTGATGCTTCTGCAAGTAGAGTTTGATTCAATTGAGAGAATAAAGGTTTTGATTAAACTCAGATTTAACTTCATCCTAAACAAGGTTTATATTTCCGTAGAGGTTCCACTTCTTCCATTTTCTTTATGAGCCTCCAAGCTTAGAATAACATTGAGATGTTGTATGCATAAGTAAAAACGTGGACGTACAATAAAGGAGAATAGGAAATTTTAATGAAATTAACGAGTCACAAATTAAATTAATTCAATTAAAGTTAAGTTTTTAAACCAACCATATTTTTTATTTTCTAAAAAATAAATTATAAAAGGAGTTTAAATTTAAGCTAAAGTGCAGTAATTGAAAATAATTTAAATGAAATGAATGAATAAAAATGCCGTTGTTATGGTGTCGAGTTGGGTCCTGAAAAATTTGGAAAACCTGGAAATTTGCTCATATTTAACTGAATAATTTCCACTCACGAAAATGAAACTGGAAAATGAAAAAAAATTGCTGAAACTGAACTGTGTTTCCCCTACAACGGGGAAGTGCAATGTGCACTTTGAGCCACCACTAAAGAACACTCTTTACACATGCGTTTATGGACAAGCTGAGAGACACAGAGCCTTCACTGAAAGTTAAAGAATCATAGACTGATTCAATAGAAAAATATTTTTGGATTTTTCCAAAATTTGGAATTGAAAGCTGCTATTTTAAGGTTAAAATCACACATGATGTTGCTTTAAGTGTGAAGAGGTCAGAGATGTACAGTATGACCACTCTACTGACCACAGTGAGGCATTTAAGCCGCTCTCATTTTTGACCCTGTTCTCCAGGCTCGCGTTGCGCGTCCCGCTGTGCCGCCTGTACCAGGAGGTGGAGACATTTCGCTACAGGGCCATCTCTGACACCTGGCTGACTGTGAACAGGATGGAGCAGGCCAGGACAGAGTACCGGGGGGCACTGCTGTGGATGAAGGATGTGTCTCAGGAACTGGACCCCGACACACACAAACAGATGGAGAAGTTCCGTAAGGTCAGACTCACTGGCTGTAAATATTTTCCCCAATTTGATTGAATTCGTTCTGATTCTACATTCAGACCTGGGTGTTTACATACTGTGCACACTGCAAGTAATCTGAATGACAAACATGTACCACCACTTAGAATAAGCTGGACCAAGCTGATTGGCCAACGTGCCCAGCTTGTTGACCAGAATCACCAGGTATGACCACAATCAAAGGTAGCATACATTACGCTTCTCTAGCGTTGGCCAGCTCACAGGGTAGCTGACCATCATAGGGTATGTTTTGTCTAGATGACCAGCTTTTCAAACACCTTGACCATCAAAGCATCTTAACCATCTTAAACCATCCAAAACCAGCTACCAGTCTTCAGCTGGATTTTGTAAGAAGGGTATTTTCCTCAAGCACATTCTAAAGAATTGATGGTGGATTTAATGTTTGAGAACTTACCAGGCCTTGGCCACTTCCACCTCCATGCTTCACAGTTGGCATTAGATTCTTCTGCTCAAATCATCAAAACATCAAGCAGGTTTTGTGGAATGTACCACAAAGGCTCCAAGGGAGGACAGCTGGTGAATGTGCAACCAGTTCATAGGTGCACGTTAATGTCCCTCCTTAAAAATTGCAGGCATTCAAGGTCCTGCTGCAGCGTCTTGGTGCCAGATACTGAAGGCACCTTCAGAGGTCTTGCAAATTAGAGCTGTTTTGGCAGCATGAGAGGGACCTACACTGTATTAGGCAGATGGTTTTAATGTTATGGAAGATCAGTGTATATTCTGTATCAAACCAGCAGGAGAACGTCTGATCATATGAGCCATCAATGAGTGTGTTTCCATGCACTCGATCGTATTTCTGCAGTTTTCTAATTATTTAAGTGGTGGTGGAAATGGCATAATGCAGTTTCCTATATTGTAGTAAGGTCTAAACATCCAATTAAGAAACAGAAGATCAGATTTCTCCTTCTGACGAGCTGTAGCGATCCCTAATCAGTGGACAAGTATGCAGAACCACTGCCAACATGGACTCTGCCTAGCTCCCACCCCATTCACCCACTTCTGTGAGATGATTGGCTGGTTGAAGAGTAGAAATCGGATTATTTCCTGTAAATCCACATTTTCCCCATTATCTGATTACCCTAGAGCATGTAAACGTGTTTATTAGATAACTGGCATATATGGTTTTCGTCAATAAACAAGCTAAACAGGAGAAAAATAGATGCCTTTGAACTTTGGTGGTGGAGAAGACGTCTGAGAGTTCCCTGGACAGCAGAGAAGACAAACAAATGGATCCTGGACCAAATCAAGCCTGACCTCTCGCTGGAAGCCCAGATGGTCAGGCTGAAGCTCTTACTTTGGACACGTTGTGAGAAGACGTGGTTCACAGGATAAGATCATCAGGCTTGGAAGAGTTGAAGGTAAAAGAGGATGAGGATCACCAGCAACAAGGGGGATGGATACAATGCAAGGAATAATGAATCAACCAGTGAGACGCCTGAAGACCCAAACAGAAGACAGGACGTTCTGGAGGAACACTATCCATATGGTCACCAGGATAATAATAATAATAATAATAATAATAATAATAATAAAGATTTTGGTCAGTTACCTGATTGAGTGCCTGTAAATGCACCCACTGACAGTGTAAGTCCGACTGTGTGGGTTTGAGCTGATCTTCTCACATGAATAGTTGTTATTTTTATGTACTGTATCTCTGTGATCCCTGGTCTCTTCTCATCATGCTGGAACTGTGAACTGTCAGATAGACTCTTTGCTTTCTTGCTTTTTGCAGGTTCAGGTGCAGGTGCGTCTCACCAAGACGAGCTTTGACAAGCTGAAGAACGATGTTTGTCAGAAGGTGGATTTACTGGGAGCCAGCCGATGTAACCTGCTCTCTCACGTTCTTACAAACTATCAGGTACATCAGACATCCGTGATCACACTGCTGCGATCTAACACTGCTATTTTGGTAACACTTTATTTGAAGGTTGCCCTCCCAGGGACTTCTTACCATATAAATAAGCACTGGATAAAGAATCGAAGCAGTACTTGAGTATTTATGAATAACGTACTGTGTCAATCAAAAGTTTGGACACACCTACACCCTTAGGTGTAGTTAGGAGAAAGAACTTCCAGTCTGTTCAGTACTGTAAACCAGTGGTTCCCGTGGACCAGTGACTGCTTGAAAAAAAAGGGGGGTGTTGTCTGTTTGTAATCATAAATTTGTTTGTTACAATATAGAAATATATACACAATATAATTTAATGGCATTGGATATATTCATACAACATATTGAGGTTTCCCAGCCTCACAGCAGTGCTCCAACATCTCACAGAACGTCAGTCCTGGACAGTAGAGACAGTTACTCCAACAAATGCAGGAAAAACGTCTTTTAATGTTCTTGATTTGAGAAGAAACAATGAATGAGCAAGTGTCCCAATATTTTTGTCCAAAAAGTGTGCATTGCAATGTTCCGTGTTAATTTCAGTATAAAAAAACTTGCATCACGTTGTCTCTAATAAGTTCAGTCCAGTGTGTCCGAACCCCTGACCGGTCCAGTACAGCTCTTGTCTTTGTGTATATTTCAGACCACTCTGTTGCATTTCTGGGAGAAAACGTCTCACACTATGGCCGCCATCCACGAGAGCTTCAAAGGCTGCCAGCCAAGTGATCTCGCCGTGCTTAAGGTGGGAGCAGAAATACTGAGCAACATTTCAAACAGCAGAGACTGATGTACACTGTCCAAATGTTTGTGGACATCCCTTAGTGAAGGCTAGTGTAACTTGCACCTCTTGCTGACACAGATGTCCTTATGTCAGGCGTGGGCTAGAGGGGTATAAAGACCCCAGCGTTGAGCTGTGTTCTCTGGAATGATGGAGCTCCATCCAGTACATTTTCCAAAATCTAGTAGGAAACCTTCCCTGGACAGTAGACACAGTTACTCCAACAAAGGCAGGAGCATCTCTTTTCCTACCTTCCAGAAGAAGCAGTTCATGAAAGGGTGTCCCGATATTTTTGTGCATATAGCGTAGTGTGTAATTGTCGGTGTAGTATTCACACCCATACAGTTCTTAAACTTGTGGAAACAGCCCCACTGTTTTTGTGGTGTGGTTTTGCCTACACTAGTGCATCTAAAAAATTAGAATGATAAAAAATTAATCTGTCATTTATGTGATAATAATTACATTTAAAGGGATGTATTTCATGCTTTTTTTAAGTCGATACTGTGATAGTTATCTATTCAAATTCAGATTCTGGTTTCATGAACTACAAGCCAAACAAAACGGCTTGAAATGTCACATTTTGTGTAATTAATATAAAATATGACTGTTTATCTGATCGTGAACGAACTTCTTAACCATATTCAAATTCGTTGAGACACACTAGAACCTGCCTCTGGTGAGTAGAGCAGATCACAGGGACAGAGTCCGCCTATTCACACCGCCCTTATAAGAATGGAGGGTTGCGGCCCAAGCTGCTTTCTGAATGAGGCTCAGCACAGAGCAGCCAATCAGAACATCAGGAGTCATTTGTCAGTCTTAAAGGCACAGTAACGAAAATGGCCTGTTTAATTCTACGCAGTTGAAAATGCTGTTGAAAATGGTCTCATAGTGACCTGGGTAGGGAGGAATATTCTGTGTCACTAATATATATTTTATCATTTTAAATGAATATGATGTTAACATTTTTGTTTTCTATAGATGCTGCAGAACAAAGGATCTGATCAGGGAGCAAAGAAACGGGTGAAGAAGAAAAACAAGGCGAAAACAGAGGAAGAAGAAACAAGTCCAACCACAGAAGACGTGTAAAACTAGTTCTCTCTGCTTTTCCTGATATATATATATATAATATTAGATATATATAATATAGATATATAATATTATCATGTTGAGCTTAATGCATTAATATGAGTCTCCTTTCTTTCATTGGTCAGACTGATTTCAGTAGATGAGGAGGATCTGGACAAAGACATGAGTCAGTCAGGTACAGTATTTATCTGCCATCAGTCTGAAGATCACAGTGTAAACTGTTTGTTTTATTATATTATTTTATTATTAATATTTAATATTGAACCGTCCTGTGTGTTTCCAGGCCAAGAGGAGGCGCTGTCCAGCAGCGATCAGGACAAAGATGGTCTGAGCCTGCTGAGTGAGATCCTGGGCTCCAGCTCACTGGAGGAGGGCGATTTCTCCCGGGAGTGGAGGGAGGTTTTCGGGGAGGACGAGTGTGTGGACAGCAGAGGCACCAGCAGCACATCTGGACTTCCAGATGTTCAGCCGGAGGAGGAGAAAGGCTCGTTCTTTCTCCCATCCCGCCTGCTGGACGAGAACTTCCACAACCTACAGTCTGCAGTCTCAGGTTCAGTCTTATTCGTGCACTGTCATGAGGCCTTTGTGCCAAATGGCAGAAGGTACTTTCAGAGATCTTATCGTGCCCATGCCTCAGTGGGTTGAGGCTGTCCAACAGCATAATAGGAAGGTGGTCATAATATTTTGGGTGATGTGCTCTTCAGATTATCACCGTTTCATCAAGTTGCCTGATGTGGCCAATTCATTAAGACTAAAAACATTGTTTGAAGATCAGAGAACATAAATCACATGTTGGTCAAGAAATCAAGAAATACATGTTTAAATAATAATGTCATAAAACCTGCAGCCTCTATTCCAAAGACATTTAAGATGATATCCCTTCATCCTTTCCAGACTGGGCGATGGGTAGCACACAGAGCACAACTGGTCTTACCGAACAACCTGCTGGTGCCAGTCAGATCCCTTCTAAACCAAAGGCCAAAGGTAAACGCAGAACTGCTGATAATGTGCTGAAGTTCTACTGACAGTAATTACTCTATATTGTCGCTGTCTCTCAAAAAACATTGTATCTCCCATTTTGCCATTTGTCAGATGAATGAATGGACCAATCCAAATGCTCCAAAATGATTCACATTTATGTCCATTAAATGTTTTTAATATTGTTTGTTCTGCTGTAAAGTTGCTGTTTTGGAGATACAAGGTTTTTCCATGACGGTGCCGTGTACCTAAAATCATCAGTTATCTTCAGAATGTTACACCCTTGGTAGGTAGGTTTGACACAGCTGTGCGTGTGATCTAAGTAAGGACAGGCCTTTTCAGGGGACCTGACCGACTATATAAGGTCGTCCTTTTGTGTGTGTGCTTTCCATTGTGACTCGTGCTGTTGTGTTGGTAGCATCCCGGAGTAACGTACAAAAGGAATTTGAGAGTTTTGAGGGAGGTGGCATCATAGGGCTTAGAAAACACACACACACACACACTTTATTTTTAAGACTTTATTCTTTAAAAGGGTTAATATCTAAATATTGTTTTGAAACTTGATATTTTGACTATAATCCAATGTGATGGTGTGGCTTTTTGTGCAGATACCCCTGAAACAATAAAGGATCGCTCAGCGTGGTTCAACCTGTTTGCTGACTTGGATCCTCTGACCAACCCAGACGCAGTTGGCAAAACCGACAAGGAGCATGAGCTGAACACTGCATAAACACCACAGAAGTCCCCAGACCTATCTACCTATCTATGTATTTGCACCTGCTACAGCACACAATGGACAGACAGGACCACAGCAGATGCTTTTTGTTGCATGAATATTTCCATACACTGAACCAGATCCTTCAACCTGGACAGGTGGTTCAGATCTGTGAGGCAAAGCGTGGTGAGACCACTGTCTTCACCGTAAACCTTCCAGTTCTCTTTATGGTTTCTATATATGTGCCAATATTTAAGTTATTTAATAGTAAACCAATGGGGTTTTTTTGTGCGAATATGGTATATTTTGAGCTACATATCTTAGGAGCAGGACACTTGTGAACATTAAATCCTTGCGAGAACAAAAGGAACCAGCTTCACAAATCTGATCAGGCTTTTAGAAAGTGCTTTAAAATGCTCAAAGTGAGTTAAAGAGGAATTCCATTGTCTTTTCAGTTCATCGCAGCTCATCTGTAGAGAACGTCATTCAGAGCGGGGTTTGTTTTGTCGTTCGACAATGTAAAACGGGGAAGCAGGGGTCACCACTTTATTTACTATTCAAAGCCATCAGTGAGCCTGAATGTGTCTTCAGAGTTTTATACGTGGTGATGATGATGATGATGGTAAAAGTGTCACGAATCTGAATTTTTTGGCCTAAAACAGCTTTCATGTGTATCCCTCCACCATGTTCCTCCAAACCAGAGCGTTTCACCCCAAACCTCTTTGAGTGACTCTGCTTACTGGACCATTTATTAATGCACAACACTTCAAAATATGATGGTATTCCCCTTTAAGGAAAGTAGCCTGAGCTCAGTCAACCTCATCCTCACCAGTTCATCAAGTGAAACAGATTTAAAAAATATATATTTATAATTATATAATATATAAAAGTCACATATTTATTGATTTAAACCAATGCTGCAGAACATACGCCTTAAATCAGTACTTAATGTTGGAAGTTGAGTGTGGAGCTCTTGCCTCGGCTGGTGTGAAACAGGACATGTACCGGTCAGTGTGCTTGCTGTCCTTTGTAACACAGGACATTGACAGTTACACTCCTGCTCTCACAAGAGCTAAAAACTCTTAATATATTGTCACGGTCATGCAAAAAACCTTGTATCTCCAAAACGGCATATTTACAGGGAGCATTTCTGTAGGTCCATTCATGTTCATTAAGCTTTTCATGCAAATTGTCTGAACTGATGGTGACATGCTGAGACAGGCCATAGCTGCTATTTGTGTGTGTGTTGGGCTCTGGTTCATATGAACTAGCCCTGAGTGTTACCTCAGTCTTCAGTCAGTTAAAGTTATACATGTTCGTACACCTTCAGTACACCCTCAGTGCACCCAGAGCAAAGGCAAAAGGATTATGGGTGGAATACTGGCAGTGAGCTGCTGGCAGGTTGTTATTTAGTCCCGGCCTCCTTCCCTGTGAATGAGGACGGTTGAATAAAACGGGACTAAAGACCATTTATCTAAATAAATCTTAGTTTAATATTCAGGCACCATCAGCAAAACCGTTCCAGATGCATCTTTAATATAAAACAGTTAGAAGTAAAGAACAGCTAGCTATTCTGTCTTGTACTATTGCTTTTTGTATCATCCAGGTAAAGCTATACCACTCATAAATAAATGTGACCTTATAAAAAAAGCATGTCTGTACAAGTAATAAAATTGTTTAAAGTATGTTCTCCGAGTCTAAATTCATCCAGATTCCCATTTAGCTAGAGACCCAGTTCATGTGCGTTCCGGATTTAAAGAAGCCGAAAAGGACAGCAGGAAAGTTTGAACATTTCAATGTTAAGACATTTTGAAGCTACAAGTGCTACGCTGCGAAAATGGATCTGAAAAATAGAAAATGTTAGAGCAGCGTTATGTGGCAAACTCATGTTGATGCTCCACTGACTGCGAGAATGACGCCTCTCGTTGCTGAAGTGAGATCAGTTTCCTAAGAGCAAGCCAATTCAAGCAATTCAAGTAGCTGCATTCCTTACTTAAGTAAAGGACAATGTCAGGTGACTGGACGGATTCCCAGCAATCCATGTAACCAGTGGTCACTGTTCTTAAACATGACCTTTACTGCAGAAGAAAATCCAAGAGCCCGTCCACCACCTCTTTAATCCACCGTTGATTAGCAGTGGAGAGTCCTGTATGAGCTGAAACAGTGTGAGGGTGGGCTCTCCTGTCCTCCAACCTGTTTAAACTGACCCAGGGGCTGACCACTCTGGGAGCTGGGCCGACAGTCCAAGGGAAAGAACGAGGAGCCTGGCTGTCTGACGGGACAGAACGGTCCTGAGCCGGTTGGGATGAAGCTCACTTTGTTTCGGTCAGGGCAGGAGAAGACAGGAAAGCCTTTTGACCTACAAGGGCTGGAGACAGAGAGACAGCTTTTTAGACAATGGCATATATAGACCTTCATCAGTGGTCAGTATCTGTGGTCAGCCACCCTTGGCTAGATATATGTTTAGACGTTACACTCAACACTGGGGTCACACTGAACCAGTGACCCCAGCAACAATGCTGTACCTGATACACTACAATTGCACCATTACAATTAAGCTACCACTCCAACACCCTGATAATATCTGGCCAAGAGTGACCCTGTGGTCAGAAACATAGGGTTAAGTGAAGGTGAGCGCTGTCTAATCAGTGGACGGTGAGTGTCTGCAGTGGGTATTATCAGACCCTTCATTAGGAAAGGTTAGGACAGGTTGACTCACAAAGTCTCTTCAAACACCTTGACCTTCTCACAGCCCTCAGGAGGAACCCGTTTGAAGATGAAGCTGTTGTTGGGTTTAGGAGAACTGGCCAGTGGAGGCAGCAGTGAGCTACTCTCATTTGCTGAAAACAGAACAAAGTAATTAAAGTTATTTTTGAAATGATGATAGTTTCATTCTATGAAAATATCCAAGGTGAGGTTCACTATAACTGACGCAGCGTAGTCACAGCCTTCACCAACGTCCCCCCTGTGAGCAACCTTTACCTTTATCAGGCCTGTTGTTGAAGTGCTCTGGTTCGTGTGGAAGGTCAACAGCAGAGGGGAAAAGCTGTGGACTGTGATGGCCGTAAGAAGAAAGCTGTGCGTCTGTGCCCTGTGTGTGATGGTCACTGCTCTGATGAGGAGGAACTGGAGCGCAGCGTCCATCCTGTAACTCCTAACAAAGAGGAGTACAGTAGAAAGCAAGAAGATGAATTGAAATGAATAAACATTACTTTTTCGAAAATGAGTTTTGTCAGAATTCTGGAGACAGTAGTGAGAAGGTTGTCGAGGATGATGGATATAGCCAATCTCTGGTCAGCCAATGCTCTAAAGTTGCTTAAATAGTTGAGAGGTTTGAGTACTGATGTCTAAACAAGATCTATCCCCTGAGGGCTTTGGAATCATTCCTGAGAAGTGTATCAGCTCCTCCTTAGGGCTTGCAATCTTCGCCTGCATTTACGTTTACATTTGCTACATTTATCAGACGCCCATTTCCAGAGCGACTTACAAAAGTGCTTTGCTGGTCACTCGGAGAATATCCTTAGCTAGTAGATGAGGCTGGAATCTAGAGATTCCTCACGCTTAGATCCTGTTGAAACAAATGTATTTATGGAGTTAAATACTCCTGAAACAGATGAGTCTTCAGTCTGCGTTTGAAGACAGTGAGGGACTCAGCTGTTCGGACCCCCAGGGGAAGTTCATTCCACCATTTTGGTGCCAGAACAGAAAAGAGTCTGGATGCATGTTTTCCTTGCATTTTGAGGGATGGTGGGTCAAGCCGAGCTGTACTTGAAGCTCGAAGGGCTCTTGGTGCAGCTCGAGTTTTGATCATTGCCATCATGTATGGAGGGGCTGGTCCATTTTTGGCTTTGTAGGCCAGCATCAAGGTTTTGAATCTGATGTTCAGCTACAGGAAGTCAATGAAGGGAACACAGCAGAGGAGTTACGTGACTGAATTTAGGTACATTGACTGATAAAGATGCATAATAATGTATTAAACTAAGGACCATCAAATAACCAGCACACAAAACCAGAGAACCCAGTATTCATTTAGTATCAAGCTCAGACCAATACATGTGCCATAGTTACAATTTAATTATATATATATATATATATATATATATATATCCTAACAGCTGTGCAGGACTGGCCAGGACTGAATGTGCAAACTCTTAATGATGAGCTTAAACAGGCGGGAACCATTTAAGCAGAAGAGAATTGTTATTTCTCGCCCCTGGGCTCCCCCTAAAGTCAGAACTACAGGAAGTATAATTCACTCGTGGTGCAGCAACAAAAACATGCTTTTCACATGAATTTTACAAGGTGAGAGAGAGGTGCAGAACAGTCACTGAACTACGTGAAATAAACATGTAGATTAAGGCGGTAGAGAGCGAGCGAGACAGAGAGACAGAGAGAGAGAGAGAGAAGAAAGAAAGAAAGAAAGAAAGAAAGAAAGAAAGAAAGAAAGAAAGGCTCCCTCGTGGAAATCAAGCTGTAATTTGAAAGTAAAAATGCTTTATACTCTTTAAAAATGCTGGTTTCCTCTAACAGGCGGTGTATTACTGGGAATTATGTGGTGTATTACTGGGAATATACGGGAGAAAGTGTGTGTACCCTCTCCTGCTGCCTCCACGTATCGCTGAGGAACACACTTTCAAGCTCACGGTTAATGCTGTCGTTATAGCTGCTCACTCTACACACGGCAGGCTTTGGGATGCCCATGCTGGCTGAGGAGGTAGGTGGCAGTTTAGTCTGAAACACACACACACACACACACACTGTCCATCAATGCTTCAAATATCTCTTCTGATGTTGACAAGCCATCCATCTCAAGGATGCTCTACTACGAGCGACATGTTTATTAAAATGAAAATCACAGTAGTTAATTTAGATCACTTTAAGAGAACATTATGAAAATATGACAACGTGACTAAGCACACACAGCTCGTCTAGACCCTGTAGAAAAGTCCTGCCAACAGAGTAGGACACTCTGGAGCAAACCCCCAGCATTCAGCTGCTGCGGAGCAGTAGAGCTGTGTTCTTTGGAATGATGGGGCTCCATCCAATACTTTGGGATGAGTTAGGAAGTTAAGGATGAGGTGGGCTGGTGACTATCTAACATTCTGACCTCACTAACACTGAATGCAATCAAATCCTCAAAGCAATGCAGCAAAATCTAGTAGAAAAGTTTCGCTGGACAGTACAGACGGCTACTCCAACAAAAGCAGGATAAGCTGAGGATGAACCACTGACCACAGTCTGACACCAAACTATTCATTAAATATCAATGCTGTGTTCCAGAACTGATACAGTATCGCAAACCATAATATTGTGATACTGTAATATACTGATATTTCATAACCATAGTAGGTAATATATCACATATGTACCCATACAGGTGTAACTGGCTGCCAGTTTGCATTAGTTTCACCATTAGAGTGGCATCGGATGCTTCCACAGCCTGTCGCAGCTGTTCAGTGCCAGTGGCTGAAGTGACTTCAAGGCCCTGAGGTTGCTCAGGCTGACTCTTGGGACTCGGGGACAAATATCTGGGCCAGCTAAGTGACTTTCTTCCTGCCTCCTTAGGTTTAATGATGGCACAATAAAAATCTTGAAATTATTACTCAATTATGATTATGATTCATTATTATTATAGTTCTGGAGAAAGACTCAAACCTGAGCTTGGTTACATAAGGAGACTGATGTCGATTCTGGCTCTTTGTTACGGTGAATTCCCAGCATTGTCCTCCTGAGCTTCACACAGAGTTTGGCGATCTGGAACAAAAGGCATCAGTGAGAAAAACTCATCATAAACACAGTATCACAGCATAAGCAGCAAGAATTTGTTGGCCACTAAATTGGAGCCTGCACTTCCATTCCGGGGAATCATATCCGACGTGTCATTTGTTGAAAGAATTTAAATGAAGAGGATTTAGTGTGATTAGGCAGGATTTGCTCTCCGTGAATGCAATTAGGACTGGATTCCATCAATATGGATTTATTAAACTGCTGAAGTCAGCTGGTATTAGTGGGGGAGCAGAGCAGTGTACAGATCACTCAGCGTTTATGTGGCATTCGTGCCTTGCCGTTTTATTACAGTCACTAAATGAACACAGTGTACAATCATTCAATAGACGTTAGTGTCCAAATACATTTGCATTTTTATCGAGCCAGTGTGCCGACGGGAACCTTATTACCGTTAAAACGCCCAACCCTAGCGTGCATTCGAGACCTTAATACAAATCTAATTTAACACGTTATCGTAGGGACGTATCTGCCATCTCCAAAGTAAGCAGCACCTGTGAGAAGGTCTGAGGAGGAACACACTGGGGTTTAACCCCTGGAGTTGGAGGACAGTGCTTGTAAACTGAGATGACGTATTTTGTGGGCGGAGCATAACTGGTGGAAGAAATGATGCAATGGGAATATGGATCATCTGGATGCTCTCTCCAGGTCTTTAACAGCTTGCCAGCAAAACACGGGATATACCACACTAATAAGCCAACTCTTTGCAATAGGTTGAGCTTTCCTGACCCGTACTCATTTCTGGTCAGAGGGTTAGGGATCAAACTGACCATAGCTACCATGGGCCAACATCTTCATAAATCTGGGGGAAACCCAGCATGAAAACACTCAAGGCATATAAATCTCTCAATATAACCTACAAGTTTGTACTTTGTGGTCACATCCAGGACTAAGAGGACAGTGACAGGGACATGAAATGCAGCTATGGAAGATGTGTCAACTTATCAAACAGCTGTATACTGATGTTGAACTGCACCTGCATGGCTGGGTTAGTAGTCTTCCCAAATTTCCACCCAATTTGGAAGTGCCACTTACCCACCCATATGATGCTCCCTACATTAGAAGGGGGGTGACAAGCACATTACAAGTGAAGCCAGCCACCACCTCTTTGCGAACTGCCACCATTGCATCATTGCTGGGCAGCCAACGCACTCAGGGGAAAGTGCCAGGGCACCAGATCAGATACAACAGCCAACAGACGCCTGCGCCGGCCAGCATCGCATTTGCTGTGATATAGGGAGAGAGAACACATTCTACCCACTCAGAGAGAGCATGGACTGTTTTGCTCTCACAGACGCCTGCTGCCGATGGAAATGACCCGGGATTCGAACCTGTCTAGTGCTGGCACATTAGCCCCTCTGAGCCAGTATTAACTATTTTTAATTGCTAACTGTATGTTAGAACCGTGTAAATCACTAGAACTATTGTTGATGCTACTACCTAAGTGTGCTTAAAATATTTATAGTAATAAGAAACATGAAAATTCAGAGCCAAGACTTCCAGAAGATTTCATCAGTCCAGTATGTTTGGTAAATGGCTTTTAACCATGGTACACAATGATATTCTATAAAAATGAAGGCTTTTTTTTGAAGATTTTTTTTTTCACTCCAGCTTCCAACACAAGAAGATATTTTTTGTGATTATTTCTTGGATCCCGTTTCACTCCACTTGTTTCTGCTGTTTTCTGCCACCATAATGCACACACAACTGCCAGTGACTTAACCATGATGTACGTCCCAAAATGTGTGTGTGTGTGTGTGTGTGTGTGTGTGTGTGTGTGTGTGTGTGTGTGTGTGTGTGTGTGTGTGTGTTCTTTATATACCTCTTCACGGTGATCAGCACTGGACCAGGATGCTGAGCGTTTGTGTGTTGTCAAGCCTTCTAGATCGTCCGACCAAAAGCCAGGGGTCTACAGCAGATATCAGTAAACACACATACACACAGGTTTGTTTTTATACAATACTAGGACATGCGGTCATAGCTATGTTTCACATCTGTCCAGAAAAAGTTCATATACAGTGCCTCCAAGTAGTATTCAACCCCCTGAAGATTTCGCAAGTTTACACATTTAGAGTTACCTTCGCTCTTCGAAATTTGGACTGTAGCTGCGTCTGGACTGTTAGAAGGTTCTTTCAATATTTATTCATTTTAAAGCTTTTTCAAACGTTTACCAGACGGTCAATTATTATTCAACCGCTCAACCCACATCAATTCTGTTTGCTTCCCTCAAGTATTAAGACGTAATTGAGCTTCACAGGTTTGGATTAATGATCTGTTTTGTCCTGCTTTTTCTGACAATAAAAGCCCAAAACAAGTGACCAGCACTCATACATGGTCAGCATGGGAAAGACTAAGGAGCAATCCAAGGCCATCAGAGACCAATCGTGGACGGTCACAAGATTGAAAAGGGCTACAAAACCCGTTCCAAGGAATCATGCCTACCTGTCTCCAATGTTTGAAGCCTTTCAAAGTTTCCTCCCATTCCAAAGCCAGGCTCGTCCAAGAGGTCATGGTTGACCCAAGGACTTCCAGAATTGAGCTTCAGGAAGATCTCATGGCAGTGGCTTCAATAAAGTACCATACTCCATCACAATGGTCTCCATTAAAGGTGAGTCTGTAAGATACCTTCACCTTCATGTCAAGGCCCATCTAAAGTTTGCTCGTGATCACTTGGAGGAGTTTGAGGCAGACTGGTTCAAGGTTCTCTGCTCTGATGAGGCTCAGATAGAGCTCTTTGGTGCCAACCACAACATGGGCATTTGGCAAGAGGATGGCACTGCATAAGTCAAGATTTTGGCCAAAAACCTCCGATCCTCCATCAAGGATCTAAAGGTGGGTCATTTCATCTTGCAACAGGACAAAATGGTCAACCAAAAAGAAATATCCAGCCAACAGCGTCCTGTGAGCTCCGATGAAGGACTAGAGGATAACACACCACCACCATGTGAGTGTCACTGCAGTGCTGAGAGTGGCCCACCACCCACGTAGTACCTGCTGTAAGGAGGTTACGACCCCACAGGACCACCACAGACCTACAAAGTGCTCCTGTGTGATAAGAGGTGCTGATAGAATGGACAGTAAATGTGGAAACAATGGTCATATTGTTATGGTCAAGTATAGACGTGTGCAAGTTTGTGTGAAGTGTCGTTGTATCATCACACCTTCGTATGTGGAGTGTAAGGTAGTTTCTTAGCCCTGACCCTGGAGGAACTCCTGCACACGTGCACATGTTAGTAGAGTCCCTGCTTTGAAGATACCCCTGCAACTCTGAAAGGGCTCATTAAAGAGTTGAATGGTTGAATCAGGACATAAACACTAAAACACTGCTGTTTGGTGTACATGAACTTCATGAACAGTATCTTCTGATGGCATTTAAATCTGTTTCTTTATCTCCATAAAAGCAAGGTTTTCCTTTTGCCATGATATGTTCTCATTACGTCCAAAGCCCTCATGTACAGAGACAAAACAAGCACTGCCCAAATTCTGCGTTTTAATCCAGGCAATTCCAAAAAAACTCTACTTTTCAAGCCTCCCTACAGCCATGACACGCAGCAGATGGAGTGAAGAATGATGCAGACATTCCTGCTGCACTGAGCGCTCGCGGCCTCGGCGGCCCAGAAGCCTGCATTTGCATATGTATAGATCCCGCTGTGGCTAGCTTAGTGCTGCGAGCAAAGAAGCGGCCTGGAGGGCCAGGTGGCGAGGCTGTGTGTGTACCCGCTCGTCTGACTTAGTGTAAACACCCACCCACCCGCTCGCCCACGCTTGCGCATACGCTCGTGTGCGAAAGACAGGTGCAAACGACTGCACCTCCACAGAGCTGCACTCATCAGTCAGCTTTCTATGGCTGAGGCGGGTGACGAAACGTCTGGCCTTTGTTCTCCGCTGTCTTTAGGGGAGGGGGCAACAGGGGTTTCGGCATAATTAAAGCAGCCAGCAGCCACACAGGACGGCGTTTACAGTGAGGTGCAGAAAATCCGACATTAAACCCGTTCTGTCGGGGCCAGATGGCTACTGTGCCCCAGTAAAAACAGGCCTAATGCTGATCACTTTTCTTTCGGGGGGGATTAGAAATGTTGTCACCTGCTCTAAAACTTTCCCCCAAACAAAGAAACAAGCTTGCTCAACTACAGCAGCAGCAGCTTTACTCCCTGCACTCCAAGTACAGTTGATCGACCAAGATAAGTTACAAAGATAACAGGTGGTCTGACGAGACACTGGGTCTTGGCACAAGTGGACATAAAAGTGCTAAAACAGCTCTCATGGGCTACTTTTGGGTAGAGTACCTCTTGGTAAGAGAACAGAGTCTCTACGACACTCTTGAAGATATTTTACCCAGTTGACAGACTTTGAAAGGGGGACTGGACTGAGAGAAGCACGATGGTCACCTCGATGAAAAGGAAATTTGGTGTCAAGGTGCCAATTACATGTCCTGCCCATCACCTGCTGCTCTGTACTGGAACTATATCGTCTTTAGCTACAAATCCAGGTTCTCCAGGTCTGAGTACGGAGGTCTTGTGGCGATCGCTTCAATCCTACCTTTCCTGTGGAGTGACACGTTGCACATAATTGCTGGTGTGATTATCCGGGGCAGCCATCACAAGTTGGTCTCCCCTAATAGTGATACAAGGTATATGTGCAGGGCATCCTGCAGCCATGCGTTGCCTCTCGTGGCAGGGCTTCCATGCAGTTGCATTTTTCAGCAGGATAATGCTCCCACACAGCATTGGCACTCCTGGATGCCAGATTGAATGTGTGCGTGCAGGATCTACAGTCCCAGATGCAACAACTGTGGGCGAATGTGCCACACAGAACCAACAGGGTACTAGAGCCTTTCATTTGTACATTTTCCCCCCAATAAACCCCAAACAAATCTCAAATGTTAGAACTTAAATTAACTGGCAATTAACTGGTGAGTTGAATCAGTGTTTGTGCAGGAAAAGTGCAAAACGGGGCAGGAATCCAGATCCTTCAGATTGCCTACCCCGGTTCTAGCTTCAGCATTGCGCAGCCTGTGCAGCGAGATCATCCCCACCAATGCAACAGGGATCTAGGCACTCAGTTCACACCAAAACTCACCAAACGTGTCTTGTCTGATCAGCAGCATTCGTGTTCGGATGAATGGAATACATGCAGAGCAGATTTCTTTTGCCAGACTGCTTCCTTTAATGCGTCAGGTGTAAAGTGCAGTGTGTGGTGGTACGATGGGCAGAAAGTCTCACCTGTGTGGCTTTATCGGTCATGCACGTGCTCTGGGTCTGATGAAGCTCTCGTGGCCACTGACCACACAGGTACTGTTCGGTTATCAGGTCCATTGAGGAGTTCTGCTGCAGAGGTCCTGCTGGCTGTGGCTTTGACTCAACTGTTACACACACACACACACACACACACACACACACAAGCGCAAACATTACAGTTCTGAGACAACACACCAGTGTTTTGATTATACTGTTATGTATTATGAGGTCAGTACACTATATGGACAAAAGTATTGGGACACAAGCTCATTCAAATCAAGGGTATTAAAAAGAAAGGGGTAACTCTCTGTTACTGTCCAGGGATTACTATGGGGATTTAATTACATCCACCTCGTCCCCAGCTCCCCAGCTCATCAAAAGTATTGGATGGCGCTCCATCATTACAGAGAACACAGTTCCACTGCTCCACAGCTCAATGCTGGGGGACTTTATATCCCCCTCGCTCACATTTGGAATTGGTTGCAGGTTTAAGTTGGTTGCAGTTGTTTATTTACGTTACAGGTCTGTGGGTTATCTAGTGTCCAGTACATCAGTTTGGACCTAGGGAGTGTCAGCAATGGCTTCGGCTGATATACAGCATACTGGCATATGCCCTGATTTCCCAAACCAGTGGGTTTTAGTATTGGGATATTAACAGAGCGAGATATGAGCGGAGGTGATATTGTTTATATCGAGTTTTAAAATAATGTTCTGTTCAAAACCTGCCGATAATCTTTTTTTCTGCTCCACCCCCTTCTCTCAGCTCCGCCCCCTGCACTCAGCTCCTCCTCATCAGCAGCCCCAACTCGTGTTCTTACCCACAGACCATGGAGGGGGGCATAAGACAGTTTAGTGTGAATAAAATGAAATGATCATATTTCAGTATGTTTCAATATACTGAAGCCATCCTTTTTTCACATTATTTATCGTTAATCACCTCTGATTTGATGATTTTTGGTCCATACTGTCCAGCCCTATGCTGAGCTCAGAGTAGCAATGATAGAGGTGCTATGCTCCCTATCACAGGTCAGTGAAATGGCCTGTGCACCAACTAAATCAACCACAGAATTAATGCAACTGTAGCTGTGCAGTAATGCAGATATGAAGCATCCGATATGCATAAAAAGTATCCGAATCAGGAAGACAAATCTGACATTGGTAGGAATGACGGTTGCTGAAAGGGCTGGTTGGATTATTCCTAGAACTGCTATCATTTTCAGTACAGCCATCTCTCGAGTTCCTCAGAATTCTGGAATAAAAAAAACGCAACCAGTGAGGGCAGTTCTGCAGACGGAAAACCACTGTTAATGAGAGATGGGAACAGTGAACCACTCCCTACAACTGTGGAGAACAGAAGAGCATCTCAGAATGAGCAATACATCCCACTTGGTGAAGGAGGGGCTACAGCAGCAGAAGACCTGGTGTTCCTAATCGTGCACTCATAATGTAACTGCATATCTCCACACGCCTGTGCTTAAAACCATAATTCAAAGCTATTAATGATACAATGAAATGTTGAGGCCTCAAGAGGACAAGATTACCTTAGTCAGCCCTCCAGAGCCAGACCTGTTCAGCTTAGACCAAAATAGGCCGGCGAGATGAAGCTGTTGAGATGTACTGAGAAGTGCTGAAGAACACAGGAGGAGGAAATGAAGCAGAATGAAACTGCTTTCAGAAGACTTTTAACACCCATTGAAACCCACACACCAGGGCTTACAAGCGCCTACACCTGAAACTGAACCGAGCACACCCTGCACAGCAACTCGCACACAGTGCAGAGGAGCTCAGCAGCAGTGCTGGAGAGGCTGACCAGAAAATAATCAACACCAAATCAGTGATGAACCTACAACTACACTACAGGGTTTATTACAACTAATCTAATGGAACTACAACATTTTTAATCAGATCCACAGCTTCTAACAGACACGAATCCACAGCTTCTAACACAAGCAGGCCTCACTTTATGATCTAAAATTCCTAATGCAAAGAAACCTCATTTATGGTCTTTTCCAGGGTTTGTTCTCAAATTGTAGATTCTTGTAAAATTCATACATTATCAGGGGACGTCATCCTACAAGTACTCGGTATTTGTTTGGATGATAAGCTGCCATTTGTAGTGCATACTGAGGATCTAGAAAAGAAACTGTGGATTAAACAGGGGTTCTATTATCATAAAGGAACCTGCCTGAATGTTGCTTCTCTGAAACTCTGGCAGCCGTGGCCTGGTGGATACGGAACCAGCCTTGTGACTTGAAGGTTGCTGATTCGATTCCCTGAAGTAGGAGGCATGACTGAAGTGCCCAACTGCACCCCAGGCACAGGGTGCTCACTGCCCCCTAGTTTGTGAATTCACCGACGTATGTGTGGATGGGTTGAATACGTTTACGAGACGACGCAAGATGTACATGTTTCATGTGAAGAAAGGATGGTGACCCTGTTGGGCCCTGAGAGACGAAATGTAGAGAACCCCTGTTTTAGATTAAGGGGACATTAAGGCCACGTTTCTTGGCCTTCTTTAAGTGGACAGAGAGCAGCGATGGCAATCAGCATCTGACTGCTTGAATTCTTGGCTCATAATTATGCTGGTGGTGAATTTGAGGTGTTAGGCCTTCAGGTCTGCTTGTGTCCCAACCAATAGAAGAGCTTCTTTTGACGTATCTAAAAAATTAGGATGCTCACCCCCAACCTTCTCCAACCCCCCTCCAAAGCAGCCTCAAACCATGACACTTCCACCCCCATGCTTTACAGTTGATATGAGGTTCTTCTACTCAATTGCTGTATTTGATTTTTGTTGGGCTCAGTAGAAGTTTGGTGCAAATCAATGTTGGATTCCTCTCTTCAAACCACATTGTTCTGCTCTCGGTCTAAGAGTTCTCGAGAATTTAGTCTTGTTCTAATGTTTTGTTTTTTTTGAAAGCAAGAGTTTCCTCCTTTCACATCTTCCAGAGAAATCAAACTTGTTTGGTCTCTTTCTGATGGTAGATGCTGCACTTTTACCTCAGCTGGGGCACGACCAGCCTGTAGGTCCCATGATGACAATTTCTTATCATTAGAGACTTCCTCATGCATCTTGTGCTCTGCTCTTGGGAAGAACCGACATAACCCTTGCTAAGACAGCTTGACCCTGACCATGAAATCCCAGAAGGACAGAGGGAGAAGACACGTAACCCATGTCAAATTCATTTCCCATAGACTTAAGAAAATAGAAACAATGCTCAGACACTAAACATCTCTTGGCTGAGCAATTACACGTGGGGTAACGAAGGGCACCCATCGTCGAGCCATGTTCGTAGATGACATTATTAATGGTATTCGGTGTCAGAAACAACGTAAGCAAGTCTATGGTATGGTACTGAACATTTCGCTTGACATGTTTTGAGGCGAGTGTGTGTATTTACGCAGTGCTCCTTGGTCTTGTGGGTCTTAGGCCATGTACTGTTAGCTCTGTGAACCCTGTTCCTCTGGAGAAACCAGCTGCAGGCATCATAAATGTCTTTGCTGATCACGTTCGTTCGGGATAAGGAAATTAGACCGATTTTTTTTTTTGCCAAATGCCTCCAACAGACTGGCAGCTCGGAGCACATAGGTAGGCTGTGTGAAAGAGCAGCAGGGCCTCTCTGTATTGTAGACACCTTTCAGAATGAGTCGCTCGGAGGTCCGCTGCATTCACTTGCAGATTGTTATGCAGGCAGCTGCAGGGCCTTTGTGCTGCAGAACTGTTTCAAATGCAAATCACCACAAGCGTCTGACACTCGACACCATGCAGGCAGGAGAAAACCAGCCTAGTAAGAACCAGTCTGCCTCAGGTGGATTAAACACATGAGGTGGAACATTATTCGTGCACACAGCGTAGCGTGGACGATTGTGGAAATTAGTGAACTGGGACGTGAAGTAGGACCGTGTGAGTTGTCCTGTGATCATACTGCTACGTCCACTATCCACACAAAGGTTTCTTCTGAAATCAAGGGTATTATAGAGTTGATCCTGCTTTTGTTGGAGTACCTGCCTCTACTGTCCAGGAAAGGTGTTCCTGTAGATTTCGGAGCATTGCTGTGAGGATCTGATTGCATTCAGTGACAAAAGTATTAGTGAAGATCACCTCTCCACCTCATCCCCAACTCCCTAACTCATCCCAAAAATACTGGATGGAGCTCCATCAGTCCAGAGAACACAGCACCACTGCTCCACAGCTCAATGCTGGTGGATTTTGTACCCCTAACCCTTGGCTGCCATTACATATGGTGTCAACTGGTTTATGTTCATCTACTCCAGAGAGTTCTGTTCTATTGGCAGTACCTTTCTAAAGGTGCTAGACAAGTTGTGTTTGTGTGTGTGTGTGTGTGTGTGTGTCAGCAATGGGTGCAGCTGAATGTATTTGTTGTAAGGGGTGGGCACATGGCTATTAGAGAGGTATTGTTAGAGACGATTTAAAGTGAGCAAATACAATACTGAGATAGTATGTACCTCTATATTCACATTTGACAACAACAACAACAATAATAATAATAATAATAATAATAATAATAATAATAATAATAATAATAGCACTTTTATCTTTATTGTCATTATATTTAAACACTACATTACAATAATGTTTCTTTGCATAATCCCATGCTGGAATGTCGTGGTCAGTGTATTGAGGTCAACCATGCTATAGCGCCCTGACTGGATACTGAATAAACCAGTATAGGTTCAGTCTGCTTCATTCATATTTACCATTACACAGAAACAAGCTGCCTAGTTATTATCCACCCAGGATGTACTGCAAAGCTGTATGTTTACAAATATTCTGATTTAATAAAAAATGCAAAAAATAAATAAAAAAAATTATATATATATATATATATATATATATATATATTGGTCAATTAATTATGTAACAGTTTAAGAACTGGTCTTAATTAGTTAGAAAAAAATTACATTAAACTAAATTTAATTAAATTAAAATTTCCTGGTGATTATTCATAGTTCTAAATAAAATAAATAAAATGAAAAATAAAATGAGTTCTTCCATTAAAAATAAAATGAAAAATAAAATGAGTTCTTCCATTGTTCTTTAGTAAAAGCAATGGTTCTATTTAGAACCGCAACTCAAACAACATAGCAGCACTTAACGTTTTCTTTTTTGCCTTAAACAATGGTGCCAATACAAAAATAGCACCAAAAAGATTTGTCAAACTCTCATTCTTGTCTTTTTCATGCTCTTTTATGTTGAGTGAACTATGTGAAGCACTGCACTACAGTGACATGCCAAAACTCGTGGGATATCAGTGTGTAAATCGATTATAAAGTGTTGCGTCCCTCAGGGGACAGTTTAGGACCGCCCATACCTGCGTAAGCCGCGAGGACAATGGTCAGCACACTGATGGCAAGGTGACATGAATAATTGAGTTTGAACGAGACATAATAATGGGTACCAGACGAATGGGACATTCCATTTCCAAAGTTGTGAGGGGATGTAATACTTCTCAATCCATGTGTCACATGTTCGACCAAGAATACACCATAGAAGGTATTACCACCCACAATGGAAAGCACAGTGGGTCAGTGCAGGGTTCATCTTGAAGGGGATATGGGAGCAGAAGACCCACCAAAATATTCATAGTTCTTCCATTAAAAATAAAATTAAAATATGAGTTCTCCATTGTTCTTTAGTAAAAGCAATGGTTCTAATTAGAACCACGACAACATAGCAGTGCTTAAATTACATATATTTTTGCCTTATATAATATATATATACAATAGTGCCAATACAAAAATAGCACCAAGGACCTGGACAATAGACCCACTTACAGAACAGGCTCTTAGGCTTTAAGGCAATGATTCTGTCCAGTGATTCAATCCTGGTCCTGGAGTTTTAAACTTCTCCAGCTGGAAAACACCAGGTCCTTGCTGCAAAGGCCCGTCAGTTAGTTGATTCGTTAGTTAACTCTAAAACCAGCAGGCCAGTGGTGTTCCAGGACCAGGATCGAGAACCACTGGTTTAAGGGATTGAATGTCCATAAAAAACTTTTAATATGTTATTTTAAAGAGATTCTAATCTCAATGATTTTTCGAGCATGGTCCACAGGTCCATTCATCATGCCGTGTTCACCCAATCGAAAGAACAGCAGCTGTTCTCAAACAGACTGAAATCACAACTGCAGGCAGATTATGTAAAGCTTACTGTCTGAATGGCTCCATGTCTGTAACTAAAGCCAGCCATGCATTACTCTGAAAGTGAGTAAGACTCCACAAAGAAAGAATTCCAGACTTCAGAACTTGATTTTAAAGACCTGTGCTAGAAAGAAGAGAGGCTGCTGGCACATTAGACCACTGAAGAGAGAAAAACAACACCATTATCTATACAGCAGCCTGTACAGAGCCATCATTTGTATAACGGTATTCAGCTTCCCGTGCTGTAAATCTACACCCTGATAATGCCAATGAACCTGACATTCTAAAATACCGAGTACGCTAAAGCTCGATCCTCAGGCACAATATATCCTTTCATGATTGTTACTCCACTGTTTGCCTTTCGCAATACACAATTGAGCCCCATCAAATTCCACCAATTTAAAAAGCTGGGGACCTCTATAAAGCTATAAAGACGTCTTCTAATGAATGCATTCAGCCACTTTAAGCTGCACCTATTGCTGACACAGATGTGCAAATGCACACACAGCCTGTCTACTCTCTGTAGAGAAGTACTGCCAATAGAATTGAGTCCATTAGAGCACATAAACATGAACCTATTGGCACCAAGCCTAATGATGGAGCTCCAGCCAGTACATTTGAGAAGAGAGGGGAGTTGAGGATGAGGTGGGATGGTGATCACTCACCACTGAGACCTCACTGACTCACTGAATGCAGTGCAGTGTTTAAATTTCCCTCTTGTTGTTTTCGTACCAGTAAAATCAGTAAAATCACTGTTTTATGATGAATCATAATGAGATTATCATTACTGATCTCCCAAAAAAATGCTCCAGTGTTTGAATATGTAATAAATTTTAACAAATGCAGTGGTTGCGCAAACACCAGCTATTGTCTGATTGGATAGACGTTCATCTCGGATCACCCACACTCAACGCATGTAACCCATCATGCACCACACAGTCACGTCTATTGAAACTGAAGTTTCCCATTGAAAATTCATGGAATGCATTACGGTGTGGATGCATTGGAAAACTGTAAATGCAGTGACAGGCTGTGTTTTTTTTCCAGAACTGAATGCTCTCGGTGATGGATCTCTCAGATCATTCTCTAGAATGGAGCATTCCATACCGAACCACTGTGGGTTAAATTTACAATTGACATTTATTTTTTTAGTTTGTAAAATCAGCAGAATACCTCTTTAAGATATCCAATCAATTCTTCAAAGCGCACTGAGCTGAAGAATTCATCACAATACGGTATTTCTGTTGATATCGTTTGGTCCTAATCCAGATAACAACAGCATCCTGTCATTTATTCATGCCCCCCTTTCCCCCGCTCCTCGCCCACACACATAAAGGCCTACTGCCCTCTGACCTTCAGTCTCTAACTGATTCTAAATTTTCAAGTGTCCTGTTCAGATCTTCAGGGCTTAACGTGAGCTCCAACAGACCACATTCCTGTGCACCTATCTGACCTTTACACAACTTTTCCACACACGTCTTATATTCTGATCTGTGTCCAAATTCCTTGACTCGCACAGCAGAGCCAGCTCGGCTTGAAGTGAGTGGGTGGCCTTTGAGCAAGAGAGCGAGCAAGTCAAGCTGATTTCCATAACTGATGGACACCATTCACATTAATGATCTAAATACACTGCGGATTCAGCGGGGACCAGATTCTACACTTTTCCCAAAGTGATTTGTGACTGTCAGTCTGGTCAGTTTGACAAAAGCCCTTTTTGGTGCTATAACTGGGGCAGTCAAACAATTAAAGAGCGAGTGAAATCACTAAAATAGGGCCCATAGCCAGGATAGTAACACCGCACTAGTGATTTTGGACAAGGCCCATCGCCAGCATGGTAACACCGTAATAGTGATTTTGGACAAGGCCCATCGCCAGCATGGTAACACCGTAATACTGATTTTGGACAAGGCCTATCGCCAGCATGGTAACACCGTACTAGTGATTTTGGACAAGGCCCATCGCCAGCATGGTAACACCGCACTAGTGATTTTGGACAAGGCCCATTGCCAGCATGGTAACACCGTACTAGTGATTTTGGACAAGGCCCATTGCCAGCATGGTAACACCGTACTAGTGATTTTGGACAGGGCCCGCCATGGCATCGTAACACTGTACTAATGATTTTGGTCAGGCCACTTCGCCAGCATGGTAACACGTACTAGTGATTTTTGAACCCAGGCCCATTGCCAGCATGGTAACGACACTAAAGTAATTTTGGACCCGAGCCCATCGCCAGCATGGTAACACTACGCAAGTAATTTTAAGACCAGGCCGCCGCCAGCATAAGCCAACTTACCCGTACTAGTGATTTTAGACAAGGCCCGCCGCCATGCGTAACACACTAGTGATTTGAACCAAGGCCCATTGCCAGCATGGTAGCTTGCCACCGTACTAGTGATTTTAGACCGAGCCCATGCAGCATGGTAACACGTACTAGTGATTTTGGAGACCCAGGCCCATCGCCAGCATGGTAACACTGCACTAGTGATTTTGGACCAGGCGCGCCAAACATGGCCTTCCATAGTGATTTTGGACCAAGGCTCCATCGCGCCAGCGTGGTAGCCTGCTAGTGATTTTGGACCGACCCCATCGCCAGCATCAAGTAACACCGTACTAGTGATTTTGGACAAGGCCCATCGCCAGCATGGTAACACCGCACTAGTGATTTTGGACAAGGCCCATTGCCAGCATGGTAACACCGTGCTAGTGATTTTGGACAGGCCCATTGCCGGCATGGTAACACCTGTACTGTGATTTTGGACAAGACCCATAGCCAGCATGGTAACCTACACTAGTGATTTTGGACAATTCCCACTCGCCCGGCATGGTAACACTACACTAGTGATTTTGGACAGGCCACTTGTAGCATGGTAACACTACACTAGTGATTTTGGACAAGGCCCATCGCCAGCATGGTAACACTAGTACAGAAACTTCAAATATCAGTACTTTATCAGATGGATTTTTATGACTGATTACAGTGGAGAACAGAAGTAGGAATTCCTACACTGTTCTAAACCACCAGCGAACCTGCATGTATTATATGAGTTTCATATTTAATGCCGAAGATGATAAAATAGAGGCAAATTGACAAAGTAGTTCAGTTTGAAGACCATTTTGGCCTACATGTACCCTTCAGAGATGAAACACCCACATTGGAACACATTCACAAAAACATGAAATGAGGTAATGTGGGCAGACCTCACTTCATCTATACTCAACAGCCAAGACACCAGATGTTAACTCAGTCTGGTTGGAGCAAAAAATGGACCATCTGGGATTCTCCAAAGAAAAATTTGGGAACCTCTGTTCTAGAAGTACATATAACATCTTTGATATTCTTAGAAGAGTGTATTGTGCAATAATTTACCACAATACCACACTGTACTGCCCACCTCTGGTCTGGATATAGTGCATAATAGGCAAGATAAAGGTTTTCTAATTGTCTATATGAAAAACTACTGAAGTGAAGCAAAAGCAAACTTACTAATGGAATTAATCAATTACGGTTTGATTAATTAGTTCCTAATGCCATTGTAGTTCAGCTTCCGGACCAATTTACTGGTGTCCACATAACTGCTGAGCTTTGTTTTGGCCAGAATACCCCAAATAGACCCAAACCCACCTCTGGTCAGGGTATAGCATACTACATGTTAGAACAATACATTTGTGTGGGCTTAATTTCATTCTGTCCAGCTCCTGACCCATATCACGTCTGAGTTTTAGCCTCTAATTCCAGTCATCAAACCCCCCAAAACCTACCTGTGTGTAGGATATAGTATACCATAGGCAATAAACGTAGTTCTGTATGGGCTTAGACTACACACATCACTTTAGATATTCTATATTTCTGCATGCCTTTACCTAAACCTTAATCAGTCTTTTAGATGTCCTAAAATCAGAAAAGAAGAACCAAATCAAACAAATCAGACAAATATATTACACTTGGTTATTTCATTATTTAAGGAAATTATCCGACAAAATGACAAAACTATATGAAGCTTTGCTTTCAGTATCTGTCTGAGCCTGTTCAGCAGCAATAACTACAAATCAACATTTCTGCTAACGAATGATTAGTCCTGCACATCACATGCAAAAAATGTTCAACTCTGGTTATGTTTTTGGGTTTCGTCCTCTGAACTTATTGCTTTGGGTCAAGGACTTTGAATGGGCCATTCCAAAACACTATTCTTCTTTCACCATTCTTTGGAAGCATGACTTGTACACTTAGGGTCGTTGTCTTGCTGCATGACCTACATTCATTTGAGATTCAGCTCACAGACATCCTGTAGCTTCTTTTAGAATGTGCTGGTATAATTCAGAATTCACTGTTCCATCAAAGACAGCAAGCTGCATGTCAAACAGCACAACAGGCCCAGACCATGATACCACCACCACTACTAAGTTTCACAAATAGAATATATATTTTTTCAACAATACTTCTATTGGATTAAGGTCAGGACTTTTACTGGACTATTCCAAAACCTTATTCTTATTTAACCATTATTTCATTGCTATCCAGTAAAAAACATGCATCTTCACAATGGCAGCTTTCAAAAATGCTCTTAAAACTGACTGTAAATTAATTAAAAATAAGGGTGAATAACAGTAGACTTTCAAGCATTTCTATTGGTCTGTTCATCAAGAATAATTTGAAACATGGAGAAAAATAAAAATGGACACAAATGCAGATTTCATTGGAGAGCAGAGATTAGGTGGAATGACTTGGGGGTCGTTGTCTTGGCGCACAACCCAAACATAAGCTAAAACTTAAGACTGTGGAAAGAGTTCCTAATGTTTTATTCCTAAAGTTATAATACATCATAATAATAAATCATTAATAAAGGAACTTTAATGATTTTATCATTTGAATTATTATTTTAATAATATTATATCATTTTTATTATAATTTTACTCTCCAAATCTCTCAAAACAGACCCAAACCCACCTCTTGAGAGTATATAATGAGCTGTAAGTTAATGTTACCTTCTCCAGCTGAGGACCACTGTGGGTAGAGGGTCTTCTCCAAGGAGATGTTTGAACAAAGACCTGGGGTGGGCTGCTCAACCCCCAGTGCTGGAGAACAAGGAAGGGGATAGTGGTGAAGTCCTCTGCGTGGTCCAGGCCAGTCTGTCCTGAACAGCCAGTAAAATACTCCTGCCTCCTCTGAACGTCCCTCCCAGGACCTCTGAGTGGAGCTCAGCCCTGTTCTAGATGTTTATCTCTCATATTTAGGTCGACTCCTCCTGACAAATACACTGCCATAACTAGAAACAGCGCCTGGGCGGGGCTATGCAAATACACGGACGCTCATTGGCGAGCAGGGGACACGGCTCCCGAGGCGAGCGCTCTGATTGGTCGAAAGTTTTGTTTTCCTCAGTGCAGGACTGCCCTCCTAAACAGAGCCAGTGCTGTAATACTGATCTACTGGAAAGCAATATTATATTCATGATTATGTAATGCAATTGATGGGCACATGTAAAGTTTGCAGTAAAGACAGGTTTTTATAAAGAAATGATTTATAAAGTATTGAGAAGTGGTGCAGAAGCAAGTGTGAGGAGCCACCCTGTGGTTAAGTCCAGCAATGTATGATCTAGAAGCATTAGGGCCAAATAAGAACAAACATCTGGGCAAGACTAGTTCACCTAGACAAAACCAGGACTAATAATGAGCATTTCACCGGTGAAGCCTTTCATTTTCATAACCTCTGAACAGGGAAATCTAATGTCCTTGGTCTGAAGGAAGATGCTGTGCTTTCACATAAGTTGCCAGGGCTTGACTGGCAACTTAACCTTTAGAAAAATGAGAAAAGTGTTTTATTTTATAGGAGATCCTAGACTACCCCAATTTGTCCTCATTTGAGATGCAATAATAAAAATGTGCCTAACATTCAGTTTGGTTGGTTGTTTTTTAATGAAAATTGATCATCCAGAGTGTTTTTAAGCTGAACATACAAGATTCAAAAGTTATTTGTCATGATTAGATTGACAAATATGTTTATAATGGTAAGTCCAAACAAACAAAAATACAAAATGTATGTGCTTTATTATTTTGGTTATTTATGTGTTGGTACTATCCATTCTCAGGACTTTTATTCTGAAATTTGAACACTGTGTGAATAAAAGAGCAACAGAGCACACTCCTCCTCAGTTTCTTCTGTAACTGAATATTTGGCTCAGTGATGTCATCAGCTCCACCCCCTCTCGCTGATCAGTCGGAGTCTGTATGCAGGTTGAGCATGTACACGTGGACAGAGCAGTAAACATGCACTGGAAACTCCTTTAGTATTTAAACTGGGATTTAGTTCAGTTGTGAACAAGTTTATTTTTGCTGTTTTCCAAGATGGTTTACACACTGATAAGTAATTCTACTCATTTGATAACTCATCACACAATGACGAGTCATGATTTGATCAGGTAGGACCTGTAGTTTGTTATGATAAGTCTATCATGTACGGAGGTTACTCTGATCCTGAGTTATGAAGCCTAGAAAACTGCACATAACTGCCCACAAAGTGTGGATCTCAGGTTCTGAGTGTTAATACAGCCCTGGATTTCTTAAAGACCAGATAAGCATAAACAATGTCAGCATCTGATGTACAGAGTCAAGTAATGAATGGCCAAAAGCCATGTTCTGCACAAAAATGAGGGAAAGAATTTTTCTGTGATGGGAAAAACAGATAAAAAGCCACTTCATATTTTTGGTTTAGTGAAAAAAGAATTATATAAAAACCAATTGCACAAGCTTGTTTTTCAGTAAATCTATGAAACGTGGTATTAAAAAAAAGACATTCAAACTAGAAATGTGCACTTCCTGAAGGAAACACTGAATAGTGCAGCTCAAGTGGTTCCAAGTGGCTGTTGTTACGTGGTCATTAGATTGAAACTGCTTTTGCTGGACAAGTTATGGGGGTTGCTCAAATGTTGCTAGATGGTTGCTTTAGCATTCATAGGGTGTTGCTGATTGGTTGCTATGGTATCCCAGGCAGATGATAGGAGCTTTGTTCCAGGTGTTTGCTGTGGTGTTGATATATTGCTTGTGCACAAAATAACCATTCTAGAGGCAGCTCGGCCTCTGAGGCAGAACAACCACAATTGGGACAGAAAATAACCAATGAAAAAAAACAGGCGGAGCTTTAGAAATGTGGCTGTTAGGTGGCAGCTATGGTATTGCTAGGTGGTTGCTATGGAATTGTAGTTGCTCAGCAGTTGCTCTGGTATTCCAGGTGGTTCCAATTGGCTGCTGAGGTACTCCACACACTGCTCTGCTGCAGAGCAAGCTGATGAACCCTCGCGGTTAAGGTCCTGCAGGATGATTCAGACTGAGACAGTAGGACAGTAGTGTAGGGTCAGGTTGGTGTATTTAATGTTCTTCACAACTAAAAGATCCTTCACCAGCACTTGCTTAACATTTGCTGTCATTTCATTGATGGGGGGAGGGGTGGCCAAGATTTCTGCATATGTTAATAAAATGGCACTTCAAAACATTCCTGTTATAATTTTGATAAACAGCTGTATACAATAAAATTCCCTGGGAATTCAGTGATTCACAACCCTTCTATTAATCACCACTATCTCAAAATAAACGCAAACTGTGTTCTAAAGACACACTTACAATGTTCAAGAACACCCTTATGAGAAGAACAGGATTAGTACTGTTGGTAATGTGAACATTCAGCTTGTGTTCGTCACTAATGTTGAGGTAATAAAGTTGTTTCATTTTTAAAAAAAACCCATATTGCTGATTTTACTTCCTTTCTGTGTCTGATTTGTGGGTACAGTCTCGTTCCAGCTCTCCACACGATTCATCCTTCATCCATGGCATCATCGTGGCGCGCCTGAGGAGGTAGATACATACAGCACTCTGCCAGAGAGGAGCAGCAGACTGGCAGGCAGGCAGGCAGTCTGGCAGGCAGTCACCCCTGGTCCTACCATGGACTGGCCAATGGTACGCTTCCTCAGGAACGGTGGGGTGGGGGGGGGGGGGGTGGAGTGTGAGCAGTTATACGTTGTCCGAGGGCTGCAGGTTGCCTGTGGTGTCCAGCTGCATGCATTTGCAGGTGCAGGCCGAGACCGGACACTCGCTGTGGTCTCTGCGTGAGACGAAAATGAGTTATAGGATACAGATGTTAGTTGGCACCAACCACGCACAAGTTAAAGCTACATTTTGCTTGTCCACACAAAAATAAAATACAGAAAAAAAGCTGTATTTGAAAGATATCTGGACGTGTGGATGAGGCCATAGACCGGAATGTCCCATTAAAGGCCTATAGATTGTAGGTTTAAATTGAGGGACATTCTTTGCAAACTGCTGTTTGCTTCTGACCTTGTTTGCTTCTGAATGGACTCCTTACTGACATTTTTCCTGACGCTGAGACAGAACCTCCCCTTCTTTGCCTGATTGAGTGTGTGGGTGATTTCCAGGCAACACCATTAAACAAACAGCCACTTTGGGAAAATATGGTGGTGTCCAGATTTTTGAGCCATTTTTTTTTCCAGAAGGCACATCACCACTAAACCCTGCTTTGCTATGTGCCAGTTTTCCTCTGTGGAGCAAAGCTGAAAGACTCCTCTCTTAGGTACACTATATATCCACTCTCCTTCTGCTTAATGCATTCAGCTACTTTAAGCTGCAACACTGCTGACACATATGTGCAAATGCACACAGCTTATCTAGTTCATGTAGGCAAGTTCTGCCATCAGACCTTCTGGAGCAGATAAACATGACTATTGGCACCATGCTTAATTCCAGGCATGGGATAGAGATTGAGCTGTGGAGCAGTGGAGCTATGTTCTCTGACTGATGGTGCTCCAACCAATACTTCTGGGAGGTTTTGGAATGAGTTGGGGTTGAGGTGGGGTGGTGATCATCCAATAGAGAGTAGAAAGTAGAAAGTCTTCTTAAAGACAGTTCATCCAGCAGAAGCAGGATAAATGCCTGTGCTCACCTGAACCAGCTTAGCATGTGGCCCGCATGGCCTCCGTGGCGACAGTTGTGGCACCAGGTGAACCAGTTGTTGAACTGGGCAAGTTTCTTATCTCTTGGTAGGTCAACTTTCTCATCGGTCTTCCCCGTGCCTGTTAAGGGTCAAAATAATTTTACAATACAACACAGAAAGCTGTTTAAACACTGTTCAACTGATTGTAATTGTGAAACCCTTCAAATGGTCTGAGTTTGTGTGAGTGAGTGAGTGAGTGAGTGAGTGAGTGAGTGAGTGTGTGTGTGTGTGTGTGTGTGTGTGTGTGTGTGTGTGTGTGTGTGTGTGTGTGTGTGTGTGTGCAATGTATATGAATTTATATGTATGAGTTTTATGGCTTTATTGCAATTTAATCTGGTAACAATGTGTAAAATCGGGCAGTACGATGCCTTCACTCATTTAACTGTTCATTCATTCTTACTGAATGTCAGTTTTGAAGGGTGTCTAGCTAATATGCAGCCTGAGCAGGTGATTACTATGGTAGATCAGGTGGTTGCTATGCTAATTGTATGCTATGGTGTTTCTATGTGGGTGCAATAGTGTTTCTAGTGCATGCTAAGCATTTTCTTAACAGGTTGAATGTTGCTAAATGGCTGCTATGGTATCCCAGATGGTTGCTATGATGCTTCTCGATGGGTGCGTCGCTGTGTCTATGCAGTTGTTATGGATTTGTCTAGCATGAATGTGGCTAGATGGCTGCCAAGGTTGCAGCGTAGTTGCGGTGGTTGCTGTGATACTCAATGTCGTTGGATGGATGTTACCAGTGAATCTCCATCAGTGGCAAATAGGGGTCTCCAGCTCTTGTTCAGCTGGCCCATTACCTGTGCAGGTAGATACTGGTGTTCCCATATTCATAAGGCAGAGGGCACAGCGTGGCAGTGGCTTGCGGCAGCCCGGGCAGCTAGTGACTTTTGATTTGGTTGGGGAGCCACTGACCCCATACTGGCTGAAGCCACGGCCCTGGTGGGGCATTGCAGAGCAGCTGAAGGATATGGACTTCCCACAGAAGTTACAGCTCACAAACACCTGAAGGAGAAGGGAATACAGGGAGAGTCTTTACGTTCTCACGGACGGTTCAGGACGTCAACGGTAAATAAAATCTTAGAATGTAAAAAATAATTTTTATCATTTGATTAATAAGCAGCAACAAGACAGTCCATGTCTTTGTCCAGACACACAGCTTATATGTGGTTTTCATATTTCTGTCTGGTCACAGAGTTTGACTAGTACAGTAAGCACATTGTTTTGGCAGCATCGGTAACAACAGCAGAAAATAAACAAATGTCTCGTGCTAGTTGACTCACTGGCTGTTACTATGGGCTGACCTGCTGACCATACCAATTAGACTGGGTCACTTGTAACATGAAATTCCAAGGAAGTTAACAGTCCAGTCCTAAAGACATCACCACGCTAACTAGCAAAACATATTTAATTCAGCCCCAATTGAAGACTGCTCTGTCCCTCTACTGTGTTCAGGTGTATGAAAGCAGCCTGGAATAGTTCTCTCACTTGCGCAAGAGGCTTGGAGCTGGGATCCAGTTTGCTCCTGTGGATGTCAAATTCAGCTCGTTTGTGCCAGAACCTCCAGGCATCCAGGAGATTGCGATAGTTCTCGATCCAACACTGCACTCGCGGATCCTTCACCACCTCAGCTGTGGAGCCCTGAATGTACCAAACACCCACACACAACAAACAACTCCTAATTCCTTTCATTTATAACAAAAGCAAAAGATGATTTTTTACTAATAACATATTGGACTATTTCACACATCCAATAATATGCAAACCACGTGTATATTCATGTGAAAAAACGAGGACACCCTAAGAAAATCTGTCTTTTTTGTTAACCACATATAAACATCTGGACAACTTAAAATACATAAAATCAGAATCAGGGACACGACATCAGCAAAGGACTCTGGAGGAAGCCTGTTATTTTAACATCAGACATTAGTTTGGTTTGCTCTTTTGTCGAAGGGAGTGGTATCACCACGGCCAGATCCTCAGAGTTCTCTGAGGCTGTAGATGCAGAGGAGTCTGGGAACAGATTTAAAAAGAACCCAGAACAATTAGAAAACCAAAAACACTAAATGTCATCAGGCAACCTAAAGGTAGTTCTTCCACAACTGACATCAAAGTAGAGCATTTGCCAACAGAAAGAGACCAAATGTTTGATTTTCATGGGAGGGGTGCAGGGATGAAACACTTCTGGAACAGTGTGCTTTAGACAGATCAAGCTTGATATTGCCCAGATGTCCCCCCAAAGTACAGGTTTTAACAATCAAGACCAAAACAAAACTAAATATCTAAGATTTAAATAAGACAGGCTCCTCCAACATCCTCTAGAATCATGTTCTAATCATCTGTATCTGACATGGTGCCTCTGATTTTACAAATTTTATGTAGTAAGACGTGTAAAAAATAATTTTTATTCACAGGAAAAATGCATTTCTCATAATTCCATTTTAAAAATGATTTTAAAGACATTTCTTCAGTTTTATGTGTTTAGTTAAATCACCTCCATCGCTCAATATTGGCCAAATGAATCTCAAAATGTTATGTTAATGTATAAAACACCATCAGATACCAGTTTAAAACGATGATCAAATCTGAACCCCAGCTAAAGTACCGTAGATCTGACTCTAAAACCATTGTGCCTCTCTAGTTGAGCCCAGTGTGACGTCAGCCTACCCTGAGCATGCAGAAACTGGCTGTCTGCACATCTCCTGTACGGTCTACATAGCTCTCCATTAGATCCACACCATCCTTCGTCAGTCCCGTCAGTAGAATACCCTCCAGATTTCCGACCTCCTTCATCTCGTTGGTCAGTTTATCTATGTAGCGAGGAAGCTTAACCAAAAGAGAAAGGCATGAGCAGGAGGAACAGGACAGCTGTTTCAAGAATTCTCAATGAACCAGTGAATAAGCCCGTGTGAAATACACCACTGCTTCTGCTTAACGGGAAGATAAATACAGACGATTTTACCTGATTGTCATTTAGGAACATACAGGCGAAGGCCACTCTGTCTCTGACAGGTACACGACTCTCATACTGTGAAACAGAGACAGAGTCTGGCTTAGATGAACATTTAGGAACGTTACAATTGTGTCGCGAGAGTGATTTCTGTGTTATACTGAAAAAAAAGGCTAATGCAGTTTAAGGTGAGATTGATTAGAGCTGAAAAAATTTAATCTGCTGATTATTCTCTCCATTAATTATTTTTTAATGTCCGAAAAAAGTAAGAAATTAGTGTTTGGTCGTTTTTTTCCAATACTGGTATTAAGCAAATGCACACGGTATCGTACCAGGGTATACAGTGTACCAGTATACCACTGCCACTCTAGTGGGTAAGAAGAACTTTCCCTGTGGCAGACCACTCCCCCAGCCAGGCATGCGCACCACACTACACCAATAAGAGCCTTTTGGTAAGAATCTGACCAACACATTGTCCGATCTGTGTAACATCAGTCCAAAGCAGGTCACTCTGGAGAAGAGTGCCAGCAAAAATGCCTTAAATATGAATCTGTCCAATAGCAGAAGAGATACAATTCCAAGTGGACAGACATCACCTTCACTTATTAATGAGAAATGCCGCTCTATGAAATACAGCCCTAATTAAATATCTGGCTCTTGTTATGTACCAGCACTGCGTCGTAGGACCCCGCTTCACTGGTGAGGAAAGCAAACATCACACACAAGTAGGGCTTCTTCAGCTGCAGCCTCAGAGAGCTGCACATCTCCCTCCAGAGAGACGTCTTCTCGTCCGTGTAGCCTGAGAGCGCCATGGCCACCACGTTCAGATTCAGGTCACCTGGTTAAACACAAAAGGTAGAGAAGGCCACGCTAGGAAAAAACTGCAAACAGAGGCATGAGGATGATGTATTACTATATGGACAAAAGTATTGGGACGGTATCTGTTTCTTTGGGTGAAGATTGAAGGTGTGCTCAGGCATATCCTTAAAGCAGTACTAAGCAAGAGTTTGTAATTTTTTGCTCCTGAGCTCCCCTTACAGGTGGGGAGTGGAATTCACTTTTAGTCCACTGCTGTAAATACAAGCTTTGAACACCTCCTCATGGACAGCTGTACACATGCATTTGTGGGCAAGCGGACAGATACATGCCCAGCGACTAAAGTGAAGGAAGTATGCGGACTGAGGCTGTAGAGTAATTTTACAAGATTGTACACTAATATGACTATGGATCTACAGCGTTACACATGTTTACACACATCTGTCTAGTTCAGTTCCACCAAAAGTCCATAGGGCAGTAGCAGCGTCCATGCCAGGAGTGGCAATGACAGAGATGCCATTCTCCCGTACCAGTCAGCGTACCATCAACATGATTTTGAAGCCGCTGTTCAAAAAAAAAAAAAAAAAAAAGAGGATACAGACCCCTGTGTCCTCCTTTTCCTGGAGTCAGGGTAAGTCTAAACCCCTTAGTCATTAAAAATCTGTGTAATGTGATTAACAGTCTTGATGTTCCAATCTTCCAAAAAAATAATCACTTCTGTGCTTCTTTCCATCAGTTGAATGATTGCTGACAAAAGGACAAATAGGGGTTCTATTCCAGGCTGGCATTTGGACCTCCCCTTTCTTCACACGATCCATCTAATAACATTCTCCAAGTCACAGCTAGCTGATATGCAACAGAGCATGGATTGCTCAACCCAGCTTGTAAAAAAAAACTAAAGTTAAGGTCCGTATAAATTCAAGGCGGTTTCAAGGCACCCTTGTTCTGCATATTTTGGAGTTTTCCCTGCTCCCACAACATCTGATTCAACTAATCAGAGTTGTAGAGGGGTGTGTGAAAGCTAAAACATGCAGGGCAAGGGTGCATCCAGGACCAGGGTTGAGAAACACCGATGTTTCACGTGTGTGTGTGTTTGTGTGTGTGATTTTGATGTGAAAGCATGCTGGAGCACCCTCCAAAAACATGCCCTTCAAAAGGTGAATCAGTGTGAAGGACTCGGTCCTCTAGGTAGATGGTGATGTCTGGTCGGGAGAACTGCATGTCATGCCAAACTTCACTTTGCATTATAATCCTGTACCTTTATCTGCTGAAGCCCCTTTGTTGAGGATCTGAATGGCACGCCGGATGTCCAGGTTAAAGAGGGCAACAGAGGCAGCTCTCTCCCACTCGCCCTCCTGCTCCAAGGACTTTAGGAAGGGCTCTACGTCAATGTCTGGCCCACGGCTGATCCACCCACACAACTGCAGAGCCAGGCTACGCTCCTCACTGTGATACTGGGCAACATCTGTGGGCCTGTCCGAACCCTTCCAGCACCGCCGTGACTCTGTAGTGCCTGGACACAGACGACAAAAAAGGAGATTTCAATTTAAAACAATGCATCGCTATGTCCAAATGTTTGTGGACACCCTTTGTAATGAATAAATTCAGATATTTAAGTGGCACCCACTGCTGACACAGAAGTGCAAATGCACACACCGCTTGTCTAACTTCAAGTCACTTAAGCAAGAGCATCTGAAAAACGACACATTTAAATGTGCGTGTAATCATTTCATGGCTGATCAGTGAAAACTGTGAACTACTCACCAGAGCTGGATTTGACAATGTTCTTGATGCCTGAGTAGATCAGGGACTGCTTGCTTCCCTGTTGCCTCTGTTCCAGATCCTCAGTGTACTGATGCATAAGTAATTCTGATATAGGAAATTCTCACACATAGGATATGAATAAGCTTCGAAATAAGAGAGAGATGATGTAAGAAAACAAAAATCAAGTGGTCAATAGTGCTGACCACATTATTCTATATTAAGAAATATCTTGTAGAAGATATAAAAAACATCACTATTGTAATATCGCATCTGTTGCACAGGTTACCATCTTTAATTCCAAAAAGTGGAGATACAAGGTTTTCTAACAAAATGTTTGCTAGAAGAAAACACGTCTGGGTGCTGATCTTCTCTCTAAACTCCAGACAATAGGGGTTAGATAGGAGCTGCACATACAGGTAAATAAGGGTTAAGCAAACGCACACAAATGCCCTCTCTACTGTCCAGGGAAGGCTTTCCACTAGATGATGGAGCATTGCTGTTAGACTATGATTGCACCCAGCAACAAGAGAGTTAGTGAGGACAGGACCTTGGATGATCATCACCCCACCTCATTCCAAAAGTATTGGAGCTCAATCATTCCAGAGAAGACAGTTCCACAGCTCCACAGCTGAATGCCCTCTACCCCACACCTGGCATTAGGCATGATGCTAAAATCTTCTGCTCCAGAGTCCTATTCTATTGGCAGAAATTCTCTACAGGGACTAGACAACCTGTGTGTGCATGTGCACATCGATGTCAGCAATGGGTGCAACTTAATGCAGCTGAAAGCATTAATTAGAAAGGGTGTCCACAAACATATGGCCATAAAGTGTGCATATTACATACAGTACATCTAATATCAACTAGAATAAGCTGCAACTGGACATTTTTGTCTCCCTAAGCAGTAAAGGATATAGTGCAAGGTGTACCAGAGGGACCTCAGTTGGGGGTCGTTCCCCCCAGCCAACAGGTGATTTCTCCACACCTGGACGGTGTCATGGCCATATCGTGACTGAGCCCGCTCCCTCATCTTAGTGGCAATGTCCTTTTCAGCAACTCCACCTTCCCCACTTTCCTCAGCACACTCATAAAGGTGTCGCCCACATGCCCACATCAAGGAGGTGGTAGAGCTCCAGGCCAGCGAGATGCGCTCGAATACAGTGAAGTCAACCATGGCTCGATTGGGTGACACCACCACCATGCGATTCTGGGTGGACGGGTGCCACGCAAAGCTGCTGATGACACTCTCGCTACATGGCTGAACCCCTCGCTCGATGATGGTTGGCTCAGTCTCATCACCGATGGGTGTGGGCGCATGCTGCATGTCGTAGAGGCGGATGACGTTGGAGTCACGTGTCAGAGTAGCCAGCAGTCCCATGCGTGTTGGACACCAGGCCACTTTGGTCAGCGGCTTGGGCTGCTCAGTCAGTGTGAAGACAGGCTTCTCAAACCTGCGTAGATCCCAGATGGCCACCTGACCTTCAAAGAAGGATGCCACCCGGTCCTGGAAGTACGGGTCCACAGTCACTCCCTGAATGGCCTGCAGGTAGAGATGAGAGTTCCACCTGGTTTCATGACGACATTTATCAATAATGAAAACATGCAGTTTCAGGAACAGTCATGATCTCCATGCCTACCTTGGTGTTGACAAAGGTCTTCTGACTGGTGTTGCGCAGGTCAAAGATGGCCAGGTTGCGGTGCATGCCCGCCAGAAGCAGTTTCTGGTGGTCACGCGGCAGCCAGCAGAGGGACAGGCACGCGTCATTCTGCCCCAGTTCATACAGAGGCTTTGTGACGACCATACCAGCGTCAGCATCGCCAGACAAACGGAGCTTCTCAGCTGGCACAGCGTCTGCAGAATACTTACTGCTGATGTCCCAAATCAGGACGGAGAAGTCGGCCCGATGCTTATCCAGACCTGCGGCCAGCCAGTTGCTGTCCACAGGGTTCCACGCCAGGGTGTTGCACTGCCTCGCATGTTTGGGGACAAACTCCTTCCCCACCAGCTCCTTGCATTTGGAGTTGTGGCTCTGCCCGAGGCTGGTAAGAACCACTCTGCCGTTGGCCTGGCCGACAGCCAGCAGACACTCGGGCTCATGCTTGGGGTACCAGGCCACACATTTCATGTACGGGGTGTCGGAGTTGATGGCCAACAAAGTGGCAGCCGTCTCCTGAGACAGAGGCAGGGCTCCGGCTTTGGCCTCTGCGGTCCCAACAGCTCCAATTCTGTAGAGACTGAGCTCCGAGTCGCAGATCACATACCGGTCAGCATGATGTGGAGACCATAGGATATCAGGCTTGGAACCACTCATCATTCCAGGCGTTCGCTGCAAATGTGTTAGGAGTGTTTTGGAGATACAGGCCCAGTTTCAGAGCACTTTTACTAAATATGGAGCTGAAGCTGACATCTTCTGCAACACTTTTTCAGGGCAAATTTTAGTTTTTTCTCCATTTTTCTCTGTATAATCCTACATTTTCAGTGCAGACATGGTCTGGTAAGTCAGACTCAAGCCTGGCATCTCATTCCAGTCTGATACAACCAACCAGAGGCCTGTTTCTCCTGTTAAACAGGGACTAAACTGGTTCAGGCTCCAGTTACACACTGGTTACCTTGACAACAGCCAAGCCTGACAACAGAGCCCAGCCCTGGCTGTCCAGTTAAAGTCCTGGAGTGGTATTTTGGCGGCAATGAGGCTTTGAAAGGCTGAAAGTGACTCACAGGAGACTCAGAGCTGCTACAGGGACATTGTTGACATTCAGGGAGGGTCAGTCAGCCGAATAAAAGCCCCTCAGCACCGTTTCGTGCAGTCAAAGATATTTCTCTAAAGCACAACGCGCGCCTCATTAACACCCGCTCCGAAAAATAAAGAAGCTTTAAGCCAAAAACCAAAAACAGCCTCTCACTCGGGGAACTTCCGGGCGCTCCGGCGAAAACAAGCAGGACTTTTAACCTAGAAAAAAGGCGACATTTCAAATTAAAAGTCCCACCAAAAAAAAAAAGTGATTTATTAACTGAGAAGCTCATTCATCATGTTTATTGTGATAAAGGTCACATGAAAAAATAAATAAATAAAAAATAAATTTCATAAGAAAAAAAAAATGAAGTCCTAGAAATTGAGTCCAAACTGGTAAAACGTGTGATCTTTTTAAAGCATTTGGAGGATTAAATGATAAATTGAAAGAAAAACATCATTTCGTAAATGTGGTTCATAAACTGTCCTGTGAAGCTTTGCAGGATTTTTTTTTCGCAATAGCAAATAGTATTACATTAGCTTATTTATTTATTTATTTATTTATTTATTTATTTATTTATTTATTTATTCAAAATGCCAAAGGAGCTAACAGTGCCTGTGTACTGCTCTGTCCACGTGTACATGCTCAACCTGCATACAGACTCTGACTTATCAGAGAGAGGGGGCGGGGTTGATACTCAACCTGCACACAGACCCTGACTGATCAGAGAGAGGGGGCGGGGCTGATACTCAACCTGCACACAGACCCTGACTGATCAGAGAGAGGGGGCGGGGTTGATACTCAACCTGCACACAGACCCTGACTGATCAGAGAGAGGGGGCGGGGCTGATGACATCAGTGACCCTAAAAATGGGTTAAAGAGGGAGATAAGAAGAAAGGGGCTATTTGCACTCTTTAATACAAAATTATGTTAATATTCTGTAAATAACTAAAAATGACAACACTACAAAATAATGAGAATGGTGAAAACATTTTATTGTTATTGGCAATTGTTTATTGTTATTGGCAGAAATAACAATATGACTGGGCACCAGTATATCTAGGGTACCATATATCCTTTCACACCAAGGGGGTTTGGTAGGTGGGAAGAAAACAAAGTACCTGAAGGACTAAAATAGAACACATCAAACCCCACGAACCCCAGACCCCCGAACCTGTCCCATCAATGCCTTATTAAACGTTAATTCAAAGAAGTCGTTATATTGCATGGAATATAATAGATACATGCAATACAGAACACCCCTTTAACATTCAGTTCTGTGTTCTATGTGTATATATCACCATCTAGAGGCTGAGTGGTGGAAGCTCATATGCTGGTTGTTCCAGGGAATAGTTTGGCCCAAGACATAGATCACCACTGAGACGTGAGCAGCTCTTGAAACACTGAACAACAGAGACACTATGTGTGTTTTATGAGTTTCAGTGGGCGTTGTTTGAGTAGTAAACAGTCACCGAAGCTCACAGCTTTGGGGAAACCTCATTATTACCCCAACATTGTCTCAGCAGTCTTCATAACAGCTTCACAACAGCAGCAAATTGATTTTTTATTTAAAGCAAATGGATTTTTTTATTTAAAACTGCCCCCGGCCCCCTGTTACTGATTTACACACATCAGCCTCCACAAGAGTCCAGGCAGGATGCCCAGTTTTTAATGTGTGATCCATATTTTCCAGAATGATGTTCCCTTCAGGATAACCTCAACTTTCCTTTCTGCTCCGACTCTATTTCTTCACGCTTGTTTGTTGCTTTTCTGTCCAAGGCAGAAGATGCTCTCTTTTTCCCTCTATTTACCACTTCAGGACGCCCACTCTTTTCTTCTTTGTGGAGGTCTTGTTCTGAGAACTGACAAGTAAACCTGCAGGTACTGAAAAGCAGAACATGCTGAATGTCCATGAGGTCTCACAAGATGAGGTATAGTTTCTCACTGAAAGATGCAGGTTAAAGGTGTATCAGAACATCTGATATCCAGCAAACACACAATCATAGGTGTGATTAAGTAGACGAGGATTCAATCGTCGGATATTACAGAAGAGCAATTCAAACGAATCCATTTAAATAAGCCCTCACAAAGAATAACGGACCAATAAAAGTTATTAGAATGGAATGAATCTTTGTGTGTGTGAATGTAATAATGATGCGTATTTGTAAGTGGTTACAATATTACAGGCTCTAGTACCCTGTTGGAGCACCTCTATCCTGGACATGGAGGTTCCATATGGCATTCTGCAGCACATTTACCCACAGATGTTGCAGCTGGGACTGTAGATCCTGAACATTCATAGGTTGCTGAAGCTGGTGCCCCAGCTGGTATAAACGCTCGATTGGCAATAAATCTGGCAACCGGTCAGGCCATGGATGTGTTGTAATCTGGCCCAGACATTCCTGGGAAACCCTTTCTGTGGGAGAAATGTTAATTCATAAAAAGCTTTTTTTTTGTTTTAATGTTGATATTGTGTGTTGATGAATCAATATGCACAAAAATGTATTTTTTTAAGATGCACTTTAAGCAAAACAAGTTCTATATTCTGCTGAAACCAGGTATTTGGGGGTTTAACGTGATGTGAGGAACTGTTTTTCAAGACCAACTTCAAAAGGTCTTCCCATACAATAATTCATACAGCATTCAAATGTTACATTGAGTTCTCCTGGTTCTTTATAGAGTCTTTATCTTTACTAAAAGGCTGTCCATTCCAATCTACCTGGTAGAAGACACAAGCTCCCCCTGCTGTCTGAGCAGAGAGAACAGTCTTAATGATGCCCTTGAAAGGCTTGCAACTGTCTGCAAAGCACAAACTTGGTATATTCTGAGACAAAGCAAGGCCAAGACAAGGTCAAGGTCAGGTAAAGACAATGCAAAGGAAAGGCAAAGTGAAGTAAATGCCGTGTAAAGCAAGACACGGGCAATTTCAAAACCAAAGCCAAATCCAAGGCAAGGCAAAAGCATTTTAAGACAATGCCAGGACAAGATCAAGATCAACACCCAGGCCAAGACAAGGCAGAGACAGATGAACAGGTGCAACACCTTTGACATTTTTTAAAGCTCCTCCCATCATTAACATACATTATCAGATGGGATTTTCTGGGTCTGACCAGAGTGTCCCATTAACCGATTGTTTCTAGTTCGGTTGGACTACTGTCCAATCTCAGCGCAGCAGGGTTGGACTTGGCAGACTGCAGATGGGAAAAAACAGCACAGACTGAATGAAGCTGAAGTGTGGGAGTGTGCTGGACCCCACAGCGGCGAGTTGGAGGATGAGTGATAATCAGTGCGAGCATGTGGCAGGAACATTAATGTGGAAGTTTACATGTGTTTGCTTGATCTGAAGGGTAAGAGTCTCAACTCTTTGTTCGCTCACGCATTTAAAATGGGCTTTTGATAGTTACATTAATCAGAATGATCTGCTATTAGTTGCATCGTACTGTCTTTATAAAATTTATTATATCATGCTCTGTTGAAAGTATGTAATGTATCATTTCACTCTAGAATAAGGTTCAGTTGTTTTCATCTGTAATCCTACTCCTTATGTGCATTTGCTCCTTGAAATCTGATTAATATGCACAGTTTTTGGCTTTAACATTGTATAACTGGTGATGCTGTAATTTCAGTGTTTCAAAATTCGGTTCGAGCATTGCATTAAAGATTGTATATTCCCATGCATTTCAACTCTGTTTCAGATGTATGTGGACAGTGACTGGTGGTCAGTGTTCACCCACCCCTAATCTCCCTCAGTCCAGACATGAAGGCAAACATGTCCAGAGCGGCGCTCCTGTGCTTGGCACTGTTAATCCTTTCACACACAGCCGGAGGCCAGAGGAGGAGGAAGCTCGAAAACAACTTGAATAACCTGACCACTGAAGATGGGAAGGGTAAACGAGTTTACACTTTCTAGGATACGAAGATTTACAGACATGCTTTTAAAGTGAGCTGGTTTTCAACCTGCTCTGGTGGATCTATTAGTGACACCTCCCACGCATGTTCCTACTCTTTGGGACGTTTTGTTTTGGACAAATGTTTCATTGCTGTTTTCCTAAAGCAGAGGGACAAGAAGATTGAACATAATACTACATAAATTCTCTACATGTCCTAAAGAGTCCAAATTAAGGTGCACTCTCATATAATAATAGGAAAGCATTGATTAGTAGAACACGATTGTCTAATGGAGCTGCATGTTGGTCCAAGGTGACAATGTCCAATGCCTAGTGTCCCCTGTAGGACGATAAATCCCCCCAGCTTTGGGGTGTTGAGCAGTGGACCTGTAGCCTATGAAGCATGTGAGCTGTATCCTACACCTTTGGAATGAGTGGCAGAAGAACTAATCACCCAACATCAGTACCTGACCTCACTCATGCTCCCATGGCTGAATGCAATCAAACGGTCAGAGCAATATTCCTAGAAGAGCAGAGGCTGTATCTGCAGCCTGCGGAGTCTGCATGAAGATGAAATAATGAGGATTTGCTCTATTACATTGCAGTATTTGCCGACCTTTTGCATCTTAACACTTCAGCTGCTCTCCATGGCAACATCTGAAGCAGAAAGTGCTGATTGTCTGCTTTCTAGGTGAACTCTTACTAGCAAAATCTCAGTTTAATTACGTTGGATTAGCCACTGTCTTTCATTGTGAAGTCCAAATCAGACAGGTGATGCAGATCAGGTACGGACAGGTAAGCTCAGGCCTGGATCATGAAAAACAATGTGAACACAGGCAACAGGGATGCCCCTAACATGCCGATTTCAAACCTGCTGAGACAGAGGAAACACATTGAGGGTGAACATACTTTCTAAGAGAGACAGATTCAACTGACCCCTGTTCTCATTGGCTGACCCTATCAGAAGTCAATCAAAGCCGACCAAGAGTCTGGACTTTTCCACATCTTCCATTCCAATAAAAATATGGGTCACTTCGACTGTTGTGGTTGTGCCATTGCAACAACAGAACTGTATATATTGACTCTTATACTGCAGAACAGTAAGCCAACCTTTGTCTGCTGGCTGCTGTAAGGCTGAACTATGTAAACGAGCTCCGTTGTGATTGGCTGCCCTGTGTTGTGCCCCATTTAAATAGCAGTCTGAGCTGAAAGATTTCTTATAACTTCAGTGTGAAAGGGGCGGGGCTCCACTGTGGTAGGCTGAATTGGTGCATATAGTGTTTATAAATGTGTTGGTTCATGTGGCTGCTTTAGGTTGGATTTAGGGTCCAGTTTTATGTGATTTATTAACATTTCCCCCTCTCATCTACAGTGCTGGTGTGTCCGCTAGAGATCGCCTTCATCCTGGACAGTTCGGAGAGCGCCATGGCCGTCCGCTTTAACAAAGAGAAGGACTTTGTGCGCTCCTTCAGCCGGCGGGTCATGCAGATGCAGGTGTCAGGCTGGCACCTGCAAACACGCCTGGCGGCTTTGCAGTACAGCAGCTCTGTGTCCGTCATCCAGAGCTTCAGAGACTGGAAGGACCTGTCCGCCTTCCTGGGACACATCGATGTCATTGACTACATTGGCCAGGGCACATACTCATCCTATGCCATTGGGAACACCACCGAACTCTTCATTAGAGAGACGAAAGAGGAAAATGTGAGGGTTGCTCTCCTGATGACAGATGGTGCTGATCATCCCCGGAGCCCTGACATAATTGCGGTCGCTGCAGAGGCCAAGAGCCACAACATCAAACTCTTCACTATCGGCCTGTCCGACATAGCCCAGGGCAGCCACAGCAGTGCCAGGATGAGGGCCGTAGCCAGTGTACCTGCACATCAGTTCGTCCACAGTCTCAACGACCCAGATCTGGAGGAGCGGCTCCTCCAGGAGCTTGTGAGTAACTACAATGGCTTTCAGCTTGAGGTCAAGCCAGCAGATTCTAAATGTCTGCATAGGTCAGTGGTTGAGATAAGCCCGTTTATATACAGTCCACTACATTTCCAATACATGTAGTACGTAGTACGTAATATATTTTCTTTACTTTTTCATTACTACAAACTATATGTAGCTCTGTACCAGTTCATTTTAGGCCTAAATTAATTTTTAAATGATCATAAAACAATTCACAGCTTTATTTCTTGCACTGGCAAGAAATCCAAGTCATCATGTGACATTTACTTGACTGATATTTTGACGCAGACCCATATCTATGATATGCATCTGTCAAGCTGTAACAAGCTATAACAGATAGAATGACATCATTATTAAAAATGTGTCTAAAAAAAGTAACGTGAGTTTTTATCATTCGGGTCATTAAAATACTGAGGGAAGGAGTTTCCATGTAAACGAAAAAGCCTGCTGGACATTAAAGGTCACGTCTAGCCTTCTGTCTCACAATAGCGTGAATTGTGCTGTACTCTGGAAGCTCGTATTAAAGATTCCTGCTGGAGGAATCTTGCCTCGGGTGTCTAGACTCCTACAATAAGTGAACATTGAGCTGTGTGCGTGTGTACGGTTATCCTTTATTATTAGGATGACTATTGGCTGCCATATGAAGAGCCACCGTTCTTCCTGGTGGAATACAGATACTGTACAAATGTAATCAATGAAACCAAAACACACAAAAACAAGAAATGACAACATGAAACTAAACAACAAAGCATCACACAATAGGATACAGTACGACATAATACAAAAACATATATAATACACAATAAATAAATGTAATAAAAAAAATCTGTTTAGTATGTGCACCAGAAAGGTATATCCATATACCACCATATCCATATAATAATAGATTATATTATATTATATTATATTATATTATATTATATTATATTATATTATATTATATTATATTATATTATATTATTCAACTCGATTCATGTTATGTCATATTGCAACTTGTACTCTTGTATTACTGACCCTTATTAGTCAGGGGAGAGTCCCATCCTCTCTCTCTCTCTCTCTCTCTCTCTCTCTCCCTCTCTCTCTCTCTCTCTCGAGGAGGGGAGGGATATCTGTGACTGTGAGGACTGTGTTTGCAATAGAATTAAATATACACACAGTAACATCATACTGTATAAGGGGTAAATTAAAAACAAACAAGGAATTATAAAGTTATATAACAGTTCTTCATTTTGAACTTTCTTTCTTCTTCCAGGAAAAAGTGGCCAATAATGAAGTAAGTATAAAAATGTTTGAATTTTCATGCAATTCTAAAAAAAAAAAAAAAAAAAAGTGAATGACTGAATCAATCAATTCCACTGCCGTCATATTTCATATTTCATACTTCAGTGTCCTCGACTCCAAGTGTGTTTGTGTGAGAAAGGAGACAGGGGTCCTCCAGGAAGCCCTGTGAGTACAAAACAACATCATGAACATCATGGTCATTTGAGCTTTTATTGAACAAAGCATCATAAGATTCTCTGTGTGTTCTTTCCAGGGTAAGAAAGGAGAACCAGGTTATGAAGGACCCCCCGGGCTGAAAGGTGCCAGGGTGAGCTGAAAATTAAAACAACCATAACATTTTTGTGTAGAATTACATTCATTCTTGGGTGCATTCACATTACCGATCTGAATCTGTGCCGTTATGTGACACAGATCTGATTTTTTCACAGCTGTGTGGACACTTTGGCTCTGTCCAGACTGCCAGATCAAATCCAATTATTTTGGCATATCCAGATATCCAGATTCCATCGGTTTGTGATATCTGGAAAAACAAATCGGATCTCATCACTTGCAAATAAGATTTGAGAAACAAATCCGATTTGCCAGCAGTGTGAACACGGCCTTTCGTATGTGATCCTAGATCGGATCTATTTCTGATTCGCGGGCATGCAAAATCAACACGACCATATGGATTTGTGAATGTGAATCATCAAATCCGGTCTGTGCAAAAAACCCTGAATTGATTGATAAGGAGCACATCTCACACTTATCATCAGATTTCTTATATCAACACAACATATGCATGAAAAATCAGAGCTACAATATTCCATCCATGGCAAACAAGAAGGGTTTGCTCTCCTTGACATTTTTTAAATAGGCTGCTACATTGGCTGAAGTGCATCCAATCACAGATTGGTTTAAGGTTAAAATCAGGCAGAACGTAACATAGTTAAGTTCTAGTTCTTCGTTCATATTCATTTGGTTCTCCAGCCTAAATCAAAGCTGGTGCGAACACACCTACTCACCTCATTCACCTTCTAGACTAGTGCCTCAGTATTCCAGAGAACGATTGTCCAGTGTAGGAACTAGACCCCTTCTGAGATTGAAATGACCACCATCGTTGTCTGTGTTGGACATAGATGGAATTTGACCTCCACCTTAATCCATTTATGCAGTGAACACACACACACACACACACACACACACATACACACACACACAGTGAGATATCATTGATTTTGTGGTGGATAATGGAGGATGGGCTGTTTAAAATGAGCTTTTGTTTGCTATCTAACGAAAGCAGAAGAAGAACAGAATCACTGGCTACTGGAGTGAAAGAACACTGGTGGAGGAAAAAAGGGTCAATTCTCTTGAACTGGTTAGACTGGGATAAGTCAAAGCCAAAGTCTATTTGTCACATTTGTAGTCATGCCCGCTCACAGTCACAGCATATAAAGACAAGGATAGAATTTAGAAAATAAAAATAAAAACAAGGTGTCAAATAAGATGTTATAACCCAACATCATCTTCTCATTTAACTGTAGTCTGTTCATGTCAGAGATATTTATGATTTTGATGTTCAATTATTATATCATATATAACATATTTTTAATGGTCTTTATATTTTTGTAATTTAGATATTGTAGTTTTGTCATGTGTTATTACTTTATTATTATTATTATTATTATTATTATTATTATTATTATTATTATTATTATTGTTATTATTATTATTATTATTATTAGTAGTAGTAGTAGTATAATTATTATTTTTTTATTGTTATATGTATTTATTGTTTTTTTTTATTTTTATTAGTTTTGTTTTGAATTGTTCATTATATTCATTCAGTTTTTAATATTATGACTAAAACTGTAGATTTTTTTAATAAGAACCACCAGACTGTAGTTTAAATTTGATGAGCTCCTCTGTTTTAGAAATGATAAATGAGCTCAGCTATATCAATTTATTTCTCTAAAATTGAATTTCATTTTTGTTCAATGGGAATAATAATTTTCTGTTTTTAAATACTTTCATTTATTTTTTAATCAGTATAATTTTTTGATTTTGAAAGACTCCCCAGTTGGGCTGGGTTTTAGGCTGTGGTGGGAGGCAGCTTGAGCAGTGGTTGGTGTAGATGCTGGTACGCGTCGACCAATAGTGACAGAATGTTTGACGACTTTAGAAACAAATGCTGACATGAAGTCAATGCGTCATCTCTGACAATTACACGGAAATCCTGGTTAAATGCATTTTCACGTCCCAAAAAAAGGGCATGTCCAGGAAAAAGGGGACATACTGATTCTTCAGTTTATAAGAGGAGATGTGAACCTAAAACTACCAACAAACCCTGGATTTAGACTTAATAGAGTGTCCAAAAAAATGTGAATGTTGTGAAAACGTTTTTTAGATTGACCCCATCTGCGGCCAGCGATTAATCATATTCATTCATTTTTTAAACTCATCCTTCAAGAGATTTGAATCTTTACATTAAAACTGCTTTCTTTCATTTTATCTCAGGGAGAACCGGGGGCCCCTGGGCGAGCAGGAATGGAGGGGCCTGAGGTAAATCATACAGATCCCTATTTACAGAAACCAATTCTATGTTCCACTGTTTCCACACACGCTCTTATTTATGTGTTTTCATGCACAGGGACGGCCTGGATTCAAGGGTGATAAGGTAAGAGTTACTACTTATTGAGTAAAGAGCCTGTCTGTTCTTCTCCCTGTGAGATTCTCCCTCAAAGCAGAAATCCAGTCCACTACAGTGAAGGTGGTCCTACTGGAAGCAACTCTGTGGATCCACCAGTAGTTCCAGACTTCTAACGAATAATGTCTGGATAGTTCAGCCGTGAATATACTGAACAAAGGTCATAACACAAGTTTCAGGACTTTAGAGGCTGCAGTGTCACCTGATTGACCTCTGCAGCAGGTTCTAAACTTCTAAAGTTTAGAAGTGGGTAAATCATCTCAATCCATTTTTCAAAAGATTTGATAACTCACCTGCCCCTCACCCCATATCCCTGCTGAACCCTCACTCTAGGACACTACCTGCATGCTGCCCTCCCATTTCTCATCAGCTCTCAGTTCACTGACACCACCAGCCCAAATTGGTTCATCGGCTGGCAGCTCCTATCTGCCATTCACACACTCCAGCACCCAGATCTCCTGCTCCAGGCTATCCTTCACACCGGCCCAGGAGAGGAATAAGCTAAGAAAATTCAAGATGAGGAAAGCTGTAGGTCTGGATGGCATCAGTGCCAGGCTCCTCAAGTCCTGTGCAGATCAGCACTGTGAGCCTGAAGCTGGGAAGAGTACAGAAGCTGTCAAATACACCTCGTGTGGAACCTGTGCTGAAAACACAGCACCAAAAGGACCTTCACAGCCAAAAGCCGATGGCACTCATCTGATGAAGTCACTGGAGAGGGTGGTCCTCAACCATCTCCACCCTCTGGTGAGCGCATCCATGGAGCCAGTTTGCTTACCAGCCTGTCACTGGGGTGAATGATGTTGTCATCTGTCTTCTAGAGAGAGCTGTTTCTCACCTGGAGAAGCTTCACCTGAGAACACTGAGAATCACCTTTGACTCCTCTAGTGCATTTAACACTATACAGCCTGGGATGCTGAAGACAAGCTAGAACATGTTGGTGTGGACAGTCTCCTAACCGGACAATGGACTACCTCATCAACCAACCACAGGGCATGAGGGCAGGGGACTGTCTCTCAGACAAGGTGGTTAGTAGCATAGAGGTCCCTCAAAGAATGGTCCTAACATCGTTCCTCTTCACCTTGTACACCGCTGACATCATGTACAGCTCACCAATCTGTCACCTCCAGATGTTCTCTGATGATCTTCTGTGATCTGTGATCTTCATAAATAATGAGGAGGACAGCGAGTACAGGGAACTGCTTCAGGACTTTGTGGAATGGTGTGTGCTGAACCACCTCCAGATAAACATAGGGAAGACCAAAAAACTGATGGTGGACTTCCAGGAGTGCAGACACACCCCTCCATCAGTGAACATCCAGGGAATGGACATTGAGAGAGTGGACTCTTATAAATACCTGGGTGTTCACTTATGGTCAGCCTAACTTTACACAAGTGGTCAGAAGGCAGGGAAAGGAGAACGAAGGGGGTTTCAAATGGCTTCCATGAGACCTTTTAAAACATTTAGACCCACACAGTGACATGAACATCCCATAAACATCATCCATATTTTGGTCAGAAATATCCAATACCATTGTCTATGTTTGGGCCAGTTTAAGTCATTGACATATAACATCACCTGGTGCTCACTGAGAGAGAGACTTATTTTTTTGTCCTGTATTAGTCCTTTTAAGCAAGGACATTTCAGCTACTTCATGTTCATGAAAAGCTGGTCCAAACAGTCATGTTCTCAGTGAATTTGGTTCCAGACTGAATCTATTTCTCAACCTGTGGCGTCGTCTTTTAGCTTCAATGAGTCCCAGGGAGTCTTTTTTACTTTAAAGTCACACACACAGTTTTTGTGTTACGATAGAAATGTTGTGGATGCAATTACGGAAGCAGTGAGGTGTGTTTTAGGGTGACAGAGGAGAATGTGGAGCTCCTGGGGAGAAAGGAGATACGGTATGTGTTGCTTTTCATAATATCTTTTTATATTATATATAGAATTATGCCGTGTTGGATCACTGAGGCATGATACGGTACTTTACAGGGACGTCAAGGACCTCCAGGACCACGAGGCACCAGAGGAGAACAGGCACAGTATTCTCTACTCTCTAAAACATAGGCATTTAGCAGTATTTGTTGTTAATATGTCAGAACTTACAACATAAAGATGAGAAATTTTATTATACTCTTATTATACTCTAACATTGCTTTTGCAATAGTTTCCAGTGAATATTAGTCTCTAAATAACTGGTGGTTGGTATTACGCCACGGCTAATATAGCACCGACAGTTAATTAAACATGGTAATCACACTCGCTCTCATCGTGCACTTATGGAATGTGAGTGGAGGATCACTCTTAATCCTGTGCCAATGAGCATATTAATGCAGGGAATCCAGGCTTGCAGGATATTATTCTTTTTTCCGAGGCAGACTTTGTGTGCCAGGATTAATGTCGGGACAGTGTACTGTAGACTGGTCCATCGTTGCTTCTGGAGAGTTGGGCTCCTGGGGCGTTATCAAAGTGGCTTCTGCTTTGTGTGGACTGAGAGACTCTGAGGTCCTGCAGGGTTTTGTACATTTTACGAGCTTTTACAACATCGGTACATTTACAACACCTGGTCCCCTTTGATTCCCCATGCGTACATGGAATGACCATCTCATTGCTTCTACGCGCCATCTGTTTCTCTGTATGTTTCGTTGACCTCCTTCACCCTGATCTGCACATTCTCAGCAGAAGTGATGCGTTAGTGTGTGGTGTTCTAGTATGAGTGGTTCAACCCATCAGTGTCACCAACCGGAAATATCCAGCCAACAGCGTCCCGTGAGCACCGATGAAGGACTAGAGGATGACCAACACAAACCTCAGAAACAGATTCTCTCTCTGAGCAACTAGGAGTGTCCAATAGAATGGACAGTGAGTGGACACAGTATTTAGAAAACTCCACTCGTACAAGTGCAACACACACTAACACACCACCACCATGTCAGTGTCACTGCAGTGCTGTGAATGAACCACCACCCACATAATAGCTGCTCTGTGGGGTTCTGACCATTGAAAAACAGGGTGAGAGGGGAGAACAGAGAATGCTGAGAAACAGGTGGACTTCAGCCTGTAATTATAAACTAGAAAGTGATACAATGGACATCTCTCATCAGTTGTGTCACTAACTAAATGTGGTAGATGTACACATAGACCCTCTGTGCTGCACACAGGGGAATTTGTCCTCCGCATTTAACCCATGTGATACACACACGTACACACACTATGGGGCAGTGAGCACACGTGCCCAGAGCAGTAGGCAGTCCTATCCACGGCACCCGGGGAGCAGCTGGGGAGTTCAGTGTTTCGCTCAAGGGCACTTCAGTCATGTCCTGCCAGTTCCGGGATTCGAAGTCACAAAACCTTCCAGTCACAAGGCTGCTCCCCTAAGGGGTTGAATATTAATGTGATCAGCAAACTTCATGTAGTAATACAGAACATGGTCTTTAAAAATACCGAACACTTCTGTCCTACACATCTCAGTGCACGTCTCTCTATTTTTGTACAGGGCCCCCAAGGTCCCCCAGGGGACCAAGGACCGGAGGGCCAGGAAGGTCCTAAAGTAAGAACATTTTGCTCACTTTCTTTGGTACTGAGCGATCTGTGAAGATGTTTGTCTCGTGGAAGGAATCAGACGTAGACACTATTGCTTTCATCATGCTGTCTGCGTTTGCCAGACACTCTATGAAATGACATTTCAAGGTCTTTCCCACGTTATGTGTAGGCAACAGCAGTGTAACAAAGAACACATTGAGGATCTGGTAGATATAACTGATATAATAAAGTAAGAGAAGAAGGACAGCTTTATTCTCACCAAATGTCAAAGGCATTATCCAGAGGAGCTCCATCAAAGCAACAACATCAACAAATGAGAGTGGGAGAGGGGGATTCCTCGCTGTAGCTCAATTTTAGACCACAGACAAAAATAGCAGGACAACTTGCCCACCAGAGTAGCATTTTTGGGTATTGGGCACTTACAGCCAAACAACACCAAGTCCTTTAACCAACATGAAGATCCTTCAGTGCACTGCATACACAGCAATATGCAAGAACAGAAGTTCTAGTTCGAAGTTTTGTTGCTATGCTGATTATTATTAATTCCCATTGCATTTGTCTGTAGGGAGACCGAGGACTCACAGGAGCAACTGGTCCTCGAGGAGACATTGGCATTGGATTTCCAGGTTCTAAGGTGAGTCACTGCAATTATTGAATCATTCTGATTATTGTAACAAGCAGCTGAGCTCCGACATGTGACAGCAGCACAATAGGATGAAGATGGCTGCCTTACATACAGGCGCATAAGAAAGCATTGAACCATTGAATAAGATTAAGTGCATTGTGTAGCGAATTAATTCTACTCGTGTTCATATTCGTTAGTTAGTTACACTTATGTAGCGCCTTTCTAGATACCCAAGGATGCTTTACAGTCAGTACTCAACACAATCAGTCTCAGCCAACACACACCGACAAGCATACTGTCCACCGGAAACGACTGGCCGTCTGAAGGACTGCATCCAGAACTGGGGGGGTTCACCCAGGACAGAGTGCCAATCCACATCTGGGCATACAGGCATACATTCACTCACACACACACACACACACACACACACACACACACACACACACACACACACACACACACATACACACACACACACATACATACATACATTATCAAACTACTGTTTTATTAATGGATGGGGAGGAGTTTTCATGGGTTTGATGCTCAGCTACTGGAAGCCAGTGAAGGGAATGTAGCAATGGAGTTATATGGAGTTCAGAACAGCCAATGGAGTTCCACCATTTTGGTGCCAGAAGAGAAAAGAGTCTGGATGCATGTTTTCCTTGCATTCTGAGGGACGGTGGGTCAAGCCGAGCTGTACTTGAAGCTCGAAGGGCTCTTGACACAGCTTGAGTTTTGACCATTGCCATCATGTATGGAGGGGCTGGTCCAGTTTTGGCTTTGTAGGTCAGCATCAAGGTTTTGAATCTGATGTTCAGCTACAGGGAGCCAATGAAGGGAACACAGCAGAGGAGTTACTTGACTGCTGCATAAAGAACATTTGTTTAAAAAAACAAAGAACCATTAATTCATCTCTATTCTTAAGACTTTACTTATTGCAACCATGATGTGATTAATAGATCAGTATATTATTGGCAGCAACACTGGTTTTTATTTTCATTTTCCACATCCGACAAAGCCTGTTTAATGGTTCTAGGGCGATAAAGGAAACCAGGGACGGCCAGGTCCTGTGGGTCCTGTAGGAGTTGGGGAACCAGGTCTACTTGTAAGTCAGTCTACAGATATATATGTTTTAGAAAGTTAAATGTAACATTTATATTATTAACTGTAAACATAAATAATCATAACTAATAATTAATATAGGGACCACCAGGGCCTTCAGGTCCTCAGGGGATTCCTGGCCCCCCGGGAGAAGGACTACCTGGACCAAAGGTGAGATGTTTCAGATGCACTCACATGCTGTACACTACCTTACTCTTGAGTATTTTTTACTGCAACAAAAATTCCTAGTCCTGAACAACATCTAAGAGTGTGGAATGACTAGCATTTGTAATATAGACTCAGTACACTTACCTCCAGCCTACCTTATTCCTAGGGGGATCGAGGTTTTAATGGTTCCGTAGGAGCACGTGGACCACCAGGTTTTGGCTTCAAGGGCGATAAGGTACTGCATCATTAAAACCTATGGTATATGAAGTGGTTGCTAGACTGTACTAAATGGTTGCTATGCTTAATGATTTCTATGGTATCCTATCTTGTTGATACACAGTTGTCAGGTGGTTGCTATGCACTTACCATTTGATGTTATTTCTTTGACCTGTGTGCATGGGCAGGGTGGCATAGGGCCTTCTGGGCCTCCTGGGCCAGTGGGAGCTCCTGGATTTGGAATTCAAGGAGAAAAGGTTTTCAATACTAATAACATATAATAACAAATGCTTCCGTGCCATTACATTTCAAATACAGAATAAAACGGATCGTGTCACTGCACGGGTTCATATATTCTGTTCATCTGTATCTGTAGGGAAACCAGGGACCTGCAGGCCCTCCTGGTCCCAGAGGTATACCAGGGGTTGGAATCATTGGTGAGAAGGTAATGTAACAGTGTGATATTTAACCTCAATACAATGTTGTGAATTGTGGAAGGACAGGGGGCTGTTATAGAAACACATTAATGTTAATGCCAATGGATTTGGAATGGGATGTCCACCAAGTTCTTATAGGTGTGGTGGTCAGGTGTCCATATACTTTAGGCCACACAGTATGTGACTAATACTGTAAATATGCTATTTACAGTGAACTGTGGCTTGGTTTTCGTACAAATTGCAAGTAATTTGACACCACAAACTTCACTAAGAAAACACTGTGGCCCTAATTTTTTATATACAAACCTTTTCACTCAAAACATTTTGTTTAAACAAGTGATTTGTCCAATAAAAGCTATTTTATGATGGTAGTTACACGTCTACTTTTGTCCAAACCAGGCTTGTGCACCCACTAGTGTGAAAATTCCGTTTTGCTGAGTCCGTGAAACAGGGTTCAGGAGGAATTTATGTTATGTTTTCTTTTTTGTTTTGTTTCCAGGGAGTCCGTGGCTTCCCCGGAGAATCTGGACCAGCTGGAGAGAAAGGAGTTGGAGAGCCAGGACCCAAGGTCTCAATTTTTTTTTAAATGCCCAAACTAGAAATTAAAAATTAGAAATATGCCTTTTAGAAATAGTTGAATGGATAAGGGTTGATTAGAGCAATGTAAGATAATGCTTTGATCGTCTGAAGACTAATATGATTGTTATCAGAGAAACAATGAATGAAGGTTTTATATTAAACAAAATTAAACATTTGAATCATTTTAACTGATTTTAGTCTCTAACCACATGATTTTATGTTTTATCTGTCCTTTACTACCTTTCTTTTATTGTTCCTTTTTTCCTCTCTCTATTAGTGCTGTTAGTTATTTCTTATTTATTTATTATATATGTTTATTTATTTCTTAGTTTTAATGGGTTACATTAGCTTTTATTTATTTATATATTTGTTTGTTGTTACCTTATGATTTATCATTCTTTAGTACTTTTATGACTTTCTTATATTCCTACTTTTATCTTTATCTTACTTGTTTTATATCTGATTGTCATACCTGATTGAAATATATATTTTAGCATCTAAATAAATATATATATATATTTATATATATATTAGCATATATTTAGAGCATCTCAGAGAGTATTATACCATTTTTACAATCTGTGTTTTAGGGGGATCCAGGTTTTCAAGGTCCACCAGGTGAGCCAGGTCCTGCAGGAGAAGACGGACCCATTGGACCAAAGGTTGGTAATTAATTAATTTAATTTTTTCATTTTTTCATTTTTTACCAAGAATTTCTGATTTTTATGAGCTATGAGCAAAAAAAGGTCAATTATCAACATAAATAAATTTCAAAATATTCTTTTTTTTTTCTGAAACCCAGAGTATAACATATCTAGCCCCTTTCTTCCAACCCACTTCTCACTGAAATGTGAATCTGGAATATTAAATTGTAATTAATGTAAAAAAAATCATTAAAATTTAAATAATCAAACATGTTATCTGGGATTTTTGATATGCAAACTAGCTTCTCTTAAAGTGTTATGTGTTATGTTTTGCTTTGGACGTGTAAAAACTTTAAAATGAACAAATCTATAAACAAATAACATTTGCCACAGACTCAGGTATAGTTTCTGATCTATACAGGGGGATATTGGCTTTCCTGGACCTAGAGGACAAGATGGACCACCTGGTAAAGGTCTTCCTGGAGAGAAGGTAACTATGAGGTCTGGTCTGTTAGAGACCAAAGAATAGTTAGGAGAAAAACGTCCATATTTATGTCAATCAAATGAACCTGTTCTTTGTTCTTGAAGGGGGACAGAGGAGAGAGGGGACCAAGAGGACAGCCTGGATCTGTGGGACCAGTTGGCACAACTGGGGCCAAGGTGAAATAAACCAAAACCAAAACAAAGCATTTCAGCAGTAACTAACTAATAACAAAATGAGTGAATGGAAATCTAAGCTCAATGGTTTATCTGTTGTTTCTGCTCAAACAGGGAAAGCCAGGGGGGTTTGGTCCTCCAGGGATGATTGGTCCTCCAGGGAGGGGCATACCAGGTCCAAAGGTAACAGAAAAGGAGATTCTGTGGACGATCCAATCTCAGGATTTTGTGATGCATGAGTTTAATCTACACACAGCTGTACATAAAAGCAAATCTGAGGTCTTGCTGGTCTTGCTAGTCTTTATACTTGACCAGCTTGGTCATGCTGGTTGACAACCTTGGTCTTACTGGTCTTGCCGGTTGGTCAGCTGTGTCGTTGCTGGTTGATCACCTTGGTTTGCTTTTCATTCTGGTCGACCAGCTTGGTCATGCTGGTCTTTCTGGTTGACCAGCTTGGTCTTGATAATGTTCCCTGACACATTGCATGCACTGCTGGTGCAAGGTGTTGCCCTGGTCACCAAATTTTCCAGATCTCAATCCGATTGAGCATTTTTAAGATGTTCCAGTCTGATCTGCGGTGGCTCCACCTCACCACTTACATAACTTAAGGGACCTGGTTTAACTGTAATCATTAGATGTCTTGTAGAGGTCTCAGAAACAGCTATCTTGGAGACAAGCTTATCATTGTCCAAAGGACATTTAATATGGTGACTCAATTCTGGATGCCCTGAATGATGAGAGAAGGTCTTGAGTGGGCACATGTCGCCAAAACAAAGCAGTGACCTCTTCCTCTTTTTAACAGAGATGTTGGTTATCAGGTTGGGTCCAGAGTAGTACAGCTCTGATCTTCTTATTCCCTTCTTATATGTGTTTAAGTAGCTATTTAAACGGCAGCTAGACAGGCTTATAAAGTAGCTGCTGAGATTCGTGTAATTATTGGTGTCCTTGGGCCTCGTTTGTTTTCCATAACTGCTGCTTCTGATCCAGTTTTCACCCTATATTTGAAATAAATGACCACTGTGTGGACCTTTACCTACATTCAGATGGGTGTACTTTTGCAGGGGGATCCTGGACAACCTGGACCTCAAGGACCTGTTGGGGAAACAGGAATAGGGATACCTGGACCAAAGGTATACATTGTTTCTCTGAATGTATAATAAAAGTTGCAAATGATAATATAAAGGTGAAAGGTCATTCTGTTAGATTTGTATTGTATTGTTGTATTTTGTCTGTGTAATAATGCCTTTTAGGGATACCATATTGATCCTTCAAATGTCCACCAGTTGCAGATGTTGTAAACTGCAAAATGTACCAGATCCTTGAGGAACCTTTGGAGGTTATTCAGTCTGAAACTGTGGAGGAACCTCTTAAGGTGCTTTAAGGGACCTTCAATAAAAGAGCAAGAGTTTCTTGAAGGTTCCTTAAAATGCCTTAAGAGGTTCAACCACGGTTTCAAAATGAAGAACTTCCAAACGTTGCTACATACATCTCTTTCGTTTCCCTTTGAGTCTGAAACTGTGTAGGAACCTTTTAATGTGCTTCAAAGGACACAGGTTTCTCAAGCAACAACAGATGAATGGAGCTTTTTTTAGAGGTTCTTCAGTTTGAAACTGTATAGGAACCTCTCAATGTGCTTCAACCCTTGAGAAACCTGTGTCCTTTGAAGCACATTGAGAGGTTCCTATACAGTTTCAAACTGAAGAACCTCTAAAAAAAGCTCCATTCATCTCTTGTTGCTGATGTTTCGCTTTCTGGTTTTGGAGTTGGAGACCATAAGAAGTAAAGAGTATCAGCCAAGTAACAAAATTCCTCAAGGCGCTCGTCTAACTATGACTTGTTCTAAAGAACTTTATCTTAGGAATGCGGTTTGCGTGGTAACACCAACTATTCTGTAAGTCTGGGGTTGGATGGTGTGGTTTGGTTGGTATGGCGCAACAGATAACACCACCAGCAAGCCACCACACCATGTGGGAGACTGGGGTTCAATTCCCTGTCTGAGGAACTATGCTGTGCCACACCAATAAGAGTCCTTGGGCAGGACACCTAACACTACTCTGGCCTCCTCTGTAATTTGAGTGACCGTGTAAGTTGCTCTGAATAAGAGCTTCATGAATAAATCTGAATAACATTTAGAAAAATGATTTCTGGAGGGAAAACCAGCTGGAGTTAGAGAGTGGAGATGGAAATACAGTACAGAGGAGAAATATGAGATTGGATACGGGAGCTTTAGTTATTGAAATTCATGGTTAGATATTTAGATCTTGTACACATTATCTGGGTGGTCCAGAGGTTAATCCACAGTAGGGGGCCGACTTTATCAAGCAAGCGACTTCATAAATGCTTGCTATCTGAGATGAGTCAAGACTGTTACGTACAGTCTTGGGTTTTGGAACTGGCCTGTTCTACAGCTCTGTTTAGATTCTTTTGAAGAAACGTTGTACGCAGAGCACTGAACTCTCATTACTCAAAAATGCCAATAAATACTTTTCCATTCTAAAGCAATTTTAATGTTTCAGAACTGGTGATACTGGAGGTAACCCAGTTTGTTTCTATGAAATGCACACATTACTATTTTCCAGTTGTCCAAAGAAAATATAGATGGCCAAGCGTGCCTGCACAATGTACTTTACCATCCCTGTGTGGAGTGTGGAGTCCAAACCCTTTAGGCGTGTGGGAAGCAGGGAATCGACTCTTGGAACTGACTCCAGGTCCTTCTGGCTACCGATGTTACAACACCTGAATGTGGCGACTCTTGTAGCTGAGCCTATCAATCACGTATTGATTACCTGACAGAAGAGCTAAACCCAATTTATTCTGACATTTGCTTTATAGTGTATGAAATAAATTCAATGCTGAATCCTTTTTCTTGTCCTTAAGGGTACACAAGGACTGCCGGGACCCACAGGACCACCTGGGGTGAAGGGAGACGGCTACCCTGGACCACCTGTAAATATGTTTCACTTACTATGAGCAACACAAGTGAGGTCCACCAGCCAGTCCACATATGCAGCCTGAGTTCTGAGCGGCAATAAACACTACTGACAGTATCATTCATTGTTTGCTTTTTCCGGTGTTGATGTCCCCGGTGTCTGTAGGGACCACCAGGCATACCAGGACTAATGGGAGAACTTGGGCCAGAGGGGAAAGGATTACCTGGACCAAAGGTATAAAACAAGCCAGATGTTTAACAGTTTTATTATGACCAGGACAGGATATGATTTTGCTGAAATAAGATATATATGCTATGAAAGATGGATTTTTGTGTTTATTACAATTTATGTGTGATGCCATAACATATTTCGGGTGTACGACTGTAATGAGACTGATTAAGAGCTGCACCAACTGACATTTCCAAGCTTGTATTCGTTGAGCAACCCATTGAAAAACCTAAGTATACTGGTTCAGTTCAGCTCCTGAAGACCTAACCTGTGAAAGAACTTTCATGGCTCATACCTCACATCAGACAGATATCTTACATTTTAAAATGTTAAGCTTTTTGTTTCCATAATTTTACAGTAATATAAGAGCATTAATACAATCATTACAGAATTTATATTAAACTGGAATTTTGATTGAATCATAGCAGATAATGAACATTTTGAGAACATGAATAATTAGTGGTTATTATTGGTCTTAAATCCCAAATAATAGGCCCTAAAAACCTAAACTAGACCTAAGGTTCAAGGGATTAAATCAAATACCACATTATATCTCAAGACCTGATTTAATGATCTGTTTCTTCTTCATGTTTTCTAATGGACATTTTGATTCTCAGGGAGATCGAGGTCCTTCAGGTCCTCCTGGGCCAGTTGGACCACCAGGCATTGGACGGTTAGGCCCAAAGGTTAGTTATGTTATCCTTAGACCCTGTGTGTATAACCCTGTCATCAGTCAGGCTGTCCAAATGAGTATGTGAACTGGTCTCACTTTCCATGACATTTCTACCAGAAGTAAATTATATCATTTATTTTAGTCCAATCATCGATGCACAGAATGCATTATTAGTATCATGACATGTTGGATCACTGACTTTTGGAGAGGTCTGGTGAACATTTCTTTATCTTTAATCTTTAATATAACAATATACATTGGCGATCAACATAATATCACAGAGTCTGCTTTTCCAATATTCTGCAGCCCTGTTTTAGAAGTACAGTCCTGAAAATCACACTTTAGCTAATCTACACATCAGTCAACAGCATCCCTATAGAACATTATGTGGAACTGTAGCTCATCGCGTCCTCTAGGTGGCTCTAATGCATCATTTCTGATGAACTGTTGGAAAATGTATGACAATTTAAAGCCTCATTTATGGTGTTTGTCTGATACCACACCTGTGCACAAAAAGAGAGGCTGACCTCTCAAACAGTGTATTTGTTTTGCAGGGTTCTACTGGTCAGACTGGCCCTCCTGGTCCTCCAGGGCTGCCAGGAGAGGGCATCCAAGGACCAAAGGTAATTTATTTGTAATTCTGTGTTCAGAAAAACTTTCAATGACTGTGTTTCATACCTTGGTCCAGATGTTTTAAACTATTATCAGGAATGACAACAACCTCTGTCATAGACAAAAGACTGTGTTCTGCAGCTCCACTAACCTCACCCTGACTCTGGACCGCTGTGCCAGACACCAGGGTGCACCACGTCCATTCCCCTACTGACTGGCAGCTGAGGGTGGCTGGCACCCCTGCTTTTTTTTGGACAAACTGTCTCTACTGTCCAGAAAAGGCTTTCTACTAGATTTCTACTAGATTTTGGAGCACTGCTGTGAGGATTTGATTGCATTCATTGACGAGCATTAGTGAGGTCAGGATGTTGGCTGATCACCACCCTACCTCACCCCCAACTCCCCAGCTCATACCAAAAATATTGGATGGAGCTCCATCATTCCAAAAGCTCTTCAGCTCTCCAGAGAGTCCTATTCTATTGACCGTTCTTCTCTACAGGAAGTAGATAAGCTCTTTCTGTGCATTTATACATCAGTGTCAGCAATGGGAGCAGCTTAAATTAGCTGAATGCGTTGATTAAAAGGGGTGTCCACAAACATTTGGACATAGTGTACGTCAGAGTGTCAGAAGCCTCATAAACAAGTCTATTTGAGTTTACCTAACTGTCTACAGTTTGAGGTATAAAAGACATGCATTTTTAACATCCTGTATTTATTTAGGGGGATCCTGGATTCCAAGGATTACAAGGGCCAAGAGGACCCCCAGGTGAGGGTAGTCCTGGACAGAAGGTAAGAATTTAGAGCCTCCAGCCAACTTCTTCAGTTCCAGCTCTAAAGGGCCAGTGTCCTGCCGACTGTGTTATATTCCCTACACTCACACACACACACACACACGCACACACACACACACACACACACACACACACACACACACACACACACACACACACATACACACACACACTGAACCTGCGGTGGGCATTTCTGGTATATCAAGTCATAGGCCACTCCAGGATTTTGTTCTGACTGGGTGGGCTGCTCTGCTGCAGCTGATGCCCACCTCTGCATTAAACCCAGTAATTAACTGGTGAGTTGGTTAAAGCCTGTTTGAGCACCAAACTGTGTTGGACACTGGTCCTCCAGAACCAGAACTGAAGAACCCTGGCCTTCACTGGTTTACATCTCACTCAGTAAGAAGAATTAAGTTCCGTCCTACTACTGGACTGCTTGCAGGGGGACCGCGGGTTTGGAGGAGAGAGAGGACGGAAAGGAGACAAAGGAGGCCAGGGGGAGCCAGGAGAGACAGGGCCTGTGGTAAAGAAAAGCACCATAAGATAAACATTCTGTAAATATTAAAAATAAAATCATTTCAGTATTTTTATGTGTTTGTTTTTGCTTGGCAGGGTAGACAAGGACAAAAGGGAGAGCCTGGTATCACTGTAAGTGCTGTCAAGAGACAGGGTAATTTCTACACTGATGTTTGACGGATCAATAATGTCAGATGACTCTCCTTCCCTTTTTAATGTTCTTCTCATTTTTTGCAGAGGGAGGAGGTTATCAAATTAATCAAATCAATTTGTGGTGAGTTAATACAGACATTTTGCTTATTTACACTGTCATCAAAAGTTTGGAGACCTCACTTTTCAATTAAATATATTTAATTTGTACATTTTGAAAAAGTGTATATCATTGGTTGTTTAAATAGGCCATAAGGTACCGAGTCATGTCACCCATATGCAAAATCACAACTCATAATGGATCTGAAGGCATCGCTGCCTCTGGGGCAGAAAAAATGCAATTGGTTCAGAGAAAATACAATTAAAATAAGCAGTAGGTGGCGCTGTATCTGATGTTCTTTCTCTAAACAGTCTCTCAGAAAATTGCCCGGATAACTAGCAAGCTTCCTCTGCTTCTCTCCAATCATTTGTTTACAGAATGCCACTGCAGCACCTGACACTGGCATGCTGGGAAATGCTGCCTTAGAAACTGGTTTTCCAGTTTTCTGAGAAACCAACACCATATAAAATAATTTCTTAGAAACAAACAACAAAAATGGAATTATACAGCTTTCATACAATGCATCCACATGCAAAGCTCAGATACATGTTTCCAAAGCTCTGCCTGTTAGTTATTTTAATTAGTTATTCTATGAACCAATGGCGTTTGTTCTGCCTCAGAGGCAGAGCTGCCTTCAGAACACAGTCATATCTGCCCAAGAGTTCAAAAGAGCATCAGAATTCAACTATAAATGACAGATTTTAAACAGACTTTCACCATCAATCCAATTTTAACCAGATGCTCAGCTCCGAGTGAGAAAAAAAGCCTTCCCGTTACATGATGCTACCACTCCCATGCTTCACTGTTGGGTCAGTGTTTGTTCAGGAATAGGTAGTAAAAGGATAACTGGTGGGTAGGGTGGTCCTTCTTCTCCCCCAGTATTTCAGTGTAATGGTAGAAGCCCATGTAGGCATCTACAATGACAATCTGTCATTTGTAATTGAACAATTTTGATGGCTTTTGAGTTGAATACTCGCTGCAAATACAGCACATTGGAACACAACCTGGTTTACCCCAAGGTTCACTGTTCAACTGTTGTCCTCAGGTTGTGGACTAACATGCAGAGTGAAACCCCTTGAGCTGGTCTTTGTGATCGACAGCTCTGAGAGCGTGGGCCCGGACAACTTCGACATCGTCAAAGACTTTGTGAATGCCCTGATTGACCGCGTGTCAGTCAGTCCAAATATGACCCGGGTTGGGGTGGTGCTCTACAGCCATGTAACCATGGTGGTCAGCAGCCTGAGCCAGCAGTCCAGTCGTGACGAGGTGAAAGCAGCCGTGCGCAGGATGGCCTACATGGGTGAGGGTACTTACACAGGAAGTGCCATCGATCAGGCTAATCAGCTGTTCCGCTGGGCCCGTCCCGGGGTCAGGAAAGTGGCGGTGGTGATAACGGATGGCCAGGTGGACAAGCGAGATGTGATCAGGCTGGAGGATGCTGTGCAGACCGCCCACTCGGATGGCATTGAGATGTTCGTCATCGGGGTGGTCAATCAGAGCAATCCATTCTACAGAGATTTCAAGATGGAGCTGGAGTCCATAGCTTCTGATCCAGATGAGGAGCATGTCTACCTGATTAGTGATTTCAGGACACTGCCTGGTATGTTTATGTAAGGTTTCATCAGCCTTATTGAAGTTCATCCTGATGTCTGTACCATTTATCAGTTTCTATATAGCCGTCCTGATCATGTCCACAGGAAGCAACATGTCCCTTCTCTAAATAGTAGGGATTTGAATATTATTATATAATATCAAAGTCACAGTACAATTTGAGATGCATATCACACACTATACATCCAACTGTTTGTGGACACAACTTCCAATGAATGCATTCAGCTACTTTCAGGTGCACCCACTGCTGATACAGATGTGCAAATGCACACACAGCATGTCTAATCCCCTATCACATATGCATAAACCTATTGGCCCCATGCCTAATGCCATGCCTGAGCTGTGGAGCTGAGCTGGAATGATGGAGCTCCGTCCAATACTTTTAGGATGAGTTGGATAGTTGAGGATGAGGTCTAGTAGGGATCATCCAGCATCCTGACCTAGATGCCACTGAATGCAATCAAATCCTGACATACTCTTGTCACAGCAATGTTCCAGAATGTAATAGAAAGGCTTTCAGGAGATAGCAGAGATAGTTACTCCAACACTAGAGTGTCCAGCACTGGTCATTTAACTGCTGTGACATCTTACTAGAAGCGCCACTCCTGTTTATACCAGGTTATACGCCTGCAGTGTTAAAAAACAGTTCTTTAGGTGGTACAATGATGCATCACATTAGGCAAGTCAGTCCATGAGACAAGCTGTTGTATGTCTCAGCTCATGTGCAGTATGTTTACAGGAGCTGTGAAATTCAGTTATGGCAAGCCGTAAAAGTACTTTGACCTTTATTTACTGTCCCGTCCCAGCAGCCAATTCTTATGGCCAGATGTGGTGAGGTTTGCTTGGGGTAGCAACGGGGCCAACATCCAGATTGGAACCATGATGCTGACAGACCCACAATTCTGAAGGAATTTGTGAGGCTCTGGCCAATTAGCAGCAATGCTTATGGCTGGGTTGGACCTGTGATGCTGCTGGACATGCTGGGGACTTGTGGGAGTTATCGGCCCTCAGGAAAGTGAGCACTGGGTAAAATTAGTCACCTTGCATGATTAAGGTGGTTGTAGCGTGCTTCAAATTAGCTCCTGTAGATGACATTGGATGAGGATGATTGAGCTATAAATACCTGCAGGGTGTTCGACAGAATTGGACAGGTACGGTGCTGTGAATGTCCCCTTCAATGTGTGGAAAATGGGTTGCAAAGCAGATGTTAATGATTGGCAAGGTAAGAAGGAGTGATTGCAATTGGGCGTACCGAAGGCCACAGTGTAAAGGACAGAGCTGAATTTACAGGTGCATTGAAGCGTACGCTCATACTGGTCTACCAGCAGTGGCAGAAAAACCCAGTCTAGAAGAAATTCTTTCATATTTGATGTTTGAAGCTACTGGACTCGAGAGAAATTATTTAATGCAACACCAGAAGAGTTCAGATTGTAGAGTAATATTTGGGATGAATGAGGGATATATCAATGTTTACATTTATTACAGTAATAATTCATATTGCATAATGCATATTCCCAACCTCTTCCGTGTTCACGTTGTGTTCAGCACTGGACAAAAAGCTGTTGGTTAAACTGTGTGATAACGGAAAAGACGCTCCGTTTGGTGGGACCAATATAATCCCTGGTGCTTCTGAGACCTTCACCTATGATGAGGACTCTCGGAGAAGGACAGAGCGTCCAACATTTAATGAAGACAACAGTCGAACGCGCACGGAGGTGAGTCATGTAAAACAGGCACCTGGCCTGGGAGTCACACACAGTGTCTAGACGGCCTGTCTGAAAATGCATCCTTTCACAACAACCCCGTCGTTAAACTGGCTGTAAACTACTGTGGACAGAGTGGGAAACAGTCGAATTATAAATAAGATTTATATGAATAATGTTGGACATTATTTTCTATTCAATATTGAACTTTTCACAAACATTTTTGAAGTCTTTAATTAATCAACATGACTTAATTAACATGGTACTGCCGTGAACTGGAGATAACAATTCATAGATACTAGAGGATAGTAACCCTGTTTTCTTGGAAAACAGTCAGGAGATCCAGAAGAGCTGGAAGTGTTCCCATACTCTGTCCCCAAACCGGAAGAAGAAGACAGCACCAGAGCACCATACTTCCGTGAAGAGACCCTGGACAGCCTGTATGATCTGTGGCGCTTCACGTATGGACCTGATCTAGAACAACAACCCACTCAGGGTCCAGTTCGGCAGACCACTCCTCAGCCGCCTCTAGTACTGGTTCAGGATGATTACAGTCAAGGTAACTGTTAAACTGATACCAGATCAGTTTCATTATCATACATGTTTATACAATAACTGAATTCAATCCCAGTTTAAATGTCAAAGGAGCTTCCAGTGCATGTTTACTGCTCTTTCCACGTGTGGGGGGTGGGGCTAATGACATCACTGACTCACATAGTGGGTTATAGAGGAAAACGAGAAGGGAGGGGCTGCTTGTCTTCTCTATTTGCTGAAATGGTGTTCAAATTTCAGAATAAAAGTTCCAAGATGGGACAATACTGATACATAAATAATAAAAATAATAAAATTGTTTTATAATTTTACAAGTAATATTTAATTCTGTTAATATTTACAACACAAATTAAGACAAATTTGTGTAGCACTGGATCTCCTGAAAATATGGGTATATTTTTATGATGAATAAACTGTCATTTGTTGCATGACTTGTGTTATTTCATGACTTTGGAGTTTTATAATATTACATGGAGTTCTAACCAGCAGATGGGAATAAACAAATTGAGGGGAGGAGCCACAGTTTATACATCTTACACATTTAGTCCAGTTTCAGCTGCAGTACATTTGCGAATGTGTTTTAGGCTCAACTTTATATGTATTGTTGACCAAACTGAGATGCAGAACTATGTGATTCAGAAAACTTTTGATTAAACTAAATTAACTCTGAAAGGCTCAAAAATAAGTTATGGTTTTAGGTTGCCTTAATTATTTGACGGTGCAATATATTCCATTAACATTCTGGTCTCTGGTCTTTTGCAGGAGAGGCTTGCCTGCAGCCGCTGGACCCTGGTCCATGCCGGGATTACGTAGTGAAGTGGTATTACGATCCCAAGGCCAATTCTTGTGCCCAGTTTTGGTTTGGAGGCTGCCTTGGCAACCAGAACCAGTTTGAAACGGAGAAAAGCTGCCGAGGCACCTGTGTTATAGGTTAAATCCTCTCAGTGTGATCCATAATTAATGCAAAGGCAGATGTATTATAAAGTTTATAGGTTTATAATCCAGAAAATTATTTAAATGCTCAAGTATATTTCTCTATACCTCTGAATACTTATAAATGTTAAAGGAATAATTGATCAACTTTGTAGAAACAGGTACCTTTTGACTTTTATAAAGAATTACTTGTTTAATATATAATTTCAGACACAATCCAGTTCAATAAGTCCTGTTTACATCTATTACATAAATTCTACAGTGATGTTAATCATAGTAGAATTAGTACAATTGCTATTGATTGTTATTGGAATTGTACCACCCATATGAGTAATATGAGTATATGAGTAATAACCTTCACACAGATCAGGCAGATGGAATCTCCTATTCATTTTATTATCCACAGTACATTGGATGTCCAAAAGTATCCAGACACTTCTTCTGTTTTAATGGGTTTATCTAGTTGTGCACACCCAGCTTGTACAACCTCAGCTGAGCAGTGGATTTGTGTTCTCAGGAATAAGGGAGCTCCATTCAGTACCTTACAGATAACCTGGAGTGCACTAATCATCTAACATCAGTACTTGGCTTCACTGATGCATTTTTGGGACTGAATGCAATCAGATCCTCACACCAATGGTGCAATGTTTAGTGTACCGCCTTCCCAGAAAAGTAGAGGCTGCTACTGCAACAAAAGGGACAGGGACAGAGTCCCCTTTTAACTATTAATACCCATGATTCGAGAAGCAATAGTGGAATGGGTGTCTACATACTTTTGGACATATAGTGTAGGTTATAATGAAGCCAGTTCTGGGGAATATAGCCATTAGATCCCCATTCTGCTGCTCTTTGGTGCTATTTACTTCTAAAACCTCAAGTTTTGCAGGCTTATTATTCATTCATTAATCTAAAGTCTTCTAACGTTATTCATCATCTACTATGATTTCTTCAGTAAGTACTACAACACTAATACGTGAGTTATGTGTGCTGCAGTTTAAGTGGATCAAGTGACCAAAATAAGGTCATGTTTACAGGGGTTGGACAATGAAACTGAAACACCTGGTTTTAGACCACAATAATTGATTAGTGTGGTGTTCTAGGCCCTCCTTTTGTGGTCAATACAGCGTCAGTTCGTCTTGGGAATGACATTTTTTGGATACAATCCGGGTTAACACCCCAACATCCCTTTCAGACAGCTTCCTCTTGCATCCACAGTTAATCCTGTTGGATGTGTTGGTCCTTCTTGATGGTGCTAACGTTACCCTGGATACCGTGGCTCTTGATACATCACAAAGACTTGCTGTCTTGGTCACAGATGCGCCAGCAAGACGTGCCCCAACCATTTGTCCTCTTTTGAACTCTGGTATGTCCCCCATAATGTTGTGTTCATTGCAATATATTGAGCCAAACTGTGCTCTTACCTGCTAATTGAACCTTCACACTCTGCTCTTACTGGTGCTATGACGATTGGACACCAGGCTGCTCCAATTTAGCCATGAAACCTCCCACAATAAAACAGGTGTTTCAGTTTCATTGTCCAACCCCTGTACATGCAAATGGCTACACTATCATGCTGCTGATATATGGCAGCTACTTGCAGTGGAGTCTCACAGACGCTCCAGGTCAATATGAAGCAAACTGTTTAAACCACTGAAGCTGCTCCCACCTCTTACAACAGCAAGTGGCATCTGCAAGACGGCAAGTTGAGGAAGATCAGATCCTTAAGGGGCAAAGGCCTCACTCTGAGTGAGTACAAGTGGTTGCAGTGATAATCAGCAACCCCACCAAATCCCACTTTAAAGGTCCTGCAGTGTGGCCTTCTCCACTTGAAAAATCACTTTAGGCCTTATATCTGAGAAATACATCTCCCAGCTTCTTCACCGTTTCTTCAAGAGCGCGGAGGACTGCAAGTGATGCCATTAATATTCATTCTTTCCACGGTGCTGTTCTTCATCCAGCCTCCTTTGTGTTGAAATTGCTTTGAATAAGCTATTTTCCTGAAGACCAAAGAAAAAAAGCTACTTGTAGTTTCTTAAATAAACCAGTCTCTTCATCATACTACTTGAAACTGTCACTCAGACAAAGATATGTTGTCAATAAATGTCGATAAAACAAAAAGGTTTCTTTTCGACTAAAATGCTGTGCAGCACTGAATGTTTCATTCTGAGGTTGTGTTGAACGCAGAATTTTAATTCAGAGAGGGTTTGGTGTGAAGCGCTCTGCTCGAGGGACACACACCCAGCCAGAACGGTGAATTCACAGTGGTGGTGAATGGAAGCAGATGTCTGCAGACCCCTGAAGAGCTTCTAGAAGCTACACCACACAAATTCCAGATTTGTGAGAGAAACATTCCCCTTTCTAACGTTACTTTCTCATGGTCTTAGCCATATACAGTCTTAGAGAACAGTCATCTTACTCCATTGTCTCTACGCGGATTATTCTTCGCCTGCTGACCTGAAGTGGTCACTTCGGGTCTTTGTTTGTATGACTCTTTGCAGTGGTGGTACCATCAACAAACAGATCAACACCATCAACCCCCAAAAGAGTTTTGATGATTGCCCACCTTCGCAGAGTCAAGCTCCCCACCATTTTCTTGTCCGTATTATCCTTTGTTGTACCCCGATTGCCCTCAACTTCATCCCACTATTACCCCTCCTAAGGTATACCAGTTCCTACCGAAATATCTTGGTATATTGGGTAGACTGGGAGACAGACTGGGAGACAGACTGACCAGAGTGCTGACCAACTAAACTGACTCCTGTTTGCCGAGTTTCTAACATGGTCAAGGTCATTAAACATCTATAGGTGTCCATTGAGTTGTGGGTGATTTTCAGAAGTTCAGAATCCACGTTGTCTTGCTATGAGCTCGCTGGCCAGAGTTCAGCCTCACTCACAAGATGATACCTCACATCTTTCACAAGCGCTTCCCAAGCGATTCAGTGAGGTAACTGATTCATTTACAAACTAACTGCACTTGCTTTTAACTCTCATCAAGTGTATTTTGCACTTTAATTTTTTTACTGTGTGTAAATTTTAATTTTTTTCCCGTTTTGCAAAAAAATTCCAAAAACTCTCCCCCGTCAGATGAAATGCTCCCGACAGTAGTGTGAAGACAAGCACATGCGTATTCATTACATTTAATGTGATATTTTAAGCTTTTCAAGATTTGATTTCAATTTTGATACTTTGTAATTTCATCAAACCTGAATTTAAATGTTGTAATAATGTGAGATTCTGGATTTTTGATGTTCACAAGCTATAAGTCAAAATGATCAACAGTAAAAAATGTCACTTTACATGTAATGAATATAAAATCTAATGTATGAAATTATTAACATAAATTATAATTTTCACAATATAAATGTTTTAAAGGTGCTGTAGTTTTAGTCAACTTGCCTATATAATATTTTTTTCTTAGGCAGCTAAATTTTACATGGTAAAATGTAAAAAGAATATCTCAAAGACCTTCCTGTGAATTGTAAATATACCTATAGTTTCAACCAGATATAATGTGACTTTTACAGCAAATTCAAACCCGTGTCTGCCATTGGTTGATGCTGAGTCTCACGTTAAGTGAAATGGCTGCACACAAACCTTAAATATTTAGTGAAACTGCTGCTATAACAGAAAATATTCTTGTCCCCAAAAACACGATTCGTTTAGGGGTGTTATTGCACAAACGTCTCATTTAAAAATATCACTCTGAAACACGGGACCTCCAAGACACTGGAAGACAAGTGTCACAGATTCTCCTTGTGGGTGTAAAATTGCCCAAACATCATTCATCTCCTCAAAGATCATGTCAAGTAGAACAGAGCAAGAAACATTAATTATACATAACGGCTTACGCCAATTACAGAGTAACCTCAGTGTCCCCCAGACATTCTGCTGAGAGCAAAATTAGACACTTGTGTTGAAGACTTTGGTGAGAAGACAAATGACATCTTCAAGGATTAGCCTGGAAAAAAACGTACAGGGACAGGAATGTTATGTTCCTCTGTAAAGAGCAATGAAGAGCAAAAGGTAAAACATTTGTCCAGCAGCTAAATGTCGACATTGTGGTTCAAATTCACTGTCATTTCAACTCGAGAACCGATTTCTGTAAAACTGAAACACCCCTAGAACATCATCCACACCTTCACACAGTCCTCACTGAAGCTTCCTGAAGTCTACGATGAACACACTTCCATTCATCAACAGTCCGGTGTGGGTCTCTTTGCACACTGTAAACGTGTGACTTTGTGAACAGACGTGAGGCCTCTTGCACCACTCAGCTCCACGTGTTGATGTTCTGCAGTTCCCTGTGGAGTGTTCTTTCAGAAACTAGTTGTGACGCTCAAATACAAATCACTCCTTTTGACTGGTTCTTAACATCTGCCATGTGACCCATTTTCCACACATCAAATGAGACCTTCACTGCACCGTACACCTCTTCTCAGTCTATGAATCCCATTGCACACCCTGCTGGTATTTGTAATTTACAATCATCTTCATGCCATGCCATCTGCAGCAGCCTGATATTACGACCACCTTAAACATGCAAGATGATTAATGATCTATATTTTATTGATATATTATTGGTTTATATTGTATTGATAAGAACAGTTCATTGATACGTTGGTGTGCATCATTTTGGAGAATTGGAGATGAGATTGGGAACATCCATTAGCTTAGTATCTCACATTCTGAACTGAGGAAAGAAGCTTTCTTAGATCAGGCTTCCAGATATGGAACCTTCTAGAAATACATGAACCTTGAGCAAAAGCTTGGACAAGATATAAACTTAATATTCAGATTCAAATTTTTATTGACAAGGATTTCCACAACGTCCAGACTGTCCCGCTCTGGACTACTGCCTATCCCTGAGGATGGGCCTGCAAGCCACTAGTGTGAGCCTAATGGCCCTATTGGTGGTCCCCAGGAGGCAGTAGTCCAGAGGGGGGATGGTAGATCAACTGTGTTCAAGCATTAAGAGAAATGCACAATTAATGTTGCAGGAAAAACCTCAAAGCATATTAAAATCAGTTTGAGAGAATGCAGAAGCAGACAGCTGTTGCAGGAAATTACACGCAGAAGTATCATAAATGAAGAAAGAATGGTGACACTGTTCTTCAGGAACATCTGGTGTTAGTGACATCTTGACTGTTTGTGTTTGTGAGGGACATTTGGAACAGATGTTTTTATGCACAGATGTTTTTATTTTAAAGGTGGAAAAGGTCGAAAACCCCTGAGTTACACCAATTGTCTTAATAAGTGAAGTAAACGTGAAACAAATCTGTTGAATGAACTTCGATTCACTGTCCTTTATGCAGCATGAATCTGAGCAGGGTCAGACTGGGCTCCAAAATAAAAAATAAATCATCTTTGTACAGTTTAGTCTTCGGACTCACTTATAAAAAACCAGATAAGAGTACATTATGATGTATCCTGGATCCCGGGATGGATTGGGGTTCCGTCCTTCATAGAGTCCAAAGTAGAGGATTGTATTGGACCCAGTCATATTCAACTGCAGAGGGAGCAAGAGAGCAAGAATCAGTCAGTCAGTCAGACCACCTCCTTGTGTCTACACTCACTGTTCTTTTTTCACCCTTGGGGCTTGGGGCCCCCGTTTGTGGTCTCCTCTGGTTTTCAGATAAATCAGAGTCAGTCATGATAAATCGTGCATGTACTAAAGACCACACAACGAAGCAACGTGAGCACGGTCTGCACTGCTCAGCTCTGTCTCTGATGCTGTAATCTAGCGTGAGAGGCCCAGAGTTCACAGCATGTCTGGAACAAATGGGGGTTTATAGGGCTTCACAGAGGTTCATTAAAGCCACTTCTTAATATAGTGGCCAAGGGCACTTCCTTCAAACGCTGGCCGAGCCTGACGCTCTCAGAATGTCATCTTCCCCATACCACAGCTTTAGAGTCAGGGGCATTTGTCAGCTGGATAAAACCAGGGTCCAGATTCAGAAAAGCTGCTGCAGATAAAGCACTGGACTAATTATAGAAAGAGAGTTCTCAAATATTCTGTGAAGGTCTTATTTTTTATAAAAACACTATAATTTCAAAAATATTTTAAAACATTTTAAAAATATGGTTAATGAGACATTTCTGGTAACTAAACTGATCATTTTATTGAAGATCTTCTAAATTCTTCAATTTGCGCTCGTTTTCGCAGCTTTCTGGTCATGTTGGATCTCTCCGCTCACCATGTTTGGGTGAATGTAACATTTTTACACACAACTGAAGTAAAAGAATAGAAATGTATTTTTATTTCATTGTGGAAATCCTGATACTACCGCTACCAGCTTGTCCTTTTTCAGTTGATGGCGTTTAACGTAGAATACTCTCGCCCGATTGGCTAGATGCAGTGTGGAGACCCTATGGGATTTGTTCAGTTTATGAGGGCAGATTCCATGCTTTTCCTTTTCTTTCAACAAACCCTTAAATGTAAGTGAATTTTCTGAAATTCACTCAAATCACAGTTCCTTTCGTGGCATCTTTGAACAAGCAAAAGTGCCTCGGTTTGCTCTAAACACGTCTAGACGTATAATTCTGGGGCCAAATTCACAAAAGTGACTTCAATATGTTAAAGTAAAAGAAAAATATCTTTAAGACCACATTTCACTGCAGGGGAAATCTGGTAAACTGGTTTATCGTACATAATCCCAGTTTAGCTGTCATCAGAAACCACCGAAGACCAACTTCATAGTCGGATCTTCACCTGTGGAGTTAAGTCGATCCTCCATGGGTTGACCTGCAGCCCGTCACACCAGCCCCCGCGGCCGTACAGCCACGTTCCGTGCTCATTGGGCACTCCTCCCTCGCTGACTCGCAGTGCACAGCCCAGAGCAGACCCTATACACACACACACACACACACACACACACACACACACACACACACACACACACACACACACACACACACACACACACACACACACACACACACAATTAAAGAACAATAACTGTCTCAATTTAAAATCAAATGGAAAAATGACTAAACATTACAGCATCTAACATTGAAAACTAATGTTAATTTTTGGATTAAAATCTTGGATTTTAAGTCTTTATGAGCATTATTTTGCAATAAAAATAAAAATGAATTTGTAATCCAGACAAAGCTGTTGCTGGTTGAATACGTCTGTAAGTCTGCATCTGTTTTTAATAACCAATTGAGATTATACAAGCCTTTATAAAGTGCTTGATCGTACGGATCAGAAAGCTACACTACACTGAGCTACAGTCCTGGACTTGGGCTTCAATGGAATCGGGAATCACTCCAAAATCCAGAGAGTGGATCTGAACTCACCAGCAGAGTCGAATATGCGAGAGTTGTTGTAGACGTTGTTGACAAGGAAGTAGTGAGACGTCACACAGAACTCGCAACATGTATTATCGTCGCTGCCATGGCCGGTGATAACAGCATACAACTCCACCTTCACGACACACACACATCTGCATTAGCACCACCACCTCCTGTTTGAGGAATTCTGTATATAAGCAAAGTCAATAAATGACACTTCAACCAGCAAAACACATGAAATTCCAGCCTCTTCCACCGACATTCATTTAGAACAACAGCAGAGCAAAATCGAAAGTCATACAGTCACCATTAAACCCACACTAACCAATCACCTTCTTAGCAGAAGCTGGAATATCAAACTTGATCTGCTGGAATCTACTGTTGTAGTCCTTGTCAAACGTTCCACCGTTGTACAGTGAGACCAGTTTGAATGGATACAGCTTCTCTGAGGAGTTTCCTGATAGAAGAATCAGAATCACAGGTGTGAGAGACACTCTCCCCGTGTTCGGACAGTGATCTACAGTAACTGTGCTCCAAAACTGAACGGTCCAGTGACCGTACTCAGGTACTGCAGCTGCTACAGATGTGCAGAAACACAGGCGCAATGTTTGTGCACGTCCTTCCGTCAAGTTGTGCTGCAGCCAGTGACACAGGAAACATTTGACAGGTAGAGGGAAGAATGGATTTATGAAATTCCTGCATATTCTGGAAGCAAACCTTACTCCATCTACAAAAAGGGTGAAGCTGGAGAGGATGGCTTCTAAACACCTCAAAATCCACAATAACTACCTCAAAAGGCTGAAGGTTTTCCCATGGTCCTCACAGTCCCCTGATCCGAACACCATTGTGGTGTAATGCAACTGCAACTTCATGACTTTTGGAGATCATTTTGTCTCCAACTTGCTTGACTGTTCAAAGTAGCAGACATTTTGAGCGGGACGCCCAAACGTCTGCAGGTCACGGTTCATTTCTGTTATTAAAATTGTATGTAAAGCACTCTGCGTGGTCATGGTTTGCGGTGGGATAGCCAGATAAAGGACCTGGAGTCTTTGGGATCATGTCTCAGTTCAAGTAGAAGACACAACGACCGGTCAGTACAGGATAGCATGGCTGCATTCTGGCCTTTTATAAAGTACTGACCGGTCGTGGTTTGTGCCTTCTACTTGATCCTGAAAGGAGACATCACGCCATATACTTCAGGAAAATAAAAAGCCTGAAAGTCAAGAGTGAAGTTTAAAGAAACCAACAACGTGGACGTGGTCGAATGACGTGGCCTTTTTGCAGTGGTCTTGAACACGTTCTTGTTGACCAGCCCAGCTGTCAGCCACTGTAGCGCCTTGATCAGTTTAGTTTCATCTTGTCCAGCATCCAAGAAGCTAAAGGAGGGAGTTTTTCCAACATGTGCTTCAGGTTCGGAGCGGGAACTGTTCAGACCATGTCGGTAAACGTAGCCTTTGCTTTCAGTTCTGGTTTGGGACATTTTCAGTCCTTCTTCCTATAAAAGCTAATAGTTCTGTGAGATTATTTCTCGCTGTTCTGCTCTTTTGAGGCCCACCCACAGATAAAAGCTTGATGTGAGGGCCATAGCAAAACCTTGCTTGCTCCTTAGGTAGTCTTGTTTTGGATTTTGAGGTAAGGTTAGGATCCTTATCCTGCTGCAGAAGCTCATTCTCGTCGTCTGCATCTTTCTTTCTGATGGTGAAATGTTTCTTCTCTATAATAAATCCATCCCTTGTGCTACTTGCTGCCACGCTTAACAATCAGACTTTAAGTTACTTTCTTCGTTACTGACTGATTTCAGCAACTTCTCACTGATTCCTGTAATCTGTAAATGTGCTGGAAGCCTCCAGGAAATGTGTCAATCGACCAGGCAGATAAAGTAGGCAGCAGTTTTCCTTAAAAGCCTGTCGTTCAATCACATTGTGTTCTCACTCTTTTCTCTGAGAAAGAAAAACTGGTATAATCTAACAATTTACTCCCATCATAGCCCTCCATTTGAGGAGCTCCTGGAGGGTTACAGGAACACCGTGCAGGTTTTAGCCTGGCTGCATACAACTAATCCTCTGAAGGTGACCGTAAGTGCAGCCTGAGTGTGTTCCTGACCATTTCTCCTCACCATCCCCCCAAAACTGACCGCCATAACCTTGGAATGAGCTGCATTATTCATAAAACCCAAAACTGCATTTTGTTTTGTTCATTGTGAACAATTCACACTGATGGTCTGACCTGGGGGACGGAACTCGTTGTGTGATTAGTCAAGGCCGAGCTGTTCTGACCTGAGCAGTTGCTATAGCTGAAACGCAGATTCAGGGACGTCATCCAGGGCATCGCCCAGGGGACGGTCTTCATCGTCAAGGAACAGCGCTGACCGTTCAGCAGTGCAAGAAGGGGCGACACATCCATCACCCACCGGCCTGTACCTCTGCCAAAACAGGGACAACACGAACATTTTTAACATCTAATTGAAAGCATCACCGTTCCAGAGAACACAGTTCCACTGCTTCTGTGCATCAGCTCCAGAGTATCCTATTCTATTGGCAGTACTTCCCTACAGGGACCAGACAAACTGTGTGTGCATTTGCACATCTGTGTCAGCAATTATTACAACATAAAGTAGCCGAATGCTTTGGGACGTTGTATACCTACATATATGTATTTAGCCTTAAGCATTTTAGCTCCGCCCAAGTTACAGAGGGCAATAAAGGGCAACCAGTCAGAAGAGAGCTCATTTACATGCAAGTCTTAAAGGTACAGTACCAAAAACAGACTGTTTAATTACATGAAAATTAATAAAGCTTAATTCAACTTATTATTGTTATTATTATATGTTATATTATTATTTTATGTTATTATCTTATATATTGTTATTATTATTCATAATTATATCGTTTTTTATGTAAAGAATGATATTAAAAAATGGAAAAACCCACGAACGACGAGATATGAAACACTGAGAATGGTAACACCTAGTTGTGTTCGAGAAGAGTCCCAAACCTGCGGAAGGCAGTGATCCATCGGCCCAGCTCCTGGTTGCAGTACGGGCTCGACTGGTCACAGCACACAAACAGCTGCACTGTGTGATCCCAATGAGCGCACGTTTCATCCCTGAGGCCAGGACAGGACAGAGCAGCGTCCAGTTCCAGCACATCATACCCCTGCATGTCTGAAAACACCGTGATGAAAGGTTTACACCACTTTCACGATATTATCAGTCAAAGCGTCATAAACACTCACATTTATCCACATTTTGATTGAAGTGATAAATGATGGGCAGAATTCTTTCATTTTGATTACAATGATTATGCAAAGGTTCAGCCTGACCTGGGGGAAGCTCCACCACAGCCTGGGCCCCGGCCTCCCCCTGCATCAGCACTTTATCAAACACAGGCACCACGTCTGCAGGCCTTCTAACGTGCTCCAGCAAGTCCGTGTAGAAGTCAAACCTGCAATACAGTGACAAATTGGTTCATAAACCTCTCTTTAAAAGCACACAGGCCTGAAGTTTGTGGAAATCTATGATTTAGATCAGTATTCATGATGAAACTTGGCACAGATGATGCGTTTGGAGTCTAGCCGTCTTTGAAATTTGGCAATGACGTTCTTAAAATGACTAAATTACCCCAGATTCTACGCCAGTAAAAGCACCCAAATCTGAAAGACTATAGGAAATCGATTTCAGCTCATTTCACAATGAAACTTCTGAGATGTTGCTTTCAGGGACCATTAAAGGAGACTCACACCGATTCGTCAATATTTCTGCATTACTTCAATGGTTGGCATGTACAGAAAGTCATTCAGAGGGGTTTGAGTGAAATGCTCTAGTCTAGACAAACTTTCCACATCAGCACTGTTCACAGTTGAACATCTGAACATCTGAAGGGTTTGATCACTCCACAATAAATGGTTCAGGCATCAGACAGAATATTTATAACAATTTCAATCAGAAAATTGTTCTGAGAAGCTAAAATTGCTTTTAACCCATTAGCGGGGTACATGCACGGTGACGTGGGGCAAAATTGTCCCTAAATACAGGCGGGGGCTTGCGAGTCATTATCTTGAGTGAGGCTGAACTCTGGCATGGGTGCTGGAGTTTGAGCGAGGAATGATAGTGGGTGTCAGATGGATGGGACATTTCATTTCTGAATTTGTATCCACAGGGTCACATGTACCAGCCATACATCATAGAAGGCATTACCAGCTACAGTGGGCAGCGCAGTGGGTGGTGATGATCATGACCTTCAGCATTTGCCTAAAACAATTGACTCTGGCAGAAATCACACGCACATTCAATGCAGGAGCCCCACACGCATATCCCACAGTGAGGTATTCTTCAACTTCCATAGGACACAGCACGAGTCAGGGGACAAGACTAATTCTTGTCCCATTACTTTCGGGTTTTGAGTAGAATTGAAATCGGGAGCATAACACTGAGAATGCATTACCACAAAAGTTAGGAAAAGGTGTGCGAGAGGCTCTCGTTGACGTACCACTGGGCCTGCCAGCAGAGGAAGCTGAAAGAAGGGTAGAGGAACCAGCCCATCTCTGCCAGCACCCCCTGCTGGTTTATTGCAAAGAAGAAGTTTGGAGACGGCGTGACCTGGAATGACACATTGACGGACTTCCCCTCCCTATTAAAAACCACAAAGATATGCAGAAGTGATACAGGAATTCCACACATAGTGTAGAGTTGAAGTGTATAAAACATGTTTATAATAATTAGAAAAAGCTGATCACATTTCATCATTTACTACAGAAGCCAATGAGAGCTTCTTACGACAGGGCTTGTACGACAGCAGGTTCGATGTGCATCATGGCAGCAGGAATGTTGAGGCTGGTTTTACAATCATCTCCATCACAGTTCATATCCTGTATAGGGTTCCCTTGTAAGGCATATACCAGAACCCCAGTGGCATTGGATTCAGACATCGTTTTAATCTGAAGAGAGAAAAACACATCATTTCATATTAATGTCTCAAAGGAAGGAAATCTACCATGTACTCATCCTTTATTTACATCTTACCTTTGTGAAGAAGGAGCAGCCCCCTTCAGACACCCAGGCAACGGCTCCTGCAACGCCCGGGACGGGCTTACAACCGTCTCCTGCTTCAGCCAGAACGTACGGCTTTGAGTCCCAGCGTCCATTCAACCAGTCATATCTGGCGTTCAGGCGTTTAGAGACCAATGGGACAGCCCACTCTACAATCGGAGAGCAACCACGCAGTTTCCTTATCCATCATGGCCTTAAACATCTATAAAGTGAAGCTCTGCATTTAATAGGCCTCTTTGTAATCGAATAGAAAGTCTCTTATTTCATTCGTATAAATGTCTATGAAAGAACATCTCATGACTCATCAGTTACGGGAACTTTGTTACAAACCAAACAGCTCTTACATCAAATATATTATTAATTAAACAACAGAATTAAAACTGCACCATGATTCTCCATGTTTTTAACATCAATAGTACTTTGGTTTCCTCCCAAATCCAGACTTTCAAACCTCATCTCTCACAATAAACTCTTTAATAAACTACAATTTGTGTCTTTATGTTAAAATAAGACAATATTAATAAGATATTAACATTAATATCAATATATATTCGGGTAAAAAGTGTCCCCAACTGAAGATCCGCCCACAATAAAGCAAAGCCACACCCACCATCCCATTATTTTCCAGGCCTTTTGTGTTTCTCTGTATAAATTAGTTTCTTCATGTTGAGAAACTGAAATATAAAAGGTCCAAAACGACCATCAACACGAGTCAGGCATCATCTTATGTGCTGAACACTGCTTTCTGAGAAGCTTCCCCACTTTGTATTTTATCACCAGTCGTCAGCAGAGTCCTCCCATTATAAAAACTATAGTGGTTGGTGTGGCACAACAGATAACAACTATGCTGAGCTACACCAATAAGAGTCCTTCGTCCAGACTCTGACCCTCCACTGTAATGCGAGTAACCTCGTACGTCGCTCTGGATAAGAGCTTCAGCCAAATGCCATAAAAATTCATCTTTCATATGGAGTAAAGTAGCTCCTGCCAGAGCCACCATTCCCAGCCCTGCATGCGTCTGCTGTACCTGAACAGTTGAAAACTGCCTGTGCAAAACCACAGTTGTGTCCTCCACAACCCCATGTGTAAAAGACTCTAGGGATCCAGTTTCCCAGTGCGTGAACCGGAACAGGAGAGAAGTGCAGTCTGGACAAAATCTCCTTCCACCTGTCGGGAACAAGATCCGTATATTAGATAACCTCCAGCATCGATTCCCCTCAACCTGCGGGATATACCTGCCATCTCGCTGTGAGCTTCTCCCACATCCCAGATAACGTGCTCGTGTGTGGCCTGCATGGGTAACTCAACTGGGAACTAGGGCTGGGCAAGTTCGTAATATAAGGTCCTGATGGTGATTAATTCTGTGATCATGATACAGAACTGGACACTGTGGATATAATCAGTGTTAAAAACACTGCTCGTTCAGAATAAGACCAGTCTACCCAGTATGGGAGTGCTTGACACACGTTTTACAGCAGGTCAAAATACTGTGATAAATACTGCACCTTCTAATGTCTTTAAATTATCATAATATTTACCAGAACACACACTCCGAGGGGGAACTACAAAGTTTGTCTTGGTTCCATGTTGGCCCCAAACATGAATGCTCACCGTGGTGCCACCAGAACGGATTAAACAAAATGGTTGCCTAAATCAGTGTTTCTCAACCCCGGTCCTGGAGGCCCCCGACCCTACAAATTTTAGAGCATTGTCTTTTAGAGACCACCCCCTCTATCCAGGTAACACTGGATAGTCTAACTGCCCCCTTTCTCCAGGTCTAACTGCCCCCTCTCTCCAGGTAAAACCCTCCCTCTCTCCAGGTCTTACTGCCCCCTCTCTCCAGGTAACGCCCTCCACCTCTCCAGGTCTAACTGTCCCCCCCTTTCCCCTCTCTCTCTCCGTCTAACAACCCCCCCCCCTTCCAGATGTGACTCCTCCCTCTCTGCAAGTGTAACCCCGCCCCCTCACCTGTCCCCGGCCGCTCTGTACAGCTGCTCCCTCATCCACAGCGCCTGCTCGGCGGCGGAGTCGTCCATGGAGAGGAGGAGCAGGTGCGCGCTGGGGGGCAGCTGGTCGATCAGCTGGGTGAGGGAGGTGTTGGAGGTCCACAGACACTCCAGGAAGGCGGACTTGTTGGTGAACATGTGAAGGATGAGCGCGGGCGGGGGCGAGTCGCGGGGCGGGTACACGAGCTCCCCCTGCAGGGTGGGGACGCGGAAGGCCGGGGCGGCGTCTCCGGGGTCGAAGCCGGTCAGTCCCGCGCGGACGCTGCGCTGCTTGACGGCGGACAGTCCGGCCTCCGCCGCCGCGAGCGCCGCACACAGCAGCCCGAGCGCACAAAGCAGACAGACGGGGCGCGCGCGCGGCATGGTGCGCTGCTCAGCCCGGCGAACTGAAAGTGAAGCCTCCCATCAGCAAGGCTGTGGGCGTGGCTACGGCGGCCCGGGTGTGGGGCCACGTTTAAAGAGGTACTGGACCCCCCAGTACTGACACCTCCATATACTGCTTTAGGAGAAACCAGGAGTCTCAAATTTATTATTAATTCACATTACAATATGAAACATCATCAAAAAACGAGTTCTGATCAAAAATTTACTTTTATTTTTAATTGTGGGTTTTTGAGCTTAAAATGCAAGAATGGTCAATCATAGAATATTTTTAATGAAATGTTCTCCAAATAAAATTACATATGTATGTATTGGTGTAATACCGTCTCAGAACTTTTATTCTGAAATTTGAGCACTGTGTGAGCAAAGAAAGTGTGCACACAGCCCCTCCCTTCTCACTTTCCTCTATAGCCCAATATCTGGGTCAGTGATGTCATTAGCCCCGCCCCCTCTCTCTGAACAGTCAGAGTGTGTATGCAGGGTGAGGGTGTACAGGTAGGCAGAGCAGTAAACATGCACTGGGAGCTCCTTTGATATTTAAACTGGGATTTATTTCAGATGGAAACGAGTGAGTTTTAGCTGATTCTAAGACGGATTACTCGCTGATGATTCCTCACACAGTGATGGGCCACCATCGTTCGATAGAGTAACTCTTGTAGTTTGTAATATGTGTATCGTGTCTAAAGGTTACTCTGATCCTGAGTTTTAATGCCTAGAATGTAGCACATAACTGCCTGCAGAGTGCATCTTCATTGATCTCCAGATAGCAATGTATGTTTGGCCCACGTGGCCCACACCTGAGCCATAAGTGCCAGAAGTGGACCATATTTGGCCCAAATGTGCTGCTATTTGGGTCGGGACCCCACAGACCACCACAGAGCTGGTATTACATCAGTAACACAGACAAAGTGTTTAATATTGTCATTTTTTGACCAGCACCTGTATACTCACTATCTGGGATCCTGAACTCACTAACACGCCGAATACAATCAAATCCTCACAGCAATGCTCCAAAATCTGTTAGAAAGCCTTCCATGGACAGTAGAGACAGTTTCTCCAACATAAGCAGGAGATACTGTTTAATACCCTTGACTTCAGAAGAAACACACACCCCACACTGACCATCAACCAGTCCTTTTCACAAATTATCCACTGATTTATCTAGAGCCGTTGCCAGATTGGTGCATTGGCCTGCTGTAGTTAGGACATTTACCGGCTGTTGATCATTAAAGCCCCTTTGAGGCGACTGATACTAGATTAAGTGGCAGCTCAGGAGCTCAGAAGGTCCCTCTCCGACTGAAAATGGCCTTTTCTGTGGTAATTATCAGTAATCATTCAGAGAGGAGAGACTGCCTCATTTGGCCCAGCTCCTCAGAGGTCATTAAGGGCCAGGCAGCAGAGACTGTGCGCTAATGTGGAAAGTTGGGTGCTGATGGTCTGCTGAACGTTCTCGGAGCGTTTATCTCACTCAGGAGTGTCTGCGGCGTGGGAATGTATGACAAAAGCAAAATCTGCTGCAGGCTCGTGGTCTTTTCTGTCTGACAGGAGCCATGGAAACTCTGCTGCTGATGCTGATGCTTCTCTGTAGCTTCACACACACCTTCAGCCACGGATACAATCCTGAGGAGGACATCTGGAGTCATGATCAATACGAGCCTGAGGTAGTAACCGTTATTTACTCATTTAAGGCAAAATTGGCCATTTTTCATAAACATTTACAAGCATATAAATGAAACCAAGTGAAGCAACACTGGTGGCTGAAGATTTATAGGTTTGACTCTCAGAATAAAATCCAGAGGTGATTTCTGTGTGTGTCAGAAAGCTGTAATATAATCTTTTCATATTTTTATCTTCTTCTTGGGTAAATAATTCAATATTTTTGTTGTTTTAACCTCTTATTTAACTAATTAAAAAAATAATAATAATAAATTTTGCCTCATTTTTAAATTATATGTTGATATATGTCCTCGTAATAAGTAAATGTGTTGTCTTTCACACAAATATACAACACACATCTACACATTCACATGTTTCTACTTTAATTTAATTTTAATTAAAAAATTAATGTTGTATTTATTATTGTGTCTTATATGTTACTGTAATATTGTAAAATTATAATATCTATATAAGCCAATATAGTTTTTTCTGCCTCTGCACTGTTTGTTATCTTTATTTTTGTTATTTTTATCATTATTTTAAATTGTTTTAGCAAAATAAAACAAATCTTAAGATTAGTGCTTGGAAAAGGGCACTTTTTGGTGTTTTGAACCAAATATTCTATGAATATTATATAAATGTATATTTTTATCTTTATTTTGTATTGTTATTTTTCTTCTCATGTGTTTTTTATGCATTTGATTTGATTCATATCAGTGGTCATCAGGGATTTCTTGTCTTTTTAGAGGATGTAAGGGAACAGTGACCCATTTTGTGACCCATTTTGTGTTGTTTTGCTCCTGGTGTAGCTCTGGGTTATTTCTGTCAGCGTAAAAGTAACCATGTCTGATGAAAACTATTTGTACAGTATAAAGTTTTAATGGTCATTTGAAATATTTCACAGTAATGAGCAAATACAGCGTCTTTGTAAAAGCTCTGAGCTCTTCTTCAACAGATAATAAAATGACCTTTTTTTTGTTTAATGGGCAAAGAAATATGTGACTTTCTCAGGTCTGTAAACGTTTAAAGAGAGATAAAGAAAACGAGCAGTGAGTTTATGTTCTTTTTATCTTGTCCATTTCTGAGAGCATAAGAGCCGCATAAATATCTCATTAAAAACTTTAAGATGCGTCATTTCTAGAGTATAAAGTTTTAATTGTCAGTTGAAATAGATCACGTTAATGAGCAAATGTCAAGGCTTTCTGAAAGCTTCTTTGGCACCTTCTTGTTTTGAACCTGGAGCTTCAGCTTCATTATATTAGTTTTACAGGATAATATTTTAATGGTCACTGAAAGAAATCCAGTCTGAAGGCTGTACAGGAAGCAGCCACAGTCTCATTGTTTAGATCCTGAAGATCTAATAGATGTTTTCTGTAGTTTTATTTCATTTCGATAAACAAATATAATATTTTGATGAATGTTTGAACATAAAGGCTTAACTACAGACACAAGGGTTCTTTAAGGGTTCCTCAGCAATAAAACACTCAAAGAACCCTTTGCAGGAATAAAGAGTTCCTTGCACCTTGTTCTGATGCAGCGTGCGCATGCAAGGGTTCTCTGTGACATCAAAAAGGGTTCTACTATTATTCTGATTCTCCATTAATCTGAAGAACCCTTTCATAATGAAAAGAAGCCTTTATTCATGCAAAGGGTTTTTTGACTGTTGATGGTTCTATATAGAACCGTTTTCTTTACTGAAGAACCCTCATTTTAAGTGTGTACTGTCTGTCAGTCAGAGAGGGACATAATTTGTACAGTAAACCGGTGTTTTTATCAGTTCTCCTTTGTATTTGGAGAAATCTAGTGACGTCCAGTAGACAATAACTTCCACATCTGCTGTTTAATAATAAAGTAAATCGCTTCATTTTGCTGGTGCATATTGTTGCTCTTCTGCAAAAGCCTTGTATCTCCATTTTGGTTGTTTTACATTTTTGTCATAATTTGAATCATTTGCTCTGAACTTTGGGTCACATTTTCTAAATAAACACACCAGTGCTCCAAAACCACTTCATACAATGAATATTTCATAACTTTAATATTAATAAATTAATAAAATAAATGAATAAAATGATTAATACAAACTTTTACATTGACATCCACGAGACCTGGTGGCTGTAACTGTGTTTTACAGTTTAATAATGAGATTAATAATGTTAGTGAGAATGCGTCACATTATCAGTCACTGGAACAAAATACAGCTGCAGCCGTTATTTATTCTTTATTTTTAGGACAAAGTAGCTTAAAATTGAACTGACAAGTATTTTATTGTGGATTTACTGCTTTTATATTAAAAAAAGACAAAATATATTCTATATTATATTATATTATATTATATTATATTATATTATATTATATTATATTATATTATATTCACTGTCAATTTAAAGAACACCAGACTGACAGTGTATTGGTCCAGACGTGGTCGTGTGAGAGGAGAGACAAGTTAATGTTAATATTTCTGATTATTTGAAGCATGTTTGGATTTTCAGGTGGTGTTTTAGGTTTTCTAATAGACTTTTAATAATAAAGGTGCTACAAATGGTTCTTTGGGTGAAGCCGCAGAAGAAGACATGTGAGAGTGAAGAACCTTTAAACTGGTAAAGAAGCTTTTAATCCACTTCTGAAACCGTGACCACTGACCGAAGAAACTTTACAGCACCTTTATTTGACCTGTTTGAGCAGTGTTTACTGTAACTCTTCTCTCTTGTGCAGATCTTTATTTTGGAAGACTTCTCCTAGAATCCATCTTGCAGTTGACTTTATATATTTTTGTTGCTTTTATTCTCGCAGGTCAAGGAGTTCAAGACAATACTAGCTTTTCTCAGGGCTATAAACTGTTTTTCTCTTTGCCTTTTAAGATGAAGTGGTTTGAACCTGATCTATTGCAGATGATACTGAAGAGAATGGAGCGGAGACCCGACCAACAGCAGTTCTTCGGTCTAATGGGGAGAAGATCATCTGGTAAGTACATAATTGGAGAATTTCTAAAAGACCTACAAAATGCACTCACTGGCCGCTCTGTTAGACTGTTGCACTTATCTTTGATCTACACTCTATGGCCGTTCCATCAAGTCCCCTTCAATGGTCAGGACCACCACAGAGCAGCTATTATGTAGGTGGTGGGTCAGTCTCAGTACCGCAGTGACACTGACATGGTGGTGGTGTGTTAGTGCGCGTTGTGCTGGTGTGAGTGAATCAGACACAGCAGTGCTACTGGAGTGTTTAAACCCCTCAGTGTCACTGCTGGACTGAGAACAGTCCATCAACCAGAAATATCCAGCTGGCAGTGTCCTGTGAGCACCAATGAAGGACTAGAGGACGACCAACACATACAGATTTTGACTGACTTTACATCTAAAAGTGGACACAGTGTTTAAACACTCCAGCAGCACTGCTGATCCAATCATACCAGCTCAACACACACTAACACCCCTCCACCATGCTGAGAATGACCCACCATGTAGCTGCTGTGTGGTGGTCCTGTGAAGTCCTGACCATTGAAGAGACACAGATGGACTGCGGTCTGTAATTATAGAACTACAAAGTGCTCCTGTGTGGTAGGAGGAGCTGAAAAAGTGGTTCTAATGTTATGGTTGATTGGTGCATATTGTAAATGAATCTGTCTTTGTGTTTTATGTTGTTAATTTATAATAATTCACGAAAGAAAGCTATTTATATGAAATGTCTTCTTCTTTTCCAAGCAAAATCACAGATCACACGGAAACGTAAGTACAGTCTGAAGGTTTACCTTCATTATTGTGATTAACAGGTTTTACACTCACATCACACACGTCACGGGATATCAGTATGTTAACCCATGAAGTGTTACTTCAGGTGACAGTGTGGGGACGTCCACACCTGTATATGAGGTTTTATAGGGTGACGTGGTCGCCGTGCTCATGGCAAGACGACAAGCATTATCATGGTTTGAGGCGAGGTATGATAATGAATGTCAGACGGATGGTAAATTCTGTTTGTGAAGCTGTGCCAGTCTGCCAAAGACCATGGAGGTTAAACAGTCATATGTACAGCTCTGCAGTATCTCGTATGGCATGAGTGAATCAATGTGAAGATCCGGAATAGGGCGGCATTCCTCGACACACAGTATATAACTTCTGGAAAGCTGTGGACAGCTTGGGCCTGATGGTACAGTTCAATATACTGCTGGAATATCCCATCATTACGGAGGTGATGAAATCCACGAAGGCCTGCAAATGTCTGGATACGTTTGGACAGTTTATATTTAATATATCAGTCGTTTAACTCTGTTCTGTTTTGCAGGGCAGAAGTTTCAGGCTTTTGTTGGTCTGATGGGGAAGCGGAATGTGGAGGGTGAGTCAAAAGGCCTTTTCTTCCAACGGTCAATATTCACACATTTGTATTTGGAGTAAAAAAGGCCACAGTTGTTAAAAATGGGTCATAACCCCTCTTAAACAAACTCTTTTAGGCTCTTTCTGATGGAAATGCAAGCAGAACAGCATGGATTCCTCTCCCTGATTCTGTTCCAAGATCACATGTTTAACTGTGTTCTGAGAAAGTGTTAAAACAGTCAATAAAAGTGGGAAATAAACCCCGAATCGTTTGGAGTTGCAGTGTTTCAGTCACGACTGTCTAACTAATGAAAACTCAAGGATATGAAGAAGGAAAAAATGGTCAGAGACGGTTTGAGAAGAATCTGGAGGTTATGGGAAATATCCTATGTGGACAAAAGTATTGGGATGCCTCCTCTTAAAGGGTCTTAAAGAGCTGATCCTGCTTTTGCCGGAGTAACTGTCTCTACTGTCCAGGGAAGACTTTCTAATAGATTTTGGAGCACTGCTGTGAGGATTTGATTTGATGACCACTCCACCTCATCCTAAACTTCCCATCTGATCCTAGAAGTATTGGATGGAGCACCATCCAATCATTCTAGAGAACATAGTTGTACTACAATTACTTGTATATATAATAATGATGGTAAAATAGCACCCTGCATATATCTGCCAATGTGATGCATGCACACAAATAAAGTTTGGACACCTCTATATCCCATAATAAAAAACATTATAGAAGGTCCAGTGCTGTACAATCCAAAATGTTCAGCGGTTAAAAACACACGGCTTATTCAAGTAGCATTTCTTGTCTATTTCTAATTATCAATAAAGTATTTTGGTTCATACACTACAATGTACTTTAATAGTATTGGGTATGTCTGTATGCAGCACCACGTCTCAAATCCACCCGCAGTGGTCAAATATCCAATAAAAGTTCTTTATAATACCCTGAACGTGAGAAACAATGAATGAGGTGTCCCAATACTTCTGCCCACAGTGTATAATTATCAGATTTTAATATCAAGTTCATCACTAATGCATTCAGTCACATGTCCAAACTTATACATACATAATGTGAATCTAGTAGTTGTTCATATCATTGTGCCAAATGTCATGATGAAGGGACCAATAGAAATGCTCCAAAATGACTCAAGTAAAAATATCAAATAGTGGAATTTCCACTTTTCCGAGGATGTGGGAGGTGCGGCAGGTGTGTTGGATTTATTTTATCTGAGTTCAGAAATGAAGTGTTGCTTCCAGGAAGACTGTTGGTGATATTGGGGAAATGATGGATCTATGCGTTGATCCGAGAACCTCAAATCCCTCATATTATCCCGTGTACCTTCATGCCACCCACTGACGATGTTTCCTGACTATTAAGGGTGTGTGTGTGTGTGTGACACTGAAGAGGAGGAATCTCACCGCCACTACAGCCGATCAGGTGGCAGCGAAGTACTGTGTGAACAACAGAGTTCCACGTCTACTGCCACGTCTGGCTTTGTCAATCACGTCACCTTCTGTAATCGTTCCATTTTGCCCATTATATTCAATCAGTTTGCAGGACAGCGAGCGTAGAAACGAGGACCAAAACTACAGACCATCTCAGATCACAACAGTAGAACACACGACCACCTCAATCCATATCACACGTTTATTAAGTGACTGTACAATAACAAAAGAAAAATATCAAAAATACAGAGGAGTACATAACCAGAGGGAAGGGGGATGTGCTGTAAATACAACCGGTGAGGTTATGCAGAAACAGGGTTTACAACCTTCTGATCACAGCAAATGTCCAAAGAGTACATTTTGAACCATTCTTTTACAAAACCACTCCGCCGAGTTTTCTAAAACATAGAAAAAATATTATTTTAGCTGGCTCGGGATATATAGATATTTATTTTATATATATACATACACATATACTGTATATATACTGTATATATATGTGTATATATATATACACTGAAATATTAATGAAGTTATATGAGGCGGTCGAGGATGGTGACAAACAAAACAGCATATATTTTAGAAACACTTTCAAATAACACAGACAGAAAGGTGTTTGCTCGTCACTCCCAGCTACGATTTGTACGGTTTATCAATCTGCCGTTGGCGCCCCTTCTCTGGAATGAGGTTTATGCATACAGAAAACAAAGAGGTACAGTCATTTAGATACGATTTTCTCTGTGACATCTTGGAAATTAAGAAATTGGCATCAGTAACTACCCAAAAAATTGTTTGACAGCCACATATATTTGTGGACACCTGCTTTGAAATGGTAAACGATACTGAGTTTGGAATTCGTCAACACTCCTGTAAAGGTTTGGCTTGCCCACGGTAAGGCGGACATAAGTCCACACCCAGCTGTTCACCTCCATCAGCGTGAGCAGAAGACACCGAGTCACACTGTGCAGCACCGACTGAAGGTTACACCGATAACTGGACTGGGGGTAAAAGTGGCAATGGAAGCAACCTGGTCATCTTTCAAATGGTTTCAAAATATCTTCCCTTTCTTCTTGTTCTTCTCCAAAGTCCTACGGAGAAACAAACAGCGTGTTGATGCCGAGTGAGAACTTTTTTACACAATAAACCATTTTCAGTAATATAAACATGGTTTTCTGTAATAATATCTGTTTTTCAGTAATATAAACATGATTTTCAGTAATATAAACATGGTTTTCTGTAATAATATCTGGTTTTCAGCAAAAAAAAAACCCTAAAAATAGAAACTTCCAATCATAAATTTGTTTTAACTAACAGAATCTGGTTTTTGGCAAAAAAATTATAAAAAAAAAAAACCTTCCAATAATCCAAATTTGCTTAAGTAATATAAACTGTTAGTAATATAAACATATTATTCAACACTAAACATGTTTTTCTCCCACATTAATCTGGGACTGACTAAAATACTTCTGTTTTCAGTAATTAAAATCTGGTGTTCGATCTGGATGCAGCTGAATATATAATAAAAGCCCTTTAATACACTTAACTTCAGTTCAAATAATCAGGAGAAAAGTGTAAAATATATAAATCAAAATGAGCTGCAAATCACACCAACATGACAAATAAAGCAGTGAAACGTCTAAGCGTGTGTTGTGTCTAAATTAATACATATATAAACGCTACACTGTGCATGTGTTTCATTTTCTTACTCTTTTATTTAGATATAAAAAAGCTGGACAGACCAGACCAAACCAGACTGAGACAGACGGACTAAACAACTCGAGATACCCAACAAAACATGCTATATTTAATAGAAATGTTGTTTGTAATTTAGTCGAGTGTCTTGCTGGCAGATACAACAGTGCTCTGCTGGACTGAATAATAGTGAAATAATTCTCTGTTCTGGCTTTTTAAAGGTGCTCTAGTAGAAAGTTCTAATCTCTGAGAATCAAGTTTGTAAGTGTGTAGATTTTCTTCTGGCTGCTGCCTATTTAAAACATCATTCTCATTTTCAAACAGTACTGAACACCAATAGTGGACATAAATAAGCCAGGAAGCTGTTCACTATGTGCCGAGAAGATGCAAACCTTGACGCATCGAGCTTCTGTTGCTCCAGGAGGCGCTGTTGAGTCTCCCAGTTGACTCTCTCGTCTTCAAACTGGCGTCTCCTGTCCTCCAGCTCTTTGTGCTGCGCCTCCAGGTTCTTCTTCATCTGCTCATGACGCCGCTGCAGCTGGAGAAGGAAAGCGAGTCCAGTGAGATGTAGAAACACATTCAGGGTTTACGGGGTTTGAAACGAATCGGGTCAAGGGTCAGCAGTCAGTAACCCAGTAACCGAGCATTTTGGATGATTTGTGAATAAACTTCTCTTCTCCTCAGATGTGAACTGCTCAGGTGAATCAGGTGTGTTTCAGTAGGGACTTGAACTCTCCAAGATCAGAACTGGACACCCCTGATTCAGCAAACTGCTTCCGAATAAGAAGTAATTATTTCAAGATATAAAAAAATCAGCACTTTTTAGTCATTATTCAGAGATATTAATCCAAACTGATGTCTGAATCAAAGTCTGTGTATTTATGTTACACTGTAAACTTCTGGTTCAGTGAGTTCTGCTTTCACACTGCTGTTTAGAGACACTTTGTGAGGACAGCCTGCCTTAACTTCCTGTAACTGGTGTGTAAATCAAACTGGACCATGGTCCAGTTGGTCTGAACCAAGAACAGTTTGGACCACATTCTGGTCCTTTGATCCAGGTCGTGGTCTGGAGCACTTTTTGTACCTACAGATCAGATCCGGACCAAATGAAGGGTCCGGATGTCCAGACCAAACATGGTAGGCGTGAAAGCATCATCACTGATGAATTTGAGAAAATGCTCATTTTGAGATAGTACATTAAAAACCTCTCACTCTGAGATGGTAAGTCATAAACGTCTGAAAATGAAGTCAGGAATTTGAATTGTCTTAGAAACGATTTGGAACAATATGAAGTTAAAACAGGTATTTCACCCTCAACAGCAAAGGAGAAACAAACGTGTGGGAATGAGACACTACACTATTCCAAACGATTCAGAAACGTGTGCTAGAAAAGACCTCGGTACCTCGGCCTCAGAGTCTTTCAGCTTCTGGATCTTCTCCTTGACTTTCATTTCAAAGACCTGCTCCATCTCCATCTCCATCTTCTTCATCTTTGCCACGTGCTCTCGCCTCTCCTCCTCCATCTGGGCCAGAGGGCTCCTGGAAGGCGTATTTTTACACACACACATAAATAACCCAGCATCAAAACACGTACAAACTCCAGACTTCAGGGTTTCCTCGTCTACTCATCTTCAGGGATGAGAGAACGAGTGGGGAGTGGTGGGGGGGGAGGGGGGTCTGAAGAGAAACCGACACCTGCAGGAGAGCAGAAATCGACTACTACTAATCACGATGAGCTCTTCGTTTTAAATTTGACACCGACAGGTGCTTTTGAGCCAAAGTCTCCAGAAGCTCTCGTGATTAGCAGTGGACGTCGTGCTGAGGAGGGGGAGACGAGGGTAGAAACATCGGCTCGGCTCTTCCAGGGGCTGCAAACCTGGAAGCCAGAGGAACAGAGGCTTGGGAGAGGATTCCATGTTAAGAGCGAAGGCAGGAGCTGGAGTTAGTAGAGGCTGAGCAGACAACAGCTGAGCGAAGCCGATGAATTTATCCCATAATATCTCGCAGCACGGGAATGAATTTCAGTGTTATAGAGGGAACGGCTCAGAGCAGGACTAAATACATAAATCAATAAAAACAGAAGCTCTGACGCAGGTCGGACCCCAAACTGATTCACTCCAATACAATACGAAACTACAGCATTAGAAATGAGAAACACTCGGTCACGTGTTCTAACACACTGAACTTTAACTCTGCTGCTTTAATATTTATATTACAGTTGTAATCTAAGGCCGTCACTACTTATTTTCTATTTGAAAATGCGTAAAAACACCATAACACACCGAAATGGACAAAAGTTTTGGGACACCTGCTCATTCAAGGCTATTAAAAAGAGCTTATCCTGCTTTTTTGGAGTAACTGTCTCAACGGAGCACTGCTATGAGGACCTCATTGCATTAAGTGACAACAGTGTTCAGGCTACTGGATGGAGCACCATCGTTACAGAGAACCCCTCTAACCCATGACTTTAGGCATGGTGCCAATCGGCTCACGTTCATCTGCTCCAGACAGTCCTACGCTATCGGCAGAAGCTGTGTCATACATAATGTAGCTGAATGCTTTGGTTAGTGGGTGTCCACAATCATCTGATTCAAATATACGTTTCGTATAATTTTCAAAAATGTCTATATATCGCACATTAATATTAATCGCCCAGCTCTACTGACCTACATACACTCTACAGAAGCTCTCCTGTAATACTCCATCTCTATCAGATGTTTGGCTACAAAGCTGTTCCAGTAAAGATCTGTCTAACGTCAATGTACGGACCATTTCTGAAGCCTGCAGAAAATATCAAGCGAAAAACATCCACCACAGACACCAGAGGGCACCGTCACCAGCGAAGGAGACAACGTGTGTACAACACAGGGCTTTGGGAAGAGTATAAAAAAAAAACAACCACTTACATGCCATCGACCGAGTCATCTCTACAAAACAAAAACACACAAACTTAGCATGCCGAGTGTTGGCCACGGACAGGCAAAAACAACAGAACAGCTGAAATCGGTGACTGGCGGTGAAGAAAGCTCTGAAGGAGAAAAACATCTAAGATCATGAACCAAAAGTGGAGTGTGTTGCTGGTGTGGTTTCCTGTGGCAGGCCTGTAGTAAACTTCAGTTAGTGGTGACGGTCGCAGCTCATTGGCTGCCGCAGGGCAGCAAGGCGTGTTAGTGCGCACACACACAAGTGAGTGCTTGTGCTGCACGGTACTAGTACATGAACAGGTTAACCAGTTTCAGATGTGATTGGGTTTGCAAATGAAAAGGGTCAGAGAGCCAAATTACAGGAAACGCTGCAGCATCAATCTGAAGGAGGAAAAGTGCTGACTGGCTGAGGAAACGGCACAATCGAACACCGCGCTGAAACCATGCAAACAAACACCGTTTCCATCCTGTTGTGTTTTGGAAAACGAGAGAGAGAGAACTGAGCACTTCCTTAACAAATGCAACAGATTTAAAAGGAAAAAAGACAATAATAATCAACAAACAGTCTGTTTATTCTTCATCTAACGTGTGTCTGTACAGCTGTCACCAACCCTGTCACGATGTTTACGATAACGTGTACAAACATAATATCATTTTGATGACCACGATACTGCCCACAGGGTTTAACTGTGCAGTGGGTCCCTCCGTGCACACGACAAAAAAGCGAATCGCAGATTAAGTCTCATCACATTTTTCTGGAGTTGCCGGATCGTCCATTTTTGAGCACCGTCACACCTTGTTGATTTGTTTCACCCAAACTGACTTGTTTCAAAGCCACATTCCTGCTCTGGTGTGGGAACATCTGAATATCTGTCCTCTCATTTTTTACAAAATTTCAGACAATTATGTGGTACCGTATTTTCCGGACTATGAGCCGAACCTGCAAAGTTTAAAAAAAAAAAAGGAAAATAACATATATAAGAAGAAAAAGCTCATTATAAGTCGATTGGTTTAAAACGTGGAAAAAAGTGGCGGCTTATAGTCCGGAAAATACGGTACTTTGGAATTTTGTATTTAAGTCCTTTGGAAAATGTATAAAGTAATATTTGTGTTTTCATTCAAATCTCTATTTCAATTCTAAAGTGTATTTGGACATTTGTTCATTCTAAATTTGTTTAATAAACATTCCAATTTAGAATTTTCTAATTCTGCATTTCCGAAGTGCTCTAATTCACTAACGCTACATTTGCATTCTCGTTTTAAGCCTCTATTCATATTCCAAAGTAACTTTCACACACAAATGAAGTAACTAAGTAAACGAATGAAAACTCACTTGGTGAGCTGGCCTTTGCTCTTGTTGTTGTCCATTCCATTACAGGTGACAGCGGCTAGTTTTCGGCTCCTATAGTTCTCGTAGTGGACGTTGTTGGTTACGTCCTTCAGGTCTTGCATGTGGGTCCTGAGAGAAAAGCTCTTACATGAACAAATGGAACGCTCGCCCTCTACAGGTGAACATCACCATCATCCCAAGCATTTCGCACCATTACTGCCACGGGCGAGAATTCCACACTCACTTATACACTGTTCTCAAAACGTTCGGGTGTGTTTACGATGAAGAACAGGATCTATGACCAACACAGGCCAGCTTTATTACTGACCTGTTCGGACACAGAGCTCGTACTGGACGTAAAAGTGCGGATAACGCGGTTAAGTTGGGGTTTCTGTTTAGAAAATGTACAGGTGTATCTCCTACCTGATGAGCATGTTCCTCAGAATAGTGAAATCACAGTGGTCTCCGTTTTCAACTGTGGGGGAGGAAACACAGTCGTTGACAAAAGAACAGCTGCAAATCATTTGGCCTCAATCCCTTGATATTCTTATCGTTATACATAATAAACAGGCCGTAATCATTTATATACAGTCATTACCGTGTGCTGATACAGAGTAACGTCTAACTACATACACCGAGCATTTCTGTAGCTGAACAACTGGAGCTCAGCTGGTAAATGTTCAAGGAAGAGCAGGTGTTGGTGAGCGTTACTAGGTGGCTTACCTTCTGCCACCCCCCACGGGTACTGCCTCCCTCTAATCTTCTTCCCGTTTACCTCGATAATGGTGTTGCTGCCAACTACTGCCAGAGGCAGCCGATCCTACACACACACACACACACACACACACACACACACACACACACACACACACACACACACACACACACACACACACACACGAATGCATTTAATCTGGCTGCTTCACAGAGCTGGAAGCTTTTCACACTAGTGATGCACAATCGCACCATATGCTGTAAACCTTATTCACACCAGCAATGTAGTTACTGTCTTATCCACTTCTTACAGGATTACATCACTGTCACACACAAACCTCGCATCTCCAAAATGACATCTTTACAGCAGAAGGAACAAAAAAACGACTTAAATTTCAGCAGAATTGTTAACAAACTCCCCCAAATTCACATCATTCCAAGTGAAAAACAGACAGATTTTTGGAGAAACAAACTAATAAAAAACATACTTTGATCTTTTTCACAAGTTTATTCTCCTCTTCATCATCAGTCTCCGGGAACTCGTAGATTTTGATTTTGTGCTCCTGAATTTCCCGCATGATCTGAAAAAGAAATAGTTTCAAGTTCGCCATTAAAGCACAAACTCGGAGCCAAATCAGGCTTTATTATGGGACGAGTGTAGCGCATGACATGGCGAGATGATTGTTGGTGTTTCTGGTTTGTCTGTAGTTATGATTATTAATTATAATATCTGATGATGCTGTTGTATGATTTGTTCAAAGCAAGATTAGGAAAATGGAATTATATTCATAACAGGGTGTCAAACAACAGTCAGAATCTATTTCACTGGTGTGTGTGTGTGTGTGTGTGTGTGTGTGTGTGTGTGTGTGTGTCAGACAGATACACAGGTCGTAGTGTATGATTTGATCAAATTATTTATCTCACAACCCTACAGGTGTCAATAACACCGCAGTGCTAGCATTCATCTCCCAAGTGAAACAGCCGTGCTCGTTCGTTTAACACAGAACACGGGTTCTTAGTTCTAATCTTTGTAGGCAGGTCCAGGTTGGGATTTAGGCCTTTCTCTGTGTCTCCTCCTGCTGAGATAATACTCAAACAGATGGCTCCACACCCACAGGACAGGCGGCTTTGAGGCCAACACTCCTGACTTGTATCAGCATTAGACGAGCAGAATTCAGCCCAGGTGAGGGAACGGAGACGTAAACAACGAGACAGACACACACAACCCTGTGTCTGTTTATCATTGAAATTCAAAATAGAGAGAACGAGAGAGAGAACAAACCTGTTTCTTGAACTGTTGGCACTCTTCGGGGGTGAGGGTATCGGCTTTGGCAATCAGGGGGATGATATTCACCTTCTCATGCAACCGTTTCATAAACTCGATGTCCAGCGGCTTCAGTCTGGAGGAGAAAATAAATACTGATCATTTCCTCGAGTCAACAACAGAACGTCCACACCAAATAAACAGAACTTAAAACAGAGAAGGAGACGGTTCACATGAACGCATATATGCCCACTTTTAGGCTCCAGTAAATTTCGCGACCCCCCTACGGTATCAATAACTCGTAAATATAAGAAAATCGTAGTACTTTTCATCATGTTTTCTCACTTTCTTTGTTTCTTTCTGTTCTGCTCTTCCTGGAAGCAGGTGTTCTGTGTCCCCGCTTCCAATTCGACCTTCTAAAAACCGCTGTAGTTTAATCCAGCCTGGATGACGTGCCGAGTCACAATGTGCACGAACCTGAATCGAGATTCAGATCGAAGAGTCGAGCAGAATGGCGAGTGATTCAGTTTGATTCAGTGAAAAAAAAAAACGTTCTAAAAATGCTCCATTTTAAGCAACAGTGGTTTGACGAGCCATGTCCTTCCTACGAGACACTCCATCAAGACTGAGAATGATAGAGTGAACCGCTTAAATCTGGTTCATGGCACATTTCGCTGACAAAACGTCTTAATTAGTGTCACATTCGCGACCCCCAGGTTAAGAACCCCTGCTTTATGCTACAGTAGGTTTTTCAGATTTCAGCAGAGATTCTAAACATTAGAACTCAAACATTAGAACACATCTCTATCCAGTCAAGCTGAAAGAAGCCTGGTCTGGTCTGGCAGGAAATATCTACCCGGCTTCTTTGCCAAGATTGCTGCAGAGTGGACAGACGTTACTCTAAGAACCGAAGGAATGAGAGAGCACAGAATCAAGGCAATGAGCGAAGCCTGCAGCATATCTAGTAAACTAGTGCTCAACTGGCCAATTCTGTGGGACATTTTGGCTGCTTGACGTACCTTTATTCATCTGATACAGACGTTTGATGTGTATCAATATTATCAGAGCTTCTCAGAGCTCTTATTTTGAAATTCAGAGCAGGTTGTTTATGTTGAGAATGCGATCAAGTGTATCAAGTGTACCAGTTGTTTCACTTAGTCTGCAGGTGTAGTTTAACCTCGTATACTGGTCAGACTATCACTCCAGCTACGAACAAAAGCAGTGAAATCTGCACTTGTCCAGAACATAGGACCTTTCTCACTGTCCTGCTCCTGCCCCAGAGAGTTCTGACCAATAAGAAGAGAGAATATTCTCAAACGCTTGGTTGTGACATGCTGTGCAAAAAGTATAAAGCACTCCAAGTTCACAAAGCTTGATTTGGACCAAAAACAAATGATACACACCGTCTATAGGTGTGAAAATGACTTTAGGACCTGGGAGCACTTGCTCTTCCGTTCAGTACGTCCTGTCAAGTGTAAAATCCGTTTGAGCCGGCAAGCAGTTCCGACAACATCTCTGATCTCCTGAAATCAGCAGTCTGGGGTTCACTTCAAGTGGACTCTGCTTCGGTCTGCTGAGAGTATGGAAACTATCCATTGCACATGAGGTTGCGTGATTGGTCTATTTTGTCACACAACCGCTTCAACCGATCGTCTGCACATCACTCCTAAATACTCCTTGGCTCCATGTTTGCATGTTTGGTGAAATATCATGACACCTGAAAGCGTTGTTCAGCTTCAGGTATGAATGTTTGTGTGCGTGGAAGATAATAAAGTCAACAGTCGGATATCGAAATGTGACGTTTCGAAATCGATCCCTGGTTCTAAAGTGAACGCAAACCAGCATCAATGAGCCAGAAGTGGTCTGAGGTGCTGACTTGGGGCCCAAGCGTGAAAAGGCCCTTAGTGTTCAGATCGTTTAAACCAATCGAGTGTTCAGTGTGATGCTGATTTGATTATTGCTCGCACGCTTTTCAGGAACTCAGTTTTAAACCAAAAGCATGATTACCAGCTACATTTCTCCAACCCAAACAGCAGGAACCCAAACGCCACAGCATACGAGTGTATTCTTCATGCTGTGAATTGCAGAATGCGTTTGTGTTGGAACACAGCAGGACTGGAGTGTGTTGCTCCTCACCCATGGTGTCTATTCATCATAGCACATTGGGGGATCCTGGCAACCCCCTGCAATGCACACGTTTGTGCGTCCCCTCTTCAAGCACATCAGATTCAGCTCATTAGCATCTTAACAAGCTCGTTATGTGCTGGGTCAGGTGTGTCACCACAGGGAAAATACAGAAACATGCCGACTCCAGGACGGGGTTCAGGAAAGTCCGGTATAAAACAAGCTGTTTATTAATATCAGCACATTCGTCACAATTTTCTCCGAGAAAAAGCAGCAGTTCCTGCAAACCCGATTCAGCCCGAGGATGGAATTAAAGTGACCGTTCCTCTTTGCCTAACTGTAGCTGTGTGCGATTTCCTGACACTTTTCAGTCGTGATTACAGTCGCACTTGTTACAACAGTCATGAGCTAACGTTCTTACACTCAGCTTTCAGACACCAGAGCCTCAATCTCAGCTCAAAGTACGTGGACTGACCGACTGAACCACATATGTGCACGTTACCATACAAGGGCATCAGTCTACTACTGGTACAGTGTACTACAGTGCACTTTATTCCATCACACACAACAATCAACCATAACATAGTGACTTACTGTAGTCCATCTGTTCCTTTTCAGTGCTCAGGACCCCACAGGACCACCACACAGCAGCTATGATGTGGGTGGTGGGTCATTCTCAGCACTGCAGTCACACTGACATGGTGGTGGTGTGTTAGAGTGTGTTGCTGGTACGAGTGTATCAGACACAGCAGTGCTGCTGGAGTGTTTAAACCCCTCAGTGTCACTGCTGGACCGAGAACAGTCCACCAACCAGTAACTTCCAGCCGACAGATGATCTCGTATCTCTGACTCTACATCTACAAGGAGGAGCAACTAGGTAAACACTCCAGCAGCACTGCTGTGTGTGACCCACTTGTTCCAGCACACACACACACACACTAACACTAACACACCACCACCATGTCAGTGTGAGTGCAGTGCTGAGAACGACCCACCACCCACATAATAGCTGCTCTGTGGTGGTCCTGTGGGGTCCTGATCATTGAAGATCAGGGTGAACGGAGGAGAATAAAGCCTGCAGAGAAACAGATGAACTACAGTCTTCATGTGTGCAATTCGACATGAGATGTTTTTTGAAACATTGTAAAGACATCCTCGTTATCTGTGCACAAACGGTGAACATAAACATCCATCAACAGTAGGAAATGGGTGTGCCACTGCGGTAGTACCGCCTGTGGCACGTGTCCTTGGCACTTTGTTCTCAGATAAAGCTCATTACAGGAGGCTGTTTAGTCTGGAGTGAGAGTAACTGTCCTACAGATAACTGGTAGTGTTGCACAGATACAGGCTCTTAAACATATACACCGGCACTTAAATACAGCGTCAGTATCGATCACGGACATGATAACATGAGGCAGCTATGATTATTCACACCTGAGATGAGCAGAAGCTAAACTGCTCTCTGATCAATGTGTGTAAGGCCGGTATCTTCAGGGCTGATCTGAAAATGCTGTTAAACGACCACAACAACCTGCACAACCCAGTCGGAACAGCTGAAACCTTCTGAACAGCTGAAAATCACACCGTTTGAGTTGAAGGTAGAAGCCGCTCACTGGTGCTCGGTGCAATTTTTTCACTCATCACTAATAAACTCATGTTCAAACGTCCTTAATATCTACAATGAATCTCTGATTGAATCCAGTAAATTTTGAATGTACTAGAAACAAATAGGGGTAGTTTCACAATACGACACACTAACACACGACAGCCATAACACAGTAGTACAGCTGGAGGTCTGCACTACACCGTCTGCTCTGCAAGGTTTACGCAAGGTTTCAGTCCCTACTCTGCTCGCTTGGAACCACAAGCGTACATGTACAAAACTTGGTTCCTCAAACAAGGAACCAAACACAACAGCAAAGCAGAGTCGAGCAGTGTAGTGTAGGTACCGTACAACAGAAAAGAGTCCTTTATTTCATTCTTTGAAATCCAGTTTTCCTTGTTTACCTCGGGGTTTAGATCTCTCTATCATTTCAATGAACACACCGGAAAAGGTTTTTAATCATTTAATTCAAAAATTAAACCGTCATTTTACAGTACAGGCCAAAAGTTTGGACACACCTTCTCAGTTTTCATGACTATTTACATTGTAGATTCTCTCTGAAGGCATCGAAACTATGAATGAACACGTGGAGTTTTGTACTTCACAAAATAAGGTGAAATAACTGAAAATATGTTTTATATTCTAGTTTCTTCAAAATATCCACCCTTTTCTCTGATTACTGCTTTGCACACTCTTGGAATTCCCTCAATGAGCTTCAAGAGGTCGTCACCTGAAATGGTTTTCCAACAGTCTTGAAGGAGTTCCCAGAGGTGACTCATTGAGAGAACGACAAGAGTGTGCAAAGCAGTTATCAGGGCAAAGGGTGTCTATTTTGAAGAAACTAGAATATAAAACATATTTTCAGTTATTTCACCTTTTTTTTAAAGTACAAAACTCCACATGTGTTCATTCATAGTTTTGATGCCTTCAGTGAGAATCTACAATGTAAACAGTCATGAAAATACAGAAAACGCATTGAATGAGAAGGTGTGTCCAAACGTTTGGCCTGTACTATCTATTCAAATTTTAATTCAATTACGTTTTTCTAATATTTTGTCATTCTGGATTTCTGCTTTTCCTGAGCTAAAAGCCAAACTAATCAACAGGTAAACAAAAAAAAAAAGAAAGGCTTGAAATGTCACTTCACAATGTCACGTCACAGTTTACCTTTTGAAAGAAATTGTGATCGCGGACGAGCTTCTAACGACAGTCTACATTTTTGAGACGCACTAGCATGTGACTGCAACCTGCAACAGTGTTTGTCCTCCTGGTTTATGCAAACATGTATCACACAGACGTTTGCTTTTCAGAAATCCGTATTTTCATGCCAAGAATGTGAATCGTACGCAGCGTGGTTCTGTATGCGGTTCAATTTAGTGATGCAGCACGACCAGCTCAACTCCTCTGTTTATTTAACCGAATGCTGCGCTACAGACTCGGCCACATGCATATTTACAAATGACGAGATCGTTTATGTATTTATTTAGGAAACCAATCAAACTACAGTCCAATGAGGTGAAATGGGGCCATAATGTGAGGTGGTTGAGACACACCCTCCACTGAGCCCACACACACACACACACACTTACTTACCCATGCCCTGAGGGTGCGATAAAGTACAGACAGCAGTGGATTCTGCTGTCTGGCATCTGCCGCCTGTTGACGCGAGACTCTGCATTCAGGTAATCCTCAAACTTACTGTCAATGTGATCGATGACCGGCTGCCAGCTACACAACACAGAACACACAACAGACTGAGGGCAGGCAGAGTAACACACTGCGTAAACGGACACACTGCAATACAATCCACTTCAGACACTGTGGTGTACAACTAGAAAAACACCACCAAGAGCTCCTTCTCAACCCATTAATGGTGTGCAGCAAACAGATCATTACAATCATATCGACTCAATAACAAGCCCTGCAGAGGGATGTGGAGGGCAGGGGTGCCTCCAGGACCGGGGGTGAGACACACTGATTTAAATCAGCAGATCAAATATAACTAATTCTTGGTCAATTTTTTTTTTAATGTGAGCAGCTGCTGTGCAGCGTTTAGGGGAAAGGAGGGGGATTCTCCTCAGACACCACCTGCTGCCATCCCACTTAACCCAAAACGAAAAACCCGATGTAGGTCAAGTGAAAGCTGTTGATATAAGAGGAATCATTTAGGGTTGAAAACGAACCATCGCTGTGTCAAAGCAACGAATAAACCAAATAAACGTGATTTATGAATCAAGCTGAACACAGTCCGTCAGTCACGTGAAAGCTTCACGCTCCGAATTACAACATATATCAGTCACGATATGAAGCAACACAACCGGAGCTCTTTCTTAACAGCATTCCGCTCATATTTCTATTGCAAAATAGGATTCATGTAGATCTGTGTGTAAACCAACCCCTCCCAAAAGCCCCGAAGAACACACTCACCAGTTACTATTGTCTACAGCGTCTCCAAAACCTGGAGTGTCCACTGTTGTGAGAAGCAGCTGAACTCCGCCCTCCTTCATCAACACTTTGGATTGCTCTACCTGAAACAGAGTATTCCGCATTTACACTTGTACACGTGTACCCAACGATATTTGCATATACAGTACAACGTTTTAGGCTCATGGTTTAAACTCCGGCCTCTGACCAGTAAGAGAGAGTTTCACGCAGAAGCTCCACATCCCATTAAAACACATGCAGGTAAACAGAACCACAGTAAAGAGAAGTATTTAGTTGAGATCTTATGAGCCAGTTTGAAGAACAAAGCTTCCAGCTTTCTCCTGGACACCCCCAGCCAGGTGCTCTGCTGACGGAATTGATCACTAAGTATTGATTTGCCAAATCAGGTGTTGGATGAGATATAGTCATACTGAATGAGCAGATGGAGAACTTTGGAGATGTTTAATGGACACGGTGAAAGAAAATCATGAGTTTTTGTGGGAATGTCTGTGTATATGTATGAGGAACATGAACTGCCAGGATACAGTTGTATATAGTGGACAGAACAGCCACAGAGTGGAAACAATACACCCAGAAGAAGAGTAAGAAGAACGTTCGGAAGAAAGAAGTAAATCAGTAAAAACGTAGACTGATCTGCTGATGTGGGCAATATTGACTGGGCTGTGCATCCCATGCACGTGCTTTTAGCCGTGCAGCTACCTGCTAATGGGGCTGCCACTAACAAAATGACTCACGGTGGGCATCGCTCCACCAGCTCTCCCTCTCTGTAGTTTGTGTAAGTCTCCCAGATCCCTCATGTCACTGGTGTGTGCGATGGTAATATCCACGTGACTGGTGTGGTTTGCAAAACGTCAATAAACCCATCCCACGTCCTGGAGCCATAAGAAGAACCTCTCGAACTCTTCTCACTGCTTCCAAACTCTTCAGTGAGGTATACGTCCCTCTAAAGGATACTACCAACACACTGTACCAGTCAGAATGGAAAGCATGGGGAAAGAAATGACCTTATATGGTCGGTCAGCAAGGCTCCAGACTAACGCTGTCCCGTCGTCCCATGGACAGTAAAAAATAGCACTGAATAACACTGGATGAGATGAAAGCTGCAGACATTTAGTAAATAAAGAAACCAACCAACGACTAGAAGATTCAACAAACGCTCAACAGGCTTAGAGACGAGTCCCACCCTTCAACACAAAAGGCCAATCAGCTGGGTGCTCACTGCCCGGCGCTGTGGTGAAGACGGCCACTGAGTGAACAGACCAGCCAATACAGACTGGTTGTGGTTGGTGGACCAGCAGGTCACTCAATGCATTATTCAATGCGTTTTGACAAAGCACCAAAACTAACCCTCCAGTCTAATGAGGGACACCAGCGGGGTCTTGCCAGTGATTTTCATCTGCCCGTCTGCTCGTACAGGCACAACTGATGATGTCAAAGCTCAACTAGACTGTCCTCCAGGTCTTCGGTCCATACAGCACACTGCCCATCATTACCTTTTGTTGTCATGGGGTAGAATTGGTGGTTAAACCAGCTGTGATGTGATTTGTTCCAACCCCAGTGTAGCTGTATTATTTACAATATCAGTTTATATTGTGCGTGAAGGGGCTACGGTTGTGTCGAACAGATGTAGGTGTTGTTAAAGCTGTGGCGTCTCACAGAAAGACATTCCGTTGTGTGAAAATGTGTGTTGTGACTGAAAGTACGGTGCGACTGAATTACTTAAATCAACTAAAAACTTAAACTACTACTTTCTGGTGACTGACACACACACACACACACACACACACACACACACACACACACACACACACACACACACACACACACACACAAGAACTTTGACTAATAGGACTAAGTGCTCCATCTGTGTAACGGGGAATCAGGGAATTCACACACTCCTACATAAAAAACGATTTCCCTTTGCTCTGATGGTTTATACAGCCAATCAGCCCAATTTCACGCCCATTTCCTTCATCCTTTGATTCAGTTTAAAGCCTTAGAGAGGCCGTGTCTGCAACAGAAACTGATCTGGGCCTGCACTCCAAAAAGTTTTCAGAGTGCTGATTTAGAATCTGTTCCGGTCAGTGAGCTCAAAGCTCCGTAAGCTCAAACCCCAAATGAGCAAAGAATCGGACCCTAGATCAGCACGTCAACAGAGCAGATTTATGAATATGAGCCCTGAGATCTTTTAAAGCATCACACCCGATATTTTCAACCCTGCAATCCCGTGTGTCTGTACCATCAGTCAATTTACCACATCGGCTTAACTTCAACACGTTATAGACGTCCCTACAACCAGACAGCTGACAGCAGGGATGTTGGGCATATTGATCGGTATTGGTACATCGGTTCGATATCAGCAGCGAAGGCAGGAAGGGATTATGGGACGGGAAAAGGTTTGAATTGCAGTCAGTCCTTTTACAGTTCTAGCCTGAAAGAGCAGCTGTGGTCTGGTGGTTCGGGAACCAGCCTTGTGACTGGAAGGTCGCCGGTTCGAATCCCTGACCTGGCAGGACTTCAGTCACGAGCGAGGCACTGAACCCTCCAGCTCCCCGGGCTGAGGGTAGGGCTGCCCACAGCTCTGGGCACGTGTGCTCACTGCCCCCTGGTGTGTGAAGTCACTAGTGTGTGTGTATCACTGTGTGTGGATGAGTTAAGAGGACGTCCACTGATATATATGGTACAACATATTGAAGGTAAACGGACCTATTTTACAATCACACAGAATCGCAGGGTTAACAAGACTGGGTGTGATGCATCAGTTCATCTATTGATGTAAGTGAAGCATTGCAATTAAACAGTAAATCCAGACCAGTACTGGTACCAGAACAGAAAAATGGGCTCAAATACTCCAGTATCTTTGCCGGGGAAAAAAAAAAAAAGTGGAGAAAAACATTAAAGGTGTGATTAAGAAAAAGCTGACACTCTCTCTGGAAGCTGCAAGTAGCGACACGCAAGACAGGCCAGTGTACCATTACTGTGGTATGCCGGGAAACCAGAGCTCGTGGTGAAACAGTCTTGTCGTGAAGTCAAGCTCTTACTGGGAAAAAAAAAAGTGTCAAAAGTAGGGCTGGACATGACCGAGCACTTTCTTGGTCGACCAAAAGGTCAATTACAGACGATCCACCCGCAGACGGACTAATAAATCAGATGGTGTTTGTTGGGAAACGCTGGACTATAAAGTTTGGCTTTCAAATTCTTTCACTTCCCAGTACAAACAGAGCCACCAACTGGGAGAGAGAACACTAACTGGCAATTCTGCTGGCAGCCAGCAGACACTAATGAGCTACCCATCAATTAAGCCAATTATGCTCTTCTGCCTTGTGTATGCAGCACTACTGGGGATCAACCTCGTGATCTGAAGATGATGAGACCAACTCTCACATGGTTGACACAAAAAGTTAAGAGTCAGATTTTATATTCATTACATTTAAGACGACATTTCATACTTTTTATTCTTTTTTTACTGTTGATCAGTTTGGCTTACAGCTCAAGAAATCTCACATTATTACAATATTTAAATTCAGGTTTGACTGAATTACAAATCAGTATCAAAATTTGAATATAAAATGAATATAAAATATGACGAATTTTTGAATCGAATTATGAACTAAAATCTCCGTTACTGCTCTTTTGACATGGCTGGTTACAACGTAAGATGACAACACGAGCCAAACACATACGCCTGTCAAAATTACATTCAAAGGGACCTTAACTTCTGCTGGCCTTCACGTTACTGATGGTGTTTTCATAAAAACGAGAAGCCTCAGCGTGAAACAGCTGGTTTGCTCACTGTTTAAAAGTTTGTGGTTTTATTTTATATCTTTAGGATATTTAAACCTGTTTATATTCCGATTCTGAATATTGTTACTGAATATACAACTGAATCGTCTCAATGGAAAGTTCTACGGACTGAAATCGGAACATTTGAAATGACGTTATTCCAGTTGAGGTTTATAGAACGATATTCTGGAATGATTTATTGAGTTTAGCAGCAACGTTTCCTAAAATCCCAGTTTTAACGAGTCTAAATGAGTCTAAACTCTTATTTACCTTCTGAGAACAGTCCTCACTGCTGCCATAGTTGGGAATAATGTCCATTTATGGTGCCTTGAGGCCACCAGATGGTGCTCTGAACGCCAGCCAGTAGAACAGCTGAATCAGCAGTGGATTGGGATTAAAATAGGACCGGCTTGGGGCGTCCCTAAACATTAGTCCCGTCGCTGACACACATGGGGCAGCCCTGAACCCATAAGCAACGGACATGGTTGCCCAGTACCTGAACAGTCTTCTTGATTCTATGCGAAGGCCCTGGGTAGTCTGAGGAGTACAAGTCCGTGAGGAAGAGAGAGTTAATCAGCGTGGACTTGCCCAAACCCGATTCACCTGAAATTGAGAAAGAAGAAGAGAAAGATGTAGGATTCAGATTCAGTATCGTGTTAAAGCAGTGATCTGCGAACCAATTTGTCAGAGCAAGAACATGACCTGAGGGAGGCTCTGCTCTGAAACATCTGGTGAACCTACCAGGAGAAACAGAGCCGATGTGTATCTTGATGCCGCCGTAGGCCTTCGTGACTCTTCACGAGCCTGCAGCTAAAACCTCAAGCCCAGACTACAAATCTTACAGTCCCTCGGAGATGCACAGATGGCATGTTTGTTGTCGATAAAGGCCTCGAATGTGACCCCGGAGAACCATTAATCTAATGACACCATGAGCAGCAGTGTTCAGTCCATGCCAAGGCACAGAATGGGTCCCTTTATACAGCTTGTTCTCGCGGGCTTTGGTGGTGCGCTGGAGGTGCGCTGGTCTCCCTCTTGGCAGAGGACGAGAATAACTAGATCCATGTGAGAGGACATAGTGGTGAACCTCAGAAGAGCTGGATGCATCTTTGAAGGCCCAATGAGGGGCCGCTAAAAAACCCCCCACTACGGTCATGCAAGGACATGCATTGTTTTCTTCCGAGCGTGTGCAGACGTCCTGCAGCTCTCTCTGCTCAGCATAGTTATATCTGCAGCTATCAGTCACCGAGTAATCTCAAGTGAGCAGGACGGAGGAATGCTTTATTTGTCTTCGTCTGAGTTCTGTGTCTGGTGCTCTGCTCTCCTCTTCCTCTGACATTACATTCGATCCAAGACCGGTTTGCTTGCTTTCTAAGACTAAAGCGCAAGCAGCACAAAACAGCCTCGGATGACCAGCAGTACTGACTCGACACTCAGAACTTCCCATTCCACCTTAAACAGCGGAGCCGCTACGTTCTGGAGCCTGTCCCATTTAGGGGGAATGGGAATATTTCGAGCAGGACAACTCCAGCTTGTCGTTTTGTGGGACCACACGGGTTTAGCAAAGAATCACACGTCCAAACTTATTTTCTCTTCATTTTAAATCACAGCAGGCAAACCTTCCTCAACCCTATGCTCATAAGTTGACCATGTGACCGTACTGTGGGCAGCACTGTGCTGATTTGTTTATCTCAGAATGTCTTCAGGGTTGGATCACACTCACTGCACCTTTACCTGATCCGACATATTGTTGATTTATTGGCGGTATCGTCATGATGCTGGGTATCGGATCAGTACCATCTCTACATTCCACAGGTATGTACCAATCCTTTGAGGGGTACTGTATAATCAACTGCATGAAAGTGTCTTTCTTGGTATGAAGATCCGATTCATATTGAATTTATACATTATAATTATATATATATTTATAATTTATTTGACACAAGATAAACAAACACTGCCTGATTCATATTAAAAATGGCAAAGGAATGGGTTTTTGCATGACCAGCACTCGAGTTCCCCCACTGCCTCGTTTATTTATCCATAGAAAATTAAAAATTACATTTTATTTATTACATTTTGATTTATTAAGGGGATACAATACGTTTGTTTGGACTTTATTTCCAAGATGATCATAACATTTAATGGAATCGACTGAAAATCTAGACGTTCCCAAACTCGACGAACCTCTTGACGGCCATGCTTGGATCGTTCTCCGAAACGCTAACCTTTAAGCAGCCCAGCACTGAGGTTGGCCGTGGCAGGTCTCATATGTGGATTTGGGACATTTGGTGAAGAAGGTTCAGCAACCATCAGTTTACTTCCTATAGTTCATCGAAGGGCGGCACGGTGGCGCAGTCCTTCTAGCAAGAAGGACCTGGGTTCGATCCCCGGGTGGGGCGACCTGGGACGTTTCTGTGTGGAGTTTGCATGTTCTCCCCGTGGACTCTGGTTTCCCCCACAGTCCAAAGACATGCATGGTAGGTGGATTGGTGACCCTAAAGTGGCCCTTAGTGTGTGGATGTGTGTATGTGAGCCCTACGATGGATTAGCGCCCTGTCTAGGGTTGTTTCCCGCCCTTGCGCTCAGAGTTGCTGGCAGGGCACCGGCTCCCTGTGACCCTATTCAGGAATAAGCAGTGGATGGATGGATGGTTCATCGAACCTGCTTCTCTAAAGCACAGCTTTACTGGTTTACTGGACTAAAATAATCCAAATTTCTTGGTTCATAATCGTCTGAACTGGACCTGAACTGCATACACATCCTTCACAGTCCAGACAGCGAGTGGAGGTCAGTATTTAGCTACACAGCCTCTTATCTGTGTATCCTCACACTGACGTTAGCACATTAACCAGGGTTAATTGGTCCTGGCAGCCCTAGTGGCAGACTTGGCCTTGCTCCATGACTAAACACTAACGCTGCAAGTCGTCGGCGATGTCCACCAGTATCGACTTGCTGTCACTAAATTAGGCCTGGACAACACAGACAAGAAACTCTGACTGGGGATTCACACAACACGGGCACATTTGATCAGAGAACCCTGTTACTGATCTGATCTTAAATACGATGTGCAGATCCATCTGGTTTAGTAGCTACTGTTAATGCAGTTATGATGATATAGCGAGTTTAAGATCTTATAATCCAGTCTGATTGAGCAGAACGGCCGGGAAGGTCAGAGTACCTTTCAAACATTGCCGTCAAAGGCCTGGTGTGTGTGCAGGTAACACACACCGGCGCGCTATTCCAACACCTCGCCTTGAAGACACATCTCCAGACCTGTCCCTGATTGAAAATGTGTGGGATGCTATTGGACACTCCATCAACACTGAGAGAGAACATTCAAGCTGCATGGGATGGATCATCACAGGACACCATCAGGAACCTCTACACCTTCCTGAGGAGACGTCTAGCATGACGACTGTATCCTAAATCACGCTGAACTCCACAACGATGAGCACATAAATCCCACCTGTTCCGATCTATGCATCAGTACATCCCACAAACGCACTGGAAGAATGCACCGAAGCCGAACTCTTGATGAAACAGCTCTGTCTGCTGGCCTCGAGCACAGCTAACAGCATTGATTCAAAATACCAACTTTTAAGCTGCGCTCGACACATTTCTCTGTCTCAGCCGGGCTTTATGCAGTTGGCCGTGCTGCTGTATAAACACCAAGACCATCAATTTCATGCCCGGGCACTGAAAACACTCCAAACAGCTTCAAAGACATCAAAGGAAAGAAGCTCATGCCTCATTAATGAGGAACTGAACCCAAAGTTTCGGCTGTTCTCTGGATTTTCATTCGCAGAGATGCTTCGAGCGTTAGAAAGTTTACGGGTGGTGTTTTTGCTAAAGCGCAGACGGGGAGACGTGCCGTAGGTGAAAAATATTTGCTCCTTGAGACGTTATCAGCAAAGAGAAGATCTGCACTTGTACGTTCAATTTGTTTCTGTGATCAAACACAGTGTACTGACGTTGTAGCCTAAAAAAATATTTAAAAGAAAAAGTGAATAATTTCAACGCAAAACTGGGGCAGAAAATTCCAGTATGATACTGTCACATGAAGGACAGGATGAAAACACTGTCACTGTGGTTGTACCCCCAAGGGGATGTCTTCAGTATCTTTAGCTACGGGACATATTAAGATTACATCACTCTATTTTAAGGGACATAACTGGACATGAGCAATCTTGTTGTGGCTTTCAGTGCAGATTTACTCCGTTTGTACGTTGGCGAGCAACAAGATACCTGTTCGGGGCCTTTTTTGACAGCTTTGGAGACGAGCGCAGTGATTCCAGCATTAGGAGACTGAAAGGGTTACTGGGGAATCTTTACTTCAGCGGCTGTCAATTTAAGTAATGTCCCGAAATCTCTTCGAGACCCCACTATTATTAAGGAGGTCAATCTGCCCAGATATTACTCGTGATCTGTCCTCTGCAGGCAGGACTGCCATGCAATCGCCACTTGCGATGCAATTTGAAAATCGATACTCAACTCTCACTCACACAGTTCATAGAAATCAACATGACTGACACCAATTTCAGAGGAAAGCTGAAGATAAGCTGGTTGTTTTGGCTGAAAACGATCATTTACACATTCCGTCCCACCCACTGTTAGAAAGAGGCTGAAGAGAAAAATCTAAATGTGAGGAAACGAAGCCGAATTTACAACCTAACTAACATAACATACCTTTCCCTGTCTGTCCTCAAACTACTTAGTCCCTCGTCCTGGACTAAACTGCAATTCCAGCGGCGTTTTACCACTAAAAACCCTGTTTAGTCTAGAGTTAGGCTTAATTTGAGTCTCAATAGTCCTTTATCTTTTGCTTCAGCCTATAAGTATGTTCATTTCCGATGAAATCAGAGGGTCCTGCCGGAATATTTTTCCTCATACCAACCTTATCTCAAATCTTCATTTCTTACTCGAGCTGCCTCCAGTTTCTGCAGCCAAGTGAGTTTGAATTTAACCATTTACTGCTTAAAAGTGTGTGACGTGCCTGACTGTAGTGTTCTATTTTAACCCCAAAACGCTGAACTCCGTAACAGCAACCTCAAACCCAAAGTGATGCCAGTAAACTGCAAGCACTCGACGTCAACCTTTATACAAATCCGCTTTGAATAAAGTCCTACTTTTCAAAAGATGCCGTTTTATTTTTTTTCGAAGTTAAGCAGGATGTGAAATCACTGCCTCTGAACCCTGGCTTCCTGTGTGGTTATCCTAACAGCATTTAGACTGAATGTCAAGAATGCAGTCACCCAGCTGGCCAACGTTCAAACTAGACAGGAAATTCAAAGTGCACGCACGTACAACATAGAGCGGAGCCATCTCAGAACTCATGCGTCCCTTCATACGACGACAGATCTGACACACAAACCTTTAAACCTGAAGTTATGTTGATAAAAAACATGGAGATGGTGTTTCTTACCCACAACCATTAGTGTGAACTCGAAGCCGCGCTTTACGGACTTTCTGTAAACTTGGTTGGGGAGGCTCGCAAAGCCCACATATCCCTCCAGATTCTTCTGTTGCTGCAGGAAAGACAGACACTTTGATCAGGGGCTTTCTTCTGATTTCACTGATCTCATGGCTTTTAGCACCATTTAACCAAGCAGGACGACTCTGTACTGGAGGCTACGAATTCTCCCTCTGACCACAGAGCAGATAAAATGTGTTTGCAATACTTGTAGGATTGTGTCACATTTTTAAGGCCATGTGTTGTTTTTCATGTTTAAGCTGCGATACTCACTGCTATTTGTTTAAATCCCAGCAACGTCCAGCGCAGGCCAAAGACAATGTGGTGAAACACAGCCGTCAAGTGATGGTTAGCATGTCCCGCAGTCCGGAATGCAATGTTTTTCCACAGAAAGAAACGAAAAAGGGGAAACAAGAGAGACAAATATTAGTGTCACAGCAGCATGACGCACAGAATAAAGCCTGTCTGGGCAAAAAAACACTGCAGTAAATTACGACTCGGATGTATCTCAACGGTAAACAAGTTGACAAAGCAAAAGTTGGCGAGAAAAACTTGGCTGGAAGTCTTTCCTCCTTCAAAGACGATGGAAAAGATATATGTGTGGGTTCCAGAACTCATTAAATTAGTATTTTAGCCACAAATATGATTAAAGTAATGCCATCCTGCTTTCATTGGCTGTTAACAACTCCAGTAACCATTAAAATTCAGATGTTATTAATTCATATTAATTTTGTAAATTATTTAGACTCTGACTTGATCCAAAGACAGACTGGTTCAGAGTGGCTGTGAATGGAAATGGGTTTAATGGCCTCGTTTTACTGCGAGTTATTACATATAATGGTTACAAACACACAGCCTTGGGACTGGGACACCTTTATATAACTATAAATTAATATTTCACTATTTTTCCATCATCTGAATCACATATATAACGGAGACAATGTGTCGACTAGCCTCTCAGTTTGGAATAAAATGGCTTTTACTTGTTTTTAGATGAACATCCATCAGATATTTGTCCATTAACAGCTTTAAAATGCAAGTGAAAACTGACTCAGTGGGGGATTTGTACAGGCTGGTCAGACCTAGTGTGGACACAGACGTGGCACAGCGTGAATCGCTGAAGCGAGTGCGGAGTGATTTTAAAGCTAAAATGTCATTATTACTCCTGGTTTATAAAAAACACTCCACATCCACTAAAAAGAAGGAAGAGTTTTCTAATGTGTGCCTTTCAAAAGCTGCCGGCTACTTTTCATTCACTGCGTCAGATCTTTACTCTTCTACGTTGTAAAAGTCACCGCTGACGATTTGAAGGTACGGCAAAGAGACGGGCTGAGATGATACTCGACAGCACAATCAGCAGACGGTCACACGGCAAAACCTCCTGTTCCGCTCTGCCCGCTCCCGTAACGTCAGCAGCGTCATTTGCCCTGGAAGCAAGTTCTCTTGCGATGTACTCTGCAAATCTCAGGCCACGTTCATGATTTAGACTGAAAACACACGTTTCACCTTGAAAAGACCAACCGAACAAATCCTCGGAAACAAAACGCTGTAGATTGTTGGTGGAACTAGTTTAACCTTTACAACTCTAGGCCAATTTTGTGGGAGGTTTTCATTGTCTGACACTTTTATTCACCAAACAATTAAAAAGGGTTTTACAGAAGACAGTCATACATTCATTTGACATGTAAATATGAACAGAATTTAAATTTATATGAATTTGATCTTGTTTTGACCACAATTTTACATGCACATAATTTATTTTTTTGCTTAGGCCTAAAAAACACTTTACATCTTAGAAACTGTGTTGACAATTGGTCATGCAGAGTGTTTTTGAGCTGAAAATGTAAGAAGTTTGATGAATTATTAATATCCTTTATTATTTTTGCTATTTATATATCAATATTATCCCTTCTCCTTCCTTATTTTGAACACTGTGTGAGTAAAGAGATAGAACAAACAGCTCCTTTCTTCTCCTTTTCCTTTATAACCCAACATAAGGTAATACTTTCTTAGTTCCACAGAGGGGAAATTCACAGAGCAAGGCATAGTAAGGCACTCAGGACAATAAAACAGATACCAGATAAACATTCAGTGCAGAAAATACAATGTAAATAATATCACAAAAATACACTGTAAATAATATCAGGTTTATGCAGGTTGAGCATCAGCCCCCACCCCCTCACTGATCAGTCAGAAACTGTATGCAGGGTGAGCATTAGCCCCGCCCCCTCTCACTGATCAGTCAGAGACTGTACGCAGGGTGAGCATTAGCCCCGCCCCCGCTCCCTGATCAGTCAGAGTCTGTATGCAGGGTGTACACATGGACAGAGCAGTAAACATGCACTGGGCGCTGCTTTGGCCTTTAAACTACTGGCTGAGAGTTCATTATGATATGGTTTGATACTGTCAGCCTTGTAGTTTGTGATGATATGTGTATCATGTTTGTAGTTTACTCTGATCCTGAGTTATTGAGCACTGAATGTATCCGGTGTGGAACCGCCCGCAAAGTGCGGCTCTCGGGTCGCCCGACCAACACCATGTGAAAAAGCTGTTCAGTACCAAGACTCTCAAACACCCTGAAACTGGTGATGGAGGGTGGATACTGGTTTATCCAAATATCCGATTCATCCAAATATCCACCGTTACAAATCTGACTTTTAATATCAGCCGGAAAAGCAAACATTTGAGTACAACAGGGACTACTTTTCCTTCCGCCGTCGCTCTGCTTCTCTCTATGACACTCATTAAAGCTTCTTCTCCGGTAAATCCTCCATTAAACCGATCAGCAGTTATTAACACACCCACTTCTACACCCGAAATAAACATGAAATGCGCTGAACGAGGTTAAAAACGGGATTGTCATGCGTTCCACCTTAAACAGCGCAGTGATACGTAGGTGCGCCCAGAGGCGCCGCCGTGGAAACCGCTTCAAATTTTAAGGTGGACCGGACAGTTCGAGCGACAGGCCCCGGCGCTGCCCACTACCCGTTCTGCCCCACACTCCAAACGCCGCGAGGGCATTTGTTTATCGCCGAATGCCCCTAAAAGCCCCAGATCAGCGGGCGATTCTCGTCGCTGAACGCGTGTGAGAGACGGAGAGTGAGAGAATGGACCGATGGATGGAGGAGAGAGCTCTTACCCATCCCTCCGCTCAGATCCGACTGTCCGAGTCACACACCGTCCAAGCGCCGCTCCGCACTTCCGCACTTCCGCACTGCGCTCTCACTGCGCACTCTGTCTGCGCACTCTCTGCGCAGCCCCGGATCTGAGCCCGCCTAGATAGAGAGAGAGAGAGAGAGAGAGAGAGAGAGAGAGAGAGAGAGAGAGAGAATTTTTTAAATATTAAATATTTCATTGTAATATTGTTCTGTTATAATGTTTCTGTGCTTTGGCAACATTGTTAAAAGAACAGTCATGCCACTAAAGCAAACTTAAATTTAAAAATTGAAGTGTGAGAGAGAAGAGAGTGAGAGAGCGAGAGAACACAGAGAGAACAGAGTGAGAGAGCGAGAGAACAGAGAGAACACAGAGAGAAATGAGTGTGAGAGAGAACAGAGAGATCATACAGAGAGAGAGACAGAGAGACTCTTTTGTTTTACATCTTATGTCTATGTCTTCTCTCCGGTGATGGAGGATGGGTTCCTCTCTTCAGCCTTGGTTCTCGCTGACTTGCTCGTTTGAGGCTTGAACCCAGATTTCTGTAAAACTGCTTTGTGACTCCTTTGTTGTAAAAAGTGCTTTATAAATAAACTTTGATTGATTGATTGGATTGATACACACAGAGAGAGAGAGAGAGAGAGAGAGAGAGAGAGAGAGAGAGAGAGAGACAGTAAACATTAACATTAAAAACTCAAAGAGTAAAAATATCTTACTTTGCATAATGAAAATTAAACCTGACACTTGAACCTTTTGTATGAAATTATGAGAACAAATGAACTTCCTGTTTATAGATGCACTCATATGTTCTAAGATGAGTCTTCTTCTAAACATTATTATAAAAGTGGAGACTGAAATGAAAGCTTTAGAGCGAGTTTAATGAGGACTTTTATTTTGAAGGGGTGTCTCCTCCATGCTGACAGCAGGTCCGGGGTGACGGAAGGTCAGCGTGCTGAAGGTCTAGAGGTGGGCGATTAGTGCAGGGCCAGTATCGCCGATATCGATACCCATACTTAAGCTTCATAGATCCAAAAGACCCAGGATAGAATTTCGCCAAACATTGTACATGACAACAAAATACTTTATTATCACAATCTTCCTTTCTGTGCAAATCTGTTTCCGAGTAAAAAATATCACTCAACACAACTTCAAACTAAATCTCCTGAAGGCAGAGGGCAGACAAACCACAATACAGTGTTCTGATTTTCAAGTAGAACAAAACAATAAAATAATACAGAAAGTGTCTCTGGGAGGAGGCTCTAGGTGAATGGTCTGGGTGGAGGATGTAGGTGGAGCCTCTGGGTGTGGGTGAAGAGTGTAGGTGGAGGCTCTGGATGGAGGGTGCGAGTGGAACCTCTGGGTGGAGGGTGTGGGTGAAGGTTCTAGTCACCTACACCTAGGTGAAGGGTCTGGGTGGAGCCTCTGGGTAGAGGGTGTGGGTGAAGGGTCTGGGTGGAGCCCTGCTGTAAACTACACCGCTGCTGCTGTCGTTTCGTTTCAGCAGTAAAATAAAGCCGAACGCGCTTCTCTTCCTCTCACACAGTTCAGCGCTCCAGTCTCCCTCCGTACTGTGACGTATCGACTCGAGGAGAGCACTGATTGACGGGCCAGGCTCAGTGGGCGGAGCCAGGTTGAATGGGCAGGCCAGGCTGAGCTTACCTGCATGGCTGATTGGTTGACGCCGCTGAGCCACGTGACGTGAACCAGTAAAATGCGAGCGCTGAGGGGGTGGGACGCGTTGTTCCGTACATTGACAGAGCACCTTAGAGGAGACTGCTGAACGCGCATGCGCAGCCGTCAGTGCGTGCGGGACAGAAATAACGCTCGAGTTTTGATCTTTTTACACGATTACTGATCAGTATCAGTACCAGCGTCGGTCTCGATATCATCGATAATTGGATCGATCCGCCCTCTTCTACTGAAGGTGCTTCTGCAGATGGACTTTAATGGATCGCAGATCTGCTTCTGCTGGGCCTGCAGGTTCTGAGAGCTGAGAGCCTTTAACCTTTACTGACACCATGAGCTCCAGTCCTCTGTCCTCCCCTCTGTCCACCCCTCTGTCCACCACACTGTCCCCGTCCAGCTCCCCGTCCAGCCCCCCGTCCAGTCCCCCGTCCAGCTCCGCCGCGGGTTCTGAACCGGGACATGTCCAGAGACTCTTCAGCCACGTGCGAGTGGAGAACCTGGCCGCTGGGCTGAGTGGAGGTGTGGTGTCCACCATGGTGCTGCACCCTCTAGACCTGGTCAAAACCAGGTTCGCAGGTAAGAGGAGGAGGAGGAGGAGGAGGAGGAGATCTATTTATATAATAATAATTAATAACACGAATAATAACAATCACACTAATAATAATATTTGAATACACATTTAATCTGTATTATTATTTATTATTATTTAATATTTTAATACACCTATCTTTATTATTATTGTTGTTGTTGTTATTTATTGGTATTACTTATTATATTTTAATACACTTATATTGATATTATTTATTTTATTTTAATTCACTTTTATCAGAACCTGATCAAAGATTTCAAACCAACCTTCCTTGCCTTGTCATCATTTGGGATATTGAGTGTAGAATTTTGAGGGGAAAATTAATTTCATCCATTTTGGAATAAGACTAGTGTAATAAAATGTCCAAAAAGTGATGTGAATACTTTCTGGATGAAGAGTGTATTTTAGCTGAAGGATGATATACGATTTACGATGCGATATATGATGTGAAATCCTTCTTCTGTCTTTTTTATACTTGAATTTCTTCTTCATACACATTTATGCCCCTTTCACAGTGTGTGTTTGAGTGTGAATGGACCTAACTATTGGTTTAAACCACTGATGACATCACTAATCCAGATCCTTGGTTATAAGACGAGAACGCAGCTCACACAGTGTCCAAATTTCAAAATATATGTCCTGTGAAGGGCTGATACTGATACAAAAATACAATAACAAAAATAATAAAAGACATTCAGGTTGTTGTGTAAATTTATAGTGAGCACACGTCCCCTCTGTGGTGGACAGTCCTATTCACGATACCTGGGGAGCAGTTGGGAGTTAAGTGATTAACCGAAGGGCACTTCAGTCATGTCCTGCCAGTTCAGGGAACTGAACCGGCAACATTCCAGTCGCAAGGCTGGTTCCCGAACCGTAAGACCATGGCTGCCAATTTTATACTGTGATGACGATGTTGAATTCATATGTTGTGCAGCGCAGCCGAAGTCAATCACACCCTGTTTTTATGTCATTCTAGATATGGACTGTAGACAGGACAGCAGTTTGGCAACTGTTCTAGATATGGGGAACTCAATACAGGTCGTCGGGGCTGATTACCGGGCTCAGTTAAACCAAATGGGTTGAATTACTTGTGTTCAAACAGGGAAATCATCAACAGTGCTGGACTTCGACCCTCCAGGAGTTCTGTGAAGTGATTAAGTCGTACAGGCAGATGACTAACATGGTGTTTAATCATCCAAATAATCATCTAATAGATCCTGCATGTTTTATATGTGTGTGTAAAAATGAGCTTTGATTAAAATCGTTTATAATCTATTGTCGTTTCAGTGAATGACGGTTTGAAACTGAGGCCGAAGTACCACGGCATCTCGCATTGCATGAGGAGCATCTGGCAGAAGGAAGGCCTTCGAGGGTTATACCAAGGCGTAACCCCAAATGTCTTGGGTGCCGGAGCTTCATGGGGCCTCTATTTTTTCTTGTAGGCACAATTTGCTTTTTCACCTTTTTTTTAACCTCAAATTTTCTCCCTCAATTTAGAAGTGCCCCACCCTACTAGTACTGTTCACCTATCACGTGGAGGGCGACACTAGGAGGACGAGCACATGCCTGCTGTGATACATGGGAAGTCAAACACTGCCTCTTTCCGAACTGCCACCAGGTCCCCACTTCTGATACAATACCAGGAACAGCAAATTATAAAGATGTAGGCTGATATGATCAATATTTATTGATCTACTCATACAGAAGTGGTGTCTCTCAGTACGGTGTCAGGTTTAATGCAACATGCCAGACATCTCTGCATGGAGTTGTAGAGGTTCCTAATGGTGTCCTGAGATGATCCATCCCATGCAGCTTGAATGTTCTCACTCAGTTCTGCAGATGGTGTGGTAGGGGTGGAGTGTTGATAGAGCGTCCAATAGCATCCCACACATTTTCAGTCAGGGACAGGTCTGGAGATGAGACCAACCTTGACGTAGTATTTGTGTCTTCAAGAGGAGATCTTGAGACGACAGCAGTGTGTGGACGAGCGTCGTCCTGTTGGAATAGAGCACCGGAGTTGTGTGTTCAGAAAGGGTAGGAGCACTGGTTGGAGGACCCCATTAACGTAATGTTAAGCTGACAGAGTTCCTGTAATGAAGACCAAATTGATCTGGTGTTGTACAAAATTGCCACGACACCAGGGCTTCTGGATGTGCAACACATGAGGACAAACCGCGCTGACCGCAGTGCCACCACACACAGATTCAGATTGGTCATCTCCACCAAGACAGAAGTAGGACTCATCACTGAAGGTTACCTGCTGCCATTCCCTCTGGGTCATGAACTACATCACAATATGCTGTTCTGTGGTTATTGTGATATCTTAACACTGATCAGTTTTATTTTTTATTGTGTGTGTGTGTGTGTGTGTGTGTGTGTGTGTGTGTGTGTGTGTGTGTGTGTGTGTGTGTGTGTGTGTGTGTGTGTGTGTGTGTGTGTGTGTGTGTGTGTGTGTGTGTGGTCTTTTAGGACTTTTCCAGCTTCTCAAATCTCACAAAATCTACTGTGGTACTAGATGTTCAGCAGATTGCCCACCTATTACTGGAATTGCTCTAGCAATTGTATTTTTCACACATTCACTCTGTAATGTCATCTGTGTATTTTGTCCTGGCGGGTGGGAAAGTGTGTATTCGGGCATTTTACTAGTCAATACTACGTGAAGTGCAAATATTACAGCATTTATGCAAGTCCATCAAGTCCATTTGTTCAGTGACGGTCTCTTCTATCCACAGTTATAACGCCATCAAGGGTTATGCCAAGGAGGGCCACCAGAGAGAACTTAGTGCCACAGAACACCTGGTGTCGGCAGCAGAGGCAGGTCAGTTCTGGTTGTAGCTGGTCTCCGTGGATACCGTGGCAGTGGGCGGATCAATGTCTACAATAAGCCGGCCTGCAGTGAGCAGGTCACCGCAGGTTATCATTCATCAAGGGCCGGTTTTAGAAATGTAGATTAACCACTACTGGTTCCAGACTCTCCTTCCTCAGTTCGAGGGTTCTCTGATTGAAAACAGGCAAAGAACCATGTATGGATTCTTTGTTCTAGGAGTTATCATATTAGCAAATAGAACCACTACCTACCGAATCTAAGGGTGTAGAACTTTTCTGAACAGTCAATGCGTAATCTATGATACCAGAAGATTAAAATCAATTAAAGTAATATTTACTCATAATTTCATTTACTAATCAGTGTTGAATGATTTGGTCCAAACTTTCTATTACAGATTTATTTTTTAATGGAAAAATCCAAAGAAAGCTTGGTTTGTTGTTAGGTTGCTGCGATATGTTGTGGTTGCTATGGTATTTCAGATGGGTTCTATGGCATTTCAAAGGAAATTCCATGTGATTACCTTTGCATTGATAAGTGGTTGCTAGGTGGTTGTTAAGGTGTTATAGTGATTTTGTTTTGCAAATGTAATGGTTGTTAGGTGGTTGTTATGGTATTCCAGGTAGTTGCTATGATATTGCTACGTGGTTCTAGATGGGTGCTACACTGTGATATATCGATATTTATGTCTAAAGTATTAAAGTTTTTAAAAGTTCTATTTCAGTCTTGCCTCTCTCAGCTCCGCCCCCCCACTCTCAGCTCCTCCTCTACTCTGCTCTCCTCTGCCTCAATTCAGAAGCTAAAATATAGCAGGATATGATTTTGTTTGTCTGTGTCACTCAGCCCTAGTTACTATGCTGTTTAGTGATTGCTAGGTGGTTGCTATGGTGTCTCACGTGGTTCTTAAGTTGTTGTTTCAATTGTATTTGTATCACCACGGCACAAGAAGGCCAAACCAAATGATGTTTACAAGCACAGATCGCTCGGCACAATCCGAACAGTCTGGACCTGGAAGGCCGTTAATATCTTAAAAACTGGAGAAGGAAGTCAGATAGCAATGCAACCCGTGTGAGAACCAGGTGAGGACAGATCATCATTGTCCTCCAGAAAATAAGAGTCAAGGTTTTAAAGGGTAGAAACCTCAGACATGGAGTTGAATGAGGGAACGCTGCTGCCCTGAAACAGCCTTCGATTTGTACAGGAGAAAGTGCTTCATCGAGTACAAAGAGCATCCGGACAGGATGTGTATCTCATGAGCTACAAACCATGTGATGTTAATAAAGCTTAATGAAGCAACTCTGTAGACTTATGACTTATTATGTCTCTGAACGAGGAGGCAGAAATTCCTCCATTCCTCAGGCTCAAATAAAAATAATTGCTTTTTTTGTTTGGAATCTAAACTCCTCCTAAACGCTCATTTGTTTAGCCCTCAGAGACGGTCCTTAATGTGCTGTGCTCTTTGAAAGGCTCCGGTTTTGCTCGTCTGCAGTTCATTTATTAAATGTTTAAAGTGATAGTTTGGTGAAAAATGACCTTTACACAATATTCCCCTCGCCCCAAATGCAGTCGATCAGTCTGCTCATTCAGGGCTCAGCACGAGTCATTACTTGTTATCTGCAGAACATTATCCTCAGAGCTCCACCTAACATGTCTTGGCTGATTGACTGTATTTGGGCTAAATGGCAAAACTGAAAAGTTCGATATGTTGGCGAACTACTGCTTTAATGAGATGTGTTGCTTTTTTTCAGGGGCGATGACCCTCTGCATCACAAACCCCATCTGGGTGACCAAGACACGGCTGGTTCTGCAGTACAGCACAGATCCCAGCAAGAAGCAGTACAAGGGCATGGTGGACGCGCTGGTGAAGATGTACCGCAAGGAAGGAATCCGGGGACTCTATCGGGTAGGACACAAAGCACTGGACGGAGTTCTCCTGTGTCTCCAAACTCATATCTAATCTATTTATAGCTGATTACCGGAGCACTGTGGCCCAGTTCACACCTTGCATGCTCTCCAGGTGGTCTGATTATAAGTGAGCAGGATACATTGTGTCTTAAGAACACATCATGGAGGTGGTCAGACATGCAAATGAGCACGTTATTCATGTAGTGTGAACGCCAAAGCGTCTTGATGTGTCCCCGACAACAAAACACTGCCCACGTCTAACCCGGTAACGTTAGATGCGTTTAAAATGCCAGGTAGGAACGGTTATGCCTTCACCCAGAAAACATTAATGCCAGGGGCCTGTGTTGTTCACAGGGTTGGGTTGAAGTGTCTTTTTGGTGCAGTGCATAAAATCTCGCAGATACAGGCTACTGCCTTCAGATACGTTCACATTCACCACGAGAATGGAGTAAAAAAATGATGTCAGTGAAGATCGTATTTGATCTTCGCTGACATCCTTACGTTTACTTTTACAGCATTTAGCAGACGCTCTTATCCAGAGTGACTTACAAAAGTGCTTTGCTGGTCACTCGGAGAATATCCTTAGCTAGTAGACGATGCTGGAATCTAGAGATTCCTCACGCTTAGATCCTGTTTATGGAGTTAAATACTCCTGAAAGAGATGGTCTCCTGTTCGGACCCCCAGGGGAAGTTAATTCCACCATTTTGGTGCCATTTTGGAGTCTGGACGCATGTTTTCCTGGCGTTTTGAGGGACGGTGGGTTAAGCCGGGCTGTTCTTGAAGCTCCAAGGGCTCTTGGTACAGCTCGAGTTTTGACCATTGGTCAATCCTTGAACCCAGGATGCCTTGTATGAACAGTCCAGGTCGATGGAGGTGGTGCAGTGGTGTGGGAATGATTTCTTGGCAAACTTTGGGATGTTAATACCAATCATCACATGAATGCCACGGACTGTTTGAGTATTGCTGCTGACCACGTGTATCTCTTCGTGACAGCAGTTTGACCCATCTAACAGCTACTTCCAGCATGATTATGTCACAAGGCACAAGTCTCTCAAACTGCTCTCATGAACATGACAGTGAGTCCAGTGTTCTTCGTTGCTGATTCTATGCAGTCACCAGATCTGCGTTCAGTAGAAAGCCTTTGAGATGTGGCAGAACAGGAGAACAGCATCAAGCTGCTCCTGGAAAATCTGCGGGAATTTTAACGTGGACCAGAATGTCCAAGGAAAGAGCTAAAGATCTGAACATCTTAAAGCTGTTGTTAAAATGTCTTGCTTTTCAAAGAAAACCAATTACAAACTACACTGAACATTTTCTCCCAGCAGACACGCCAACAAAGCTCAATGTGGCTTAAATTGGACCTCGTCTTGACAGTTCAGTAGAACACTCTCTGACAACGGTCAGTGCTGGGTCATTCTCTGACACTTCAATACGTTTCCACACAGCCATCATATTTGCTGCCTTTCCAAAGAGCACGTCACTCCACACCGGTTGTGGTTTGATTTCGTCATCAAAAATGTCATCGTTTGGTATAAATCATTCAGTCTTTTCCACTGATTTTTTCGTTTTTGTCTGAATGATCTTGGTTGCTCAGATGGACAAACAGACCGTGTGACATAAATGAAGTCTATTAGTGAGTTTGGTGTGAAGGACTCATCAGCTTATCAGCTTATGTCTTTATAATGGTTGTGATAAAAACAAGGGGTCACCATGACAACACAAATGTTTGTGTTTTATTTATTGTTCACACCCAGAGAACCTACATAGAGTTTCATATGTAATGGTGGTGATACTAAAAAGGTTTTTGGGAGCTATTTTGATTTCCACTCTCAATATGAATCGATCAGTTAGAAGATACATCGCGTTTTACGATGGAAACATCATCACGGAGCTAAACAGAGATCCGGGTCCGAGCCAAAGGGCGGCTCCCTCAGACTTACGGGAGAAACCAAGACTCAAAAGGGGAGCCCATCCTCCTTTTAGGTTTAGGAGTACAGGTTGTCTGGTGAAGAGCCTGAAGGTGGTAGTTCATTAAGTAGTGAAGTAATGAACAGAAACGTGTAATCAGAGCAACGGCCGGAAAACACCAGCCTGTAGAGAAGGTTAACCGAGAGCCGGTGTGAAGAGAAAGGTTTTCGATCCAGATTAGAAGACGGGAGAGTGTAGAGTCCTGAAGAGTAACAGGAGGGGTATCCAGAGTTGGGGAGCTGTATATGAGGACGCTCGTCCCCTACAGTGTTTCTAATTCACATCTTTGGAAGGGGGTCGATTTCTGTTTCTTATACTCTGTGTTGTTAACCTGTTTATTTTTGATTTTGAGCTGCTCTGGATCAGTTGTGAAGAGCGCTATACAAATAAAATTTGATGATGGATTTGGAACGAAGTGTGATGGGTTGTACAGTTTAAGACGTTCTTATGGTTCCTGTGGGACAGAAGCAGTATTTTGTAATCAATGCATGTGAAGGGCTGAGAGAACAGGACTAATGTGATCCCATTTCTATAAGTACCCCTCCACCAGTACCCCTCCAATTGTTGTTGTTATTCTTGTATCAGTGGAGTCAGGCAGTGAGCTTTACCCTCCTAAATCCAATAAACCTTAACTTCACCTTAATATCAACTTAATCCATATCTAGTGTCACGGATCACCATTTACTTAACAATGTGCTTGTTTTCCTTCAAAAGAAACGTTTCAAGCATTTCTTTCCTTTTCATTAGCTCCCATAATGCACCTCTCCCCTCCTTTACGGTCCTATTTCTTGCCTTTAACTCCTGAACACATCATACAGCTCTACCGTAAGTGTTATTGATGCGAGTGCTGTTTGACAGTGGACGTCTCATATGTTTACTGATATGAAGCGAGTGTGTAAATGCTGTTAATTATAAATAATGGACCCTGGGCTCTTGTTGTGCAGCTAAATCAATATTTTGTCACACTGGTTCAGTTGGTTTGGATTCTGGGAATAGTCGATGGATGTTGCATAAGCAGATTTATATGAAATCTACCATCACTGGCCACTAGGGGCTGCCCATGAGCTGTGTTAAAACAGCCTGATTGAGCCTCTCGGTGTGTTCAAATGTGAGAAATCAGTTAAGTGTCAAGGCGTCACTGTCCTGAAAGGCAGTTCTTTTGTCTCTCCACGGTTGAACTGGCTCTCCATCACTGCTTTCTTTTTTGGGGTCTTCAAGGGATTTGTTCCTGGCTTGTTCGGGACGTCTCACGGAGCGCTGCAGTTCATGGCGTATGAGGAGCTGAAGAGAGGCTACAACAAATACAGAAAGAAGCATTCAGACGCTAAGCTGGCAAGTATAGCTTACATGTTCCCACCTCCCACAGAGTGTTAAGACACTTTTACAGATGTTGTGTGATTTTCAATACATCCTCACATTCCCATGAGCACAATCTGTGATGGAGCTTGACTCACAATGTCCTTCCTCCTCTCCAGAACCCGTTAGAATACATTTCCATGGCAGCTTTGTCCAAAATCTTCGCAGTGGCCACCACTTACCCATACCAGGTGGTCCGGGCACGTTTACAGGATCAGCACAATAGCTACAGTGGGGTGGTGGATGTCATCAGGAGGACGTGGAGGTGAGCCAAACTAGACGTTCTCACCACTTTGTCTCTCTGTCACTCGCAGACAGGACAAACGTGGTGGGCGAACAACGACATTACTGTCGTTTGACTGTGTCTTTTGATGTACATTGGTGGCTTAAAGCACTGGGCTACAAGTTCAATTACCAGTCTCCCCTAATCTGGTGGGCAATGCTGGTCCTGGAAGACCGGATCCCTGCACATTTTTGTGCTTTTCCTGCTCAAGGATTTGTCCCAGCTCTTAATGTCCAGGTTTAGTATGTCTGTGAGACTGGGGAAATCTGTTCTGTACTGAACTCCCTCATTGCCCACTCTGACCCGAGCTTTACAAGAATAACATGTCAAAAAAGGTACTTAAATACATTCTATAAAATTTCAAATGAGATTACATAGTTACGAGCTCATCCTACTCATGTAATGAATTACATTTACTCTGTGTTCCAAATTATTATGCAAATGGTATTTTTCTGATGTTCCTAAATGGTCAATGCAAATAGAAGTTAGTATAATTTAACTCATCAATCATTAATAGAGTTTAAATCTAATTTTATTGAACAAAAGTATTTTACTGGAATCAAAAGCTATTTCAATCAGAAACATCTTTACAGGCCAAGTTACACGTTAACACTGGTCCCTTCTTTGAAATCACCTTCACAATTATTGTATCCATTGAACTTCTTTCTGTCAGTTTCTGCTTGAATGTCTTTGCAGGATGTCAGAAAAGCCCCCTAGAGCTACTGTTTCGATATGAACTGCCTCCCACCCTCATAGATTGTTTGCTTGAGGATACTCCAAAGGTTCTCAATGGGGTTAAGGTTAGGGGAGGATGATGGCTACATGCCCTTAGCAGCCAATGACACTATTCTTTGCAGCACAAGATGGTGGGTTCTCATGCATGAAGATGTGCTACGGAAGGTTCTTCTTTTTACACTATTGAAGAAAGCAGTTAGTTAGAAACGATATACTTTGCCGAGGTCATTTTCACACCTTCAGGGACCCTAAAGGGGCCTACCAGCTTTATCCCTGTGATTCCGGACCAAAACTTGACACTGACCTTTCCTTGCTGACGTCGCAGTCTTGCTGGGATATGGTGACCATCCACTTCTCCATCCTTCGGGACCAGCCAGGGTTACACGGCACTCATCAGCAATCAAAACTGTTTGAACATTTGTCTTCATATCTGTCTGGGCCGACTGCAACCATTTCTGCTTGTGAGCATTGATTCGTGGTGGCTGAAGTGTTGGGTTTATGCACAACAGAAAGCATCTGGAGGATCCTACACCTTTAGAGTTGTGGGACTCCAGAGGTACCGGCAGCTTTAAATATGTTTGCTGCTGTGTAATGGCATTTTAGCAGCTGCTCTCTTAATCTAATGAATCTATCAGTCAGAAACCTTCTTCATAATGCCTTTATACCTGTCTGTGCTCTGAATCGGCCACAAATCTCTTTACAATATGATGGTCAGGCTTAAGTTTTCATGAAATATCAAATTTTTTCGTACCCATGGTATTGCTCTATGACGCTTTTCAGAAGCAAATCCTTTTTCTTTCCCATATTTCTTGAAACCTGTTGCTTAATAATGTGGAACATGCTTTCCTTTAATTGGGCTCACTAATGATCACAAACTAATGATCACAGGTGTCTGAGATTGATTTCAGTGACCCAAAGAGCCCTGAGACACAATACCGTCCATGAGTCTAATTGGGGGGAAAAAAAACCATTAATCTTCGACTTTTGAATCCAGTTTACATTATCATTTGGAACACGGTGTATATGAGGTTGGAGTCTGCATTTAGGACTTGTAAGTTGTTTGAATTATAACAAAATCATGTATGATTCTGTAAATTCTTTGGGTGGGTTGGTGACCATCAAAAACACCCTCCGCACCCAACCAGCAACCAACCGGACAATTGTGCACAACATACTCTCTACCAAAAACGACCGTCTGCCTGGAAGACTGCACCAAGCACTAAGGGGGCTTCATCCAGGACATCATGCCCCTCCATATCCGGGATACAGACATACATTTACTCACATACACACTCGTTCACACTCACCAGGGCAGTTTAGAATGAACCTCATGTTTTTGAAATGTGGGAGGAAACCAGAGAACCCAGAGGGGACCCACACAGACACGGGGAGTACATGGAAACTTCACTCAGATAGGGCCTTGTACCCACGACCCCAGTACTGGGAGGCGCCTGTGCTAACCGCCAAACCACCATGCCGTCCACAATGTAAAATAGGAGATTGTATACAAACTGTCAACACTAAAGCTTATTTTAATTCCCAATTTTGATTGTGGAGAACAGAATGCCCTGGACATGTTGGTGTTTAACCTGCTCCGAACACACCTGACTGGGCTGCTCGGGTCAATCGCAAGCCTTTCAGAGTTTGCGTTGGAACAGAAAACACTTACAGTGTGCAGGGTGTCCTCCAGCACCAGGGTGGGGAACCATTTAGACATCGAATGAGAACTCAGCGACAAACTTGATATTATTGGATATTATTGGTTCGTATAATTTGTACTCCACTGCTGGCCTTTCAGAGGCAGCAAAATGAGTCCCGTTTCGATATGAGATTACAGGGAAACATTAATGCTGTGTTTTGTCTGATATGACCGTGCTTAGCAGGACCAAACAATATGAAAAAGGTCAGTTTAGATTTCAGATCGACTTTAAAGGTTAAAACCATCTTCTGTGTTTACCTAATGCCGCTCTGCTTTCACATGGCTTACATTAGTGTCTCAATGTTCTGACTGTTAAGTGATGTACAACAACACCTTGTAGCTTATTGATTATCCATTATCTTATTGATTATTGACCAGCAGTGCTCGGCTCCCACATTGACACTCTAACTGCTTATATTCAACTCCCCAGTTGGGATTGATCACGAGTCCTTTTACAAAAGTGCTGGCAGGCTCTTGATTGTGCTCTCAGACATATTATTGGTATTTCAGCACCAGAATCCACACAGCAAGCCTTTAAATTGGTTATGAAAGAAGGACCCCTGAGCTCTTCTCAGATTGTGCTGTAGGACACAGGTCCGACGGACTGGATTAAACAGAAGTATAGAACGCGGCCAGACTCTTATCACGATATATGTTTACGTTTAACGTCAGTTTGTTTTCTTGTGTATGCAAGCAAGAAATGTCATGGTTTTCAGTCTGAGGCTTGAAGAAAAAGGGGCTTTTTGTGGTGTCCAATATAAATGTTTATGAAATGTCAATATTGTAAGACATGTGGTTTTCAGTGATTATCATAGAGCCACATTTTCATATTAATGAGATAATAATTATTATGCATATTTGATAAATAGTCCACATGAGCCAGCTCTAAACACCCGATTACAATCAAATCACGCAAACCAAGCTCGGAGGTGATCAGAGATGCAATCTTGTCCACGTTTAATAGTGTAATCTGTGATCTGATACAGTTCGGCGAACGGAAATAATGTCTATTGGGGGGACAAATCCTTTGTCTTCTTTACTATTTAAACAGATTGGAATTTGATCTTCATTTCTTCTTTATACACAATAAATTGTCTTCATGCTAGAGCTCCGTCTTGTGCCCCCTCAGAGGAGCAGAGCAAGGGAACAGAAAAAAGGATTTACACAAGAACGTGATTTAAGAACTTCGTTTAAGAAAGTAATTATCGGCTCTCGTTGGGTCACACGGGGGAAGCGTTTTGATGACAAGTGTAAGCAGAATGCAGTCAAAGTATATCCAGATACTATCTGAATACCAAACGTAGGTAAATGCCAGGTGTAAACAGGCCCCTAGTTTAGTGTTATAAGATATGTGGTCCCAATGATGTAAGCCGTGATGATCGCTGTCTTTATAAGTCAGCACTTTGAGTATGATAACAAAATTGAGATAATCAAGTGAACCAGAGGATATAATATATGTATTATTTTACCATTTCCAGATAGTAAGCCATAATTAAGAAGTACAGTCTCATTATTATGAGATATTAATCATAATTAAGATGTTAATATGGGTTACAAAGTCATAATGATGTTATTATGACATGTTAAGGGATAATTATCAGAAACAGTTTTGTCATTTTGACTGAAAAAGTCCTCCGCGCTAAGCTGTCTGTCCCTTTGTAATAACCAGGCTTCATTCCCTTCTCCTTTGGGCAGGAACGAGGGTTCCCGGGGCTTCTACAAAGGCATGGTGCCCAACCTGATCAGAGTGACCCCGGCATGCTGCATCACGTTTTTGGTTTATGAGAACGTGTCTCGCTTCCTCTTAGGCCACAACAAATGAGGGAGAGAACATGAGGCGGTGGCATTGAGCTGACCCAGAGCGAGTGCACTCGCCTGGGGAGAGACAACGCAGAGCACGACCCCCAACACCCCCTCATAGGCCAGGACTTGAAGGCACATATGTCAGCAGAAGATGGGTGTGAGGGGGACAAAGTTCTTGTAAAAGAACCAGTGTCCATAGATAATGGACACACGTGGATTTCTTTTGTTAGAATATGAGCTTTAGTGGATGCTTTAAACAGTGCCAACGGAGAACTCTTTAGTTTGTGCCATTTCTTTATGTTTTAAGTTATTTAAGTCATTTTTTTTATTGATGTAAAGAGGTAAAATGATAGGACAGTGGAGTATAGTAGAGTGCAGGACACAACCAAACCCTTTTTTGCTGAGTAATGATCATAGAATTTAAATAAGATAAAATATTTTCATACAAGCAGCCCACACACATTTGCTACAATCGAAAATCTAAACTTCGCTTCTCACGTCTCCGGTTTAAAGACAATTAAGCCGAACGTGATGTGAGATCAAGCCTGTAAATCAACAATGTGTTGGTGTTTGAACCAAACAAGCTTTCTAATCTAAACACACAAACACTTACTGATCAGATTAAACACCGAAGACTGATAAAATATACAGATTGGGCGTAACATTAGTACCACTGACGGGTGAAGTGAAAACGTGGGCTCTTGTTATAAATGATATTAGTCACCAAGAGTTAAAAGCTGTGCTAAAAGTAGAAAAAGAATCTGAGACACACTGACAAGAACCTGACCGTGATGGCTAGACAACTGGGTGAGAATATTAGAATATCAGGCAGGTGCTGCAGGGTTCTGTATGCAAGACAGTCTTGGTGACGTGGTCATGAGCGTCCAAGGCTCACCGATGAGATCTCACCTCAATTTGAAGGACACTGTATCTGCCGATCCGTATATCATATATCCATATATCTTCAGAGGACAGTTTTGGAGACACAACGGGTAATTATTTGATATAAGGCAGGTGGTGCTAATGTTATGGCTGATTGGTATATGTATATTTATTAATATAGTATGTTTTACGACATCTGTTGTATGCTTTTGATAAAATGACGGGAAACTGACACCTAACTTAGCAGTTCTGACCATTAACTAACCCCCAATGTGGAGGTTGTATTTTAGATATTTACAGGCTAAAATGGTACTTTCAGCCTTCAGGGTTTGATTATCACTATAAAGATGTGGCTTCTGTTTTACAGTTAGAAAGAAAAAGCTTCTTTTGTGGTCATCAGCTGTTTCACGACTCTCGCAATTAACAGAGGATGTTTCTATGAGAACGTAAAACAAAGTGCTCTTGCGTGGATCTGTTAAACTCCATGAGAAACGTCACATCATACCCTGTTGTTTTGCGCCCTGCTCTCCTTTATGTTTAGTGTGGGAGTGACGGAGAGCTGCTTGTGCTTTCCGTACGATTTAACGTGACTGGAAACCAGTTCAGTGCAATGTAATAAATTTGGATTCAACAGATTGTGTCTGTTCATTTTAGTCTTTATTATAGTCGCGATCAGTTTTGAGATTCGGACACACCCGTGCTACGTGTTTCCAGAACATCATATAAATCATATAAAAGACAGGACACTACAGTCCTACAGAGGTGGTTCCAGAACCTTCCAAAGAACTCTTTAATCTATGAGCTTACTGACTTCGTGAGTCTACTAACATTGGTCCAGTAACGATGGCTGATGTAGTGTTTGTTCCAGCCCTTTCTGATGAACATCCGTGCACAGACTTTTGATAAGAATCAGGATTAAGGAAGAGATCAGCTGTCATTTGGGCAGTTCCTCAATGATCATCCTGGAGACGGAATTCCAGCCTGTCGAGGCGTCGCCGCGAGGATAGTCGCCACAGGTCCCAACCCAGATAGCAACGTCCACTAGTCCAGCTCGAACGCCCTCACACAGTCCTTCCACTGAAAAAAAAAAAAGACCAACGTCCAAAATCAGAAGAAACAGGTTCAGAGCAGTATTTCACAGGCTACAATTTGAGCTCAAATCTATAAACATTTCTTTCACACACACACGCACGCACGCACACACACACACACACACACACACACACAATCCATTATTTTAAATGTAAAAATCCAAAACCAAGCTTGTCAGTATAATAGTCTCTACATTCACCGTGAAGTATACAGCGTCGGATTGGTTTATTACACCTGTCGATGATGATGGTCTAGCTTTTCAGTGGCGTATTACGGTTCGATTCTCCAGCTGGGCAAACACACCACTCTCCTAAGAACCCTTGGGCTAGAGTCTCTTCTCATTCTCCTACCCGTCTGTGTGGGCAGCAGGTAGGATCAGACAAAAGTAAAAGTCAATATTAATGAAATCGGACGAAAAAGTAACCTCTGACGAAAAAGTAAACTCTTTTCCCTTCTTCAAACAACTGGAACTACAAGGTATTTATACAAGAGAAAAACATAAACGTCAGCTACCTTTAAGCTCCATTAAGTGGATGGTCATATTTTATCATATTTTGATACATTTTTCAAGCCTGATACATACTTTTCTGAGCATATAGTGGAAATTGTCAGTGCTTAACATTAACATTAACCAGTTGCACATTCCATTACAGACAGTATAGTTAACGCTGAGAGCAGTATATTCTGAACACAAATCGCTGTACTAAGTACGGGAAAGTAAAACAGGGGTTCTCCTCCAAGCGCGATGGCTGCCCGGCAAAGATGGCGGCAGTTCAAAAAGAGGCAGTAGGCCTCCCCTCACACGACTCAGAGGAAACGTGGACGATTTCTCCCCCCCGAGAGCCAAAAGTAGACACGTGATGTGGGAGACAACTTAGGGGGTTGGGCAACTGGCACGTCTAAATTAGTAGGGGGTGAAAATTGGGATAAACAATAAATCAAAAAACAAGAAACTGAATATTTAAAAAAATTAATGTGTGCTTCTGTATTTGTTGTCTAAGTAAAAAGAACACTTCTACCCAGCACAGACATCTTACGGCTGTCCCAGGAGAATCATATAGTGGATCTATTAATCTGATGCTGAGTTTCGAGGTCTCTGAGAATGTTCAGAAAACACAAGCTGAAGCTATCTAACTGTTCTCCGTGCTTCCTGCTGTGTGCTTCTCACATGCTTAAGTATTTCCTGATGATGAGTGTTTTCCTCTGAATGCGCACTTAAGATACCTCTGCCTGGTTTAGGCTATGATGACATTGTTTCGAGAGCTCTTGTAGACGACGCCGCCGGTCCTCTGCTTGCCTCCATTAGACTGGAATAGTGTTTTTGATTACTGCTATGATTGCAAACACAATTATGTCTGAAAACACAATTGCAATCATGCAATTTGCAGGGGTGCTCTGAATGTGCTCTTTCATATGTGCATTTAAATGAACCTGCTGGCCTTGTACGTAAACAACTGGCAGACATGAAAGCAATGTTTCACCCAAAAATGCTAAAAAACTTAATAATGAACGAGAGCTTTCACCACAGAAACATGGCTGGGTTCCTTCAGTAATTATTAGTCTTGTTTGCATATCTGGGGCAAAATTGGCTCATGTATCTAATCTAGCATGTGGTGGAGGAACGGGGCCAGTAAATCAACCATGTGGTCCTGCCCCATCAAAAGTGACACAACCAGCTTTAATTCCACTGGTTTGTCTAATATAATATATGATATGAGGAGAAATTCATTGTTTCCTCTAAAGTAAAGGGTATTAAAATGAGTTTCTGCTATTGTTGAAGTGAATGTTTCATTGTCTGTTTTTTGAAATAACACAGTAATTACATGTGATAGTCACATGACAGATGATGATATCGTGATGGAAGGCCTTTGGCTTCTTAAATATGTAATTACTTGATGTGTACATACTATAAATAGTTTACTATCTTGTTAAAAGTGACCAAGTTATTATCAAAAATTGCCAAAGTTTTTTTTTTTTTTTACTTATTTTTGAATGTGGAGACTTGAAACTGAAAAATTGGATTTCTGAACAAAAAAGTTGCAGATGGGTGTCTATAAGTTGAGAATCTTATAGACACCTTATAGACATCTTGAGAATTATGATATTTTATAATATAGCTTATTATTGTGACAAAATGTATTCAGATGGTCTTAATTTATTGGAAGATTTTCCCTCTTGGATCCATGCCAATCTCTAAAACTGCTTATCACAGCAGAACCTGAATTTATTTGTTCAGGGCCAAACATTTTATAAAAGTATGATTTACCACAATGAATTACTCGCAGATGCTTAACTGCACCACAACAATCTATCACTACTGTTTGAAAGAGAAGGTTCTGCGGGTTCTAACCATATGTGCTCTGTGCTGGTGGGTCAAGGAATTCCTGACTGAGCTGAGAACACAAGGTGTGACTCTGCCCTCACAGTGAGGGTCGAACAAGGTTCACGAATGTTGCTAAGATTTTGATTGAATTCAGCAACAAGAGCATTAGTGAGGTCTGGATGTTGGATGATCACTGGAGGAGTCCTCATCCCCAACTCCTCAGCTCATTTCAGGACTAGATGGCGCTCAATCATTCCAGAGAACAGTTCCACTGCTCCACATCTCAAAGCTAGGGGGCTTTATACCCCTCTAGCCCTGGCATTAGGCATGGTGCCAACAGGTTGATGTTTATCTGCTCCAGATAAACACCTCTACAGGAACTAGACAAGCTCTGGTGTCCATGAACGCGTTGACCAATCCACAGTGGCTCCTGTATGTTTCATAAATCGCCAAAAAACTGTTGGTTATATCAACCGCACACCGCTGCCCTGCTCATTTAAGCCCTGTTTTTCAATAAAGCTTGCTAAACACACTCTTATACATTATTATTTATCTCTGTGCTTCAGGGGGTTTAGCCATAATCTGATCTGATTAAATGGTTAAATTAACGGTGTATTTTAACCATCTCATTACATATCCACAGTACAACATTTCTACAATCAAATTCAGAATGTGGTGATTTTCGCTATTAGAAGAAAAAAGGCTGGATTTCATCAGCAGCATTCCACCTTTAATAATGTAACTGCAGCACGGTTTTAAGGTGGAACTTGATTTTTACGCTGAGAGGCAAAGGCACAGCAAAGTTTTATTATATTCATATCTGTATAATAATGTTTTGCTAGTGTGTTCCACACTCCTGAGGACCGTAACGGGGAGGTGAACTTGGAACCGGGAGGCTTTTGGGATGGAGTTTGGAGCGGCTTTTGGGTAGGCCTGTGAACTCGTAGCCCCTCTGGCAAGGTGCGAAGAGAAAGATAAGAAGGGAGGTGATGGGGAGGTGGAGGGTGCGAAGCTGTTCAGCACGATGGTGTGGCGGAAGTGAGGGGTTATGTAGTGGGAGGAGATTGGAGCGCTGACCTTTAAATGAAGGTATGTCATAACTCCACGAAATAGTAAAAAGCCTCACTATAGACCTCCAGCTGCTTCATATGCTAAAAGAACTCCCTCTGCAGGCAGCCAGAACCGATGTGAAAGCGTTAATCCCACACTTGCCTCACAGAACTGCTAAGTTCTTAAATAGACAGACACTATATGACACACTGTTATTTCTGTAAACGGACAAAAGTGTGTCTTCTGTCCTAAGATATTTGAAACACGTGTGTTCAAATGTATATTTAAGTGTCTTACAGGGTCAGAAACCACACATTGCTTAACCCCTCCACGTGGTTTCAGCTCTGTGATAGATACTAAACATATCCGGGTTGACTGACTGCATCTGGGGTAAAGGGAGCTTGTGCAAATTTGATGTATTATTTTCCGAATCGATGCTGATCTCACCCGATGTGGTGCGATGGATGTTGATGGTAGAGTTGAGTTCTGGGCTGCCTTGGTCCAGGTAGATGATGGATTCTATGGGCAGTGGCCCGGAACATTCCGCTCCGTTAAAGGTGAAGTACCAGCGCTGACAGCAGGCCGTCTTGCACTTGAGCCTGAGCGAGCCGCTGAAGAGCACACGCAGGGCGCTGTCAGAGCGCAGCTTAGTGAACGTGCACTCCTGAGAAAACAGTAACGTTGGTATGTTTAGTGGGTATGTCCTGCTGAAGATGAGTAAACACAAATACACTTTGATACCATGGCTGAGAAAACTCATCAAGCATCGGACAAAAAGTCCAAAAATCTTATTTTATTAGTTCTCTATATCATTCAGCTTCTCTATAAGTATGACAGCATTTTCTTTCCAGTCATTCCGTCCCACCAAGCTAAGCTTCTTTAATTTCTGTGCCAGAAATGACATAAAGTCACCAAACATGAAATGAAAGCTGATATTGATCTGAACTAATGATTTCTCAACTAGTTAGTATTAATTATTAGTATTAGTTATTATACTATATTATATATTAGTATTAATTATTAGTATTTTGCTTAGATAAGAACATGCATTTCTCTGCATTATCTGAAGTTAAAATGATTTTTGAGCTGTTGTCATTTCTGCAAATAAATGCTCTAAACAGCAATATCTTCATTTGGGAAAAATGTGGTTTATAAAAAACACGTAGTTCATTTCACTCAAACTCAGGCCTGTAAACAGTAAAACCAGAGAAACTGATCGAGTGGAGTGGTTGATTAAATGTTTCTGAAGCTGCAGACGTCAAACAACAGGTGAAATAACCTGATTGTGAATCAGTTTTAATGCTCTCTACCAGTCTTTAAAACTGCTGTGGCACTTTATGCCATTTCTGGCACAGAAATTGAAGTAGCGTAGCTTTGTGAGATGGAATGGCTGGAAAGGCATGCTGCCATACGCGTACATAATTATACTTCAGTAATTGTCCAAGTATAGAAGGAATAATCTGAGACATAAAGATAGAAACTGCTACTTCAGTGACCTTCATTTCCAGCTCCGGAGAACTATATGACTTGGCATTTTCCCTGAAATAGCACAGCGGAATCAACACATGAAGTAGTTTAAAATAAAAGCTGAATCAGCTGCCAAAAGTATACCCAGTCCACGTCACTTACGGTGATTTTGCCCAGGTCAATGCCGTAGTTGAGAGAGTTCCACGCACACTGTTTATAGTTAGGTCTCCAGGGCTCCTCAAATATCTCACTGACACATTCCCCCTTCTCCCCCTTGGCCCCGTCTCGCCCTGGAACACCTGGAGTTCCTGGGATTCCATTCACTCCTGGATTTCCCTCCTTGCCTGGGATGCCTGCTGGACCCTGCAGGCAGCTGGAATACTGCGACAAGAAAGTAAACAACAACTGGATCCTACAGGTTTATCTGACACTGTAATAGATTACACAGCATATTAGGAGGCCATTAAAACAGCAATTTGGAGCACTCTGGTTTTTAGAAAAGCGTGGCCGCCGTGCCACCTTGATTTATTGCGAACCTTAAGGAAGGACCTGCAAGTACGGTGCCTCTGTCAAACTCAGAGGCAGACTAAACAGTACCTTAATGAAACGTGCTGGAGCTCTAATTGCCTTGTTTATGCCACCATTGTAAATTCTGCAATCACGAAACCTTCAAATATTGCCTCACACTGTGATTAGGAAGTTATGTGAGCTCTTTAGACATCTTAAATGAACTGTCATTAACTATAAGCAAGCAAAATAACTTTTAAATCACAGTGCTGCTTTAAATATGGTGGCAGCTAATCAATCCTGTGGCAAAGGAAATGCACTACAATTCATTTAAAGGACGAGTCCGATCTGAGCGTGTACGATCTCTGCTTTAAGTCTAGTGGAACAGCCGAGGCATGTGAGTCTGAAGACATGTAGAGAACTTTAAAACGATCAAAGTACCCCTATCATAGATAACCAACTGTTTCTGTCAATTCTTTAACATACAGTATGTCCAAATGTGGACACCCCTTCTGGATGCATCCAGTTAAGCTGCAACAGTTGCTTACACAGATGTGCAAAGGCACACACATCTTGCCTAGTGTGTGAATGGGGGTGGGGGGGAGCAGAGGAGGAGCCGAGGGCAGGAGACAGAGCAGAGCATAAATGATATCACCTCAATCCATATCTTGCTCTGTTTATATTGATATAAATATATAGATATATCGACAAGCCCTACCGTATTGTAATATTGTACTTACTAAGCAGTGTGATTTACTTCCACAAGAATGAGTGGATTGTGTGTTTGAAATGGTTTAATCTCCAAAGGAATGACATGCAACACAGTAATCCTGTGCAAATCATGCAGAAACATCACAATTTAAGGAGCAGCATGATCAGGGCAGTGGAACTGTCTTCTCTGGAATGATGGGGCTCCATCCAGTACTTAAGGGATGAGGTGCGGTGGTGATCATCCAACATCTGACTTTACTAATGCACTTGTCGCTGAATACAATGAAATCATCACAGCAATGCTCAAACTAGTTTAAAGCCTTCCATGGACAGTTGTTTATCTTGGATTATCATAAGACGATAAGCTACTGTCTTATTGCCCCTAAAAATGTCATATTTACTGTATAGTCCTCAAAGAGAATGCTGTGTTTTTGGGTGGGGACTGGTCAGATAGCGCTGCACACTGGAAGCAGAAACCAAAGACTGACCGCACTAAAATGTGCCTCCTGTTTATCACTCCTGCATGTTTGCCACAATGCTGCATGAACGCTGCCAACTGCAGAATCAGATTTCCCTGAGAATAAAGCCAACTGTCAGCAACAGTAGTTTCAGGGAAACAAGCCCAGCTTTATTTTGCTCAAATAGAAAATAGAAACCGGGCAATTTCTAAAGAATGCGATCTACATTCAGAACGTGAAGTGGCTTGTATTTGAGCAATCTCCTTCCTCCGACAGAGGGTGGGCTGATATATGGAGGTGCAGCAGAACTGAAAAAGGGTAGATACAATCACACTTTTCATAGTGATGATAATAACGCAACGCCTCCCTTCCTTATTCTTTCTGAACAGGGTTTAAAATCACCATTAATCATCCAGGAAAGAAATCAGATCTACATTTTTGTACTGATTACAGCTTCAGCACTGTATCACGGCAGATAAGCCTTTTGTTCCATCACCCCTGCATTTCATTGATCAAGTAAAGGAAAAAGTACTAGGTAATCAAAAAAAGTCCGGCAGAATGTCAAGGCTCGTGCCCTCCCTCTCTGCCTCTGTCCATGAATCATGCAGAAGATTCTGAATCATTTATCCGTGTAGGCAGCGACGGGCTCCGGTCACCAGCACTGTGATTTATTTTCCAGCCCTGCTGCTGTTTACACAGATGCTGACTGTGTCTCAGACTGACTCAAACACAGACGCCAAACTCTGCCAAAGAGACTCCAGAACAATACGCCACCCTCCCGGTCTGCTCGATATAGAAGACAAACATATGAAGCGCGCTGTACTTGTCTGAGACCAGAACAGCAGTTACTGTGATGACTTTGCGCAGACTTAAGCTACTGTGACCTATAATGCCTCTCAGCAGATCCACAGCTTGGCTGTATTTGCACATCTGTGGTTGCATAAGAGAAGTATGTAAACAGAAAAATGTCACAGTACTTAAACAGTGTCAATATGACATGCATACTAAACAGAACTGTGCAAAAATTCATGAATGCATTGCCACATATTGATTTAAAGACAGAGATTCATCAGCATGGAAGATAAGAAGTGATTATAAACTGATATAATGTTATTAAGTAACGTATATGCACTCATTATTCACCTAAAACATACTTCTACTTCTACTGTGTATATTAGAGCCTCCCCACATTTAGGGCTGGGCAATTTACCTTAAATATAGATCTGTTTTGAAGATATATAATAAACTACCATATTATAATTATGATTTCTAGAGTGATGACGTCCATCAGAGTAAAGCAAGTTTAGAACTTTATTTTACCACCTTAAACAATCATGTAGTACAGTTTGCTAAGTCATACTTTAACATTACACTCTGTAAGATATGAGTTTTTGAGCCATATCACCGAGCCCTCCCCACACGCTACACCGAAATTTTCCAGCTCTTTTGGTAACGGGATACAAATTCGTAAGTTCACAGCAAAGAGCAAAACCTTAACAATGCCCCAGAACAGAAAACTGTACTTCTTCACGTAGCTGAATAATGATGGAAGTGACAAACCATTAATCTCAACACTGTTGCGTCTTTGCTGAAAAGAAAATCTAGCTAAACACAAACAGAGCTGTAAAATGTGCCAATTCCAAATATACACGAAACACGACTCTTTAAATTCACACCCCTGAAATTTATATATGGCCAAAAGCCTTTCAATACCTAAATCTGCCAATCGTTCAAACACAAACTGCCACTTTGAGAGAACAGGGTTTTGGGAATACGGGATGCTACGAGAAGCAGGCCTCATGACTTTTCCTGAGCCAGGATCCACAGAAGGGATGTGAGTGGGTATTAGGGCTGCAAAGACAACATTATGATTTTGCAGAACCAAAATATACAATATTTCACAATTTATTAATTTAAATAAAAAAGTCATGGAAATATATGTAAAGCTACACATTATTAAAGTTCAAATGGATGCCAGTGAGGTTGTGTTAGGGGCTAAGCTGACGCAAGAACCTGATACAGGAGAGCATGTAATTGCATACAGCTCTCGGCTGATACAGGGTGCAGAGAGAGCGTACTCGGTGTCTCGGTAGTTAAATATTGGAGCTGTTACTTTTTTAAGAGTTACTGACCACCCTGCTCTGGGTCTTTACCCATCCTCGGCCTACGTCCCACCTCAACAGATTAGTAATGCGGATGCAAAGCTTTGATTTTGTGGTGGGTTATCGAAAGGGGCTATTTAACATACAGTTTCCGATTCTTTTTTTCCGTAGTCTGGTTAAAGGAGCACAGAATTTTCTTAGAGTGCGTCAAGCCAAATCTGATGCCTGATTCCCTTCAGCTGGTCAGAGATTGTGCCCTGCAGTCTGTGTGGAACACAGCTGGACCGTCAGCAGATAATTCCACTTGTATACATTATGTTTGACACAATGACCGCTTGTTTAGAGGCATCAGCAAAGGCAGACACGCCTACTGGTTGGACAGACGGCTTAACACTGCACCTCCTGTGGGTATGCTAATGTTAAAGCCCAGCTAGAGCCCAACAATGGAAAATCTAAGCACCTACAATGAAGTAATTAATAGTTACTGTAAAATATGAACAGATAATTACATTCACCGAGCACTTCATTAGGAACATTACAGTAATGCCGTCCAGGGTCTCCTTTTTGTCTCAATACAGCCTCGTTTATTCATGGTATGGAATGATGACATGATCGTGTTCCACAATTCCTTCAGAAATTTCAGGCTGCGAATCTCACTTTCTTACACATTCCAGAGATGTTCTAATGTATTCAGAATGCATCAGAGTAGAGGGGGTTTTGAAACTGTAAAGCCAACACTGCAGAAGGTCTGATTTTTGGCAGGCAGAAGATATAATGAAAATGTTGATATTCCTGTCGGAGCATTCAATAATCAAACCAAGCTAAAAAATGTCCAGCTAATTATTCAAGCATTACACCAACAGATAGGCATCCTAATGAAAAGTCTTGTCACGCAGCTGTAGGACAGAAAGCTGAGTGTGCTGAAATGCTGTAGGACAAGCCTTCGAATCAAAGCATCCAGAACACAGGTGTAATAAACTAAACTTTGTGAATTTGTGCTAATATATTCACACTGGAGAGAGTGAAGCCTGTGTGATAATGCTAATGTATTCAGGTGAGCTAGGATGCTAAAGGTATTGTTGATTAAGGTTACGTAAGGGTTGGGAAAGATGCAGGATTTTATTGGTACTGGTTACAGCTAAGGCCGTCTCTTTGAAAGGAGCTCCTCTGTGATTATGTTTCTGTCAGAACAGGCCATATCCATGGTTTTCTCGCTCATGCCGTAAAAAATTACAGGCCAAATTACCTGCTGTTCACTGAGCTCAATAATGGGGTGATTATTTTCCTGATCATCTGCCTGTGTTCTCCCAGCTATTCACCGCATTTAGCCTCCTAGCACACGTATTTGAGATCCTTTTAAGAACATTTCAAGCACTTTCCAGATTGCAAAACAAAAAAAGTCTTTTTTCTTAATATGTGATGCAAACATTCACACTAGAAACTTGCTCATCTTGTGGTGATTGTATCATCGTCCAGAAGTTAACGTTTTATCTAATACAAATGAATCCAGTCCTGACAAGGTGCCATTTATAGTGCAAACACTGTGGACTTTAAACCACCATTGAAATAATAATGTTTAGAGCTATATGAGGGCCTACATTCAGGAAACTGCATGTTCAATCCCAGATGCTGTCACAGTCATCTTGCTCTCTCTGGGTGGGTAGGATCTCCAAAAACCACTCAATGTGGTGCTATCCAGAGTGGATATCTGATAACTGATGTAAGAGAACTGGCAGTTAGTGTTCTCCTCCAAGAGTCTTCAGCTGTCATACAATTTTATGCAGACAGCAGTTAGAAAACATGTGGTACAGCGTATGTTAACCCTTCTGCTGATGGCACTGACTGGCCTTTTCTACCAAAACATCTCTAGATCGTGAACTGGTTCTGTACAGGCTTATAAGAACCTTGGTGTTTATTACAGAACCATCCCATGTTTACACCAGTTTTAGCAGAAATGAGGATATTTCACAGAATGTGTCATCAACAGAGGACACTGCCCAGTGTCAGTAAACAGAAGTGAGAAGATAGCAGAGAGTATAGACTACAAGAAACATGCATCAGATGTAGAAGACTACATCATGCCAGACGAATGGTATGTCATTGCTCTTTGCTCCTGTACATTTAGACACGTCCACATCGGTTTGATTAGAAAATTCATCTTTGGTTCCCACTGTGAAGGAACCTATTTTTGTTGGTGGGAATGCACCGAACAGTTCAAAACTATGTTTGCGGACTAGAACAGAACCGGTTCCATGTTGGTGGAAAAACACAATGTGTGATGGGGTAGTGACCACATTGAGCCTAACCTAGCAATGACAAATTGGGTCAAAAAATCATAACCTATAACAAACCATAAGTTTAAGAAACTGTAGTTCTAGATCCAGTAGGTGACAGGTAGCAGTGGGTTTAAAAATAGATGAATAGAAAAAGAGAATCTTGGGACATGGTTTGAGGCAAGAGTAATGATTCTGGATCTGATACACAGTTCAGAAGGTAACTCCTTTTGTCTGAACCCACCCATTAATCCTGTGAGCTAAAGTTTTGGAACATGTGACTGACAGGTGTGTCCTGTTACATTGATTATTAAACAATAAATAGTGCTGAAAGTCTGCGCTCACGTTCAGATTTTGGATTACATTAATAGATAGAGGAGTAACCAGCATGCTGGGTGAAAACGACCAGCTGTAAAGCTGAGAGAAGATGGACAACCAATCAGAGCCCTTGCACAAATATCGACTATAACCAGTACAACCATTTGGACTCTTCTGAAGAAGAAAGTCATCACTGGTGAACTCGATAACAGATGTCAAGTGAGTAGATCAAGGAAAACAACAGCAGTTGATGGCAGAATCCTTGTAAGTCTTTACAAAAGAAGAGAAAAGAAAGGATCTGCTCATGATCCCAAACATATAAGGTCATCTGTGAAACACAGTGGTAGTGTCATGGCTTGGGCTTGCATGGCTTCTTCTAGAATGGGCTGATTAATTTTCATTAACAATGTGATGCATGAGGGCAGAAGTATCATGCAACAATGATCTCAGACGTCTACAGAAACGTTTTGTCTGTCAATTTATAGAAAGCTGTAGCCAGACTGATTAGGAGATCAGATAATGGATCAAGATAATGACCCAAAACATGCTGACAAAACTACAGAGGAGTTCATCAGGGGCAAAAAATGGAAGGTATTGGACTCGATCTAAACCATATAGAGCTAAATTTTGCCTGCTAAAGAGGAGACTGAAGGGAGTACCCTTCTTCTGAACTATGTTTCGGATCCAGATACAAACACCTGGAAAAAAAGCTGAGAAGTCAATCTTTTGACTCATATTGACCTTAATGTCAAACCCAAATGATTTCAGTCTACTGCAAAAAATGAAGGGGTCTGGGGAGTGTTTGTAACATGTACTTTCAGCTGTACGGTATGTTTTGTTCGCTGTAGACAGTTCTGGCACTAACCAATAGAGAAAAGGATTCATATCTCTGAAGCACAGAGTGTGTTGCCCTTGGGGCTAACAAGAAGGAGCACCGCTCCTGTAACCTGACCCTGGTGCTGAGGACAATAGGTGGCCTGCAATGAGAGCTGGTCTGCTTTTGCCATCGAATAGCAGTGCCGTCACCCACGCTCCCACCTGCCAGAGTAATTCACAGCCTCATCGGTATGCCTGTGAGTGCAGAGCGTGGAAATAAGGGTCTTTAACCAAGCCATAAATCTTCTCGCTATCGGCCAGAGGCAGACTGTGGAGTAAAACGTATTCATATTTATTAAGGGCCCCGGTGCTCTCACACCTCGACGCTTCTGGCACCTTCTTATTGACAGTGGGCTCAAGGATCCCCACAAACAAAAGGCACGGATGCACACACAGATAAACAACTGCGTTTGACCGGGGTGGACCACGGCTGCTGGGACCGTCGGGTCCATCAATTGAAAGCCACCGACTGAAAAGCGCCAGCCGAACAGGCTCATGGGAGAGCCCAGATGAAAAATGCACTGAGGTGAGCCAGCCCACTCCACAGGCCCTTACAATGGAGTGAATATTGAATCAATTCAAATAGATGAGCGTTCCCCCTTAGCTCTGAGATTTTTCATTACAATGATAAATCTGGTATGATATTTAAGTAATAGAACCATTTACAATAAGATGCTGAAGGGGAAGCTTTTTTTAGATGATGAACTATGATGAATCAGGGAGCTATGCATTTTTTGCTCCCTCTCTGACCCTGATAGACTGCGCCCTTGATCTTTTTTCATTTCCCATTGAGTCTGGCTTGCCATAAGCCAGGTTGAGGCGTCATGTGGGCGGCCTCAATGGTGTCCTATGGCTTGAAGTAAACATGCAAGCTTAAATGCTGGAAAAAGAAAAAAAAAAGGTGGACTTGTCGGAACTCTCCACTCCTTCCAAGTCCTTGCTGGTCAGACGCAGGCTCTTTTAAAAACTCATTCGGAGAGCTGTAGCCATCAATTGACTCTGTTTACTGCTTTCTATTTCCACTTGCTGTCAAAATGCCTCGGAGCGAGGCAAGGCTTTTTAGGATAACTTATTGCAGCTGTTTGCAACACTCTTAGTATTTAACCGTCCACCAATGATCAAGAGCATTGACTGTCTCAACATCACTAAGTAATAAAAATGCAAACGTAAGTCATAAAATCAATGAGTTTAGAGCTAAACAGATCTGGACTGGGAATGGAATTTATATACATATTGTTTACAATTTTAGAATGATCATACTGAGAGAGAGAGAGAGAGAGAGAGAGAGAGAGAGAGAGAGAGAGAGAGAGAGAGAATATGAGACAATATAAGAATCAGACAGAAAAATGGAATGGGATATGAAGAATGTGTGTGTGTGTGTGTGTGTTTGTGTGTGTGTGTGTGTGTGTGTGTGTGTGTGTGTGTGTGTGTGTGTGAGAGAGAGAATGTGAGAGAGACAGAGTAAGTGAGTGAGAGTGAGTGAGTGAGAGTACGTAAGAAGGAAACATACTAAATGAGTTTGAAAGAGTGAATGGCAGCAAAATACAGAGTGACTGAGAGTGAGAAGGAGTGAAGGTATGTGAAAGTGCATAAGAAAGAGAAGTATCTGAAAAGAGGGACAGAAGGATATCACTGAACACCCTATTAAAACACCAGCAACACACAGACGGAGTTACTGAGGGTTGTGCACATTAAATTAAAGGGCCCATTTTTTGGAAAAACACATTTTCCATTTTCTCTTTGATAAAAAAGCTCTAGTTTAGTTCCATCACTGTTAAAATTCACCCTCAGTCCACAAAGTCCACACTTGGAAACTAAGCTTCAAAAATAGCCTGTTTATAAGTCACTGCTTTTGTGATGAGTTGGGGATCATCCAACATCCTGACCTCACTAACTCCAAAATCTAGAGACCCTTCCATGCACAATAGAGACAGTTACTCCAAACAAATAAACACTTTAATACACTGAATGATCAGGTGTCCCAATACTTCTGTCCACACATCTGTCCCTATATCTGCTATCATCAACTGCATTTCCCTACATACTCTACACTGACTGGTTTGACTACGTGATGTCAACTTGTAAGCCAGAACAAAACATGAATCAATAGTTGAATCTGATTCCCTTAAACTACCATTAACAACTGTTCAAATGTGCTCCAGGCTCTTATGTTATATGATTTGTTATTCTTTCTTTTTAATATTTTATTGTGTCATGGGTGATGATAGCCTGGCTCAACTTTTGGTTATTGGTTCAAAAGTCAAAACAATCCAAAAGTGAACTGTACTCAATCGTGGTCCAGTTTGATCTTGACTAAGCCTCTTTTGGTCAGATCAAATTGTGGTCCGTTCCAACTGGTCTGAGGCACATCTCACACATAGCAAACATACCACATCAGAAAGACGTTCAAGTCTGTATCATGTCAGTCAGCCCAGGTCTTCAGCTAAGTTTGTTAGTTGTCCTACTCAAACACCTGATTCGACTCAAAGTTATTACCAGGTAAAGAAAGGAGCTTGAGAAGGGCAACTACCAAACTTTGCAGGAGACCAGCACTCCAAGACTGCAGTTGGGCATCCCTGGAATAGGACCTCAACTGGCCATCTCTGAACATGCAAGATGGGTTCAGTATCTGAACATCTCACAAAGACCTCTGTTGGACATCAGTCTAAATGCTAGATGGGTTAGTCATCAGTAATAGATGTTTAAAAGACAATTTTAAAATACATTGCTGAAACCTTCATTTGAACACTGACAAAGATGTTATATTGATGGCTTTTGAACATGCTCAGTGGTCATTTGCTATTCTGGTGCAGACCACATGGAAAAGTGCAAAAGTCTGGACCAAACAAGGTAGAAGTGAAAGCATAAATGCACATTTGGTCACTTTAAAATTTACATTACAGTAAACATTACAGTATATCATACTATTATTCGCAGTTTTCTCTGCTCACATTTCTATTAAACCAACATTAAATGAAAATGAAAATTACCATGTTATATTGTGTAGACTGGCTCTCAGCTGTGTTTCTGGTGCAGTTCAGTTTGCCTGTGTGTCCCTCAGTGCACTAAAAGGATCACAAATGACTCCCATCAGTATGTGTTTTGGACTGTAATTGTTTTTTGCCATCTATTACTTGATAAGGACTTATCCATTAACTTAACTTTTAACCCAACCAATTTCAAAACATTCTAATTTGCAATTTGTAAATCAGTGCGGTGGCTTTAGTAACAACGGTATGTCAGTTGAAACGTGACTGTTTAGTCTCTAAGGCTGGGGTTTCCAGGCTGTAATGGGTTTACAGGATAAATGGTGAATATGTATGGTTCTCTAGGATATACTTAAAGAGGAATTCCACTGATTTCAACATAATAAAGAGATGCAAAGAAATTCATTCAGAGTAGTTTGGTATGAAAAGTGCTGCTCTGGAGAAGCTCACACACAGTACCTGCTGTGCAACCATGCCACCCAAATCCAAACCCCTGAAGCAATTGAGGCCTCTAAAAGCATTTGTTGAGGGACAGAAGGATAACTTGAAAGACCAGCAACACACAGATAGAATCACTCAGGGTATGTGGACATTAAATTAAAGGTCCCATACTTTGGAAAAACACATTTTCCATTTTCTCTTTTCACTTGGAAACTAAGCTACAAAAAAGCCTGTTTTTAATTCACTGCTGGTGTGATGTCACAAAACCTAGTGTTTCCATTTATTCATCTAGTCAGCAAATAGCTCTGACCATGCACACTAAAATGCTAAGGATTGTCCCAACACCGTGCAACCAAACAGCAGATTTCATTTACATATATCAATCTCAAAGACAAAAGCAGTCTGCTTAATTGTAAAGGACAAAAATACATATTCAAATATGTTGTTAACTGACTCCAGTTTATTGAATTTTGGTCCTTTTAGGATGTTTTCTGTGATGATGGTGCTTCACTCACTTCTTCTATGATGAGTTGGGGATCATCTAACATCCTGACCTCACTAACACTTGTGTTGCTGGATGCAATCAAATCCTCACAGTATTCCAAACCCTTCCCTGGACAACAGAGACAGTTACTCCAAAAAAGCCATAAACACTTTTTAATACAATGAATGAACAGGTGTCCCAATACTTTTCTCCACACATTGTACCTACATATGTTATCCATCTGTTATCTACTATGCCTTCCAAACCAGACCCCCCCAATCAGAGTTTGTAAGTTTTTCTAATCCCCATTTCACATCAAATCCAACCCCAGATGAATTTGCTCACATTTCAAGCATTGGTGAAATTCCCATTTAAATACACCAAGTAAGCAGGCTTGGGTAGTGGTTTCCAGGTACTGGCATGCTCTTCTGATGGATTTTGTAGTTTGTTGAGATATAACTTATTGTTTAATGCATACAGAATGTAGGGATTTATATCTACAGGCAGTTATATGGCAAAATCGTCCCCAAAACAACTTATTTTCCCAGATCTACCACTATTACCATCAAAACTGCATTTAAAATCTACAAGACAAGTTTCAGGTGGCTTTTTCCAGTAAATATATGGCTTTGATTTGTGTTGTAGTCATCAGGAACCCAATGACAAAAATCCTTTTTAGACTGAAGCAACAATGAATTTACCTCAGTTTGTGTTTTATTTCAATTTAACTAACAAATATACCTTAGTTTGTGTTTAGTTAAATGTAACTAATAAATTTACCTCAGATTGTGTTTTAGTCATTGGGACCCCAGAAATCACAGATGATAAATTTGTCTAGATTTAATAGTCAGTTCACCCCAAACCCCACTCTTTACCTCCTTTTTATTAAATTGAACTAAAATATTTACCTCAGTTTTTATTAAATTTAACTAAAACATTTACCTTAGTTTTTATTAAATTTTAGTAAAACATTACCTTAGTTTTTATTAAATTTTACTAAAACATCTATCTCAGTTTTTATTACATTTACTAAAACATTTATCTCAGTTTTTATAAAATTTTACTAAAACATTTCCTCAGTTTTTATAAAATTTTACTAAAACCTTTACCTCAGTTTTTATTATATTTTTATAAAACATTTACCTCAATTTTTATAAATTTTTTCTAAAACATTTACCTCTGTTTTTACTAAATTTTACTAAAACATTTACCTCAATTTTTATTAGATTTTACTAAAACATTTACCTCAATTTTTATAAAATTTTACTAAAACATTTACCTCAATTTTTATTAAATTTTACTAAATCATTTACCTCAATTTTTATTAAATTTTACTAAAACATTTACCTCAATTTTTACTAAATTTTACTAAAACATTTACCTCAATTTTTATTAGATTTTACTAAAACATTTACCTCAATTTTGATTAAATTTTACTAAATCATTTACCTCAGTTTTTACTAAATTGAACTAAAACATTTACCTCAATTTTGATTAAATTTTACTAAATCATTTACCTCAGTTTTTACTAAATTGAACTAAAACATTTACCCTAAATTTTTATTATTTTTTTCTAAAACATTTACCTCAATTTTTATTAATTTTCTTTTTAAAACATTTACCTCAGTTTTACTAAATTTTACTAAAACATTTACCTCAGTTTTTACTAAATTTTACAAAACATTTACCTCAGTTTTTATTCAATTGAACTAAAACATTTATCTCAATTTTTATTAGATTTTACTAAAACATTTACCTCAGTGAATGTTTTGGCCATCCCAGCTGCTTCCCCACGTCCACAAGTGCAGTTTCTGACTGTGAAACCAACTTTCCCCTCGAGTTTAAGACTAAAAACTACAGAAAAGTACAGTAAAACTTACTTTGTCCATGTATTCAACGTCCTTTTGTCTCAGTCCCCTCTGTTTTATTCGTTCAGCGCCAGAACAGGGAGACATTAAGCAGATAAACACGAGAGCTCTGGCGGTGACCGTTAGCGGCTCCATGTTCTCCAGGACGATTTGAATGAAGAAGCCTCTAACGGTCGCTGCGCGAGCCGGCGACTCTTAAACGAATCGGTTCGTTCGAATCATTCCCCACCGAGTCACTGGGACTGATTCACTGTACAGCAGCATCACAAGTGCCCTGATTACAGACTGAAAGAGTTGAACTAGGGCTGGAAAACCCAGGTTTATCACTTCAAAGGGGAATTAAACTACCACCCCAACTAGTTCAACTTACTGTGCATGAACCATTAAAACTGGTTTTATTATGTGTCTAGTACTGGTACTTTGAGTTTTCCAGGTTTCCCTGTGTAAATGATGCCCATAGTTGGGAAAAGTTGGGAATCTTGCTGTCTAACTTCTTAGTAAATGAATATTTAGTTAATAACATTTATATGAGGTGTTAATTTTAACATAGAATATTAGATAGAAGATCAGGAGTAAAAGTTAATGGTGTCTAATCTGATTTTCCAGATTACTGTGTTGATATTCCAATATAAAGGATATAATGGAATTAACAGTGACCTCTCCTCGCATTACTTCTGCGATATGTTATTTGTACATTTCTATTTATGCATATATTTATAGGCTGATCTCTTGATTTTTACTTTCCCATATTGATTTCGTGTCTACTGTCCCCCGTAGACAGTGCCTCACTGGTGGTCCTCGGCCTACAGGTTGATAACCCCTGATCTGCACTAATCTGAAAATATTCCCTGAATTTACATTCAATAAAGTAAACAAACTGATTTGTGAATTGATAGTTACAGTGTATCTGGAAAGTAATAAAGAAAGTAAAGCAATTCACTTTTTACACATTTTGTTATGTTACAGCCTTTTTCCAAAATGGATTCAGAATTCTGAACACAAAACCCCAAGATGACAAAGTGTGCTTGAATGTTTTTGCAAATGTATTAAATATAAAAACCCAAAAATACAATATGAACATGAGTCTTGGCCACACCTCAATTTGAGCTCAGGTGCATCTTGTTTCCACTGATCATCCTTCAGATGTTTCTACAGCTTGTGGTGAATTCAGTTGATTGGACATGATTTGGACAGACACACACCTGTTTATATTAGATCTCATAGTGCAGGTCAGAGCACAAACCAAGCCATGGAGTCTATGGAATTATCCATAGTATTGAGACGCAGATCTGGAGAAGAAACATTTCTGCTACATTGAAGGTCCCAAAAAGCACAGTGGTCTCCATCATCTGTAAATGGAAGAAGTTTGGAACCACCAGGGCTCTTCATAGAACTGGAGGACGTTCTAACAATTGTTTAATTTTTCTAGAAAAAAAGTTAATCATAGAGACATGCCACAAAACTATATATTTTTTCAAAATGAAACAATATAAAAGGAGGAAAAAAATATACTTGTTGCTGTCAGTAACAACTGTGCTTTTAGATCAAGTAGAGGAGCAAAATATGGAGTCACTAAAATCTGTGGAGAATATTATGGAATAGCTCTGTAATTTGCATTTCGAAAACAAACACCTGCATCAGATTAAATCTGCTAATTAGTCTTCAGTTAAAAATAAGAGTCACAGCTTGGTAAGGGAACCAGCCTGGTCACTGGAAGGTCATCGGTTCGAATCCCCGAACTGGCAGGACATGACTGAAGTGCCCACTGCCCCCTGGTGTGTGAATTCACTAGTGTGTATGTGTGTAACACTGTGTGTGGATGGGTAAAATGCAGAGGTCTAATTCCTGTGTGTGCATAACACAGTGGGTCAAATGAGTGTAAGTACTATTTTAAAGTGGATTGACAGCGGCTCCAGAAGGTGAGATCTCAGTTGAAACAAAGAAGAGAATTATAAAACTTCCTCAAGAAGGTAAATCATCATAGAATATCACAAAAGATGTTGGTAATTCAGTCAGCTGTGTCTAAAATCTGGACCAAGTACAATCGAAAAGGGAAGCATATAGTTAGAGCAAGGAAAACATCAAAGTATCAAGATAGAAACTGTGACCGAATGGTAAAGAAATGGGATTTATTTACAAAAAAGCCAAAGAAAAGCCATCATTAACACCTAAACAGAAAATAACAAGGTTACAGTGGGCTAAAGAAAAGTAATCACGGACCGTGGACAACTGGATGAAAGTCATCTTCAGTGAGGAACTGCGAATCTACACTGGGAAGATGATGATGCTGGAACTTTGGTTGGTGCCGGTTCAATAAAATGTATGAAGATGAGCCTGAAGAAAACTTAAATTTCCACAGTCATTGATGATATGGGGCTGCATGTCAGGTCAAGGCATGGAGGAGATGACAGTCATTATATCTTCAATAAATGCCAAAGTCTACATAGAAATGTTGGACACTTTTCTTGTTCCATCATCTAAAAGGATGTTTGGTGATGATGACTTCATTTTTCAAGATGATAATGCATATTGCCATAGGAGATATATAGAAAGATATAGAAAGTCTCTCGCACAGTCCAGACCTCCCGTGGAAATTGAAGAAAATGGACAACGACGAGGCTCCAACCTGCACAACTGATCTGACCACAACATCGAGAGACAGTTGGAGACGGAGTGATGAAGAATACCGTTTGTCATTAGTTACGTCCATGCCTCAGAGAATTCTAGATGTTATAAAAGCCAGAGATGGTGCAACAAAGTAGTAATGGTGCAGCGTTTTTCACCTGATTCCATAATATTTTCCTCAGAATTGAATAATTCCATTTTTTCCTCTACTTCATGTAAAAACACAACTATGACTGAATACAACAATTATATCACTTTCTTTTGTATTGTTTCTTGATGCCAAACAATTGGAATTTAAATGACATTTCTCAAAAGTACCTCAAAAGTGAGTCTAAAATGTAGTAATAAGCACTTGATTGCTACAAACCTTAACTCTACAGGACACTAATGATCTCTAATCGTTAATGGTTAATAATAATCCATATGGTGATAGCTGGGGTTTTTTTTTTTTCGTTATGACTGTAATTTTGAATAGAATAAGAACAATCAGACAATCAGTGCAGTGAAATATAACAGCCAAACAGTCATATTCAACAGTGAACAATAAACACAGCACAATACAATCTCTGTGTGACAGTGTCAGTGTACTGCACCCTGCTTGTTTATATGTATGATTTCTAAAAACTGTGCTGCTTTCCTGAGATGAGAGTGAAAAAATCTGACAAAACAGTCGGTTCAAACAGGGAATGATACTGAACAGCTGAATGAAATTCACTCTTGTTCACGTTGCTGGGAAACGAGGTCATTGAGGTAAATTGAGTTATATAACAAACAAGACCTTATAATGTCATATAATGGGAATCACTTTCCTTTGCTTGTTTTAACACTCCTGAACATTTCCTAATGCACTTGTAAAGTTACAGCCAAGTCAGGTAGCCAATATTGTATTTTTTATTAAGATACACGCATTATCTTAATAATAATACAAAAACAACAACAACAACAACAACAACAACAGCACAATACAATGGTTCTGTTTTAACTCAACTATTAAAAAAGTAATAACACCATTGCAAGCACCTGGGATACCATATGAAACACCCAGCCACTCCACAGCAACCACTTGGAATACCACAGTGACAACTTAGCAACACCATAGCAACCACACAGTAAGAACTGAGCAACACCATAGCAACCACCTGACAACCATTTATCATCCCCACAGCAACCAACATGCACACCATAGCAACCACCTGCAACCAAATACCATATCATCTTCATAGCAACCACCTGGGATACCACAGCAACCATCCAACAACTGTCTAGTGACAGTAGCCTCAAGGTACTACTTAATTGATGCAACCGTTAAAATAATCTTTCCAATTATTTTAATTTGATGCTTTAGTTATTTAGCTGCCAGACCAGGCTGAAACGGGTTTTGCCTGATATGGTTATGCATTTTGCCTCCTACAATGCTCTATGGTGTGTGTAAAAATGCTGAGTGGGCCCAGTTGACCTCGGTTTTGTATCAAGAGACAAGAGGAAAGTGATTTTGAAAGAGAGTTTATTACTGGGGCACAGATGGCAGGAGATTCAATCACAGAGACTGCTCAGCTGGCCAGGGTTTCAATAGGAACAGTGACTAAAGCAGATCTGCGGTAAAGGCATCAGTAAACAGAGCTGGAGATTGTGGTGGAAAGTGTACAATCAGTGAGTGTGCTCATGTCTGAGGAAAAAAACAGAGGAGGAGCCGGTCCTCAGGTGATTGAGAATGTCATTGCAAGATGTGATTAGACTGTCAGTTTGTCTGCAGCTCCTCAGAGAGGGATGTTAGAGAAGGGCTGCAGTCCAGAAACCCCTTATTATAAAAAGGAACACAAATATGAGAGTCCAGATCAAGCATTACTCTAAAGAGATGTGGAGAAAGTGCTCTGGAGTGCTCATCCTTCACTGTGTTCTTCAGAAGTGGGTGAGTGCATGTGCTGCATCCAACAAGAAACAGTACAGGCCTGGATTCGTAACAACTACCATGAGTGAGTAATAATGTGCAGGGCATCTTTCTGGATGGCTGGTTTTACCTTTGATCAGTCTGGCTTATATCACCTGGGAATTGGAAATCCAGTTTCTCAAATGATTAGAATATTTTATTTCAACTCAAACTGTTGAACTTCAGCAGACACAACCACAAACATGGGGCCCACCTGTCATGAAGATGATCATAGACATCCTCCACAAAGAAGGTCAGCCACAGAAGGTCATTGCTGGCTGGTCTCAGAGTGTTATATTACAGCATATTAATAGAAAATTAACTGGTTAATAATGTGGCTGCATGAGCAACAGAGCTGACCACAGCCTTTAGAAGACTGTCAAGAAAAGTGGATTTGAGAACTTGGGAGAACTTCACAAGGAGTGGACTGAGGCTGATGTTAGTGCATCAGTTGCCACTACATACAGATGTCTCTAGAAAAGGGGCTTCAACTGCAGCAATCCTAATATCAAGCCCCTCCTGAAGCAGAGACAATGTCAGATGTGTCTACCTGGACTAAGGAGAAAAACATCTGCACTGTTGCTCAGAGCTCCAAAGTCACTCTTTTCAGATGAAAGTAAATTCTGCACTTCGTTTGGAAATCATGAGTCCTAGTGTTTCAACTCAAGCTCAACTCACGTCCAGTGTAAAATAATGAAAATAATAGTAAATCATATGCTGTGACTTTCCCACTCACCAGATTTCAACATCTATGGATGTGCTGGATAACGCATTTCTCCATCATCATTAAGCACCACCTAGAAGAAGTTCTTTTGGAGGAACAAAACTCCAGCCTTCCCGTCCAGATTCAGAGACCATCTGAATCTATGCCAAGGCCCATTGAAGTTCTGGAAGCTCTCAGCAACCCAACTCCTTCTCTAAGACACATCATGTGGCAACTCCTTTCATTCCACATTTGTCTGTATGTCTCGTTTGTGTGAGACAGCTCTGGTGTACCACGTCCAGCTCTCACAGTGCTTCATTAAATTGCAAAAAGAAAAGACATTCAAAAATGATTTGGGTCCTGGGAACAAAAGGGATTTATATTTCATCCAAGGTCTAGAGCGCATAACCTGGAGTTGTTTCTGAAGTGAAGTACAGTCTAATGAGCCTTATGGTCTGAAAATTGTGCTACTTAAAGTGTCACATAAGTGGTCTAAGTGGAATTCGGGGGTAAGTTGTGTTTTCTCAATCTTCATTATCTACTGTCTCTTAATAATTTTAATATATGGAGATAGCAGGAGGTAGATGCTTCTCTAATCCAGTCTCACATTGGCTGCAAAGAGACTGGAGAGAAAGTCAGCAAATGCTGAAGCTGTGACTGGATGTTGGATAAAAGTGTTTTTGTTTATTTGTTTGTTATTGTTATTACCAAGAACAGAGGGTTCACTGGATTTCGTTCCATAGACCGATGGTTGGGGGTTTTCAGTGGTTTCTCTTTCAGTTCACGGGCTGTTGGGGGTTCAGGGCTCCTTGGAAGCCCATGCCAGGCAAGGTAAATCTATAGTAAAGTAAAATATAGTAAAGTCATCTATAGTAAAACAGTAGGTTGTTATAGATTAAAAATACCCATTAATGTAAAACAATCTCCAAAAATACCTACATATGTGACTAAAATGTACCCTCAAGAATTTTGTAACATAGAAATTTACACAAAGCAGTCTTCAACGTAAATGAAGAACAGTGTCGGCACAGCATGTTGCTTTTTCCGTTTTCCATTTTTCTAGTACACATTGCATATATAACCTATTTCAGTTTTACAAGTTTTAATATGCTTGATAACTAGCTGACTTCAGGCGAATGTGACAAACCAGTTATTTCAGGAAGCAGCACAAATAGAGTGAGAGTGAATGAGCCAAAAAGACAAAAATAACAATATTGATAGCTATTAATATTAGTTGATTCCATTTACTGTATCTCTTCAATATTTAAGAACAATAACATCAGTTTTAGGCCATATATTGAACATCAAAACCACCCACCTTATATACCGTAGCTCCCCCTTGTGCCACCAAAACAGCTCTGACCCATTCAACCTGCCACTTATCTAAGAGAGAGAACAGGGAGCAATACTTGAATGTTGATTATCACCACCCCACCTTACCCCCAACTCATCCCAAAAGTAGTGATCACAGTTATGCTGCTTCACAGCTCAGTGCTGGGGGGCTTCTTGGGGGCATTCCTGGCATCAGGCATGGCACCAATAGGGTCATGTAAGTGTATATGTTCCAGGGAGGGCTATTCTAATAGGAACACATTGTATATTGTATGTGCATTTGCACATCTGTGTCCGCAATGGATGCAACTTAAAGTAGCTGAAAGCATTCATTAGAAGGAGTGTGTACAAACATTTGGACGCAGTGTATGCTGTGGCCTTCACAGTGCCCAGATTGCAGTGCTCTTCACCACCATCATTAAAACAGCGAATGGGAGAAGGTCTTTTGGAAGAACAATACTCCAGCCTTCCCATACAGATCCAGAGCCTTGCTGAATCTAAGCCAATGGCCATTGAATTTGTTTTGGCAGTTGTTCTACCTAAGACATTTTCTGTGGCAGTTCCTTTCATTAAATTTCATTCGTCTGTATGTCTCGTTTGAGTGAGACAGCTCTGTGGTGCCATGTCCAGCTCTCACAGTGCTTCATTAAACTGCAAAAAGAAAAGATGCATTCAGAAACTATTTGGGTCCTTGAGAATTAAATTGATTTATATTTCATCCAAGGTCTAGAGTGCATAACCTGGAGTTGTTTTTGAAGGGTGAGAAAAATGTACTACTTAAAGGGTCACATAAGTGGTCTACGTGGAACTCGAAGGGTGAGAACAACTGAAGCATTATGATATGGAGTCTTGTAGAACTTGTACTGTTCTGTGTAATTTCATGTTATTTAGAGTTAAAGGTTCAACGCTTTAAAATGTAGTTTCATTTCATTCTATTGTGTTGGCTCAGCTGCTGTTGTACTTTCTCATGTACACATCTAATTTTGTTGCTTTAGAACAAAAAGACAAGAATACCTAGTATGTCTGAGGTTTTGGAACCAATATTATTTTATTTATTTTGATAACTGATCAAACTCATTACTCATACTTAAAGCAGGGGCATTGATAGGGTGGTTTTTGGGTTGGAGGATTTTTTTTATTGTTAGTTTAAATATATTTTCCCTTCTTAGTTATTTATTGTCATACTTAATTCAGACTATATGGAGAACCTGGGAAATGCTGATTCTGTTGGTGCCTTGGCCTTGGCTCATTGAGGTAAACATACGCTTTATTATAAAGACAGAATATCTATCTAATAGCTACCCTCCTACTGCCAAAACAGCTTTGACCTGTTAAGGTATGGACTCAAGACATTACCTTCAGGTCCTGTAAGTTGTGAGGTGGGGTCTCCAATAAGGACCAATAAGCCTTGCGTATCCATCAATCTGTCACTGGTTCACTGGTTGTCCTTCCTTGAAGCATTTTTAGTAGGTACCAACCACAGCATACTGAGAACACCCGAGAAGACCTGCCTGATGTCCCTGCCCCAGTCATATAGCCATTAAAATTTGACCATTTTTCCTGCTAATATATCCCACCCCTTGACAGGTGCCACTGAAACAGGATAAGGAATGTTATTCGACCTGCAGGCTGTCTGAGAGAGATCAGACAGCACTGTCTGACTTTAGAACTTTTGGTTAGTGAAGAGCATTTTATCTGTACCTAGTACATTTACGTTTACAGGATCTGTCTGAAGCTCTAATCCAGAGTGACTTACATTTGAATCTTGTTACACAGGGCAATGTAATGTTATGGGCCTTGATCCTCATTGGTGTAGGGTGGTAAAGGAAATCGAACCCTAGTCATGGGAAGGCAGTGTTTTTGCCTTCCACACCGACTGCTAGTATTGACTTCAAACAGACAAATCTGTTGTCTGTCAACATCACTCCATTGCCATGTTGTTTTTATTATTTGTAGGCCTATTGCTACTCTAGAAATTCATAACTCGTTGTTTATTCATGCTGTGGGCCCCCCACAAGGCTTAGACCACCTTTCAGCAAATCTCAAGTGTCACCACTGCTCAAGTGCCAGTGGAGCATATATATCTTATGCTACTGTGCTTATCTCTTATCTGTGCACAACTGTGCCATATCTGATATGGCAGCAGTTCTCGAAAGATTTTCATATAAGGTGTCCTTTCCTTTATGGATAGTACGTTCCACTGCTCCTCTCCACCACTGACCCGCGAGTGTACGAGACGTGCTGCTGTTGTGACATTTCAGCTCTTAGGATGGTCTCGAATCACGATTGCTTGCCACATACACTCACTGACAATAAATAAATAAATAAATAAATAACACACCCAGATAAAATTGCTTCAAACCTCAAAAACATTCAGGCATATATATAAATTATTACAGGGTCTTGGCACAATAGGGTGTGAAATTGCTTCCCACACTGCCCTATAAAAAGGCTCTCAGAGGCTATTTTTGGGTAGTGTACCTTTTGGTAAGAGACCATTGACTGCTAGACATGCCTCTATGACGCAGTCAAAGACATTTTGCCCAGTTGACAAACTTTGAAAGAGGGCACATCACTGGAGAGATGGAAGTAGCATGAGAGTTTTGGTCATTTGCCCACCATCTAGGCTGTTCTGACTAAGCCACCATCTCCTTTATTCGCAGTGAAGGTGTGAATGAGAAGTCTGGTCTACTATTGACTGGAATCTTATCATCTTCAGCGACTAATCCAGGTTCAGTTTGGGATATGACAACAGTTGAGTTTGAGTATGGAGTATGGAGTATACTTTTGTTATGGAGCAAAATATTGGCCCGACTGCTGTTGTAACGACCTAGGGAGCCATCGCATATGGCAGTATCAATCCTAGTAGTGATACGAGGGACACAGATCAATGACGTGCAGGACATCCAGGGCATACCTTTTCTGTATGGTACTTATGCTGCTGCTTGAACCTTAATTTCCCTGAGGGAACCCTCCCAAGGAATCAATGAAGTTCTATTCTATTCTATTCTATTCTATTCTATTCTATTCTATTCTATTCTATTCTATTCTATTCTATTCTATTCTATTCTATTCTATTCTATTCTATTCTATTCTATTCTTCATTCTTAGCAGGAAAATGTTCTTCCACACGGCATGGGTTTCCCAGGAATGTCTGTGCCAGACTACAACACCTCTGGCCAACACCTCTTTCACCAATCAAGCATTTATGGATCCAACTGGGACACCACCTTTAGTAACCTACGAATGTGCAGGATCTACAGGCCCAGCTGCGACATATGTGGGTAAATGTGTGCAGGATACCATACAGAACCTCTAGGTCTCATCTTCTATCCAGGACAGAGGTCCAACAGGGTACTAGAGCCTCCTTTCTAGTGTACAGTTTTCCCCAATAAACGTATCCATTCTCTCTAATATTTCAATCACTTACATATATCATGATTACATTCACAAATAGAAAGTTTCATCCCAACAACTTCTTAATGGTGTGTTATTTTGTCGACGAGTGTCTATCATTACATTAATTACATAAAAGTTCCACTTCTTGCGATTAAACTGTCAAACCTAAAACCGACTCGACGGAGATACAACTTCTGAGATTTGTCCCCTTTCATGCCCTCCCCACAGCCTCTCAAGAGGACAATGGCCCCCAGTTAGAGAACCGCTGTGATATGGGATGCCTGTGTATTGGTTTTGGACTGGATTTCGGGTTGTTTTCACAGTGTTTCAGCGGATCTCTGATCTCTTAATGAGCTAATCTAGCATGAACAGTTCCTGGCACAGGAATTCCAGTTCGGCTAGCAAAAAAAAGCTGCTGATTAAACAAGGGCTTCTGTAAGCACTTAATTGCATTTAGTGGAGCCAGTGCTTCACATTCAGCTCTTTTTCCCACTTTCCAATATTGTGATTAATTTTTCATAATACTCAAATATTTAACAACAAACAAGCATTGGATAAGAAGGCCTAAAATTGTAGACTACCAGATCACCCATAAGTTCCACCATAAGTGGACCACTACGATATGTTAAATTAAATATATGTTTAAATTGGCCTGCATATTGAAAAATGCCCATTTGGCCCACATGTACCAAAACATATCTGATCCACCTCTGGCATTGATGTGGCAGTGCTGGATATTGGAACCCTGCACATGAGCCAAAATTACTCCACATTTTCTATATCCTAAATGGTCCACATGTGGCACCAATGTGGCGCATATGTGGCCCACATATTGCAATTGTTTGCAGTCCACTCAGGTACTGTCAGTACATGCAGCAAGTGGCCCAGAGGAAAACAGAAAATGTGGACCAGATATGGGCCAGAATTATTTTGCTATGTGGGCACTGAGAGAATGTTGGCATCTGTCTACACTTGGTCTATTTTACTTGTCCTACTACAGAGCAATAATAGTATACACTGACCTACCAAAATCATGGAACATGTAATAATTATTGTGTAATTATATGGCTGTGTGAGCTGTGTGATATGTGTTTGGGGCTCCTGCATTGAATATGTGATTTCTGAATTTCTTATCTGTTTGAACAATTGTAGCCAGATGTTGCCAGTCACACTCATTACCACCCACTGCACTGTCCACTGTGGGTGGTAATGTCTTCTATGATGTTTTCACAATACACAGGTGACACTGTGGCTGGAGGAAGGTTATATGCTTGCACAACTTTGGAAATGGACTCTCCCATGCCTCACTCAATTTTTGATGCACAATTCTGGATAGTCAGTCAGAACACAAGGCATTTTTATTCACCATATGAACAAAAGAATTGGGACATTTGCTCATTCATTGTTTGTTTTGAAATCAAGGATATTAAAAATATTGTTCCTGCTTTTTTGGAGTAACTGTCGCTACTGTCCAGGGAAAGATACCTAATAGTATTTGAAACATTGCTTTGACGATCTGATTGCATTCAGTGACAACAGTGTTAGTGAGGCCAAGATGATCTCCACCCCACCAACTCACCCCACAGTACTGAATGGAGCTCCATCATTCCAGGGAACACAGTTCCACAGCTGCACAGCTCAATACTGGGACACTTTATTCCCCTCTAACACATGCATGACATTCATGTTTGTCTGCTCCAGGGATTCCTATTCTATTGGCAGGACCTCACTAAACAAGCTCTCTGTGCATTTGCACATCTGTGTCAGCAGTGTGTGCAACGTGAAGTAGCTGAATACATTTATTATAAAGAGTGTCCACTAATATTTGGTGAGTGGATTGTGTATATCGTCCAAAAAGGCACAGTAAGAAATGTAGTAATAATTTTACTTACGACTTCTTACTCAATGTTTCAAATCCAATGCAACCTTCTAAACGGCCACCCTCAGCTAATGTCTGCTGCAAACACTGGCCAAATGTGACCAGCAGAACAGGAAAAAAAGACCTTCAAGGTAGACACAGTGTCTGTGAAACAAGTCCACTATTCAATATTTCCCCCATGTAGTCCCCCCCCCCCCGCTGGCTGAGTCCCAGCACTGGCAGAGAAACCATTAGTGTACTGTAAGAACCACTGTTGCTCTTCTGTGCAAGTCTTCTCCTGCCTCAATGAGTTCTTTCTCCTCCAGCTGCTGCTGCAAGTCCCGTGGACTTCTTCCAAGCAGCGTAGGTTTGGGGTGTCTTTGTATTAGTCCAGTTTTTCCAAAGCTGTTCCTCTGGGACGTCCGGACAGATTTTCACTCATTCCCAGCTCCCAACAACCCTCAACCATGTAATATAATGAATTCTTAGTACAGTCATGTACAGAGAGACTGTAGATATACAGAGCTGGCCTGTGGGATTGTGGGGCCCCAGGTAAGACCCCTTCCCCCCAACCCTATATTACTCCCACTCTTGGTCTGTAGACCAAAAAAGAGTAGGTACATGATAATGTGAGGTTAGGTTAGCATGGAAGTGAGTACACTATATGTCCAAATGTTTGTGGACACCCCTTCAAATGAATGCATTCAGCTACTTTAGGTCCCACCCATTTCTGACACAGAAGGGCAAATACACCCCCCGCTGGTCTAGTCCCTGTAGAGTACTGCCAATTGAATAGGTTTCAGATAAACATGAAGCTGTTGGCACCATGCCTAATGCCAGGTGTGAGCTAGAGGCCTAATTAACACTGTTGTTGTAGAATGCAATCAAATTCTCACAGCAATGATCCAAAATCTAGTAAAAGGTTGTCCCTGGACAGTCTTGACAATTAGTTAAACGCATGATAAACTCTTTTTTTTAAATCCCTTGTTTTTAGAGCAAACAATGAATGAGCAGTACCAATACTTTTGTCCATATTCCAAATTTTCCAGACTATAAGCCGGAACTTTTTTTCCATGCTTTAAACCATGTGGCTCATAATGAGTTGCAGCTTTTTCTTCTTATATATGTTAATTTCCAGGTTTTTTTTAAAAAACTTTGCAGGTGAGGCTTATAGTCCGGAAAATACGGTAATGTATGTAACTAGTAGACATTGTCTATTGACATGGCAACAATACTCAAACAACTGTAAATCCGTCAGTAAAAGCAAAACCGCATGGAACCGCATTACCATGAAAACTCAAAGAACCAATTAAATACCTGAATGGTTCTTTGCCTGATTAATTATTTCTTCTAAATGAGCAAGAAACCGGTCCTTCAACCTGTACAAAATGGTTCTATAATGTCATCAAAGCTCTTCTTCTGCTCTGCACTCATTTTTATTCTTCATGTAGGTTTTCTTTTTCTGATCATAATTTATTTCAGGAGTCACGTCCCAGTGAGAACAAAGACGTGAATGAGATTACATTTATAGGCCACTGCACTACTCTCTACACTCTTGAAAAAAGGAGTTTTGAGGGTTCTTTAGTAAATGTGTTGAATGCTTAACCACTGACCTGGTTAATAATTCTTCTCATACAAAAATGTTCAATAAAGAACCACATTAAAAAGGTTTTCCATTGCAGAGAAGAAACATTTTCCCAGACATGTCATAAAGTAGAATCATTGCTCTAAAGAAAACGTCTAGTTTACAGTCCTCTTCAGTGTGCAATGTTAGTGCAATGTTAGTATGCTGGCTACAGTCCTCATTTAACTCACTAGTGCAATGTTAGTATGTTGTTTACAGTCCTCATCTCAAATCACTAGTGCAATGTTAGTATTCTGGCTACAGTCCTCATCTCAAATCACTAGTGCAGTGTTAGTTTGCTGGCTACAGTCCTCATTTAAATCACTAGTGCAATGTTAGTATGTTGTTTACAGTCCTCATCTCAAATCACTAGTGCAGTGTTAGTTTGCTGGCTACAGTCCTCATCTCAAATCACTAGTGCAGTGTTAGTTTGCTGGCTACAGTCCTCATCTCAAATCACTAGTGCAGTGTTAGTATGCTGGTTACAGTCCTCATTTAAATCACTAGTGCAATGTTAGTATGTTGTTTACAGTCCTCATCTAAAATCACTAGTGTAGTGTTAGTATGTTGTCTACAGTCCTCATCTAAAATCACTAGTGCAGTGTTAGTATGTTGTTTACAGTCCTCATCTAAAATCACTAGTGCAGTGTTAGTATGTTGTTTACAGTCCTCATCTCAAATCACTAGTGCAGTGTTAGTATGCTGACTACAGTCCTCATCTCAAATCACTAGTGCAGTGTTAGTATGCTGACTACAGTCCTCATCTAAAATCACTAGTGCAGTGTTAGTATGCTGGCTACAAAAAACAGGAAAGCAGACATCATTTTTGTGTAAAGTCCCACACTATTATAAGACACAACCTGCTGCTAGACAGTCTTTGCTGCATTTGTTAGTAATTTCACTGGTATTGTTTTTTAAAGACAAATGACAAAATTCTGCAAATTGAACTCTCAAAATAACACGTTACTACACAACCCAGCAAGGAGTTACATTTATACATCGCTTTATAATCAGTACTCTTCCCAAACTCAGTACTTGGGAAGCGACAGCCAGTACCCTTGATTTTAGAAAAAGCAATGAATGAGCAGGTGTCCCAATACTTTTGACCATATAGTGGGTTAGATATTAGTCTTATTTTTCATGTTATAGAAAGAGAGTATGCTGTGCGATCGGCTGCCACTTAATTGTATGTCTCAGATATTTTGTAATGCTTAATAATGTCCTAATTAGGGTCAGTTAATAATTAGTGGACACGTTACTGGACCATTTAGTTCATGTTAATTACTGTTGTAAGTACTGCTAATGAATGTACCCTTATTGTAAAGTGTTACCATTCTACGATATGAGACAAGGTTGGGAAATAACCATGTAAACATGAATTATGACTGTTATTTGGTGCATAAACCCACAAATGCATTATGTGCGAGCCCCAGGGATAAAACAGGATAAAAGTGTAGCATATGGTTCCGTTAAATGAGAGTCATATTACTTTTTGCCTCAGACATCGCCAAGTGAATAGGGGTCAGATGCTGCCTTGACTCAGCTTCAATAAAGCAAATGTACAGCTCGACCCCAGAGGCACTTGACTGAGGTATACAGCCAAGGCATGATAGTCATGGTACTCGTTCTTTACATAGTACTGAAAAGGGGGTACTTTCATGCATAACAATAGTTGGTCCTTTTTTTTAGATTTTTTTTTAAAGGATTTTCCATCATAGAGGCAAAAAAAAATCACTTCTTTGCAATGGCTCAGTTAATCATACATCCATTTCCCTCACTAAAGGACCTTTGAGAAGCACATTTTGGTGGTGTACAAGTGTGATCAAGTGTTGTGTAAAATATAGCTTGTGTACGTATCGCTTCAGAGAGCGAGGTTCCTGCGTTTTGTCTTGCAGAGCGGCTTCAACCCTTTCTCAAATGCGATTAAACTCTACACGTTTGAACAATTCGGCTTTCAGCAGTTCAGCGGCGTATTATGTGGAGCAGCTGGGAGCAGGCCGTGTGGGTTGGAAGCTTCCATTGACTTTCGTGCAGAAAAACACATCCAAGAATAGAAGAAAGGGGAAAAGACAGCTCATCAGACCATATTACCTTCTTGCCGTGCTCTTGGGCCCAGTTTGTTTGGCTCATTTAACCCAGTTACCCCCCCTTTTTTTAACATTTGCTCTTGTTGCTAGTGGTTTCCAAATAGCTGGCCTATCAGGACTATCATAATGGAACTAATGGTGCACAGTGTTACTGGAGAATGGGTGAAGAAGGTGGAGTATATTGAGTTTTATTGGCTACTGTGTGTCTTCTCCTGCTGTTTCGGTTTAGTTACGTAGTCAGCCACTAATCTCTCTTCTTTATTCAGTTTCTTTTAGCTGGAGCATACTCTCAGGATTTGGCTCTTGTCACTGGCGTTTTTGACTGTTTTTAGCCATTTAGTCATTAAGTGTTTGATTCACCACTCCTACGCGCTAACTCCTACACTTCCACTAGAATTAAAATAAGGCAGCTTTATCTGAGGTCAAGGCAAAATATGAAAACCTCGACCTCACCAGTCTTGATGAACTAACTCATATTTCTGGCTTGTCTGTATGCACTATATTTTTTTGGGGTCCCAATTTTGGAAGCGCCAACCCCATTAGGACTCTCCCCTATCATATAGGATGCTTCTGACACTAGGAGGATGAGGACAAGTGAAGTCATCCACCGCCTCTTTTCAAACTGCCATCATTTTGCATCATTGCTGGGCAGCCAACGCACTCAGAGGAAAGCGCTGGGTCCACAGGCTCCAATACATGGCTAACAGACGCCTTCATCTACCCACCCAGAGAGAGCATGTTCAATTTTTCTGTCTCAGACTCCGGCTGCCGATACCAAGCAGCATGACCTGTGATTCAAACCTGCGACCCTCAGATCAATGTGCATTAGACGGCTGAGCCACTCGGAGCCGCCAGATGTGTAAGCGCTATTCAGAGCAGAGGTCATTAATAGGTGCACCATGGTCCTGATCTAAACCCAAACACTGTCCTGTCTGGACCTGGACCTGTAAGCGATAAACTACTAAAACGTAGGCTAATGATCACATTATTTTTACTATTGGTTACTTTTCTAGATTTTACTGTACAGGTTTAGTGGCCTGGACTCAGAGATCGTTCACATGCATTTTACATATCACATGTTATGCTACTCAGCCAATCAGATCTGTAAAGGTAAAGGTGCTCACAGACCCACTGTGATTTGTCCTTGTGAATGCAGTACCACTAGGACATTTCTGTAAGAGTGTTTGTTGTTTATAACTGGTCCAGTTCAATGAATATTGCTGAATTATATTGAATCGTAATTGTAGAACTGAACTGCTTCAGTATACAGGGTACGGATGAATCATAATGCAAGTTAGACATTCTGATGTTCTGGACATTGTCTTGAGGACATTTTCTCTAACTGGACCGTTTTAGTTTTAATGAAATACCTCTTCCATATGAGTATGCTTAATGCACCTTCTCCTGACATACTGGTTCTGTACCAAGTTAAAGGTTCTTCACACTCACACCTCCATTACAATAATAGTTTGTTATGGAATTAACAATGGTTCTATTTTGCCATTGCTTTATTAAAAGTGTAGAACAGGAATGGGATATCCCAGTCCTGGAATGCCAGACTCCTGGCTCAAATTCAGCTCACCTGTTCAATGCCAGTTTCAGTTGATCAGTTAGAGCAGCGAAATCATCAAACTGCTCTCAAGGACTGGAATCGCCTCCTGGAATCGGTGAGTCCAGATTGTCACTGGTGCAACAATTTCTAACACAACCAAAGTCCTTCAAGGAGACTTTGTCCACCCAGCTGCAGTCTGGGCAGTTATTTCTGGTCATACCGGACCAGACTTTGATTGATTTGACTGTGTGGATACTGAGCTGTAAGCCTGGAACTGAAAGCACCTCTGAGCACCTCTCAACCTTTCAGAAACATATCAGAAATGATTGGTAAAGTCACACAAATAACAGTCTCACTTTGTGGGGTTTAGCTCAAATAACACCCAAGAAAAGTCATTTGAGTCACTGGAGTTGTTCCCGAATCCTGCGCCCATCTCCGCAAACAACGGGGGCCCATAGGATTTGTTCAAGTCCTCCTGGAAAGTTCCAACCTACAATTTCCGAGCTTGTTATTGCAAAATGGTATATGTTTACATATATGATCAAAATCAGGACATGTATTTTGTCTTGTTGAAAGAAAAGGTGAAAAGGACAGGCGTTAGTGATTTTATCCCATTAGAATCATTGAATCACATATGAAATTTAAAACATAGGAGCAGCTTTACACCAGCAGCCACCATGAAGTTCTCTTTCTAATCTCCCTCAGCTCGATATGTTGAACTTCATCGAAAAATCTGAGATTCCCACCAGTAAATACGTCTTTGTGTTGGCATTCATCACCTCATAAATACAACATTTCCAACACAACTTGAAGGCAGCATTATTCCCACTAATACCGTTTCCGGCAATGCTGCTGGATTATTGAAGGGTGGGATTTTCCATAATACAACTGACACATTGAGCATTAAGTGTGTCGTGTCTTCCTCCATCTATATATGATACATTGAAACGTTGAAAATATGACAGAATCCTTAATTTCCCTGAAGGAACCCTTAATTTCCCTGAAGGAACCCTCCCAAGGGATCAATAAAGTTCTATTCTATTCTAATTTTGAGTGAGGAGAATACCTTATGAGGCCAACAAACATGTAAACTGGTGCAGAAGGATCCTCCAACATTACTACAGTCTCGGTCACAAATGCCCTGCATGTCCAAATGTTAGTGGACACACTTTCTATTGAATATGTTCAGCTGCTTAAGTTGCCCCCATTGCTGACACAGCTGACACAGCTTTTCCAAAAGAGATGTACTACCAATACAACAGGTCTCTCAAGAGCTATACAGAGTGCTATACAGCAACCAGCAATCAGTTGTGGAGTAGTCAACTGTATTAGGAAGTTGGGGATGAGGTGGGAGGATGATCATCACAGCAGTGCTGCCAAATCTGGACAAAAGCAGGATAAACTCTTTAATACCCTTGATTTCAGAAGAACAAATGAATGAGCAGGCGTCCCAATACTTTTGTCCATGTACGATTTTACAGCGACAATGTAATGTTGATTAGGATATGTAATTAAGATGTAATTATTAATGGGCCAAGAACTAGGCCGGCAGCTTCGTTTCACTCTTGCATATCTGATTCACCAGTGGATTCTGATTTAATGGACCTTTTCTGAGAAACCCACAGAAGGTAGGACAATATTACCTGTTCTAAAGGCAGCTTTACGGGACTAGACGAATCCTGAATATTTAGGTTTCTATGAACCTGAAACAAACTCGGTTTTAAAGGAAAGGATTGATCAGAAATGTGAACATGGCCAGTGATTGGAGAGTAGTGGGCATCAACTATCATGATGTAATTTGCATAATGTCCACAATCAGCATTATGCAAACGCCATGCTGATTGTTGATGCCAATGACTGCTCACTCATCCATCGTTAGACATGATCGATCTGATCGGTTCTCATTCATTTGTGGCACCATAAGCTTTTGTCTCCCTGAATAGTCCTAACTAGTTTATCTTCCCACAGTAAGGGTTAATGGCTTCATTTGCAGTTACATAAGGGGCCTATCTTCACATTAGTCCCACCTCACTCCTCTAGATGGCAATACCGCCTTGGAGATTTCTCCAGCATCCTGAAAATGGTCTCCTTCAGGTTCATGTTCAGAGTATTTGAAACAGAAACCTTTCAAAGATCATGACAGCAGAGCAGTAGGCTATGTGCATCACCCACAATAAACCTGCCTCTGCGTTCTGGAGCTGCTCCTTCATGCTTCGCCCGCAGATGCTGTAAATCTAAACGCAGGTGGATTTCATATGCTTGTCCCTATGGTTACCGAGTTCCAGCTCAGGCACCGGCGCTCCTTCGGAGACAGGGCTGATAAGAAATGAAAAATATTTCTCTCGCTGCATTCCAATTCATCCTGCGGGCGTGTTTAAACAGAGGCTGTGTTTCAACAAAGTAATGAATTGAAACGTGGAAGGAGTTAAACACCTGGGAGGCCAACGGTGTCATCTGGTTCCGGCACAGCTGTCATATTGCTGATAGTGCTGAGACTACTCCCAAAGAAAGCTGGGCCAGCTGAAGAAATATCATCCCTCAAAACTTCCTACTCCTTGCTTTAACACTAGGCAAGCATTTCAGCTTTGGGAATCAGAATTCTGATGGATGTGATGGATGGATGGGTGGTATAGATGGATAGGATGGATAGACTAGATGAATGGATGGATGGGTGGTATAGATGGATAGGATGGATAGAATAGATGAATGGATGGATGGATGGGATAGATGGATAGGATGGATAGAATAGATAGATGGATGATATAGATGTATAGGATGGAAAGTATGGATAGATGGATGGGATAGATGGCTAGGATGGATAGAATGGATAGATGGATGGATGGATGGATGGATGGATGGATGGATGGATGGATGGATGGATGGAGGGATAGGATTGATAGAATGGATGGATGGGTGGATGGATGGAATAGATAAATAGGATGGATAGTATGGATGGATGGGATAGATGGAAAGGATGGATGGAATGGATTAATGGATGGATAGGATTGATAGGATGTATGGACAGATGAGATGGAGGGGACATATTTTATGAGGTAGCCGGACGTTTAACTACTTTTACTGAAGTCGAACAAATCATTTGATCAACTTCACCAACATGAAGTGAAATTGACCAGCTGAACAGCGACGTGTCTCTTCAAGTCAACGCTGACACATTCTTCAAACGAACCTCTGCCCTTTCGCAGTGTATCAGTTCAGATATGGTCAGCTAGGCCTCGTTCATTCTGAGTAATGAATTGCATTACCGGCGCAGTCGATCTGGAGAAATAGTGGCAGTCTTCTATAGGTTGATGTGAATAGATGCGCTTCGGATTCGTGGTGTACCAGTCGCTGAGGCGGGGGAGTTAGAACGGACTGGGAGCGGACTCAGTCTGACACCCGGGGAGTCGTACAAAAGAAGCCATTTCATGTGTCACGCTGACATCAATGGAAGCCAATTTTGACTGTGGGCTTTTTCTCTTTCCCCCTCGCTCTACTATATAGTCAGTGAGCGGATAGAAAAGTCATCCCCCCGTGACAGACAGCTGGGAGACACACGGAGCTCAGGAATCTCAAGCAGGCTTCAGCTTCGAAGACTGCAGCACACAGGGCATCCACTGACTCACACTGCACGCCTCAGCTCCGTTTCAACACCAGCTGTCACTCTCCACACACTCAGCTCTGCCGAGCTTTCAGGAAGCCCACAGCCACAGCTACGGACTGGGTTTACTCAAATGCACTATATATCTGAACGTACTGATAGATAGGTGGGTTTGGTGGACGGATGGATGGACAAATAGTTGGATAGATGGGTGGATGATGGATTACAAAACTAAGTAGAAAATTGAGAAAAAGACTTCTTTTAGACTCATTCTGGATTTATTTGGACTTGATCTGAACCCTCTTTAGACTCGGTTTGGACTTGATCTGAACCCTCTTTAGACTCGGTTTGGACTTGATCTGAACCCTCTTTAGACTCGGTTTGGACGTGATCTCAACCCTCTTTAGACTCGGTTTGGACTTGATCTCAACCCTCTTTAGACGCAGTTTGGACGTGATCTCAACCCTCTTTAGACGCAGTTTGGACGTGATCTCAACCCTCTTTAGACTCGGTTTGGACTTGATCTCTACCCTCTTTACACTTGGTTTCAAACCCTTTAGACTTGGTCTTTATTTGGTCTAATTGACCTTCTCATCCCATGCTCTGTCCAAAAGATCCATTTGCAGCTACTTTTCTGAAGGTGGACCAGCTTTTTACAGAGTGGAGGCAAAAAATCCTTTCAACTTAAAGAGAAATGGAAGCACACAGTTCATAATACAGACATTTAGTGCAACATTAATTTTAAGTGATATTCATTGTAAATCCATGGAAAAGGTCACAGTAGCGAAGTTTCCAATGAAATTCTAGTGAATAACTGAACTGTTGCAAAAAAGATGCAAATATGGCCGTGTTTCCATCAGCTCGGTAGGAGAATAAAACTGTACGGAATAAAATGTCTGTACAAATACTTCGGAGAAATATGGAGCAAATTTACAGTTGAGAAGCTTCGCATTTCACTTTATGGCTGTACATCGTAAAGCACAGAGACAAAACAGACTTACATATTCAATGACTAAATATCAGTGTCAGGGACTTTATACCTGTTTTCTGGCTAATAACACTGTTTGGCTTTATCTTTGATAAAATGTAGGTATGTTTTCATTTCCTCAGACAGGACTGGTTTCATTTTCCTGCTGCCTCCTGTCACTGTAGGAGTGATGATGTGACACAAAAACGGATCACCTGATCAGTCATATTAGTCCGATTCCTAAAAAATCATTTATTCATTCACTTATTTTGTTTCCAACAAATGCAACCACATAGACATTCATGCTGAGGCCGTTCTATTTGATGTTTACTGTCAACTTAAGTGCATTCAAAAACTGTGACCCAACATACACTATATGGACAAAAGTATCGGGACACCTGCTCATTCAGTGTTTCTTCTGTGATTAATTTAGGGTCTTAAAAAGAGTTTATCCTGCTTATGTTGGACTAACCATCTCTCCTATCCAGGGAAGGCTTTCTATTCACATTGCTGTGAGGATCTGATTGCATTCAGTGACACGAGCATCAGTGAGGTCAGGATGTTGGAGGATCACCAACCCAACGCATCCAGAAAGTATTGGATGGAGCCCCATCATTCCAGAGTCCAGAGTTCCACTGCTTTGCAGCTCAATACTGGAGGGCTTTATACACCTCTTGCCCACGCCTGGCACGAGGCATGGTGCCAGTAGGCACATGCGTTTATGCAATGCACTTCTCAACAGGGATAAGACAAGCCGTGTGTGCCTTTGCACATGTGTCAGCAATTGGGTGCAACTCAAAGTAGCTGAATGCATTCATTTGAAGTGGTGTCCACAAACATTTGGACATACATTTTCAGCAATTGATCCCACAGCATTTCAGCTCCAATCATTCATGCTGATGTTATAGAGAATGTTTCAGCCCAGACTGTTTTTTTTTTTTTTGCCAATCAGAACTGAGGTGATTTACATATTTCCATCTTAAAGGGACAGTAACAGAAAGGCCATGGATACTTTCTATTGTTTGGTAAATAAACCCAAAACCAAATGATAGTGGAACTTCACAAAAACCCACTAGAAAAATAAAGGACATGGGACATTTCAAATCATAAAGAACATAATTCGGAGGATATTTATCAATAAAAAGGTTGTATAGAGGATTTAAAACCTTTACGGAAGGTACCCCCCCCCCCCTCCATCAACCTTGATTCTGACAGGAGTGTTGAAGCTGCAGGTGTCCGAATACTTTAGATCATTTCGTTGTTTGCATAATCCATGTTGAACCTCATAACATGCACAGCCGTTGACATGACCCGCCAGTATGCGCTGTAAAAACCCCAGCCAGCTACCATGGAACGCTCCTGCTTTTGCACAATGCGGAAAGCTGTGCGCGTGCAGATGGTGAATATATATGGTGGGAGTCTTATTTACATGTAAATTCCGTCGTGCTCTGCAGAGACACAGAGAATGAGTCAATGCTCTGTATAAATCTCTGAGGGATGGCACCTTAACAAAGACAATCCCGCAACTGGGACAGTGAGGTTACTTATTTAAGAAGCACATTGTTCTGTGTGTTTAGCAGCAGATATTTCTGCTGCAGTCAGCTTTTTATGTAAGTAGATCAAGCTGTAAGGCTCAAGAGTGGCCCTCAGCCAGAAAAAAAAAGAAAAAGGAAGTCAAATTTGAGATTATACAGTTGTGTGTCACCGTGTAACACTTTCTGTCAGGAGTGAAAGTCAGCTTCGGAATTTAAGGCAACCAGCGCCGTCTCTTCCAAATTCCAGAGGGTTGTGTCTTAAGTCGCCCAGCTGACCTGAACAGGATTGTACAGGCTTCGTATACGGTGTGTTCTGAGTGAACACGTACTCATTCACGTTAGGAGTTACGTAGACTAGTCAAACAATTCTACTAGTTGTAGCAGTGGACAACAGTCAGGAAGATGAGGGCAGTGTATGCAGTACAGTGGTCTAAAAACCACAAATGGACACACACACACACACACACACACACACACACACACACACACACACACACACACACACACACACTGTAGTTCATCTGTTTCCCTTCACTAGTCAGGACCCCACAGGACCCCCACAGAGCAGGTGTTACGTGGGTGGTGCATCATTCTCAACTCTGCAGTGATGGTGGTGGTGGTGGTGGGATAGTGTGTGTTACACTGCTGCGAGGGGATCAGACCCAGCAGTGCTGCTGGAGCGTTTAAACACTGTGTCCACTCACTGTCCACTCTATCAGACACTCCTACCGAGTGTCTCCACCTTGTAGACGTAAAGTCAGAGACAGAAGCTCATCTGTTTCTGCACAGTGTGTGTTGGTCGTCCTCTAGTCCTTTATCAGTCCTCACAGGACGCTGCTGGGTGGATATTTGTGGTTGGTGGACTGTTCTCAGTCCAGCAGAGACACTGAGGGGTTTAAACACTCCAGCAGCACTGCTGTGTCTGATCAATATGTATCAGCGGAATGAACACATTCATAGACGTAGAACACATTTCGAATAACATAGAAAATGGTCATCATTGAGGCCCAAGCACTGAGCACTATAATAGAGCGAACATTAATCATGATTAATTTTGAGATTGACCTTATGAAAAGTGGACCTGGTCTCTCAAAAGGAGATTTTTGGACATGACTTAAATTTGCATAGATGAAAAAATAATTCCATACCAATTACTCCGGTGTTCTATTCTCGGAGTTCTCTGGAATGCACCAGAATGTTCTTGTTCAAATTAATGAACGTTTCTCCCAGTGAGGATGCCATTGGAGCCCACTACTGGTTTTGGATCTTCACCTTTTCCACTGTTTTCAGTGGGTTTTCATGTATGTAGAGTGCAGCTTACATCAGACAGCCTTTTGACTCATGTGTGAGGTCAGACCACAGCATGTGCCACTGGTCCATACAAGCAAACTCCTACAAAATTGTTTTCAATGTTGATTGTTGATGTTTGATGTTTGGAAGCTCCTGTCTGATTTTAATGACGGTAATCACGACTAATCAACTAAGACCAAGAGTTTTAACTATGATTCTACTTATGTTACGTATTTCCAAATGATAATGACATTTTAATAACATATAGTGGTGCTAGTGCAAATGAACTGAAATCAAATACGAACATTCAATGCTTTCTCTGTGATGTAAAATGGCCTGATTTTCTCGGATATGGATGACTATACGTCCATGTTGCTGCTGTCCACTGAAAACCACGTATCTCTGTTTTTGTCCGTTTTTAGTTTTCTGCATAGTTTGAACCCTGTAGCTGCTCTGTGCCCTATGTAAATAATTCTGGATCAATCAACCAATAGAAATGCTCTAACTTTACTGCTAATCACAGTACAGTATTGACTTCTATTCAAAATTAGGAGCATTACTGTCTTGTAAAGTTGATATTTTGGAGACACATGTTTTCATTGGACAGTGATGATGACAGACTATACTTACATGACATGTACTCATGTTTTTATTAATCATATGATTATTCAAAATAATTTAAAAGTGCATCACATTAGTGATTTTTTAGGCATCTTTTAAGCTGAACGAGGTATTTCAGGTCCAGCAAGTCAAAATAAGTTCATAATCCTCGGACAGGTTTAGAATTATTGGATCTGAAATACCTGTGATACTAATAAAAACAGAATATTAAGCCCTAATCTAACGGAACATAGCTGTCAGTGAAGGAGGTGATAGTTTCATCCTTTCATCCTTTGTTATTAGGCCTGTCTCAATAATTGTTATTTTAAAGTAAATGGACATGACCTCAATCATTTCTGCTGACCTCAATATTGTCCAATTATGTTTTATTTAGCAAGGAGAACACATTAACGTGAATGAGCTGGTATTTCATCTGGTATGTTTCTATTGTGTTAATCTTACACTTATTTTGGATTTTGAAAAAGTTATAGTCCAAATGCATCGCAAAATGAAAATATAATTTATTATAGTGACAGGTCTGATTGCAGGATTATGGAATTTTGAGGAGAAATATTAATTTGAAGGAATGATTTGGTGAAAATACAAACTTGTCAGAAGCACAATTTTTCTCTTATGTGGCAAAATATCACTGTAATATATATACTGTAGCATTATCTATCTATCTATCTATCTATCTATCTATCTATCTATCTATCTATCTATCTATCTATCTACTATATCACATTTAATGCTTTAATTATTTCTTTAGTTAACAACTAGAGCTACACGTTTAGGATGCCAGACTCCACTGTTGAGCCTTCTGGAGGTGTCATGGGCTTAATTCACACCTGAGACCCCTGTGAAGAGCCTGCATGGTATGGGTGAAGAGAATGGACTGGGCCCAGTGTGCAACTGTTAGATGTAGAATCTAGCTTTCTGTGTAATTTGACTTCAGACTGCTGTCCGAATAAAATCACTACCATCATAACAGCAGCAGTGTTAGTGGTTTGGAGTAGGGACTGGTTTGGTGGTAGCAGCAGGGTTACAGATCGGGTCATAAACAGCTGACAGATCTGATTCCACATAATTCGACATAGCAGTCTATGGTACCACATATGGTACCAGGGTTTAATTGACAAAATAAAAGTCACTAATTCAAACAAATATACAGTGTGTGTCAAATTAATTGCAATAACATAAGTGAACACAGACCATTGTCTGTTAGAAAATAGAAAACCAGGGAACCAAAACAAGATAATGATACAAATGAACAGATTGTGTCAAACTAAAAGTCTCTAATACCAACCATGTTCTGGTAGTTTGGGAACCAGCCTTGTCACTGGAAGGTCGCCGGTTCGAATCCCTGAACTGGCAGGACATGACTGAAGTGCCCTTGAGCAAGGCACTGAACTCCCCAGCTGCACCCCGGGTGCTGCGGCTAGGGCTGTCCACTGCTCTGGGCACGGGTGCTCACTGCCCCCTGGGGTGTGAAGTCACTAGTGTGTATGTGTGTATCACTGTGTGTGATGGGTTAAATGGGGAGGATTAATTCTTGTTTGTGCAAGACACAGTGTGTTAAAAAAGTAATTAAAAAAATGGCAATGAGCCAAAATACGTTCTAGATAAGATAAAACCACTCTGACATATGACTCCCTTTCTACATTACATATAGTTCAAATCAGACAAAGGCAGATTGCTCACAACTTCTAAATCTACAATTCTTGATCTGAAGGTGGTCTTAAATCGTGATCATATTATTTAAATAGCCAAACTACTAAGTGTGTGTGCATGCAAAGAAATAAGCAGAAACAAAAACATACCTTGGCTCATGATCTACATCTGGGCTAAGTGGAGAACTGTGCAGATGTGATTTTCTTTTTGGCAAATTGTTTTTTTGAGGGCTCTGATTAGCTTTCAAACGTAGACATCAGATTGTTTTTCTTTGCTCTCGATATGCATGCGAATGCAAAATGCATTCAAATTGCATGCACGAGGAGCATCATTACCTCAATAATTACAAAACAAAGTGCAGCGGAGTAGTGCACCCTCCTGTGAGCTGCGAGGTACGCATGAGAGGGCAGAACAAACTAAGAGTAGGAACCTGGGAGGGGGTGGCCAGTGCAGTGCAGATGGTGGTGCCCAAGGAGAGTGGACGTCACGGCCATGGTCTGCAGGAGGAAAATTATTCCTCTAATGCTCCAAGTCTGCTTTGTAGTGTTTCTTGGCAGGGCAAATGAAGGTTTTGATATTGCTTTCCTGCTGACAGAGAGATCAGTCACAGAAAAAGGATTACTGTCAGAAGATTTAAGCAGGGTGAAAGTAGCACTGTCAGTATGCGATGCAGAGGGCCAGCGAAATCCTCACATACAGAACTGCGGGGAGCGAGAGCTAGATCCTGCTGCCCATTGTTGTTTTTTTTTTAGAGATATATATTATGAAAGGATGGGATTACAGTACATGGCTCATCAAAATGAACCAGCATCATCTGATTAAATACCCTCCACCGACCCGGCTCGTCTGAGCAATTACTTTGGTGGAAGGTAATTGCACTGCATGGCTATTGCCTGGCTGTTATTGTTATGCAATAGATTTGCTTGGGAATTGGGTGTTTTGCCGGCTCCTGCATTACAACAGCACTGTAAAAAAAGCACTTAGAAAAGACGAAGGTCATGTTGTAAGCCTTTGGCAGCAGGTTTAGAAGCAAATAGTACATATTGTACAGTATAATGCAACAGCTGAAGTTGTAGATGAGTTGTAAGGTGTGTGTCACGTATCTGTCTTGTCCCTCTAGTCTTTGTTTTGTTTATGTCCTCTGGTGTTTCTGAGCTCATGTCTAGTCTCCGCCCATTCCCAGCTGTGTTCCATTTGTAACCCTGCCCCATCGTTATCATGTCCCTTAGTCCCTGTCTGTCTTCGCAACTACTCGCCTTGTATACATGTCCTGTGATGGTCAATGTGAGTTGTCAATGTGAGTTGTCTATGTACCTAGTTAAATAAGTGTCAACCCAGCAAGTACCTCCACCTCCACTTACCTCTGTGAGTCTGTGAATCGTTACAGTGTGGTAGTGCTGAGGTAGCATCAGAAGAGTGCGCATGGTCAGTATGGGTGGGGTTGTGTTCAGTGTCAGCATGTGGGGGTGGAGCAGTTTAGTAGTCTGACTGCATTCGGGTAGAAACCGTTTCTCAGTCTAGATGTTTTTGCCTGGATGCAGCACAGCCTCCCTCCAGAAGGAGGGGGGGGGGGGGTGAAAGGTGTGCAGGGTGGTTGGGGTCACAGAGGATGCATGTAGCTCTCTCTTTGCATCTGGTGGTGTGAATAACATTGATAGGTGGTAAGATGCACCTGATGGGCCTCTGTGCAGACTGACTTCACCACTCTCTGCAACATCTCCTTCTCTGCTACAGTGCAGCCAAGGACTACATTTGAACTGAATTGATAATCCAGAGTGTCTTTGAGCTCAAAATACAATAATTTTGATGAGATATTTACGATTAAATTGACAAGGATATGTTTCAAAATACAAACAGCTCCTTCCTTCTCATTTTCCTGTGTAATCCACTACTATAATCCATTGGGTCAGTGATCTCACCTGGACAGGGATTTTATTCAGATTGGAAATGAGTGAATTTTAGCTCTTTCCTGATCTGGATCATTTGCTGATATTTCATCACTCATTGCACAATGGAAGGTGCTCTGATCCTGAGATACAAAGCCCAGGATATGACATGCAACTGCCCATGAAGTGCGGATCTCGGGTTATAAGAGCTATTGGAAAATAAGCACCTGAACAGGGAAAAAAGACAGCTGAGAAACAAACAAACGTAAAAAACAAACAGAAGAAAATGAGAAAACATAAAATGGCATTCAGGAAAAGAATAAAGCAGATTTCATGGGGCCCTTATGATGCCCGTGGCATTTGTGGCATTCAGTTTTCATTTTATTGATTCCCAAATTCATAGTTTGGAGCCGGATCAGAATTATAACCCTGTGAATTGCTTTGACGGGAAAGAAGTTTGTCCTGAGCTTGTTGGCAGCTCCACTATTTCACTGCGGCTTTTAAAGGACGAGACTCTCAAACACAGAGCAGTTAGTCGTCAGATTAGCCGGAGCCTCGGTAAACTGAACATCGATTTCAGGCACGTCGTGAGTGCAAACAGCGACTGCATCAAAGCACATTCTGCACTGTGTCTGCTCATGTATGCACATCTGGCTCCGAGAGATGAACGGCTTCTCACTGTTTTTGTTTGAGAGAGATCATTGATCAAGGCAGCTGGTGAAGCAGAGACGCGGGTGAGCTCGGCCTTTTGTTTACTTGGTGAACAGCTGCTCTTCGTTTACCCATAATACATTCTACATATCGCAATTTTATTCATTTGAATTAATGTCTTCTTCATTCATTACACTTCCATTGCTTTATATAATGTTATTCATGATTTAATTCATCTTTTAATGAAATCCAATATCCACGGCCATTGATCCAGACATACCATCTCCGAAAAACATATGTCATATAAGCATTGTTCATGTGATGGACTAGCATGCTGTCCTGGGGGTAGGCACCCAACCCTCCACAATCCTGACCAGGAAGAAGCAGATGATGAATGAAGACCACAAACACAAACAACAGGTAGTTACAATTCAGTGTTGTGACAGTTTTTACTTTGTGCACTGATGAAGGTCTTCCAATCATTCCTTAGGAGGGATCTGGCTTCACTGACAAAGGCAAAGGTCCATTGATCCAGTGATCTCAGTGATCTCTTCTAAAAGACTGCTTTACCCGTGAAGACCTTCTCATAGTGTCACTGACAGTTTGTGGTGCAGTCGATCTCTCTTTAGACACCAAAGCCTGGCCGAGTTTAGCCTCATCCGATTGAATTCGTCCAGACTAAACGGAAAAGAAAAGAGCAGCGGAGTTGAAAAGGCCAGGGATATCGGCAACGCTCCCTCAGATGCTGCACTGCTTGCACCCGTCAAACAGCAGGGGATGTCCCACAAACACTCCAAAGCTGCAACCTGGAGATCTGTCAGTTACGAAGCTTTGTAAATGCTTTCAACTCCACTTTTGCTTTCGCGATCTTTTCAGCTTTATACCTTCTAGAATCAACGAGTCGCTCTTGACGACTTCCCAGCCCATCCTCTTCAACCTTGAATACGTTGAAGCGTTTCAACCTTGAAACGATACGTGTAATCGTTTGAGATCTATATGCTTTGAATTCCATGTGAAACTGGAGAAGCTGATGTGTCTGATTACATGCAACGTGTGTGGATCTTCCCTATGAAACCCCTGTTCATGCAGGAAGATTCGAGAGGGAAGCATGGAACAAGGAAAAATGTTATCCCAATAGAATTTAACAGACTGATAGATAACAACAATAATTGCGAGTTAAAGTCTTAAGTTCAAGGGCTGTCATTGACCCTGGTCTTGTAACACCTGTACCCTCATGGATCTGGGTGGTATGTTCCATGGCAGGGGATGAAATTACCCCCAGGGCAGCTGGTGGCAGCATTTGAACTGATTTCTAAACACATGAAGTTGTTGATTGGTTGAGTATTGAGTGACGCAGCATTGGAGTCTCTCTGGGAGAACCAAACTCAATCTAATTTATCTAACTCCTTTCTGGGTTGTCTGACCATAAGATTCTAGCACACACAGATCGATAGTCAACAGTAAATTCCCTTTAATTAAGAGTAATGTAACTAACAGTGCTACGGGGTTCAGTTCATTTCATCTTCCTAATTGCTTGTCTTGGTCGGGGTTGTGAGGTGCCGAGAGCCAACTTGGAATCATTGGGTGCAAGGCAGGAATACATACTCGAAAGGGCACCAGTCCAGCAAAGGGCACCGCATGCAAACAAATTACTCACACTTAGGGGCCAATCTATCCGAGCCAATGCACTTAATGGTGAATGTTCTGGAATGTTGGGACCCTGGAGTACCCGGAATGAACCCAATGAAGAATGAAGATATTGAAATTCTTCACCAGAGTGTTTAATTAAACGCACCTTCAGATGCATATTAGATAACGGTAGTTCCACCCTCCAATCAAAAACATCTTCATTTGACCAATCAAGCACAGTTATAAGTAGGTTTTGAACTACATTCACCAGTTTGGTACGTTTGATGGAAATTCTGAGTACCAGTCTCTCAAAGGATCGGTGGCAGGAATGTTAGTAATGACCACTGGGTACAAATTAACCATATAATGTAGGGGTTTGTAACGTACACTTCATGAGCTACACCATATGTCCAAATGCTTGTGGACACCCCCTCTAATGAAAGCATTGAGCTATGTTAAGTTGCACCCATTGCTGGCACACGTGTGCAAATGCACACACAGCTTGTCTAGTCTCTGTAGAGAAATACTGCCAATAAAATAGGACTTTCTGGGACACATAAACATGAACCTGCTGGCACCATGCCTAACGCCAAGTGTGAGCTTGAGGGGTATAAAGCACCTCAGCACTGAGCTGTGGAACAGTGGGACTTGTGTTCTCTGGAAGGACGGAGCTCCATCCAATGCAGTTGAGATAAGAGAGTTGGAGTTGGGGAGTTGTGGATGAGGTACGGTGGTGATCATCCATCCAAGTTCCCGAACTCACTAATGTTCTAGTCACTGAATGCAATCAAATCCTCACAGCAATGCGCCAAAATCTAGGAGAAAGTCTTCCCTGGACAGTGGAGATAGTTACTCCACCAAAAGCAGACTAAACTCCTTTTAATACCCTTGATTTTGGAATGAGCAGGTGTCCCAACACTTTTGTCCATTTAGTGTAAGATTGCTTTGCTTCTTGAGCTGAGAATTCATGGCTGATATTTTAATAAAGGGCTGAAAATTACTTTTACAGTTTGTTTATTTTATTACAGCTTGTTTGAATAGTCAATATGGTTGGATCTATCTGATTAGGTGTGTGTATGAGCTGCAGCAGTGCTGCCTAAACATTCTGCAGTTCAGATCATTGAATGAAATCTGAAGAAGTAACTCGGTACTTGAGTCTTTGAGACCTCTGGTCCTCACAGACGGTGGTAACAGGCACTGATGTTCATATCCAGAGCAGCTTACATTGGAATCACTGTACGCAAGTAGGAGAATGTAGAGTTAGAGTCTTGCCCAAGGAATGGGTTAATGCATGGTGGCCTTACATAAACATAAACATAAACATATAAACATAAACATAAACATGAATGTAAGTGTGCACACAGATCCATTGTGCCCATAGACCTCCATATTTAACTCATCCACACAGTGAAATGCACACATACACACTAGTGCATTTACTATGGGACAGTGAGCACATGTGCCCGGGGCTGTGGGCAGCCCGATCCGTGGCACCCGGGGAGCAGCTTGGATCCCTAACCACTAGAACCTAGAACTGCAGATCTGACTGGGATCAATTTCTCAGGCTGCTTTAGGATCTGGATCAAAATTAAACTTCCCTTACTCATAACTGAACATTCCTGAATCATTGCACTTCTTCCAGTCAGTGAAGTAGTTTAGTTTCATAGACAAGCTTATGTTGTTTCTGACGCTGTATGACCCTATTTGATTTAGAAAACTGGACAAATACAGTTTTGATGTCCAGATTCCAGTTCGAGAGGTTCCAACAATCTAATGTCTTGGCAGGTGGACTTAGTTTTTAGGGAAAAATCCCAATGACATTAAAAGGGTCATTTTAAAAAGGTTAATTCACCTGTTTAAGAGCCTTTTCTGGCCAAGGTGTCTGAGCAACTACCAAAGGCATCGATTTGCGGCAACTCAGAACTGTCCTGTCTACTTATCAATTGCACCACGCTCCATTTGATCAGGAGGACTGTGGCTTTGTTTATGTGCCCCTCTAGGGCTTTGAATGCTGTCGGCTCACCTCGTACCGTGCCAACCTCCATCAATAATTGATGGTGCCTCCATCCTGGAAGCACTCCTCTGAAGTAACAAGTTCCAGTTTTGAAGTTCTGCACCATTGCAGTCCCATGACGTGTTTGATCCCCTGCTTTAATGTCATGTGCTGCTTTCAAGAACTGCTCGTTTTTTCCTCTCGCACTGGAGCTCGGCACGTGCCGAGTCATTGGAGCACAAAAGCAAGCAAAAACCAAACAATTCTACTGTACTCAGTTCCGTCAGTTAGGATGAACCAAGGTCAGCGCAACACTGCTGTTGCACCAGTTGCAGTGACAACCAACAGTCTGGATGCATCTACTTCTGAAAGAGGTTCCTTTATTTTAAGTGAGTTTTCTGTTTTATAGTAATGAATACTACAAATAACTCGTGTCACAGTGGTTTACAACTATATGTACACGAGCAAGTGCTCATCCCATCTGTGGAATCAGAAAAGAATAAATAATGAACATGTCTCCACATTTAAAATGTCTAAAATGAGAATCAGGGGAAGCACATTTTGTCTCATGTAAGTATTTATGTTCAGATTGTCTTCAATTTAGATCTGTTGAGATAACTGTCCATATTGTTATTTGCAAGTGATCAGATCAGATTCGTGTGCCCGGACATCATAAACCTATCTGCGTGGGTTGCTGTGGTAATAATCTAGGCATCAGAGCTAGATGGCCACGCCGGTGCCACGTTGTTCTTGGATCCCCGCATTTCTGGCACTCAGAATTTGACATGGTGTTTTCAAACTGCAAGTGTGCTTTGAAACCAATTCTGAAAAATCCTTTTGCATGTGGTTTTGAGCTTTCCAGAAAGCCAAAAATCAACCTGGATAGACTCTAGGCCAAAATCCTATGTGGCAGTGTGAACATTAGCCTTAGTTAGGTTTGCTCTTGATTGCTGACGTGAGTGGGATCTAAAGAATCCCCTGAGGCCTCCAGAAAGTAGGTTGCAGATGCATATGAGTCTGGAAAGGGTTTTAAAAAGATCCCAAAGCAACTACCAATCAGTTGTTCCACTGCCTGCTAAATCATTTAGAAGCGATGAACATTTAAACAACCGCCACCATGTCCAGGTCAGGCTGTCCTGAGGTTTAGCTCATCATCAGACCACAGGATTCCTAAAGATGTCAAAGACAAAGGATTTCATGTGGTGTCCCAATAACATATTCAAATATAAACTGAATTATGGAGCCAAATCTTATTTGGATTTGTTCATACAGGTCCATGCATCCCTTGATGCCTTGTGTCCTGAGCACATTTCACAAATGTCCTTTACATTCTGGAAGTCACAGAAAATTACACGGCAAGGGGTTCAATGTAAACACAGGCTGGAGCAAGAGTTCTGGTAAAGTCGACCTGGCACTTTACCTGCATGAGACCCAGTACAGTTCCTGGGAAATGACCCGGAGGAACCAAAGCTGATGTATTACCGGGGGGTCTAGATTACAGCCTGACAGATTTCTGTACAGGGTGCAGAAATGAAGGAGCTGTTGGCCATTCATGCTGAGGATGTCACAACCTGTTCACTGGAACCTTCGTGATGAGTGTGAACAGCTCCCTTCTTACCCCTTACTGTGGCCCAGAACTCCAGTATATGCTATAAAGGCACTTTTGCGCAATTATGGTGTAAATAATAGTCATTTTATGTTTCCTCAGACCCTGCACAAATGTATACATCCACATATCCTGTTTTGACACTCCATTTTGGAGCACTTCTATTGGCTCATTCATCATTTTGACACAGTATAAAGAACAACTGCCAGATCCATTGAAAGCTTGTTTGGGGAACCAAAATTGATTCTTTATGGCACTGTTTTGAAGACCATTTCCATTCATGACATGTGGCAGTTTAATTACGTTTCAGAGGTAACCGAATGAAAAATTAGGAGTCTTGTCCAAGGACTCTGGTCAGTATAGCGTGGTGTTCTTGACTGGTTGGGGAATTGAGCCCCATCTGAGTGTTATCCACTACCCCTACCAACCTTTATTTTTAAGAGTGAATGACAGAACGGATCTGCTTTTTCAGATCCATGTCTTCAGACCTGTGGCGAGGTGTGTTGGTAAGCATATGAGAAGAGTGATGCCACGTCAAGAAAACAATATACAGTACAGATATGATGATGCTACACAGACTGTAGGGTATTCTACAATATATATATATATATGTGTGTGTGTGTGTGTGTGTGTGTGTGTGTGTGTTTAAGCTAGACTCGTCATAACCTACATGTATCTTAATGAGCAAGGTGATGATATATTAATAAAATATGAAATATTCATTTTTGCTGCCTAATTATCTACGGAACCAGTAGCTAGCAAATGTTGCATAACTGCATAATCACTTCCTTCCAATGAACTGTTTCAAAATCAGTTAAGATTCACTTAGTGCTTCTGTGTTTCTCAGAGTCAGGAACATCTCAGCTCTCTCTGAGTGTGCAGAATCCTATAAATCCGAAACTGGAAGCCACATTAATGTTTCAGGAGTATATTTGAAATCCAGACATGAAAACTCATGAGCAGTGAAAAAGGTGTCAAGTTCAGAAACCAGTCCCTCGTGGCGAGGTTCAGTAGCAGCTCCAGGGAGAATACGTCAGTGAGTTTGAAAGTGGGAAAGTTCTGCTGCATTGTGAGACTAAAATACAGGAGTAATTGTGGAGTTCGACAACAATGAAAATTCAAGTCATCTCCAAAAATCTCAAATGAGAGCCCAAATCTATTATATATAAGGCAGGTCTCACTCTAGCCTGGAAACAAGATGAGATACGGATGAGGATGGAGGCATAGAGGTTCTGCAGGTGGCATATTTGCCTACAGATGTTGCAGCTGGGCCTGTAGATCCTGCACACTCATATAGGTTCCTAAAGTTGATATCCCAGCAGGTCCCATAAATGCTTGATTGGCAGTAAATCTGGAGAACGGGCAGATCAATGAAACGTTGCAACCTGGTGGAGAATCCAGGTGCCATGGTTGCAGGATGTCTTGCACATTGGACACTGATTGTCCTATGCGATGACTCCCCAGATCATCACACCAGCTGTTGGGGTGCAGTGTGTCACTCCACAGCAAAGGACCACTTCACCACTTGAAGACAATATGATTCCAGTTCATAGCAGTGCAGGTGATGGTGACTAGAACGACCTTCAGGACAATTTGTTAAAACAACCTACTTCAGTCCAACGTACCACATCTTAAAGTCCGTCAATTGGGCAAAATGTCTCTGAGTGTGTTCTAGAGACATGTCTAGAAGTCCTCATTAAGTGGTACACTACCCAAAAGTAGCCTCTGAGAGCCTTTTATAGAGCATTATTGTGCAATGACCCAGTGTCTAATCAGATCACAACTCTATTAACAACTCTAATCTGCCTGAGACAGAACTGCGAGCTTTGCTGCAGTTCTATCTGGGTTCTGCCTTTTGTTCAATGAGTCAATAAGTGTATAATAACATTTGCTCATGCGTCGATCAGTGCTGTGTACTGTATTCAGTTACCTCAGTCGGCGGGAAGCAAGATCAGAGCCGGACTGCAGCTGAGAACAGCGCAGTGCTACTAATCCCTCCTTCCTGACATACAGCTGTATTCATCTCACGCACAGGCCGTCACGTTCAAACATCTGAAGAAATTTGGTGCAGGGAAAGGGTTATTAACAAAAAGCAGTTACATTTTATTTGTAAATGGCATTTACAAATGAATATTTACATTTACATAATCTTTTATTTTTACAAAGTCATATTTCTCACAAAAATAGATCTCTTCTCAAAAAGTTTAAATATCTGTACATCTGCTATGAATACATTTACAGAGTGGACCCGTCCGAAGGAGCCAATATTCAAATGTAGCTTGGAATCTTCTCCAGTGTTGACATGTACAGCGACTAAGTGGAAATGGAGCTGGATACGTGAGATTAAATCAGAGAAACAAAAAGATCTAAAATGAAATTATTGTGCAAAATAAAATTGAATAAATAAATAATCTGGAAAAAAAAAAAAAAAGGAAAAGGGTGCTGCGGTTTTGCGGCACAGAGAATTCAAACGTAGCAGTGCTACATTGGATTATATTTGGCAGGCGTGTGCAAAGAGTGACTTCTCATTGACTCCTTTCTTCTTCAAAGTAATGAACACACATCGTTACCACACACTGATGAACACTTTTTTTGTTTTGTTTTTTTCAGAAAAGAAACTTTCAGATTTTCAGTAGGTGAAGTACTTTACAAGGCACTATTATGAAATATGGACTAAAACATTATGTAATTAGCGCTTGGAGATTTCACACGACTACAAACTGTTACTCAAAGAAAACGCGCGCAAACAGAAGAATGTTCGAACATTTCTCTAAAAGCCCAAATAATACAGTTCAACCCAACCAGAATCACAATCAAATATTCAGAAAACAAACAGCTGAAAACGGGATGAGGAGCTGAGGCAGAACGTGTACAAGACACCACCAATAGAGCACTCTCAAAAAGACAGGTTTCTGCACGGTTCTAGGAAAAGTCTTCAGCTGTTACAGTGTCTTTTACATCATCTGGAAGGTTCCTTTGTGGTGGAAACGAGGTTCGTTAAACTTTAAAAATGTTCTTCACACCCCCGCGTCTCATTTACATCATGTTAAAAAAATCCACAGCTCTTTTGATCATGTGTAAAGTGTGGTGAGATCAAATAAAGCTTGATCTTTTGGTTACAGGCCCAATATACATAACCCAAACCACCCGTTTGCTATTTAACACTGGGAAGATCATACTGGGAGAGGGAAAGAGGGAGCGGAAACTGTTTTTTGACCATAGCTTCATCAATCACTCTCTTTTTGATGGTTCTAATTTCCAATGCAGAGATTGCAAAGAGCTTGTTGAATACTGCCAATAGAATAGGACTCTCTGGAGCAGATAAAGGTGACCCTATTGGTCCCATGCCTAATGCCAGCCATGGTCCTAACAGAAAGGGGAATAAAGCCCCCCCAAGTATTGAGCCATGGAGCAGTGGAACCATGTTCTCCGGAATGATGGATCTCCATCCAGTATTTTTGGGACGAGTTGGGCAGTTGCGGATGAGGTAAGGTGGTGATCATCCAACATTCTGACCTCACCGAATGCAATCAGATCCTCACAGTAATGCTCCAAAATGTAGTAGGAAGCCTTCCCAGCACAGTAGAGGCAGTAGCTGTAGATGAAGTTTGATCATTTGACCGTATATTTTTAGGCCACTGATTTTGTTTCTTAGTACACAGGCTTTAGGTTTGGTTTAATAAGAGCCGTATATATGTCTGACCAATCTCGTGGTTCTGGGTTTTGGAGGAAGCGAGCAATCCATGAAGAACCTTTAACTTCTACAAGCTGCTGTGAAATATCATTAGGAGGCCTTTGTTCTTTGTAGCACCAACTGAAAAGGAAGAACCATCCATTGACAACCAAAAGTGATTCTTCTATGCCATTCATTCAAAGAACCTTTTCATTGATGGCATTTATCCAGAGTGACTTACAGAGGTAAGCTGAAGAAACATTAGGAGTCTTGCCGAAGGACTGTCGTTGGTATAGGGTGGTGTTATCCACTACCACTGCCAACCTTTTTGTTTCCATCTGGCTCCTTTATTTTTAAGAGTGGATGACAGAATGGAGGAGCGCCCCTGCTTTTTCAGACCCGTGTCTTCTGACCTGTTGCAATAAGATATCAGGTGTGGTGGTAAGCGTATGAAAAGAGTGATGCCAAGTCAAGAAAGCAATATACACATATGATGATGCTCGCAAGACTGTGTAGCATTCTGGGAAAGGCTTACAAAAACCCCTCTCCGTTATATAAGCAGCTCACAGTCCCCTGGAGACCTCCTCCGGGTAAAATAATGCACAGACAATACAAAATTCAACAGCACTCTTAGAGTGAGTTACACATCTTAATACACTCCACTCGAAATGTGAAGCTGACCACCCCCCTCCCCTACCCCAGAGTCCACGCAAAGCTTAAAGCCATAGGCATGTGTGAGTATTGGCTCCTCTAACTGTGCTTGACTTCTTGTCCTACACCTGTGCGTCCTCCCAAGACGTAAGACTGGCCATCCTTGAAATTGTCCTTTGGAACAGGAATTGCAACAAAGCAACACTAGAAATCTATTTCGTGTGCCCGAACACATTTCATCAAACCATTGTGCAGACTGTGTTGAGGTTGGGGTCGAAGCGGACCACCTTGCCCTCAATTGTTTTGGAGTTGGTGTTGTACATTGGGTTTTCGAACGTGGCCTGGCCATTGCTGTTTTCGTGTGCAGAGCAGCCGGTGTACTCCGCCTTATCCGTCCTCCTGAAATCAAACAAGGAGACACAGCTGAACATGCTGACCAACCAGGAGCTGGGAAAAATGCATCACAATGAAAGCAAAGGTGGTGATTCATTTGCACTGATTTTGCAATTTATGCCAATTAGTTACCATGACATTTAATTAAATTTGCAATTGTTTTAGCTGAAATAAATGATACATTATTATACACACAGTATATATCATGACAGTATGTAGAATTGTGGTGATTTCATGATGCACTGGAAGAATTATAATAAATATTATAAATGTATAATTCTAGTGCAGGGGTTCCCAACACTGGCCCACCCAGCTGAGTTTAGTTCTAACACGGCTCTAATGGTCACATGCTCTAAAAGGCTTTCATTAACTGGATCATGTGTGTTGGGAGGATGAAAATCACAAGTCAACATGGGATTAATTGTAATGAACAGTAAATGACATGATGTTTGAAACAAATCTATCCTCTAAACTGAATAAATAAGAGTATCTGCATCAGAATAATTACTGATTGGTTAAAAGAGGCTGCTTCAAATCTGGCCAAGTTGTTGAACAAGATAAAACTGAAATATGCTGGATTTATATCACAACTAAGGTATATTTTGATGAATCTGGGCATAAAATCAATTATGTTTTCTAAAAACTGTATGAGGACAAATGGGTTTCTCCCAGTGTTTCTGTAGGCAGAGCTTTTACTAGTATCAGCTAATAACAATATATGCTATATGCTCTAAAATATTAGAATTAAAAGAGTTGATCCTGCTTTTGTTGGGGTGTCTGTCTCTACTGGGTTGGAGCCCTTCACTGAGGATCTGAGCTGAAGTGTTGGGCTGCATTCAGGCCCTGAGGCTCGGAAACCAAAGTGTAGTGTTTATATCCATTAACAGATACTGTATGAACCAAATTACTATATTATATATACTATATTATTTTAAATATTGCATGAACCAAAATACTATATTACGGTATATATACTATATTTATTATATATACTATAATATATATTGTATGAGCACTATATTTATTTTATTTATTTTTATAATAATTTTACAAATTTAGATGCGCCAATTACCCAATTACAGTGCCCTACTCTTGGCACCAGGGGGGAGAGATTGTCCACATGTTTCCTCCGAGTCATGTGACGATAGCCTACCACCTCTTGAACTGCCACCATTTTCATCATTGCCAGGCAACAATGGAGGAGAATGGCGGATCCCCAGTTCTGACGCAATGGTTGGCAGATGCCTGTGCCGACTTTATGTGATGTGGTAAGAGTGCCATCTACCAGCCTGAGGGAGAGCAAGCCAATTTCCCTCCCTCTGGATTCCGGCTGCCGAAGGTGAGCAGCATGAACCTGGATTCGAACCCGCAACCCCAGGATCACAGTGATACTGCCTACTTCAGTTTGATTCATATAGAACTGGACAGACTTTTGTAAAGATGTCCTGTAAAGGTTGAAGGGTGTAGGTTTGTCCAAGCTGAATCCACCATATCACCTCAGCCCATAGATCCTGTTTAGATCCTGATATTGATATCATTTATGTTTCAATAGGATCTGAATTTGAAATATTGTATTGAAAATAACTGATTATTTTTTGTTGTAAAGTGAAGTGTCAACTCTATTTCTTTTATCCCTGGTCCTTTAGTGCCTTCTCTGCTCCCTAAACACTGGATTCATCTGATCAGCTGATTAACAAACCCTTTCAGAGTTTCATGGGGTGTGCAGGGCAGGAGGTCTCCAGGACCAACAACAGACAAACACCAGACTGAAAGTGTGTACCGCTGTTTGTAGAGATAAAATCCAAACCCTGCGAAAATCAGGGCAAAAAAAGGCACAAGAATCGCGATGGCCACGGAGCTGCTGCTGGTCCTGGGTGGAGCCTCAGAGCTTCTTGTGGTCTCGGTGATGTTCAGACCTGTTGGAAAGAAACCATTAGTGACGTTGAACAAATCCAGTACACACACATCCTCTATACGCTGTTGTATTCTTACTTCTGCTCCACTCCCCTACAGTCACCATTAAAATCATCGCCACCAGCTCTTCTCCTGATCATCTGTTTTCCTGCAGGCAATTTCCAACCCCAATCAACCTCACCTGACCAGCTAATTATCACCTTCAGAAGGATCTGATAAGCTGGATGTTGTGCGTTAGATTCGGGTTGAAGGTGAAACCCGTAGGTAGGTAGATCTCCAGAAGGAGGGTTGGTGACCACTGAAGTAGGAGATTGTAGGGGGATTGTGCACCAACACTATAATCACTTTTATAATGAGAACATAATTGTAATTTAATTATATTGACTTATTAACCGCGAGCTTTTTATTAAGTGTGTGCAGTCTGGTATCTACAGTACCAGTCAAACGTTTGGACACCTGACTGAATGCATGTTCCTTATATGATAGTAACAATATGTGGACTGATCTTGCATAATTAAAAGTTTGCAATTGACATCTAAAGCTTTGCTTATTTATGAATTTATTCCAAAATGAAACAAAAACAAACACCTGCAAGTGTCTACTCATCTTCTCATTCATGGAATCATCATAAATCCATTATTTTCCTTCTTGCCTTTCATAATCATTTATTTATTCAATCATTCCCAATTTGCAATTTCCGATTCCAAACCTCTAGTTAGGACTCTCTGTCTCACATGATGCCACCACGGTGAAGGTTTGACATGCTTGCTCTAAGGCTGTGCTCAGACGGCAGAGAAATAGAATTTGTTCCTCATATCAGATCTGTTATTTACAAGTGATCAGATTGGATTCACATGTCCAGACATCATAACTGCATAACCGGTGTGGTGCTGCTCCTTCTTGGATCCCTGCACTCCTGTCACTCTGGATATGATGGGGTAACTGGTTGTTGTGTTGCAAACCATGCAAAAGTCATCATTTGTTAAACTAACTGTCTCAGGGGGGAAGCAGAGTAAGGACATAACACCACGTATGGGACACCCCTCTGGAGAGTCCATCACTCAGCCTAGTACAGTGAGTATCAATGAGTACCGACACCGGAGCTCCACAGGAATTCTGTACAGGAATTCATGGGCTTTTGCAGATTGACAGGGTTGTAAATGTAGCTGATTCCAAAGCAGCACACTGAACATTGCAGCCCTGCATTATAATGCATTACTTAATTTGCCTGAAAGGTTAATGTGGCATTCGGCCCCACCCCTTATCGTTATCGGTGATCGGCTGACGATCAGCATCAGCCCCAAAACTGTGCGGCAACCCATAACCCAAGTTAAATGACATCTGCTTGTATAAAAATGTGCCATGAAAAGTATTTAATATAAAATTGGTGCTGTTTAATAAGCCTAATAAGCTATTATTAAACTTAGGCAGACTGTTTTTGTCCTCCGTAGATCTGAATTCTAATGCGCATATGTCTGGTTTCAAAACCTCACCTAATGAAATACCATGGTACTGACCTTGGCATTGTAAGTCAATGAATTCTTTTAGAAGCGAATTAATGAATTTGTTTTAATGACAGCATAATCATGATAATAAATGTCCAGCCATGTGATGCTCCACTGCTACCTCGAACCTAATTGAACAATCAGCAGAAACGAGCACACGCGTGTTCTACAAGTCCATCTGGCTCGGCCTGGAGTTCGTAATTAGTGTGACCTTCCTCACAGCGTACCTTGCCTCTGCAGTCCGAACTGCCCGTAGTCTCGGCCGTGAATGTAGCCCTGGAACACATAGGTGCTGCCTTCGTGCTCAGCGGAGACCTAGAGGGGGAAACGATAGTGGCTGCTTAGAGCAGTTCAAAGTGGTACTCGACTCAAAGTGTTAAGGTCTGGAGGAGAAATAAAACACATTTGTGTTTCGTTAAGTAGCCCCGCTTACAAAATAGCTTCTGCTGGAGTACAAAAGTGTCAGATCAAAAGGCTTAAGTATTTGAGTATTGGAATTTGCGCACTCAAAGCAAGAGCTGTTTTCCGTCCCGCTGTTTTTCTCTCGCCTTTTGCGCTGGCTGGTCAAGAAGAAACACATAAAAGCGGCAGCTAAGATAAGCTCGACTCTTCCAAAACGTATAATCATAGCACATCCCTGACAGAGCGTCCAGTATTAGTGCGCACTTCAGGGGCACCGGCCGTGTTGTAGGTAGCTGGGAAATGAAAGGTCGTGTGAGGAAAGAAAAAACAGAATGAGTAACTGAAGAGAAAATGGAAATATTGAAGTGGAAGCCTTTTTTTTTTAACTTCTTTACCACCTACATAATTCACTCCTGTACCGATGGGACGCATTGACAGCACAGAACTGCTCGACACGTACCAAAGCCCTCGGATTTCTGTTTATGTACAATACACGCTGCAAGTCAATCCGGATGTCTCGCCTTAAGTCGATGTTAAATAACTCAAATTACATCTGCTAAATTTCACACTAGTCTCCGGAGTCTGCACATTTCTGTCTCTGAATCTACTCCAAGAGAGGAACCCATCTGATTATGTCTGTGTGATTACAGTGTTCTAGCAGAGAAGCTGGAGGGAGATGGAGTCAATACCACTACCCCTCTTCTAGCTCTTGAGAACATGCAGAGCAGATACTGTTAATGCTATTAGGGTCCATTAGTGCCTCAGTCTCTTAAGGAACCCTTTCCCTCTGACACTGATTTTAAAAGCGAAATTTCATCTGATTATACTGTCCGATATGTTTTCCAACGTTGACAACAGTCCTTTGTAATGGAATTACTTAACGCAGCTGTGGATAGTTCTATTTTACAGGGAGGGCGTTTACATGCGCTCACTAATCCGATAAGTCCAGAAAATCAGATTTGGTCAGAAATCTGATCAAATCAATGCGTTTATATGCACTTGTATAATCAGATATTGGGTCAACTCCAGGTCAGACAATAATCAGATTTCTACACTGCAGCCAGCCAATAAACTCGCAGATGCATGTGAATAAGAAGGGGAGTCCCTACTGGTTTGTCCCAGTGGTTTCTACTTCATATGCATAACGAGAAATCTCAGAGAACTCTGGTTAAGAGTGTAGATGTGCTGATCTGAGCTCTCTTTAACAGATTTCTTAATCAGATTAAGAGCTACTGAAGTTATTGTCCATCTTATTTGCTCCTCTGACCACACAGGAGCACTTTGTGGTTCTACAATTCCAGACTGTAGTTCATCTGTTTCTCTGCAGACTTTATTCTCCTCCTTTCACCCTGATCTTCAATGATCAGGACCCCACAGGACCACCACCGAGCAGCTATTATGTGGGTGGTGGGTCCTTCTCAGCACTGCAGTCACACTGACGTGGTGGTGTGGTGTTAGTGTGTGTTGTGCTGGTACGAGTGGATCAGACACAGCAGTGCTGCTGGAGTGTTTAAACCCCTCAGTGTCACTGCTGGACCGAGAACAGCCCACCAACCAGAAATGTCCAGCCGACAGCGTCCTGTGAGCACTGATGCAGGACTAGAGGACGACCAACACAAACTGTGCAGAAACAGATGAGCTTCTGTCTCTGACTTTACATCTACAAGGTGGAGACACTAAGTATTAGTGGACAGTGAGTGGACACAGTGGTTGAACACTCCAGCAGCACTGCTGGGTCTGATCCACGCGCACCAGTGCCACACACACTAACACACCACAGTAATAAAGTCTGTAATTATTAAACAACTGCAAAGTGCTCCTGTATGGTAAGAGGATGTGATGAAATGTGGTTGTTATAATGTCATTATTGATTAGTGTACATGATCACGTGACCTGCAGAAATCGGATATCAGATTATTGAAATGGAATGGAAATGCACTCGTTGTTACATTTTAATACTTTCTAAAAAAAAACATACAAATACAAAACTGAGATGAGAAATCCTATTTTAAAGATTTGAAACTGAAACTCTAAAGAAAAGTACGGCTGATATTATTGAAATGATTTCAGCTGATCATACTGGTGGAATTAAATAAGGTCACATTTTCATTTAACAAACACACAGCAAGAACCCACAACAGCAAACAATGCGATTAACATAACTGATCCCTCCCACAGGTTTATCTCGTTCTCTAGTTTAGACCGAGAGGTGCTTGGTTCAATGGTAACGTCGTTTGGCTACAAGATCAAGGTTGTCTGTTCTGATCCTTTAGTAAAGATTGTATTTGTCATATCCTTTTGTAATTGTCTCTCGCAGCTTTGATGGAGCTCCAGCTCTCATGCTGAGCGCTGCAGTTCACTCGCATGTCATTTTTTAAAATTCTGCACTATAGAAAGTGAAAACCGAACACCGGCTGTCATCGCACGGCTTTCTCCTGCCTTGTGGGCATCGATTACTTTCATTTTCTGATCGTTAGACAGATGCTTATGAGGAGCTTATGTTTAATGAGTGCTAGTGCAAGGTTTGATAAGTCTGAGAACTTATAAAGCTTGGAAATGTGATTGAGCTGATAGTTCCTAATTACAATAGGTGGCATGCCTCAGGCCTGATCTGCTAATCAAGGCTGAGACCTTGCCATCTCTTTTTATGTTCGGGAAAAACAGAGTTTTTAGGATTTAGGATTTTCTGAAAATATCGTGTTTTATGTTTGATTTGCTTCCGAGACTGGCTTTACTACTTCTCATGCCCTAACCTTTGCACAAGTGGTGTGAAATATACCATCTGAAAATGGAAATGAGTCTGCAAATGGATTTTGGTTTCGGTTAAAGTGTACGTAAACATTTTCACAAAAGAGAGTTAAATGTTGAGTTGATTTTCACTTTAAATGGTGTTCCGTGTTGGAGTTAATGGACAGAGCTGATCAGGTCAGAGTTTGTCCAGCACTGTTCAGCTCTGCACAGGCATAATTCCACTCTGCTGACCCTTGCAAATTCCTCAAATGTGGGAGGCTTGACTGCATCATTTCTGATAGCAGGGCACTGAACCTGCACTCTCCCCTGATTGGGGCAGCTGTGGCCGGGTGGGTAGGGAACCGGCCTTGTGACTGGAAGGTTGATTTGAATCCCTCGACTGGCAGGGCATGACTGAAGTACCCTTGAGCGAGGCACTTACCTCACTAGTGTGTGTGGACGGCTTACATAGCGATTAAAAATAATTTTATGGAGTTAAATGAATTCTAACGAGATGGTCAGAGCTATTTTTCTACTCACTCCTCACTAAGCCCCACCTTTGTGCCTGCTGGGAGGGCGGTCATTTGTAGGTTTTGAAGATGGATTTACTCTTTAAGGTTAGGGAAGGGTTAGGTTTTGAGTTAACGTGGGGTTAGAGTTGAGATTAGAGTAGAGTTTAGGCTGAAGTTAGGGTCAAACCGAATAGTGCACAAATTCAAAACGCCCGAAGAGGGGGATGATACAGGACATCAAGCTCATCTAAGTGACCCGTCCAGACATTTGACTGGAAAACGTGCTGCTGAATGGAGCGTTTCCCACCAAACTCCTCTGAATCTTTACATCTGTACCACACAAGCTCGAAAAACTGGTGGCACTCCACATTAAAGGTGTGGAAGCCCTCCACCGAGGGGACATTTACAGCACTATGACTGTAAACTTTATTATATCATCACTCTTGAACTTTTACAATCATCTACAGGCACATTATTGAAGACGTTAATTGAAGAGATGAATAATTAATAATTGCGCATCAGCATTAAAGCACCTCTAAACAAATAGGACAGAAAAAACAGGATAAATGCTTACGAAGCCGTCCATGGTCCACGTCTCCTCGGTGATTTTGGTGTGGGTGCCGTGCACCAGCGCCTTCATATGATACAGCCGCAGGGTCAGACGAGCTTCTCTGCTTTTATACACACCTGCAGTTACACAAGCAAAAATCATTCTCAACTGAAGGCAGAAACTGTGCTGCAGACACCTCCCAGAAGCATCCATTTTCTCGAACATGCTTTGACTTCAGCAATTCAAAATAAAGATCCAGAACAAATTGCAGATGTAGCAACAGCTGTAATCATAGGAAGTATAATTATAGGCACAGGACGAGCAGCAATTATTCCATTCTTTAATGAACAACATTTTTCTTGTCTTTAAAGAAATAAATATCTGCATCCTGCAACGTCATGCAGAAGCGCTCCTCACATTTTCTGTTTCTATGAACAGAGATGATCTTTCTGTTTTTTTAGTTTAAATGTGACTCAGTTTTAATATATTAGACAAGATATTTCTTTTTATTTCCATATTTTTCCAGACCTGAAACAAAGGGTTGGTCACCCTGCATGGTCAGTACCTTGAGGAGCATCACAGCTTGTAAACACTTTTACTCAAATCTGATTTTTGCCTTAAAAGTGACCCAGGTCTGATTGTTCTAAGGCTGTGTGGACATAACAAATTCATTTCTTTCAAACTGGTCCTAAATTGGACAGCAGTCATATCAGTTTTAAAGTGTCTTTTTGCCTGTATGCTCTCAGTGCTGTTGGTGATGGAGGCCAAAGCCCCAATAGAAAAGTCAATAATGCACAAAGAACATGAATTTTCAGCTTCTGAAAAAATCTCCATATCAGGCTCCGTGAAAACCTGCCTCTGCTCGCGGCATAACCAGCACAATGATAGGCTGTTTTTTTGGTTCCTGATTTATAACATCAATGTGGAGGCTCATATCCTCATTTTTCCCTTTAAAAGTCCTCTTGTTTTGATTTATTTAGATCTAGTTCGATTTTTGGACTTTCTTGCTTCACTGCCATTCAGGGTCCAAACCTCCAGCTTAACAGTTGAAGTGATCTTTCCATGTAGCTCTGCACCTTTTTTTATCCAAACATATCTTTGCTCATTGTGACAAAAAGTTGTATTATGGCCTTTTTTTAACCTTGTTAAGATGCTCCTTCATCAGTGTTTTCTTCAGATGGCTCTTCCATGAGGGTCATATCAGTGCAGGAGTCGCTGCACAGTAGAATAGTGCACCATCACTCCAGGGTCTGCTCAAACTTCCTCAAAGTTCTTTAAACAGCCGAACATGTTGAACAATCCAATAAGCAGTTCTCTCTGAAGGTTTTCTTGGTCTTTCAGACCTCAACTTGACCACCACCGTGGAGGAGCGCTGGGCAGCTGCTTAGAGGAGCCCGAGGAATCAGAGCATTTTCAATTTGAGTAAGTGTCGAAATTATTTTGGCTTTTCGTAACATTGACAGTAAACAAGCGAACTATTATTTAAGATTTAAGACTCGTCTGGACGCTCTGATCTACAATCTTATTTAAACGTTGACAAATGTTTAAACTCAGAGATTTCTGCCCTTTTGTGTTCCAGTGTTTACAGCGTCCGTCACTGTGTGGTATGAAAAATACCCGATAAAGCAGAGCAGAGGGGACTATGTCTTTGTACTCTTTTGTTTGGATCCAGAGTTTGCTTCTTTAGCTCTGCACTGGAGTTATGAGGCTACGTCGTAGAAGTCTATGGGCCAGATTTATTAAACACACTGTCAGGTTTAGTGTGATGTTAAGTGGATAAAGTGTAATGATAACACATTTGCTCATTCATAAACGAGGACTACCAGACAGTTTTACTGTTTGCGTGATATCTGGCACCTCCACTCTTTTCCCTCATTGGCATGCGCCATTAATGATTCATAAACCACAAAGTCACTCAGAAGAGCCTGACGCTAAATTTCCCGGTAAGAAGCTGAAATGGATTTAATGATCTTTTCTGTAATGTTTCCAAACACACTCAGCTGCTGCTTTCATTCTGTGAGTCTGTATCTGTGATTTTCAGTCCATTTTCAGCAGCCATGGGAGGAAGACCACCCCCACCGTAACTTTAGAAACACGTCTTAAATGCCATGCCGCACATTTCGAGATGTTGGTGCTGAGTTTTAGTAATCTGCTCCATTGGCTACAGCTTGAGTGACAAACTTCACAAACCTCACGTCTGGGCTGAGCATAAATTAAATTTGCATTTAAATTGCGTCTTATGTTGAGGTTCAAATATTTTGACTGAATGAAATGTGTGGAGGAATTCAATTCTACATTTGAAACAATTTGCAGATGAAGATTTAAGTAGGGCTGTCCTGACCTGAGTCAGCGGATCAGGATCTGGTCAATCCAGACACGTGTTCAAGGATCAGATATCAGCTATTTTCAGCTTGATCTCGTTTTTACGAGTCTTGAGAACTTCCTCTCCTTTCGGCTGCTCCCTTTAGGGGTCGCCACAGCGGCTCATCATATTTATGATTCGCATTACAGTTCTGGCACAAGTTTTACGCCGGATGCCCTTCCTGGCGCAACCCTCACCATTTATCCGGGCTTGGGACCGGCACCAGAAGTACACATGTTCTATAAAACTAAATCAGTGTACGTTTATAACACTATAAAACTCTTATTTCATATCAGTCATTGACAGAAACAACAGATGGTCATAGACTGTGGACCTACAAACACACATCATCCAGTCATTTCACTACAGTGTCAAAAGAACAGCGAGTTGAACAGTCAGAGAGTTCAGTCAGACTGTAAGCTATGAAACACACTATACATATACTGTATATATATGAATGAATATATATATATATATAAACGTCAGCTACCAAACTAAATAGATGAGTCCAGAATGTCTCATATAATATAAATGAGCTGCTTTTGTCTCCAGAACTGACCGAACACATCTGCATTTTGTAAAGGAGGTCACATGTTCAGTGTGCCGCATCCTGGGTGTCCAGTATATATCACTGAGGGGCATTAAAGTGAAGGACAAAGTGCTGTAAGACACGTCACCATGGGCTCTTATGGGTTAAGTCCACTAAATAACACATTTCCGTTCAGAGAACGTCAGACCAAAGTCTCACAACAATTAGAAGACAAAGCTGTGAAACCTTTGGGAACATGTGACTGGTTCACCATGTGATCCAGACACTTTGTGACATTGAGCGGCAGACAAGCACAGGTGTCACTCCTTCTTACCTGACAGTAAAAGCTGGGTGTTCTTGTTGGTTAGAGTGGCGTTCACTCTGCCGGAGGTGATGTTAAAGCTGGTGATTGTCAACGTCGCCGGCTGTTTGACTGCCTTGTGTTCCAGCGAGCCCTTCCACACGTACACCGGCGCGAAGACGTCGTCGGGAACTGCAATTGAGAACGTTTAAACTGTCAAATGGCGAAGGTTCAGAACCGGTTTCACCTGTGGAACATATATAATCAGACGGGCTGCAGGGCTGGCGATAATGAGCTCTTTGTGGGGGCTTCGTGCGGGTCTTAGCGGGAAATGAGTGAATTTGAAAAGGTGACGGGCTGCTCATTCCACTCATTATTCACTATTAACTCTGATATGCTTTGAACCCTTTAACTTCTTCAACTCAGTCAACCTATAATTCATCTGTTTCATAACTATTTAACCTGCAAGTTTAAAATGTACTGCGATCATTGTGCGGATTGATGGGGAGAGCGTTGTCTTCTCACCCAAAAACAGCATGGACGGTTGTGCTCTCTCTGGCTCTGGCTGGTGATGACAAAGCAGCATGACCTGTAATTTGAACCTACGAATTCTCAGACTGAACTAGTGCATCTAAAACATTAGAATCAAAATGAAATTTTTGAAATTTCTATTAAAATGTACTGCAGTCATTGCCGGAGTTATGGAATAATAAAGCTTAAGCTTAACATCTAAACAGCACTATGGTTCACGGTGTGTTAACCCCAAAAAGGCACATCTATTGCTGAGAATAACGCTTCTTGATATTTTGCATTAATTTTACATTAACCATCTCTTGCTTGGAGCTCACAGAATTAAGGGCACAAATTCTAAAAGCAAATGATAATCCAGACCACATCTGTGTTTGTAAGTAGATCAGCAGACTCTTCATTTAAAGTCACTTGCTGTACAGCTCTGTTCTGCAGAAAGAAAAACAGCCCTCCTAATGTAACTGTACTGTAATTTGTGACAGCAGTACAGTATAATAACCTTTCATGCACAGTCATACTACAGACTTACGTAAATGTACACGTACATAAATCGACATGACCTCAATGATAATTGCTGACCTCAATATCACCCATTATTTTTGTCAGCAAGGATGTGAATGAGCCAGTATGTTGACTTTGATAATAACAGGGCTTTTATTTTATATATATTTATTTAGGATTTTTACAAATATATATTTTAATAACTAATGTCTGAATATTTTAATAATGTAAAATTAACTTTAAAAGAATTAACTGAATTATGCTATTATATTAACATTAAAGGAGTAGCAAAAATTGGTCTGAAAATGATAATAAATATCATTTACCACAATAATTTCTGGTTTAAAATCATTTAAACTGCAAACATAAATCTGTTTTTGTTGCTTTCACAAAACACTCCAGTTGTTCTTTATATTGTTGTAGAAAGCCATAATAAATAGTCCAATAGAAATGTGGTTAAATTTTCAAATTTACATTTTTATCTCTCAGTTTAGCAGTTCCAGTTGACACCCCCAGCTCAGAGGAAAACCTTAGCTTCCCAGCTCCGATACATCAGTCAACAGACGCCTGTGCTGCACAACAATGGGATTGAGCTCTCTCCGGCTCTGGCTGGTGATGACAAAGCAGCATGACCTGTCATTTGAACCTATGAATTCTCAGACTGAACTAGTGCATCTAAAACATTAGAATCAAAATTAAACTCAGTTTATATTCATTATATTTAAAGCGATTTATTTCAGGCTTTTTTGTTTTAAAGTTGAAAATGTGATTAGTAATCTTTTCAAAATTATATTAAAATGTTCTAATATTTTGAGATTCTGGATTTCTTGTTTTCATGAGCTGTAAACCAAACTGCTCAATGGTAAAAAAAAAAAAAAAGGTCACATTACCTGTGCTGTATATTAAATAACAGTTAAATAACCTTTTAGATCGAAATTTTGATGACGAATGAACTTTTTAACCATTTTCTAATTTTTCGAGATAGTAGTGTCACTAGAACACTTTTAGTCCATTTTAAATATTATTTAGAACTTGTTTTATTTCATCATGAACTTGTCAATTCACTTAAAAAAATCACTTTAATGATCAAGTTTATTGATAAATGTAAAATCCACAATCGATTAGACAGGCTTATTAAAACTGCTGCTATGAGGTTACTATTACGAAACTACTGCGTAAGGCCTGCACTTCGAAACATGAGGCATTGATGTGTGGACCACCAAACAGACCCTCAGAGGTGAACAGCTTAAACATCTGAGAGTAACTTACAGAATTTCTTAATAACAAGCAGCGCTGCATAAAAACGCTCCGTCTATATTCTCTCAGTCTAGCTATCGGGGTTCTTGAGTGCATGTTATTAAAAATTCATGGCCCACGGATTACTGAGACGGTGCAGAAAGAAGCTGGGAGAAGGCCGGAGACTTACCGCTGGCTTTTGGGCTTGGAGTGCCTTGAACAGACACCGTCACTTTTTCTGCTGCTTTTGAGCCGACTGAAAGACAGAGAGTGATGCGTATCACTGGCAGACACCCACAGCAATACATTACATGCCTGATTTCCCCAGGCTAAAACAGATACAGCTAGTACTCTGCTCCCACCACAAAGCGCACACTGGTAAAAAAAAAAACCACACAAACTACAGAGAGAAGCAAAAACATTGAAGAGTTAAACTTGTACTGTTTCATGTTCATGAAGTCTGTATTTCTGGTCAAAAGATGACTTTCAGCCTCCGTATTCTGGTGCCAGATGTTCCTGGTCCATCTTTCTATAACTGTTAATAGAGCTGTGAATGTGCAGGATTGAAGAGTGGACCACCACTCTTCCTGAAGATCTACAGTCCTGGTTCCTTTGTCTTCCAGACCTCAACTTGGGTGGGCAATATGGCAATATTTTACCGTACTGCGATGAACGTTATTGTTATGGTTACACATACTTTTCTAAACATATCATGGATATCGTCAGTGCCTCAAGAACACTGACCAACTGTCCATTTCCTTTCAGACAGTGATTTGGAAACCAGCCTTTGAGGTTGGAAGGACTGGAAGGTTCCCGGTTTGATTCCCCAGAACTGGTAGGACATGACTGAAGTGCCTTTGAGTGCTCTTGGGCACTATGGAGAGGCTGCCCACTGCTCCGGTCATGTGTGCTCACTGCCCCCTATTGTGTGAATTCACTAGTATGTATGTGTGGATGGGTGGAGGGCCTATTCCCCTGGATGCAGCTGGGTCTACATTCACATTTCTATTTATGAATAGAAATGTAGGAGTAGGAGTAGGAGAGTGTGTCTTTTTAGTAGCGGTTTTTAAGAACCTGCACAATGAAAATGTCTTTAAGTATTGTGATATAATATTTTTCTCAAAGCCTTTTTCTTCAGCCTTCGGGAGGCAAACTTTGAACAAAAGTGTGTAATATTTAACATTTTAACAGTTTATCAGTGGACGGATGTGGAAATGTTGCATTGTTTTAAGACATATATGTGTGTATGTATGATGAGCATCATTTTAAATTCCATCATAAACCAAAAAAAAGAGTAAAGAGCTGCCACTCGAGATTATTGTTAGAATATTATGATGTAAAATTACTGGATTCCAGACAGTAGAAGGTCATTTTATCTCATTTTTATCTCTTAAACTCTGTGTAATTTTATCAGTCAGTCAGTCCGTCATTATCCTATCCAGCTGGAGTTCAGGACAGGTTGGAGTGTGGGAAGCAGAGTCTAGGTCAGCATGTGGTCCTTCTCCCAAAGGACTCCACATAGCAGTTTCTGACAGAAACATTGCTGGTATTTAATCCATTCTCCCGTTTACCGGTGAAGCTCAGACATGACTGATCCAAAATGCATCCAGCTCTTTTAGATGTTCCTCTGAAAGGTTCTGACGCTGAAAGGCTGCAGGAACCGTTCAGAGATCATATTAGTGTAGGTGTTGATGCACAGTAGAACAGTGCACCACCACTCCAGCGTCAATCTAAAGGTCTTTTGCAATTAAACATGGGTTTTGATTTGTGTTCTAGTGAACAGTCCTCTCTGAAAGCTTTCTTGGCCTTCTGGACTTTAACTTGACCCCCACCGTTCATGCTACATGCCATTTCTTACAGTGAAGACAGGTGATTGGCCAAACTGTAAAGCACAGTCTTATCTATTAAAGAGATTAAAGAGGAGAAGAATGGACACTAATCATATCTTGGCTGGTCTTCAGTGTTAAATTGTTTTATGCACTTAAAAAAAAATACTGTCAAATATAAAATTATTTTCATTTATAATTAATTATTATTTTTTTTTTTAAAATAATTCACCTTAATTCAAACTCACACCCACTGCAAAGCAATGTGGAAGAATACAAATGAAAGGAAGTGCTGGAGGAGTAAACAATTTGCAACAAGGTGCCCAAGGAAGACCACAGCAACTGACCACAGAAGCATCATTAGAGCTGTGAAGAGAAGGCCGAAATAACAGGCAAAGAAATGGCTGGGACTCGGCGGGGTGTAGGGGTGACTCTATAATTGTCACAGAGGAGTTCGAGAGGAGAAATGGAGAAGCTAGATATACTTTCTCGTCAGCTCCAAAGGCCAGAAAGGTCACAATGAAATTTGCAGCGAAGGGAAAAGACGAGCCAACTCTGGCCATAATCACGCTGAACACACTGCAGACTTAACCACGGAGTTCATCTAAGTGCTGCGGGCTTTTCAAACACCTCCAGCCAAGTCAGTCTTTCTTTTGTAAAGCAGGTGACCAGGCCTGGTTGCACCCAAAGGGTCGGACTGTATCAGGTGTGTGGAGGCGGGGCTTAGAGAGAAGCAAGCGCCGAAGAAAGCAGCCAGTCAGAGGCTTCTCTGCTTCCCATGTTGGAGTGGCGACCAATCAGACTGTTACATTTTTGATCTACTGCTGTTCTGATCGCCTTCACTGGTAGAGAGAGAGAGCTCAGTGTAATGCTCACTCGACCATCTGACAATCTCTTTTGATGTTTTCTGATAACCCGGCCCAGAGTCGCTGTTATGGATTTTTAAAGCTTTGTAGCTTCCAACTTGTGAAGATGAGAAGGTACACAGGACGAGCACGGATATCTTATGTGTTTATTATGTTTATCTGCTGGAGCAGGGTATGTTTAGATGAAACTGAGGTTGTAAACAATATAAGGCAATTTGTATCAACATGGTTTAATCGGCATTAAAATATTACCCAGAAATAAAATCCGACCCTCTATACTTGGACCTCCTTTGAAAGGAAATCCGAACTTCATGAATATGCAACAACAACACCCCATTCATCTACACTGTGTGGTGGGTTACGGGGTTCAAGCAGAAAGCAAACTGAATTTCAAAGAGTTCTCAATGACGGAACATCTTGGCCATGCATTTGTAAGTCTGTTTGCGTGTGTGTGTGTGTGTGTGTGTGTGTGTGTGTGTGTGTGTGTGTGAGAGTGAGTGAGTGTGTACGGCTGGCCTACTTCTGCAGACGGGCACTTTCCCGGTCCAGGATCCATCGGGCCGGCACACTCTGTGCTCAGAGCCCCCGGTGAGCATGAAGCCGGGCTGGCACGAGTAGAGCAGCGTGTAGCCAAATGCAGGCAGATCCATGCCTAGCACGCTGGCGTGCGGAGGGTTCCGTGGCTGCTTGCACGAGTGGGCTACACAGGGACAGACGGAGATCCAGGTCAGGTGAGTTCCACTTAAGCTGCCATGTCCTGACAGATAACTCCCCCGCAATACACTAACTAGACCATAACAAATGACCGCAAATGGACAATGGTTGGGGAAGCCCTGCACTTGTTATTTCACTGAGAAATGAGATGAATAGTGGTGGACTGAAGCTGAGAAAAATGGATGAGCTCTCGGGGAAGGAAGGGGAGCACATCGTTGTTCTTGTGCCTGGCAGAGGCTCCCCAAGGGAAGAAGAAGGGAAAAGAACTTACGGATGCAGTCAGGCTGGGATCCACTCCAGGTGAGGTCCGGCTGGCAGGTCCGTGTGGTGGAGCCCAGTAACAGGTGGCCGGTCTGACAGTGAAACCTCACCATACTGCCAACCTGAGATACGATACACACATTTAGAAACTCGTGGTCAGGTTGCATAAAGTCACTCATACATATATGTGTAAGCTTGTTTGTGCAGCAGCCAGAATTTAGGAGCACTTTACTGGTTTTACTGGTTTAAAGTTCACTTAGCTGGTTTAAAACAACATCTCGTTTCATAATATTGCTGACTTCTTCTAAAGATGCACTATATGGACAAAAGTATTGGGACATCTGCTCATTCACTATTCCTTCTGAAATCAAAGGTATTAAAAAAGAGCTTATCGTGTTTCTGGTGAATAATTTCTAGTAGATTTTGGACATACGTGTCCATGTCCCTTCTAATCAAGGGATTTAGGTACCTACCACTCACACAGACATACAAATGCAGCTTGTGCAGTCTTGGTAAAGAAGTACTGCCAATAGAATATGATGGTGCTCTTTTAATAATTTTGAGACACTAAACAGTAGAGACACTTACTCCAGCAAAAGCAGGATAAACTCTTTTTAATCAAGTGTCCCAATACTTTTGTCCATGTAGTGTCTGACATATCCCGATAAACATGTTCATTGAAACAATGTCAGATAGGGTGTAATTACTGCTCCCTAACGTTTCTGAATGGACCCCCAGCTGAAATGGAGCTTATGATTGGTTCTGCCTTGGTTCTGGATGGTAGTGTCTACAGTTCAGGTCCCCAGCAGACTTGGAGATCTTTATTCTTGATTCCTCAAACCCCCACCTGAAACTGACATTGGAATTGTATTCAATCACTGGTCCCACTCTCCAAGTTGAGTTTAACTGTCCTCAGTTCTACTCCCCAGCTCAAATGGTTCTGACTCTAGTGTCTGGTCAGAAAGTGGTCTGACCTCAATGAAAAGTTGAAGGGCTTCATAATTGAGAACTTGGATTCAAAATTCATTAGATAAGAACCAAGGTCAGGTCGATCTTGGCCAGCAGGCTGTATGTTTAACACCTCTGCTCGGAATGGCTGAGGACCTGCTTACCGTACTGCCTGCAAATCTGTAGAGAGTAAGTGGAGAAAAGTCTGGAGGTTCTTCTTCTAATCCGAGGAACACAGTTCCAGCATGTATAAGGCAGTCAAACTTGGTACACCTGTAGATGTTCTCACTTCAGCCCAGACTGCTGCAGAAAATCTACAGCAGGAAACTCTAGACTGCTCTGGCACTACACTGCTGCTCCTGTCCATTCCTGACATTTTGGCCTCTCAAAATGCAGAGCCTGTGGCTCGAGTAGAGAGTCCTTATACATTTTTCATTGCAGCAGAATCTTAAGCGTGAAGTGAAGAAGTGTGAAACTCACAATCGGGCCTCACGTGTACACATTCATAAACACAGGCCGTGAACTTCAGGACCTTTGACTGACCTGACGCAAAATATTCTAATCAAGGCAAAAGAGTCAAAGCCAAGAGAATCCCGAAACCAAGAGGATCAACACGGACCAAAAGACCATCATTCCTGCTATCCTGGCTCGATCTTTTCTTTTCTCCTTTCAGAAAATCACTGCAATCAAGCCACTCAGTGAAGTGCTGTACGCTCCGAGCCTTCCTCCCCCTCTTTTCAACTGATTATTGCTTTTTTATACTTTTCCTTTTCCCTCACAAAGAAGTCATTTTGCATCCATAGAGCTTCATATATTTCAACAGATGGGTGGCATCCAATTCCGCCTCTGGAGTTCTACCTGCATGCAGAGATTAGTTCCGGCTTTGATCCAGTACCTCTTGTGCTTATGTTCAGGAGCTCTCAAAGACCTTGATTAGCTGGGCCAGGTCTGGTTTGGAACTAACCTCTGCAGGCAGACCACCCCTGCTGCTGATAATTCACATCTGTAGGATGGACAGAAGAACCTTACAGACGGCATGATTCAAAGGGTCGTTAATGGATTGCTGATCATGATGTTCGACCAGCTTGGTGATACTGGTCATGATGTTTGTCCAGATTGGTGATGCTGGTCATGATGTTTGACCAGCTTGGTGATGCTGGTCATGATGTTAGACCAGCATGGTGATGCTAGTCATAATGTTTGTCCAGCTTGGTGATGCTGGTCATGATGTTAGACCAGCATGGTGATGCTAGTCATAATGTTTGACCAGCTTGGTGATGCTGGTCATGATGTTTGACCAGCTTGGTAATGCTGGTCATGATGTTTGACCAGCTTAGTGATACTGGTCATGATGTTTGACCAGCTTAGTGATACTGGTCATGATGTTTGACCAACCTGGTGATGCTGGTCATAATGTTTGACCAGCTTGGTGAAACTGGTTATGATGTTTGACCAGCTTGGTGATGCTGGTTATGCTAATCAACAAGCTTGGTTTCACTGGTCAATGCTACTCATCCAGCTTGATGAAACTGGTCATTCTGGTCAACAATCTTTGTCTTGATGGTCAACTCTGATCAACCAGCTTGGTGATTCTAGCCGTGCTGTTATTTAATAAGCAGACCACAGTGATATAGGACACACAGCGGTGGGCAGCCTCTGTTGGAGCACAGAGGGTTAAGGACATTGCTCAAGGGCCCAACCGTGGCCTGAGTTTCAAACCCACAACCTCTATTTTCCTCAAATGTAGGAACATATGGAAACCCCTCCTAGGAGTTGGACTGTCCAAACATTTCAGTAGAGCTGCTCAGCTGTGTGAGGATAGTGTGTAATGCTGGGATGGAACTGCCTGTCTTTACTGCAGCATACTGGGATGGAAAGAAGCTGTCTGGCTTAATTACATTACATACACTCATACAAATGTGATGGTGGCAAACCAGTATGACTGGCAAAATGGCACTTTGTTATCCACCCAGTGCGTGGAGATCCAAATAAAGTGGGCTAGCTTTCTAATTTGGCCTTCAAAGCTTCCGATCCCTGGGCCGAGCTAAAAAAACAGATCGGATCACTTTTCCCATTAACAGGCGACGCTCTCCTTTCCCCTTAGCTGCGCTTAATCCAGGTGCCCGTTCCCATCGTGTCACTCGGGGGTGAGGCCTGCCAGCCGAGGGTGCGGGAAATAATGACTTTCCATTCTGGGTAATGAAAGCACCTGCCGTAGCTTTTCTTTGAGCTGGTCCCTTTGAGGGGGGAATCTGAAAGCAGTTAACGCTGGCGTATGCGACGGTGAGATCAGAAACGGAGCATGTAAGGAACAAGGATTCTCCACAGACAATGAGAGCTGACAGAGAAGGAGACAGTCAGACACATCTTTTAACTGCCGGAAGCTTCTCAGACAGAATTCTGCTGAACGATCCTGACAATAAGTCAATTGTGCTTTAGAAGAAAGGGCAGTTGGGAAGAAATGACAATATTCTGACTGCGACACACACACACACACACACACACACACACACACACACACACACACACACACACACACACGCACACACACACGTCCTCATAGGCTCAAAAGTCTCAAATGAATTGCTCGAATCTGAAACACCTCTGACGCCGGTGGAGGCATTAATCACGTCAGTGAAACTGAAAGTGGAAACAAAGAACACTCGACTATGATAAACAAGTCCCACTTTCAGCACTGCGGCCTACAGTAAACGCACCAGACAGGACATAAGAATGAAGGTAATTAAGCTAATTAGCAAACAACAGCACAACAGTTTGGGGTAAAAGCAGCAAAATGCACTGTGTGCACAGGATCAGTCAAAAACACCGCATTTCATTTATATTTTATCATCTCAGAAACTGCCGGATCTGAAAGTTATAAAAGGGTTAATATAATAGTGCATCTCAAAAATGTAGAATTTCTATCATTTATAAAGAAATATTTAAGTATATTTAATATTCATTACATTTTAAGTGATCAATAGTGATCTTTCAAAGTTGACACTGTGATTAGTAATCTATTCAAATTTGAACGAAAAGGTTCTAATGTTTTGAGATTCTGTGGTTCCGGTTTTCATGAGCGATAAACTGATCAACGGTTATACGAAAGAAAAATGATTGAAATATAATAATTAATATAAGTCTAATGAAAATAAACAGTTGACCAGTTCACAAATGAGCTTTAATGATAGTCAAATATATATATATATATATATATATATATATATATATATTGTGTTCTTTTGTATCCATATATGTCACTATAGAGATATTTTAAGGCTCATTTTATGTAAAATTGATCTGTATATGTCAGTCCTCGTGCTGGTCTACTTACGCTGTCACATTTCGTTTAATACATTTCTACATCTCTGCTTCATAAACTGTCTGCATCAGGTGCCTGAAAACTGATAATATTAGATTTTTTTCTCGCAATGTTATTTTTTATGCTTTATGATTTTCATTTAATCAATGTTTTAACCAAGACGTTAGTGATTTAAGGTGCATCACCTAAGCCTGTGGACCACTGGAACGTCCTTCACAGCCCACTGACGGTCCACAGGTTGAGAAACCCTGGACTAGTTTCTTGGATGTCGTGCATTTACTGAATTAATAACTCCAGTTTTATTCACATTTTCAATGTTATCTCTGTTTTTTCTAAAATATGTAAATAATACTGGCACTTTAGGGGAGAACAGAGCACAGCATACCACGTTTTTGTTTTTAATCATGTAATCTTTTTATCATTTAATTAAATTAAAGCATTTAAACAATGTATTTAAAAAAATAAACCATAATAATCATGAGCTAATCTTAAGTAGTCCAGACTTTGGAGTAGAACTGGAGGACAGAGTGGAGCACAGAGTAACTCATTTTGGTTTTTGTTAAATCATATCTTAAAGCATTTGAACACAATTATTTTTTTTAACAAGCAACTTGCAAATTTCTGCTATATATGATAAAAAAAATACTAATAATACAATGTAATCTGTGTATCCAGCAGCAATGGACTATGAATAATTCTCCTGAAAGCAGGACTAACTGGAACAGACTAATGGGTCAGGAGTCATCCCCACTAAAAGGTCTGGGAAATTGATGCAAATCACAGTCATTTCAACTGTATTTATATTTTTTTAGACCAAACAAGCTTCCGAGCCTGAACACATTAAACATCTGCGACTGAATGAATGTAATGAGTGAAAAGAAGCTTCGTCGAATGTGGCACAATAAGCATATGTACAATGGAATGCAAAAGTTTGGGCACCCTGGTCAGCATGTCTATCTCTGTGACTAGCCAAGGAAGTACAAGAAGATCGGATTTCTAAAAGGTGTAAAGTTAAAGATCAAAATTTTATTTAACAGCATGGTTTCATAGTTTCCAAATTACTAAACATAAAAAGAGCCTGAAGCAAAGGTTTTGTAGTAAAGTTCAGATGTCTTCACTGATCAGCTGCCTTGGGGGCAGTAAAAATGCTCATGTGATTTTTGAATCAACTAGAGGATGTTCTGAGTCTCTGTAAATGAAAAGCTTTGTAAGACATGCCACATACAGAACTGCCTGAATCAGAAACACCTCTGATGCCGGTGGAGGCATTAATCACGTCAGTGAAACTGAAAGTGGAAACAAAGAAAACTCGACTATGATAAACAAGCCCCACTTTCAGCACTGCGGCCTACAGTAAACGCACCAGACAGGACATAAGAATGAAGGTAATTAAGCTAATTAGCAAACAACAGCACAACAGTTTGGGGTAAAAGCAGCAAATAAGGTGTGTTGAAATGCAGTGTGTGTGTAGTATCAGTCAAATAACTCATTATAATTTAATATAATTCATATTTTTTATGACCCCGGACGCCATCATATCTGTAGGCTTATGCTTTAGTTAATACATTGGAATTCCTTTCTAACACAAATAGAAATAGTGAATCTATTTCTAAAAAAAGCCCAAAGAACTATACGTTGATTTTATTTTATGGGCATTTTAAACAAATTGTTCAAGTATTGAAGGATGCAATGAAACGATGAATATATATATATATATACACTATAGACAGTGGTGATTCAGGCACCCCTGGTGAACATTTCTGTTATTGTGAACAGCTGAGGAAGATCATTTTATTCACAAAAGGTATATCATGCTAATGTTATTTATTTATTAATTTAATTTAATTTATTTATTTTCATCTTTAATGTTTTTAAAATTACAAAATGGGAAAAGCACCTTTGTTGCCTTTTGGCGAGTATCACAGCTGTTCGGGGGAACTTTAGCCCGTTCTTCCTGAAAAGGTTTCTAGTTCTGTGAGATTCTTGGATTGTCTTGCTGCTCTGCTCTTTTCAGCTCAATCCACAGATTTCTGATGAGCTTTAGGTCGGAGGACTGTGAGAGTCGCACCTGTGAGAGTCGCACCTCTTCAGGTAGTCTATTGTTGATTTTCAGGCGTGTTTAGGATCAATGTCCTGCTGCAGAAGCTCATACTCTTAATCTTAGTCCTTCTCCGATCATGTGATGTTCACGTCAATATTTTGTTGGTATTTAATTGACTCCATTCTTTCCTCTACCAATGAAGTGTTTCCTGTGCCACAGGCTACAACACATGATCCATCCAGCCCCATGTTTACCACAGACGGAGGTGTTCTGTTCAAGAAATTCTGCACCTTTTACTCCTAACTTACCTTTGCTCACTCACTGAAAATCTATTTTTACTGTATCGGTCCACAGGACCTCTTTTCAAAATGCATCAGGGCTCGTTTAAAAGTCCCTTGTTATCTTCCTGAAAATGCTGAATAGATCAGATCATCTTAGAATCACCGTTTACAGTATCTAAACGTTGTGCCCAAACTTCCAGTTGTTCCAGATGGAGTGTTAGTGATCACGATGTTGAACAATCACCACCTCACCTCATCTCAAAATCCACCTCATCTCAAAATTCCATCATTCCAGAGATCACGGTTCCACTGCTCCACAGCTCAGTTCTGGGGAGCTTTATACCCCTGCACCCCATGCCTGGCATTAAGCGTGATGCCAGTTCTTGGTTACCTGCTCCAGACTGTCCTGTTCTATTGGTAGTACTTCTCAACAGGGACTAGGAAAGCTGAGTGTGCATTTGCACATATGCGTCAGCAATGGGTGCAGCTCTATGCTCTCACTGCCAGTCTTGTTTTTTCCTACCTTGAAGCCCAAGCTTGCGTTGAGAGAGCCGAACTCAGGAGTCCCGGGATTTTCACAAGTTGTCCTGGTTGGTTCTGCAGAGAGAGATGCATATGGTGCATCCAAGTCGTCATCATCATCATCATCATCATCATCATCATCATCACAGTCATTACTGTTATCATTAACATCCTCATGCATTACCATTATCATCAGCATCACCATCACCACCAATATCATCACCAACAGTGAGACATGTCCCACCTGTGCAAAAACCCGAACTGCATTTCAAATAACGGACCGGGGCGTGGGCCACACCGAACTCCGTAAAGTGCAGAGGACACCGTGATACAGACCAAGCTGCATCTTTCTCTTTTCTCCTTTTCATTGCATCATGTAGGCTACTACCTCTCACCTACAGAGGAAATGAATCCCAAGCTAAAATCCCAGACTAAACCCAAAACACGTACCGCTCACACACAGCCGTCCATCTACAGCTCAAACTGGGTCAAAGCTAAAAGTTATGGCTGTTGTAAAAAAGTTTACTGGATTGGATTTTAGTTTAAATAAAAACATCCTCAGTGAAAACGGTACCTTCCTTCTAAAGAACCAGAGCCTGAGAGACGTCCAGAGAACCGGGGCCTTTTCTTCTATATTTGAACAGTGAACACTGTGAGCAGGAACTTCACAATCACGCCGACAAGTTCACGTTTTCGTAACTCTTCCTGTATTGATTCAGATTCATAAGATGATACTTCAGTGAATGAATTCACTCCTTCTCACTGCAAAATCACAGCTCTGAACGAAACGAGGGGTCAAATGAAGCTAGACTGTAAATGTTCATTTTTAATGGACAATTTGTTTCTATAAAAGAGGTTTAAAAGTCAGAGCATCTATTTTCGTGGTGTCGTTTCGCTTTTTATTTAACGTTATAGTACAAAATACTGCTTGGCCTGCACTGAGGGATTGGACGGAGCCCAGAGTCCTTGAGTGCCATTGTGTATCACTGTGTGGCGTCAGCGCGTATGTGTGTATCAATGAGAACAATGGTTTGAATTCTTGGTTGCTGTGCGGCGCGGCGCTGCCAGGGTGTGGCAGCCTTACCACAGTTTCATTTCACCAGATGATTATTAATACTGTGACATGCAAAAGCACAACACCGCCCTTCAAATAGTGTGTTTTGTTGAATTTTCTAAAATATGTTTATGTTAATTATTATTATTATTATTATTATTATTATTATTGTTGTTGTTGTTGTTGTTGTTGTTATAAATTGGGGCTTTTAAAAGATCCTCAGGCTACTGTAATATGATCGACGGTGGTTTAAATGCAGAAGGCAGAGAACAAAAATACACTTCTGATATATAAAACAATATCTTGTCATTAAAAAATTCCTGTCCTTGTGTTCACTCATCAACTGTAACCCTGACAAGCCTTCAGAGTTCAGAGTTCAGGGTTCAGAGTTCAGGGTTCAGGGTTCAGAGTTCAGAGATATCTAAAGAACCTGTTCAAGCATTCAAGCAACAAAAAAAACAAACTAAAATGTACTTAAAATACATTTTAAATCATTCAAATCAAAAATCCCGAATCTGATTTTAGTAGAATATTAAATTTTTATCAACATAAAAAAAAGACTTGAAATATGTTGCTTTACATGCAACAGATTTAAATATATGCTGGTTTATCGTTTAACTTTCCTGAGATGCTGAAGGACACGTCTTCTGTCAGTGTGCTTTCAGTGCAGGATGTTATAAATATAATAAATATTGAAAAACGTTTCACTGACTGAATCTATTCAGCATCAATAGAGTTTCAGATGAAGACCTGAAACTGTTTCTGCTTTTCGAATTTTGCAAAAATGCATCCTTTGGCTTCGGTTTGCCTCGACTCTGCCTTCTGTGGATGTGGTTCCTTCAGTAACGGTGTGTCTTTGCCGAGTTTGGACATCAGCAACAGTGTGACGTGTAAATCTGGGCACGAAGTGTCGGTTTGGTTAAATACGAAGAAATTGGATTTCTGCCTGGGTGTCATTTTAAAAAAACGTGTTTTAAGACTTTCAGAGACGTTCCGTGTGTATGAGTGCAGGTGGTGCTAAAGACAAAGGTGTGGACATTAAAGACTCTGCAGTGGCTCTATTGCAGAACTCCACGTTTCAGCTGCAGCATTCATGTTTAACAAACAGGACCCTGGGTTTGATCCACATGTATTATACATGTGGAGAGCTGAATTGATTTCTTCTTTGACCATCTCGTATGTTCTCCTGCAGCGTCCCGCAGACTGAGCTGTTAATTCTAGTCTTGGAGAATATAGAATGAATTTGGGTTTGGACAGTTTTTAAACCTGCACAGTTTAAAAAGAAATGAAGGAAACGGTGCAAAGCTGTTTTTAAAACCTATATAACACACGTCCATATAATCACACGCAGAACTCTGCAAACAGAAGCTGAAACATGAAAGATTTGGAAGGTGATACCTATGCATCGGGGCTGGGTGCCGCTCCAGGTGCCGTCAGCCTGGCAGACGCGTACAGACGAGCCCACCAGCACATAGGGGGTGTTGCAGCTGTACAGCACTTCAGATTTGAAGATGAAACTCTGGCCCTCTCTCCTGGCTTGGGGGGGCAGGCCTGGATCACCGCAGAACTTTGCTGTAAAAATAAGAACCCTGAGTGAAGGTATGGTCTCACGTGTCTTTAGTAAACTGTAACTGAGTTAGACGCGTCCATTTCCCATAAATTCCAATTATAAGGTGTATTTATAATAACTTGGGAAAAGTATTGGGACATCTGCTCATTCACTGTTTCTCCTGAAATCAAGAGTAGTATAAAGACGTTCTCCTGCTTTTGCTGAAGTAACTGTCTCTACTGTCCAGAGAAGGACGTCTACCAAAGCTTGGAACATTGCTGTGAGTATTTGATCACTTTTGGCAACAAGGACATTAGTGATGATCGTGGTGATCATTCAATGTCCTGACCTGACTAATGATCATGATGCCACCTCATCTCCAGCTCCCCCACTCATCCAAAACGTACTGGACGCACCATCATTCCAGAGACCCCATTACCACAAAGCTCAATGCTGGAGGGTTTGATACCCCTCAGCCCACGCCTGCCAATAGGTTCAGGTTTATCTGCTCCAGAGAGTCCTATTCTATTGGCAATACCTCTCTACAGGGCAGTATTTCTCAACCCCAGTCTTGGAGTTACCACTGAACTGCACATTGCAGTGCTTTCCCTGCCTCCAACAGACTTGATTCAACTAATCAGCTCACTCATCAGGCCTTTCACAGCTGGGTTAAAGAAGGGAAGCCACTAAAATGTGGAGGGCAAGGCGGTCTCCGGGACAGTGGTTCAGAACGACTTTGAGTGGAACTAGACAAGCTGTGTGTGCATTTGCACATCAGTGTCAGCAGTGGGTGCACCTAAAAGTAGCTGAATGCATTCGTGTTTTTACGCAGACGTTCATTAAAAATTCCTCCTCCAGCAGAGAAATGATTTGGGCAGCATATTTCCAGCTATACTGTCTGAACCAATCATCACGCAGGAACCTCTCAAGGGTCCTTCAAGACAAATCCTCTTCTCATTTTTCACATAATGATATTTCTCTTGCAGTTCACTGAAGAAGGAGAGAAACTGATAGATGTTTTAATTTTATATTTATTATTTTTCACTCATTGAATCCAAGCTCATTGGAACAGGCAGCGAATCTCCTTCTTCTCTGCTTAGAACCAAATGCTGTTTCTGGTTTTGTGTCTTTGCAGATGAGCTCTGTTCTACTTTCCACGATTTATGTCTCATTTATCAAGCAGTCGGGTCAGACATTCACTCAGTGAATTATAATCATCATTTTATGCACTAGAGTTAAAACTAGTACTGCAGTTATAACCATTCTGTGATTTTAAAAATTTGCATTAGAACCATTTTTTACATTTTACACATTTCAACTATGACCATTCTGTGTTTTTACACACTTTCCTAATTTTACAAACTTAAAATTGTATTTTCACACATTTCAATGTGAATTTGTAATTTTACATACTTGAATAATAATCATTTTTACCATTTAAGTTGAATTAAATCTAGTTATTTATTAGAAATAGCATTTAATGCACTTTAATAATAACAATTTTGTGATTTTATACACAAAATTACAACCACTTTGTCATTTTTATATACTTTTTATATACTTTTATAACCAGCATTTAATTTTGTCTGTGCATTTAACCTGTTAACCTCTTAAAGTCAATTAAAGTTTATTTATAAAGTGCTTTTACAACCAAAAATCACAAGATTTCTTTACAGAAATCTGTATCTAAGTCTCAAATGAGCAGCCAGGAGACAACAGTGGCAGGAAATAACAGAGATATGAAATAAGACGTGTAAATATGGACAGAATAACAAGCTGGTTCTACTTCATTCTGCCGAGACTGGAGTGAGTTTCTATTGGACAGTGAAAAGCACACTGAGATTCAAGTCTGATTTCCGATGCTGACAGAAGTGGCTCTAAACAGGGAAGATAAGCTAATTAATTAACTTCCAACGTAAACCATCCATAAGCCTCCAGACCTCCGTCTCTGCCCCGACTTCTGTCCATCCCGCTGCGTCTCATTATAACCAGGACTCAGTGACCTTATGATTTGCAGTTCTCCTACTGTTACAATCCGTCCCACAATGCTCCACTAACAGCGTGAGCCACGGGCTTGACCGATATCCAAGATGATTCCTGAAACTTAAATAAAGAGTAGCGAACAGAATAGAACAGGACCGAATTATAGTCTGTGGATTTGATTCAGCTTGAAGGACCTGCATTCTGTCTAAGAGAGACGAGACAGAATTGCTGGACTTCAGCAACTTGATGTTAATCTTAATAAAATCTTGCGAATTTAATATTGCTTACTTTGTCACTTCCTGTCTCTTATCAAGCCTCAGAACTCCATTTCCTAATAACCTCCAGACGCCGTAACTGTTTCTGCACCATCATCACCAGAATTCTTTCTCACGTTCCTTTTACTTTTAAACTACGTCATTATTTTAATGGATATACAAACATCTGGTTTGTCTTTCATTACATTCACAAAAGGACAACCCTGGCCTGCTGGTTTGGAATCTGGCCTTGTGACTGGAAGGTTGCTGGTTTGATTCCCACTTAACTCCCCAGCTGTTCCCCAGCTGTGGATAGGGCTGCCCATCGCTCTGGGCATGCATGGTCACTGCCCCCTAGTGTATGAATTGACTACTGTATATGTGTGTGTATCACATACATGTAAAAACTCCCGTGTGGGTATATATTACGTTTGACATGAACAATTCATGTAATTACAATGTAACTACTGGTGATGTATTCAGTGTTACGGATGCACTCCAGTCACATAGTTATATGGTATGTAATTACACTCATATGTCACTGATGATGGTTACTGCTCATTCACTGTGTCTGAAATCAAGGGTTTCTCCTGCTATTGTTGGAGTAACTGTATATACTGTCCAGGGAAGACTTTCTTGTTTTTGGAGCATTGCTGTGAGGATTTGATTGCATTGAGCCACTAGAGCACCATCATCCCAGAGAGCACAGCTCCGATGCTCTGCACAGGACTATTTTTTAATCCTGCTCCCACCTGCTTCTGCTTAAATTAGTCTTGATCCCACCAAACACTGGCAGCATTTGTCCCGCTCCCACCTGCAGCATAGATATTTCAGCCCAGTCCTGCCTGCAGTCCCACCTGCAGTCTCCCAGACGTACCTTTAATCGGCTTAACATCAATCCATCAAGCAATGTTTATTCATACAGCACTTTTTACAACAATGGAGTTGTCACAAAGCAGCTTCCCAGAAATCTGGGTCCGAGCGTCATTTGAGCAAGTCTGGCTCGGAGGAAGAAACCGTGAGAGGAACCAAGGCTCAAGAGAGGAACCCATTCTCCTCAGGTCGACCACCGGAGAGCACAGACATAAGGCATTAGAAACTGTAGAACAATAGAGAAGCGTATTAGAGAAGCATCTATAGTAGCATATTTAGTAGTACCTTATAGAACTTATATTTCATATATAGAACTCATATTTAGTAGTACCTTATAGAACTTTCCAGAGTTTAGAATGACTTACAATCTAGAGGCTGCACTTTTTCCTGCCTTTGCTGGATATTTCTTCATATATCTCTTGTCCCACACCTGCATTCACTTTATGGTCTTATTGCCATACTGCAGTAGGTATGGTGCCAATAAACCCAGCATAATCTGCTCCAGATAGTCCAGTTCTATTACAGTCTAGTCTTATCTGCAGGGACTAGACAAACAGTGTGTGCACTTGCACATCTGTGTCAACAGTGTGTGCAACCTGAAGTAGCTGAATGCATTCAGTAGAAGGCGTGTCATAGTGTCAGCCATTCTACTGTAATCCATCTGTATTCCTGCATAGAGCCTCAGCTGATCACACTGGTTTTATATATATATATATATATATATATATATATATATGCATTGATATATATCAATGCATTAAGTGGCTGCATTAAGAGCCCAATCAGCTATAAAAGCCTGCTGGCAAACACAATGTTGGAAAGGAATGATGGACAAGAAATGACAAGAAATACATTTTTCATATGTACGAAGTTCAAAGGGCGAAACTGTTTGACATCTAAATTACAGCCAAATGGGCAGAAATGTGCTATTTAATGTCAGGAAGCGAGAGGGAGAGTGTTAGTGCGGGTGTCCCTAAAGCCACAGGTCGACTCACCCGAATATAAATCAGAAGTAATGATCTCGTTCTGAAAAGCACAAAGGCCAAAGGGCTGTGAAGGCTGCCACACACTCTGATGTATATTTCAACAGGCGGAATAAAGGGAACGTTAGGCTGGAACGCCAGGCCTTGGAGTATTGGGGTTTTTTTTGAGTCCACTGCTGCTGTGAAAGCTGGGAAGAATGGAAAAAAGTAACGTATGTGGAGCTGAACAGCTAATGAAAGCACTTGGATTCGAGCAAAGTGTGGCCTCAGCGTCAGTGCAGCGGCACTTAATTCACATCAGCGGCTGATGGCCCCGTTAAACACTAACCATCCCTAAATGGCAGATCAGTGGAAGCTATGGGGATCAAGGAGCTGTGGTGGGATTTTAAACTCTATTTAACTTCTCTGGAGAGCGAAACCCAGAAGGTTTCTCCTGTGGAAAGTTAATGGCTGACGTGCTGCGAGACAGAAGAACCCGTAGGTACTAACCTGAAGCAGTGACGCTCCTTAAAGCCTATGTGGAACAACAGTGTAGGATTATGAACTCAAGATCCGCATTTTGCAGGCAGCTACATGCTGTTTTCTAGGCTTCACATCTCAGGATCAGAGAAACCAACAGACATGATAGACATTTCAGAACAAAATAGACATATTTTATCTAACCATTGAGGTCTCATCTTTGTGAGATGAATAATCGGTGAGTAATCCAGCTCAAAACAGCTAAAATTCACGCATTTCCAACTGAATTAAATCCCCAAAGGAGCTTGCAGTGCATGTTTACTGCTCCTTAAGTACAAGCTCAACCGAATACAGACTGAGACTGATCAGAGAGGGGGCGGGGCTAATGATGTCACTGACCCAAGGTGTTCAAATTTCAGAATTAAAGTCCCCAGAAAGCATAGTGTACATACATAATACAAATAATATATTTTGGACTCATTTGGACTTTATTTGAACTGACATCATGAATTCTTGCATTTTCAGTTCAGAAAACACAGGATGATCAATTTACAAAAGGATAAATACATTTATGATCAAAACATGACCGAAATTATATCTTCTCCTTCTGGCTGCTCCCTTTAGGGGTCGCCACAGCGGATCATCTGCCTCCATCTTGCCCTATCCCCTGCCTCCTCTACTGTTACACCAACCATCTCCATGTCCACCTTCACTACATCCATAAACCTTCTCTGAGGTCTTCCTCTTCTCCTTCTGCCCGGCAGCTCCATCTCCAACATTCTTTGCTGATCGAAATGATATAAATATTTCAATTCTCTTAATGTTCACATCTAAAAAGAAGACAAACTTGAGGAGCCAAGAAAATCTCCTGAAAATGAAAATATCTGGAATGTGTTTCCAATAAATACTGTTTTTTTTTAATGTTTTGGTGAATAAATGTTCATCAAACTATGGAAACATTTCAAAAACCTTTTTTTAATCAGGGAACTGATCATTCACCAGTCTAAAGTCTGTAGCCTTCGCTCTCCCAACGCTGTTCGTTCCAACAGGCCGAGCACTGGAAGCCTGTAGTCCACCAACAAGAGCGTTAGTGAGGTCAGGATGCTGGAGGCTCAGCCCCCCCACCTCAACCCCAACTCCCCCACTCATCCCAGTAGTACTGGATAGAGCCCCATCTCTCCAGAGAACACAGTTCCAATGCTCCACAGTGCTGTTGTCCACCGCTGGCATTTGGCACGGGCAAACGTAATTTAAAAAAGTCGATTATTTATTTAAAAAGTCGAGCGACAGACTTCCAACGCTGTTTATTTCTCTGTGCCTCATTACAAACTCGTCTGGGTTGCTTGACTAAAGGTCTTTCAGAGAACTGTTCTGTCAACTGACTTCAGAAGTAATCATTAGTTGCAGACATATTCCACAATGCAGTGCTTTGCAGATGCTGACGCACTCCCTGGCCCACTTCCTGAGATTAGAATGTCTGACAGGGATTGGGAGAGGTGGGGGAGGGGGGGGGGGGACAGGAGGGGGTTCTCCAGCGGGAGGGCGACAGGCTGATGATGGATAAACATGCAAATGGGAGGCTGGGGCGAGGTTTCGGCAGCCGCAACACGCAAATAAGTCCATTGCTGATTCTGCAGCCATCACACAGTGTCACAGGCCAAATCTGCCTCCACCAACAAAAGAGTCAGCGCTGTGCTTACTGTACGCCGCTTTAATTCCAATCTAGGTCTTTTTTCCTCAGTGTGTGTGTGTGTGTGTGTGTGTGTGTGTGTGTGTGTGTGTGTGTGTGTGTGTGTGTGTGTGTGTGTGTGTGTGTGTGTGTGTGTGAGAATAATTTCTACAGCTCCGGCCCAAAGCCCTCAAACCAAAGTTGTGCATAATAAATGGACCTGGCAGAGGCCCAGCTAGGCCTCTGTGTTGGAGAAAGTTTCCTTGATGAATAATACAGGGTTTCTGAGATGCTCCGAATGCCATACAACAAAAGTGGAATTTTAAAGGGCCTGTTTCAGGGAAAAGTGAGTTTTCTTTGCTTTTTGATGTCGAGTGTAAACACTGTTAAATTTTCAACACATGCAACTCAGTGTTCAGCTCGTACAGTTCATACATGGAAAATAAGCTGCAGTATTTTTATACTGAATGAATTCTTTTTGCGCTTTCACAAAACCAGTCCACGACGGGTTTCGGAAGAAGATGTAGAAACAACCCGACCACAATAGGAAATAGGAAGTCCTTGAGGATTAGCCTCGCTCATGAAAACTCCCTCATCCTCCACTTCTTGCCGGTCCAGAGGATCAAACCCAAGAACGTCGCTCTAATAATTAGGCCAGAGCTGCCCCGTAATCTTGGTGCCGTGACCCAGGTTAGTTCTCCCACAGTGAGGTGGACTGGTTTGTAGCCTAATGTTCACCAGAACACTTCATGGCCGAGTGGAACAAATCTATGGGGCCAGAATTCAAAAAATTCTGTGTGGCACAAACCTAACTGCCCATCATTCCAAAGGTGAAGTATGGTGGTGGCATTTACTGATGCATGGACTTATGGATTTATACTCGCGTTCTGTGCTCTACCAGGGTTCAAGAAGGGGAGCATGACCTTTGGTAGCTGTTCTTCTTTGAACATCAAAGACAAGTTGTTTCTCGGACCCAAGCGATTCTGTTCACCCCAGCACCTCTGTTATGAATAGTACCTATTGTGAGTGACCTGAGAACTGACCCCAACAACCAAGCAAACAATCTGATGAGCTGATAGAGAGATCCATCCATCCATCCATCCATCCATCCATCCATCCATCCATCCATTTTCTGAACTGCTTATTCCTGAATAGGGTCACGGGTGATAGATAGAGATAGATCTATCTCTGATAGAGAGATGTAAACTACACTTACACTTAAGTGCATTTCCTGAAACACAGCTGAAGAGGTTCACTCTTCCAGATAGTTGCTTTTTATGGCATCCCAGGTGTTTGCTAGGTGGTTGCTATGGTGTTTTTAATTGCTTGGTATGGTATCCCAGGTATTTGCTATGTGGTTGCTATGGTGTTGTTAATTGATTGTTATGGCATTGTAGGTGTTTGCTAGGTGGTTGCTATGGAGTTGTCCGTTGCTTTTTATGGCTTCCCAGGTATTTGCTAGGTGGTTGCTATGGTGTTGGTAATTGCTTGTTATGGCACTGCAGGTGTTTGTGCCCTCTATGAGACAGTCCTACCGAGTGTCTCCACCTTGTAGATGTAAAGTCAGAGACAGAAGCTCGTCTGTTTCTGCACAGTTTGTGTTGGTCATCCTCTAGTCCTTCATCAGTGCTCACAGGACAGGTATTTCTGGTTGGTGGACTGTTCTCAGTCTAGCAGTGACACTGAGACTGGGGTTTAAACACTCCAGCAGCACTGCTGTGACAGAGTGTAGTTGTGCATTGGTTTTTCAACCATAATAAGATTTTAAAAATCCCCTCATACAGAGATACAGAGGCTGAAAACGTTCTAGTATAAATGCAGTGACTGTCACAAAGCCACACAAACATCCGTGGAGCTCGGCGGAAAAAAAACGCAGGAGACGAGCGCTCTAATTTCCCTCCCCCTTTTGAACTACACGAGTGTCTCGTGCGGCAGCGCGGTCCATAGTGCCAAATATGTGTTAGCATGATTAAAAGCGTCCATTAAAGCCTCTGATTCAGCTCTTTAATATTCACACTCGGAGCCGTTCTGCGAGCCTCAGTCCTAATACCTGAGCTGCCACTCCGGTTTGCTTATACAGTCGTGATTTGTGCTGCTTTAACTGCACATTACTGTAGCACTAATCCTGTACCCCGGCCAGATCCTCTCTCTCCTGGAGCGTATTACCATTCGCGCCTTATCAGCACTAAATGAGCAACAGCATTTCCAGAAATGTATTTTTCTCCTTCCCCGGAGAAGCATTTTTTTTCACCCCTCTTCAGCAGCTGGCACCGCGCCAGGTTGTACTCCAGCACATTTTGTGAAAGAGCTGCCGACGAAGGCCGACGCAGATAAAAGCATGACAGACAGACGACGTGCAGGGTCACGGAAGTCACTGTGCAGCACGATCACCTGGAGGCCTTCCCGGGCCAGGCTGAGCACAGCTTTGATACGGGTTCATCAAAGTGGGCTGAAGTCCTGCCTGTCAAAAGTTTGGGGACACCCATAAATAAAAGCCCAACTCTTATCCAGGGACAAAAAGACATTGTTCTCGCTCTTTGGAAGGCCGTGATGGGGAATATAAAGAGGGATAACATTTCAGAAACTTCCCCACATCACACTTTCGGCTGCTTTTTGGACAGACCGATCACACCGGAAATCGTTGACATATTGGTTTACATAGTGGAAGCTAAACTGATTTACATTATTTTAGGGCAATATTTGAGTTTTTGAGCCAGGCCTATTGGTCCTCATTTTACGTAAATAGAACTGATGTAACACGTCTGTCCAGTAGGGGGACATAAAAACAGCTGTTGTTTAGACTTCTGTTGATCTTACGTGCATGACCACATTGTCTGTTCACCATGTCACTACAGACTAGTGCAGCTCAAAACCATTTAAATACTGTGAAAAAGGGTTTTGAAAATGTTATGATAAAAAACTGTATTATATATATATATATTATTTTTTTAAATTATATTAATTACTTTTAAAGTGATCATTTCCAGATTTTTTGTTTTAAAGTTGATACTGTGATTAGTAATCTCCTCAAATTTAAATAAAAAATGTCAAATATTTTGAGATTTCATTAAGTCATTCTGATCGAGTTAAACATTTTTGAATGAAATTCTTTTTAACAATACTCAATTCTTCTGAGACGCACAAAATCTCCACATTTTCCTGAAAAGGCAAATATACCAATCAACCATAACATTATGACCACCTCCTTGTTTTTATCAGCTCCTCTGACCACACAGGAGCTCTTTATGGTTCTATAATCCCAGACTGTAGTTCATCTGTTTCTCTGCAGACTTTATTCTCCTCCTTTCACCCTGATCTTCAATGATCAGGACCCCACAGGACCACCACAGAGCAGCTATGATGTGGGTGGTGCGTCGTTCTCAGCACTGCAGTCACACTGACACGGTGCTTGGGTGTTAGTGTGTGTTGTGCTGGTATGAGTTGATCAGACACAGCAGTGCTGCTGGAGTGTTTAAACCCCTCGGCTCTGTGGTGGTCCTGTGGGGTCCTGACCGTTGAGGAACAGGGTGAAAGGAGGCGAACAAAGTGTGCAGAGAAAAAGAAACGGACAATTGACACTGAATCATCACAAAAGTACCCACAATCACATCACGGCTTTAAGGGTGCTCACTTAGAGTGTGGCAGTGGTGTAAAAAAAGAAGAACATGAAATTGACGGGTAATAAAAGATTATAGTTCAAATCTATCATTAGAGAAAACTGTCACATCCAATGTCCTGCATCCAGACACGGAGAAGAATGAAGATCGTGTTCGTTATGAGACTGAAGAGTCGTAAGCTGAACATCCCATCCCCTGGCATGCTATCAGCTCCCATTAGATGGGAGACAGATGATGAGATAGATGAGGTGTTGGGGAATTCTCATATCAGAGCAGCGCCCATCTGGAAAAGAAACATACCAGTTTGATCTGCCCAGTACTGTTTCACATTCAGCTGCTGGTTTGTCTTCTAAAAATCTGTACTTTCTGCTCTGTTGGACGATGCCCTGCCTCATGTAACGTTGCCCCTCCAGTTAATGTCATGGGCGTCCCAGTCTACACTGCCCACCAGTTTCTGGATTCTAGAAGGGGAGCATCTCCTTGATTGGTAAGGTTATGAACCTACGGAAATAACCTGAGAAGAGGAGTTGGTTTCCATTCTGAGATGTCTTGGACCTGTGGCGGATGGAGAATTCCCAGCAGCATCAGGCCGAGGTCACTCCAAGCTTGGTTCTCACTGTCCTCACACTGGCAGCCTGGGTAACCATGAGGTCTTTTGAGCCATTAAGATTGTTCAGACCTTTAGTTTGATATCCTGGCAGTCCAACTCTATTGCACTTGAGCTTCAGGTCACAGACTAATGACTGGATGGTGTCCTGCAGGACACTCTAGTGGAGAGCCGAATTCCTGGTTCTAGCAATTATTTTTGGCAAATCTTCAGGTTCAGAAGCAGCATCCTGCGTCCTGACTCCTTCACACTGGTAAGATGTTAGCCCTACACCAGATGCAGTGGGACCCATGTGTTCAGGCTCATTCTTGAACTTGCTGCACTCTTGGCAGGGAAGATTCAGCACAGCAGGCCTTCTCTCTTTATAGATAATGACTCTCGCTGTGGTTCTCTGGAGTCCTAGAGCTTCAGAAATGACTTTGTAACCCCTGATCAAATCAATATATGCTTTACTTTCTTATTCAGTTGGTGCTGGTCCTTTATTACATGAAACGATGGTTTGAAATCTGTATTTAAATTTGGTTTGAAGATCTTAAGTGCTTAAGTCACAGAGACGTGCAAAGACAGAAGAAATCAGAAGAGGACAGTTCTTTTTCGGTATCTTATTTGACAGCCGTTGCTCAAAGACTGGGTATAAAAGAGTGACTTGCAGTGTAAGCAAACCCGTACTGACTGAAACACACACCCACACACACACACACACACACACACACACACACACACTAGCTGTAATTCACTTCTACATTAATTCTATATTCATTTTTTTGCTACTCTGCCATTAAAGGCACATATATGTTCTAAGTTTCCACTCGTCTGATTGGCTGATCTGTATTGTGCCCCAAACAAGTGTGAAAGGACACACACACTGATGGCGTGTTAGTGTGTGTTGTGCTAGTATCGGTGGATCAGCCAACAGCGTCCTGTGAGCACTGATGAAGGACTAGAGGATGGCCAACACAAACTGTGCAGAGACAGATGAGCTTCTGCCTCTGACTTTACATCTACAAGATGGAGACACTGGGTGGGAGTGTAGAGTGGACAGTGAGTGGACACAGTGTTTAAACACTCCAGCAGCACTGCTGTGTCTGATCCACTCCCAGCAACAAACTAAAACACAACCACGTCAGTGATACTGCTGTGCAAATAATGACCCACCGCCCACGTAATACCTGCTCTGGGGTCCTGACCACTGAAGTATAGTTAATAATGTATGCCGAGAAACTGATGGACTGAAGTGCTGCTGTGTGGTCAGGGGAGCTGATGAAACCGACATTGGATGTAGAAACAATGAAACAGTTGTAATGTCATGTTGAGATGCAGTATTTAATCCGTACGAACAGTTTATGAGACTTTAACGATGTTTATTTAATTTGCATTTTCAAGAAAAGGCTGAATAAACGATTACAGAATAAATCAATCAAATTTCTAAAGAACTCATGGAACCCTCCATGGAAAAACCCCGTCCTTTCAGCCCAACAGTGAAGCCCTAATGAGTTGTAAAGGTGCTACATTTACTTTCTCACCAAACTTTTTGTTTAAACTGAAAAACACAAACAGCAGGACATGAAAAGCACAACACTGAGGGCACCAGCCCAGAGAGAGCGCTGCTACTTTCTCTACACTTTCTGACTTCTGTTTGAGGGTGAAGACAAAAGTTTGAAGCAGGTACACGATGAGGAGAGAGGTGCATTTGCAGGTGTTTAGTGCAACATGCCAGACATCTCTGCATGGAGGTGTAGAGGTTCCTAACGGTGTCCTGTGATGATCCATCCCATGCAGCTTGAATGTTCTCACTCAGTTCTGCAGATGGTGTGGTAGGGGTGGAGTGTTGATAGAGCGTCCAATAGCATCCCACACATTTCCAATCACGGACAGATCTGGAGATGAGACCGACCACGGCGTACAATCTGTGTCTTCAAGGTGAGATCTTGAGACGGCAGCAGTATGTGGTCGAGCGTCGTCCTGTTGGAATTGCGCACCCAAGTGTTAAGGAAAGGTAGGACCACTGGTTGCACCTCGTTAACGTAACGTTGGGCTCAAAGTGCCTGTAATGAAGACCAAAGGTGATCTGGCATCAGACGAAATTGCAGCCACACCACCACATCTGACCTTCTGGACGTGTGATACATGAAAATGGATTCACTTCGTATCAGATGTTGACAGGGGGACGGACATAAGCATCTGGTGAAGGACACGTCCAAACCATCACCAGCCATCATCAATGGGGTGGACATGGAGCTCAATGGGACTTAAGCGTTACCTGCTGGGTGTTCACTTAGATAACAACCTGAACGCAAGTTCTAACATCCAGACAGTGTAAACGAAAGGCCAGCACTGTCTACACTTTCGTTCTTTGGTGTTCGCACAGAACAACAGTCTGCTGTTGGGATTGCTATCTTCTGTGCTGTTGTGTGCTGGGACAACAGTATCAATAAAAACTGCCAGAACAACCCGAGTAAACTAATTAAGAAGACCTGCCCTGTTGTTTGAGTAAAGCTAGACTCTCTGGAGGTTGTGGCAGAATGAAGGACTTTCAATAAGCTGTTGGACCCTTTGGACCATACCTCATATCCCCTGCACTCAACACAGGAAAAACAGAGAAGCGCATTTAGTGTCAGACTGATACGGCTGTGCTGTGTTGAAGAGCGCCATGCGAGATCATTCTTACCCACCGCAATAAAGCTTTACAGTGAGTCCCCCTACAGTAGGGACAGCACTGATCTCCTGCTGAGGGACTAATAACGATGACAGAGAGTTAAAATCTCAAGCTATCTAGTCCCAATTCTAGAATCAACTGCATATCCTATCTACTGACCCACCTACCTAGACACCCAATCACCTATCTACACATTGACCTAGTGGCTTACTAACTACTTTCCTACCTACCCACCCCCACCAATATACCCCTCCACCTACTGACCCACCCATCTATCCACCTACCCATGCACCCAATCACCACGACGTCTTATAATCTGTCATAACATTTTATGATCACAGATGAGCTCTATGACCATATGACCCTGAATCAGACAGCACTCATTTGTTTGACAACAGCATGGATTTAGCTCACAGCTACAAGGACGTTCGAACTCAAGCCTCACATGGTGTGCACTACGTTACCAATGTGGTCCTCATACATTACGAGTCAACTCTATATGAACCCTCCTTCATCCCAAGAGGCTCAAAGTGAAAAGCAATACCCTGTCACTCACTTATTACGCTACTGCTTTTGATCTCTAGCAATGTTCACATCCACCCTTGCCCTGCTATAGATAATGCTTCCCTCGGTATTGATTTGACTCCAAAAGATATATGTTTCATGGGTTTTTGTACTGCATGTCAATGCAAGAAGCTTAATTCCTAAAATCGACCAGCTCAGAGTGCGGGTTGGAAGCACTTACCCTGAAGTTTTAGTGTTCACTGAAACATGGCTGCAGAACTCGGCCCCTACACGGAACCGAATGTCTCTGGTTATAACCTGATTCAGCAATACAGGTCTTCTAAAGGTGGAGCAGCTGCACATTTTATTAAGGAATAGCTCCAATGTTCTGTTGCATTAACGAAATGCATTCCGTTTGACTTACTGATCCTTAAAATTAGGCTTTCGTAAAGGTTTTCCTTGGCACTGGCTGGGTGTTATCATCTATCTTCAGCACGGACCGGTTTCTCTTGGTAACATAACCTGGGATATGCTCAGGTAATCCCTCAATCCCACCAAAAATATTTCATCCTACTAGGCATGATCTGAATTCCAGATAAAGCCACATAAAATCATTTTTACAAATTCCCCACATGTGTGTCCTACAAACCTACTGGCCTACTTTCCCACCAACAAACCACCCACCCACCCACCTTCTGACCCAACCCCTGACCTACCTACCCACCCACAAAGCTCTCTTTCTGTTTGCAGACACAACGTTTCAATCAATCACATGATGTTTTTGTCCTCAGTAACTTCCACGTCTGACAGTTCAACTGGTTCTTTTTCTTCAACAAAGCCCCTCATCGCCTGAACACCTCCATGACTGCTGCAGGTAGTGTTAACGGTAGTGAGTGACTCACGCATGCACAGAGGGACCTCCCCACTCCAGGACCCATTGGCCACGCAGGTCAGCACTGCAGCAAAGGACAGCTCGTAGCCAGTCACACAGCCATAGCCCACGCTGGAGCCCCACTGGAACACTGTCCCCTCCACCTCGCCATGGGTCACGCTGGGGGGAGGGGGGCACGTCACCGCTGTAGAGAGATGGACATGGAGAGGGATTAGGATGGACACATTTAAATAATGCAAATCAGTAACAGTTTAATGAAGCTTTATACTGTAGAGCAAACAAGACACACCAGTGACCAAAATGACACCGCATAACAGTGACATAGTGCGCAGCAACAAGACGACTAACTTACCTACTACAGAGAGTACTGTTAAACACGAGTGAGTGAATATAAAAGTTTGCGAACCCTTTTGAATTCTCTGTATCTTCTTGTAGGAGGTCTGTAGTAAACATCTGCTGATGTTTGAAACTCAAAAGGGGTTTCAAACCTTCAAGCACCTTCATATGTTTATCTCCACAAACCCTGGCAGTAGATCAGGTCATGCTTATGACCTAGGAAATGAAACTTCTGCCCTGCTAGAGCTGCCCCAGCCAACTGTAAGTGCTATTTTAAAAAGGACGTGTTTGGGGGGGGGGTTGTAATGATCAGGCGTCCACATACTTTTGTCCTTGTACAATATGCAGTATGTTGGTGCAGAATACTCAATAACAAACAGTATAATTCAATGACTTATGTATGTGTAGACGTGTTCTTCTCAGCCATTTCTGCGAGAGGTCTAAACGTAAACAAATAAATACCGAGGTAAATAAATAAATCATGCTTATTTTAACCCTCGACTCGACTCTGGCCGAAGCTCTAATAAATTCCCACCATCGATCTGAGCTGAATTAAACAGGCATCTTACCATCTCTACATCCAAACAACTTGGGATCAAAACGGGTTATCTGAAGTAATGAGTGAGAATACATCAGCGCGGTGAACTTTACCACGTTAATCATCACTGAGATCTAAACCAATAGCCAATCACCCAAGGTCACACTCTAAATTGATGCTATTTATAATGTATTTATGTATCGCAGGCACATCGTCCATCAGCCAAAGATCAACAAAATAAACACAGCAGCGAAACCTCGAACCTCCGCCCTCGTGCCGTATCAACAGAAGACAAGTGGAGAAGCATGATCTGTGTTTGAAGCTGTTCCTTTTGCCCTGCAGCCAAGAATAAAATATATAGCGCAGGCCATGATGAAAGCCTGCTGCTACCTTCTGCCACGGCAAAATTCTCTTTTTTCAGAAGCTTCATGACTTCAACAGCCTTTTCTCTGCACGCACACACACACACACACACACTGCAAGTGCTGCAAGTGAACAGGTATTGAACTCAGGACAAGGATGTAAAGTGGTTTGTCAGTGGTCGACTACATAAAGCAGGAGGGCCAGACAGTGGACAGAGCAGTGCTGCACGAGATGAACACAGCAGATACCTCGTCTGATCTCCGGTAAGCGTTGCATCAGGTCTATTGGACCCATAGACACTGAAGAACTTGCAAACATCAGCCTGTAGAGCACACTCCCCCTGAGGAGAGCTTCCTCGTAGGGGCTGTTGTTAGATATCAAAGTATCAACGTATAGGAGCTTGGTAAGTTCTCCCCGTGTCCTCCCTGTGGGTAGTCTGCTTTTCCTCGAGCCTCCACTAATGCACAGGTGAACTGACCATGCAAAACTGTGCCTGGGTGTGACGGTGTGCGTCTGTGGTACCCTGAAATAGACCGGCGCCCTGTCCAGGGGGTATTGCTGCCTTGCACCTGATGACTGCAGGTGGGCTCTGGATTAACCGTGACCCTTTTCAGGAGGACGCAGCTAAAATAATGACTGACTGACTAAACTGATGATATTAAATTGATGGCTATTAAACGCAGCTGAACAGAGAATCCCACCAATTTCGTAGCAGATTAATTTATAATGCAAATAACTGTTAGCTGGTATAAAATAATTGGGCTCCACTTCACGTTCAACTTTATTTCTTTTTCAAAAGGGAGAATTTGCACATATTCTTCCATTACTCTCTTCAGGTTTCAATAAAGGGATTATTTGAGCAAAACAGAATCTGTTTTTATTGCTTTATGGGTCGTTAATAACTGATAATAAGACGAAAAAGAAGAGGAAGAATCGCTGTGAAAAAACGTTTCTGAAATGGTTATCGTCTCTGAACGTCACACCTCTACAGGTCACGCCATTTCAGGAACGTTTTGGCCCAGAACATAGTTCACACAAGGACTCAAATGCAGATGTTGGGTGAAGCAGGCTGGGTTTCGTGCCCAGCTGTGTGCAAAAATGTGGTGCGTTTCAGAGGGCAACACAAGCTGCATTCTAAGCTCTGCCACAACAGCTCTGAATGCTCTTAGAACATCTTAGAGCTCTGCAAATGTTGTCTTGCACTCCTCAGCTGTTGACATGTTTAACCCGATCCTGTTTACAGAGAATATGATTTGTCCCCTGGAGAGCGGAGTATTTTAACTTCCATAGTAACGTAAGACGGGGTGACGGTGTACAGCAGGATACCTGACACTGCTTTCTGGTATTTCACACTAGGGGGAACTGATGGGGTTCGTGATCGCTGTATACAGCCAGTGTATTATTTACAATCAAAGCAAATAGATTTAGAAGAGGCTTTCGATGGTTCAGTACAGAGCTTTGGGTACTTACTGTGAAACCACATTCATCTAGCTTCAGCAAACCAAATGACGCAACCGCACAGATGTTGTGCAGAGACAACACAGCATTAACAAAGTATGCAATGTGGTCTGTGTTAAAGAGCTAGCACTTAACATCAGGTGATCCTCTTCTAGTGGTCAAGAACCATAAATCATTATAGAACCATTTGCAGAACTCATACGCAACGTCAAAAATGAAGTCGACAGGGGTATACGAGCGTGAATGCGCACAAATAGGGTTTGAACTTGAACTGAAAGTAAAACAAGGCTTTAAGGCCTCGTCAGCTGGAGGTTGCAGGTTTGATCCTCGGTGATGCCACAGCTAGGCATGTCATGAAATGCTGACATCATGTAATATCATATTTTCAGATCGGTATTTGGTACTGATGTAATGAAAATTAGACCCTTTTAAAGCACTTTTAACTTTAAAATTGTATTAAATTGTGTTTTATATATTGTATTCATATATAAAGCAAAAATTGAGATCATGTCCATTTATTGTTCGATAAATCGATAATATAATTACTGTAACAGGCCTGGATGCAGATGTTCCAGAGAGCATTACTGGCCTTGATCTCGTGCCTCTCTTTCCATCACTAAATAACATTGGAACTGGAGAATTGGACATCGACTAAACTGAGATGTGTACTCCATGTAGTCTCATGAGACTGAAAGGGGCTTTTTGACAGCATCTATGGAACTCATCTGACCTCACAGCCATGAAAGAACACACTTGCAGGCAGAGCATGCAGTGACCAAAACACAGCTCAAAACTTTATCTACTATTTCAGGTTCTTCAAAGCACCCCCGCTTTGCTTGCCGCAGCTTTGCAATCTCTTGGCAATCTCTTGCAGCTCCATGAGGTGCCTCCTGGGATGCTTGTTCGAGAGGCTTGGAACCAATTTTCACATATTTCAGCATCAACTTTCATCTGAATATGTCAAAAAAAAAAAATGAAATGATTTTGCAAAATCATTCTTTTAAAATGATGAGTTTTAAAACGAGTTTATCCTGTCACAACAGTTTCTACTAGGTTTTTTGGACATTTCTGTGAGGATTTGATGGCGTTTAGGGACAAGAGCATTAGTGGGGTCAAGATATTGGATGAGCACCACTCCACCTCATTCCCAGCTCCCCAACTCATTCCAAAAGTGCTGGATGGAGCTCCATCATTCCAGAGAGCACTGTTCCACTGCTCCACAGCTCAACGCTGGGGGCGTTATACCCCTCACGCCTGGCATTAGGCGTGGGGCCAATAGGTTAATATTTCCAAAGAGTCCTATTCTATTGGCAGTACTTTACTGGGACTAGTCAAGCTGCGTGTGTGCATGAATTCGAAGGGGTGTCCACAAATATTTGGACATGGACAGGTAGATTCATAAGTATAGACAGATATTGAAGAAGTTCATAGGCTTCGCATCAGCAAAACCAGTCGCATTCAGTTCGGGGTTTTCAAACAGAGCTTTAAATTGCAAATCTGCGGCACCGTACAGCAGAGGAGGGCGATGCAAAACAAGTCCACTGATATCCTGACACTGCTGTAGAGGAGAGGAGGAAGACGAAGCGAGCAGCTGGGTTTGAGCTGGGGATGAATAAATCATGAGATGTTTTGACGAGTAAGTGTCCCGATAAAAAAAAAAAAAAAAAAAAAAAAAAAAAGTGCGTCACAACACTCTTCCACACACTCTCCATTGTAAACAGCCGTCCCCTATTGTGTAACGCAGAGCCACAGAGCCATGACTCGCGCACTACCACACGCACTTCAGAGGTGTAATTACACGTCTCTTTATGCTCATTAATTTCACATCACTCTCATTTGTAAAGCAATCAATACACTCAAGTTTGTGCCACATAAAAGGCTTTGCTGGAAGTCTAGTGTCGGATAACGTACAGCAGAATGTGCGATCCAGGCTTCGGGAGGCTTGGAAGTAGCTGCTCGGTTTGTCACTGTGGTGCACAAGGAAAATAGAAGAACCATCATGGAGGAAGGAGGATTCTCCTAATGAGCGCCAGGCTTGCGGTGGTATAAAGCAGACCACGGCTGGTATGGGAAGGGGTGTTTATGAAATTCCGATGGAGGTGCTGATAATGTGAGGGAAACATTCTTTGGGGGTAGTGAGGTGACCGGACTGAAACCATGCGAGCTGAGGGGTGCTACAGAAATGGTAGACCACAGCTCTCTCACATAAGCACACACCCTCTCTTTGAGGAACTGGCAAGACTGCCAGCCTGTTTGAGCCACGTTCAACACCTTTCCTCTTGATTTTAAGTTTAGATATTGAGCAAAGTCAGAATGACATACACTGTGATCACAATATTAGAGTGAAAGGATAGGATTATTGGGGGAAAATTGGGGGATATGGTTGGATACGGCACCCTGTGGCACATTTGCCCACAGATGTTGCAGCTGGTAGATCCTGCACATTCGTAGGTTGCTGAAGCTGGCGTTCCAGCTAGCTTCACACATGTTTCACAAGTATGGAAACCAGACAGTCCAGGAAAATATTGCTATCTGGTAGAGACATTCCTGGGAAACCATTGCTGTGTGTGGGAGCATTATCCTGCTGAACAATGCCATTTGTAAGGCCTGCCATGAGAGGCGACACATGTGAACAACTGTCATATATGATGGCTCTCCAGATCATCACACCAGCAGTTGAGGCAGTGTGTCACTCCACAGAAAAGCAGGACTTAAGTGCTCTTCATGAGGTCTCCAGACTCAAAATCAATCATTGTTGGATCCCAAACAGAACCTGGATACATCGTTAAAGATGACATGGTTCCAGTTTGTAGCAATCCAGATGTCTCGTTCATGGCACCATTCCAAACAATGCCGTGGGCAATTAGTTGAAACATCTATCCATTCCTTCTTTAACATTCCATCAGTTCATCAGTTCCACTGGCAACAGGACAGACCTAGAGAATGGTGCTCCCACCACCATGCTTAACAGTGGGTACTCTTGGTGTTCTCAGTTTTTGCCTACATGGTTCAGCTGCAAACTCTAGTCAAGCTGGAAGGTGTCGATCTGTGAACAGGTCCTGAAAAGAAGAAAGAGGTGCTGGATAACAAAGCCAATTAATACCATTCAACCTCTTGATGATAAGACATATTAAACTTAAGTTTAAACTTAAGCTTGTGAAATCAGGGCACGTCGGTGCTAATTAATTCAGAGGTAGCGAAGGATGCAAAGACTGGTGCCGCTGGGTACAATTCAGCTAACGGGATGTTATTTCTTAAGCTCCGGAATGTGGCCTACAGCTAAAACAAAGGAAATCCCCAGGTTTAGAATATTAAAAGTTGGAAGGAGATACCACCACTGGTTATTTTACAAAGATGAAGATGAAATAAGTGCCTGAGGCTTAGGAAATAAAGGCTAGCAGCAGCAACAAAACAAAACCGGGCCAGGCTCAGTCTGAATGACCAGACCGTTTGGATGGAACTGCAGTTATTCTCTTCAGTTCCATTATTTTAATATACAAAGTCATTATTTTTGTTGAGATACCACATCTGTATTTTGATCTAGACTTCATATCTCAGGATCAGATTGGCCTACAGACATATCAGATACTACAAACAGTATGACGTACCCTATCTAACAAGTACGGTTCGTTATTTGATGAAGTATCAGTGAGTTTTCCAGCTCAGAAAAACAGCTAAACGTCACTCGTTTCCAAATTAATTAAATCCCAGTTTAAATTCCAAAGTAGCTTCCAGTGCATGTTTACTGCTCTGACCACATGTACATGCTCAACCTGCACACAGACTCTGACTGATCATTGAGAGGCTGATAACAAATGATCAGAATAGCATGTCTGTGTGTACAATGGCTGTTTGACATGTGTCATGTGTAGCATGCAGAGAAGCTGGTGCCTGAGTCCATGTCCCATAGGCATGCCCCATGTGTGTGAGGATGATGGACGGATGGACGGGCTGCTGCTTCTGTGTCGGGTGGCGCTGCTGTGCCCCAGGTGAATGGGAATCAGAGTGGAGCAAAAGCCTCCATTCCCAAAAAGTAACTCACATTTGTAGATTTATGGAAATGAAGGAGTCAGAAAGGGATCGCCGGAGATGTTTCCCGTGGCCCTGCAGCCAATTTCAGACACTTTTTGCGAGCTGTGTGCTACAGCTGAGAGGAAGAAAGAAGGGTAGAGATACTGAGGGATGGGTTGTCTGTGTGTGTGTGTGTGTGTGTGTGTGTGTGTGTGTGTACTGTATGAAGGCTCCTTGGTGTGTGGGAACAGGTAACCCGCTAGCTCACTGCATAATCTCACACAGGTCAGTGGACACTGACAGCCTGCAGCCAGACTCGAGAGGGAGAGAGAGATAGAGAGAGAGGGGAGAGGGGGGGGGGAAGAGGGAGAGAGAGGGAGGGAGCAAGAGAGAGAGAGAGAGAGAGAGAGAGAGAGAGAGGGACAGAGAGGGAGGGAGAGAGAGAGAGAGGGAGGGAGAGAGAGAGAGAGAGAGAGAGAGACAGAGAGGGAGGGGAGAGAGAGAGGAGGGAGGGAGAGAGAGAGAGAGAGAGAGAGAGAGAGAGGGAGGAGAGAGCTAAGCCCTGGCTGCCCCCCTCCAGCCTGTGGCTGACCAGAAGATGGGCTAAACGGGGCCAGATCTGTCACTCTCACCTTCGGCCGCCTGACATTAAGCTGCAGTGATCACCAGCTCACTCCACTCCACACCAGTCTGCTTAATCACTTAACACTACTGTCATTACAGCTCTCACAGCAGCCCAGCAGAGCAGTGTTACGCAGCATTCTGATATGAATCAATTAACTTAGAGGTGTAGAGTAGGCTGGAGGCGATATATCAATGTTTATATCTATATCGGGATATAAACAGAGCGGGATACGGGCTGAGCGATATATCGATATTTATATCTATATCGGGATATAAACAGAGCGGGATACGGGCTGAGCGATACATCGATATTTATATCTATATCGGGATATAAACAGATCGGGATACGCGCTGAGCGATACATCGATATTTATATCTATATCGATATAAACAGAGCGGGATACGGGCTGAGCGATATATCGACATTTATATCTATATCGGGATATAAACAGAGCGGGATACGGGCTGAGCGATATATCGACATTTATATCTATATCGATATAAAACAGAGCGGGATAGTGGCTGAGCGATATATCGATATTTATATCTATATCGATATAAACAGAAATGGATACGGGCTGAGCGATATATCGATATTTATCTATATCGATATAAACAGAGCGGGATACGGGCTGATGATATATCGATATTTATATCTATATCGGGATATAAACAGAGCGATACGGGCTGAGCGATATATCATATTTATATCTATATCGATATAAACAGAGCGATACGGGCTGAGCGATATATCGATATTTATATCTATATCGATATAAACAGAGCTGATACGGGTTGAGCGATATATCGATATTTATATCTATATCGATATAAACAGAGCGTGATGGGCTGAGCGATATATCGATATTTATATCTATATCGGGATATAAACAGAGCTGGATACGGGCTGAGACGATATATAGATATTTATATCTATATCAGGATATAAACAGAGCGGGATACGAGCTAAGCGATATATCGATATTTACATCAATATCAGGATATAAACAGAGCGGGATACGAGCTAAGCGATATATCGATATTTACATCAATATCAGGATATAAACAGAGCGGGATACGGGCTGATCGATATATCGATATTTATATCTATATCAGGATATAAACAGAGCGGGCTAATGGCTGAGCGATATATCGAGCATTTATATCTATATCAGATATAAACAGAGCGGGCTACGGGCTGAGAGTATTATATCGATATTTATATTTATATCAGGATATAAACAGAGCGGGATATGGGCTGAGAGATATATCGATATTTATATTTATATCAGGATATAAACAGAGCGGATACGGACTGAGTGATATTATTTAGATTTACTCCATCCCCTGCTAACATTCTAACAGCACCACTGAAAGGCATAAGACAGAGCTCTGGCTTGAAGACCACTTAGTGTTTATGAAGAAGAACTGAAGATCAAATGTTAAAAATAACAACAATAAAGAATAAATGCATCCACACTGTTAAAGCAACATTGTTGCATTTTGAGCTTAAAATAGCAGCTTCGGAATCATGTTGGTGCTCCCAGGGAGAATGGCATCTCTGCCACTGCCACTCTGGCCTGGAACACTGCTACTATGGAATTATGCAACACTATGGCAGTTTGGTGGAGCTGCATGAAACCTCTCAGCTGCCCATGAGGGGGCCCTCAAAGCGTGCCATGAATTAACAGCAGGTGGTGGACGTTTAAATGAAACGTTCCACCTGTAGGAGGAGCCCTGGAGCAGCACCTATACATTCTTGCATAATGCTGCTTTAGAGCTCAGAGGCTGTTGGTTTCTGATCTTACTGTGGGTTCTCCACTAGTCAGTGCCCTAGCAGTCAGCTTCAGCAGACGCCTGTTAATACAAATATAATAAATATCATATAAATGTACAAAACGTTGACACCAACCAGAGCTTTCATTGGCTACTAATGATCATCTGCTCAGCCTTAACTGACACATTCACATTCTAAGCTCTAAGCAATACTATTGGCCTTCACATTCTCACCAGGTTGGATCAGCCTTCTTCACGAATGCTGAAGAGCATGGTCGGCTTCCTTTTCAGTCATTATTAGTGTAATAAACCATGCAGAACATGATCATTTCTGACTAAAAGACTGATCCTGCTTGGGGTAAATATTAGCGACCTATTGACAGATGTTTGTCTTATAGAGAAGAGAAAGGAAGGTCTGAACTGAACACCGTGAAACATCTGTAAAATATTCACAGTAAATACTGGAGGCTGCAGTTGCCTGGACTCCACTGTAAAAACGTCTATTTAAAAGTGTCCAACCATGACAGTGAAGACTGTACAGTGTAGAAGAGCGGAATACAGCTTCTGTATCAGTGAAAAACCATAAATACATTCATTTATTGTCAGAAATAACAGCTACACAAATAGTTGCACCCAGAAGGAAGTGAAGGATCGCAGTGCTTTGGGGAAGGAAGATAAGGGACACCAGGAACTATAAATTGGACTGATCTGAACATTTATTGATCTACACATACAGAAGTGGTGTGGGGTTTAACGCAACATGCCAGACGTCTCTGCACGGAGGTGGAGAGGCTCCCGATGGTGTCCTGTGATGATCCGTCCCATGTAATTCGGTTGGAAACAAGCGAATTGTAGCGAATCTCATCACACAGTGTTGAGACCACCAGCTTGATCTCAGGCTGTGAGAGTTAGATCCATGTAAAATTGTTGGCTCTTCAACCAGACTCTTCTGGTTGAATCTGGACAATATTCACAGATGACATGACAAGGGACACAAGGAGACAGAACCCATTCTGCTTAACTACATTAAAAAGTCCCTGTTAGGTTGAGCCTGGATTAAGACCAAGCCTTGGGCCAAAAGTGCCTCCACTAGTCCATCTAATATTCTCCTAATATATTCAGGCCATCTTGGAATTAGATGGTCAGGCCCTGGCCGGCCACACCGAGCGGTATTTTGTAGGCATAAGCTAAACACTTGCTCACACCTTCTGTAAACTGAAGCTAACAACTTCATCCCGTAACATCTAAACTACTTAGGCAGAAGATGAGCAAGATCAGGTGATAAAAATAAGTATGGAGGCTCTACTCTCTACAATGCTTTGATAAGCAGGTCACTGAGTGTCTAAGAGGGAATATTCCAGGCAGATATGAGCTCATAGGAAACAGCTACGGAGCCATTCTTACATCTTATAATTGTACCAAAACTGCACCATGTCCAAATGTTTGTGGACACCCCTTTAAGTTGCACCCATTGCTGACACAGATGTACGAATGACCCTGTAGCGAAGCACTTTTGATCTAATGAACATGAACGTTCTGGCAGCAGGCCTAATGCCAGACATGGGCGTGATAGATATAAGGGCCCCCAGCATTGAGCTGAGGAGCAGTGGAACTGTTCTCTGGAATGAGATCAAATGGAGGTCATCCAACAGCTTGAACTGATGAATGATCTTGTTGCTGAATGCAAGCAAATCCTACACAGCAACGCTCTAAAATCTAGTGGACAATAGAGACAGTTACTCCAACAAAAGCCATACTTTTGTCCAATGAAAAGTCTCTTTCAACAATTCTGGACCAATAGAAATGCTCTAGAATTACTGTTAATTAGTCTTAATGTGTATTAACTTCCATTCAAAGTGTATTTACCTGTAAAGACACTGTTTTGAAGCACGTTTTTCATTGGACAGCGACGATATAACACAAAGTCAATTGTAGGTGATCCTGTAGACACAGGTTCAGGGTTCAGCCTCTGCAGTTTCTACGCTTCCATTTTTGCTCATTTCAGCTCATTTTTCAAGGTCTCAAAAACATGTCTTTAGTCAAAATTTGCCCCAGGAAGAAGAGCCTCCCACACAGTCATAAAAAAGGAGTTCTGGGGTGGATTTTGACTTAGAAATACGCACCTCTGTTATTTGTCAAACTTTCTATAAAATCTGACGCTCAATTACGTCAATCATTCACACAACCAATCCTCCCAAACCACACGCCGTGCCTCCTGGACCTCCTCACACCCTCGAGCCAACACATTAATCCAGCCCTAATGACAGAGGAGCTGAAGAGTGGAGGGATTAACGGGATGTCGCTGAACCACTTCATTTAGAAGAAGGCCGAAAAAATAATTTGTATATATATATATGAAAAAATTTGATACGGCGACATGAATGAATGATCAAGTGGCTTTGTGTTCATGCAGCCCTAATATGATTGTCTCAACCGATAATAGCCTCAATAAGCACTCCAGCATCCAGCACTGCAGCCTGGTTGATTCGGGATGTAGTTCTCTGCCTTCTAGCGGCTGAAACTCTGGCCCTGTTTACATTCCTCACACTTCTTCACCCTTTTATTAGCAAGCAAATTTATTAGTGATTAGGGAGCATTCATTATTTATGAGACGACGACAGGGGAAAGAGGAAGACACGCTCGGCGAAACACAGACGGCGCTCCCGTAAGCAAAAATCTGGCTTTTGCAATTCTCCATATTTCAGCGAGGCGGAAAGAAAGTTTGCTTGTTCTTCATCGAAATGAGAAAGCGTCTCTTCTGGCGATGGGACGCATATGGCACGGCTGAGATCCGATTCGGTGTGACTGCAGAAAATGACAGGGATGTTGTTGACATTAAAGACGGTTTCGTTCGGCAACTCTTTTAAGTTTTTGAAAGCGATGTCCTATATGTTCTAGATAAGATCGTCCTTTATTAGTCCTGCGGTGGGGACATTCACATTGCTACAGCAGCAAAGGGAGAGCGAGGCACTATAACAGCATGCAGGGAGGAAGGAGCTGTGACACCTGTCCTTCACACACTTGGGGTGAAGCAGCCAGTTACTGAAGGAGCTGTCCAGTGCTCATGCACTGGGTGGGAGTCGTTCTCCAGCATGCATGCCAGCTTGGCTACCATCCTTCTGTCTCCCACCACCTGCGCTGGGTCTAAGGGGCCTCCCAGGACAGAACTGGTGCTCTTAATGAGTTTATTCTGCCATCAGAACATTGCAGCCCAAATACTGAGGTTCATTCAATTACGCTTTAATTATGTTATCGTAGGTTCTGGATAATTATCATAATGCAGAAACTACAGTTCACGATTTGGTAAAAGTGTTGTATTTATTGAGTCCCACTGTCACGTATAGAGTCCAGTTTGTGTCTTGTTTTTGTTTTCAGTCCCATGTGCTTTTGAGCACATGTCATGTCTCCTCCCATTCCCAGCTGTGTTCCATTTGTAACCCTGCCCCATCGTTATCATGTCCCAGCCGTGTCTTATGTGAGTGTGTGTATATTAGTCCCTGGTCTCTGTTTGTCCTTGTCGGTCTTTGTGGCTATGTGGCTTTGTAACTTCGTGTTTACTTGTCTTAGTGTTTATTTCTACCCTGTAAATAAATACAACCCAGCGTGTACGTCCGCCCCTACCTCTGTGTCCGTGGCCGTTACACCCACAGGGTTCTATTTTAGAGTTATGAGGGTGAAGGACTCTGTGGTTATATATTCAGGGTTTGAGGAGATAAAGGTAAGTAACTTCTAAATATTCATCTATAAACACACATTTGAACCATTTTTCCTAAAACTCTAAAAAAAGGATTTCATTGGGATCTACAGAAGCCAGTTATGCCTCTTCTGTTCCAAACCTGGATGGTGAGCCCACAAGAGTTCTGCTGCATAAAGCATTTAAAACTGAATCCATGATGAAAAAGTGAGGCTGGTCACCATCTCCATTCACCACACACTGCATTTCTTCAACAGTTTCAAGTTAACAGAACTTTAATGATTAAGTCAACCTAAAGTTACCCCTTTCTCTACTGCAGCTGGTGGCTGTATAATGTATAAAGTGCTTAATGCTACATTGACCACGAATGCAGAGTTGATGCCATCAGCGTTTGTGAGGACAGCATCTGGAATATGGATTCTATTATGTACATGTTTCTTTTAATGTCTATGAAGCAAAAGTTTACTTGATTTACTACAAATCACTACAAATATACAATAAAAGCATGGTTTGTACTCTGACGGTGGTATTTAATCAAATTATTTCTTTTAATCATTTCAATTCACTCAACTCAGGTTTTACAGTGAACTCTACACAAGTGTCTGAGTTAGTTACACTCAAATGTAAGTAAACTACACTCAATATTGGTTATACATACCTACACAATCATACACAATCATATACAATCATATACAACTTTACTTCGGCTTGCAAGCTTCCTTATAAGCAAGTATAATTTGGTGCACATAGCATATAACAATATAACAATGAGTATAAACTTCAGTAAAGAACCATCCACAACAGGACTGTTATCATAGAATTCAGGAACCATTTACCCGACCAAAGGGTTCTACATTGAACAAGGTAAAGAACTAAAACAAGATTGACCAGCTACAGGGGTTGGACAATGAAACTGAAACACCTGTCATTTTATTGTGGGAGGTTTCATGGCTAAATTGGAGCAGCCTGGTGTCCAATCTTCATTAATTGCACCAGTAAGAGCAGAGTGTGAAGGTTCAATTAGCAGGTAAGAGCACAGTTTTGCTCCAAATATAACACAACATTATGGGGGACATACCAGATTTCAAAAGAGGACATATTGTTGGTGCATGTCTTGCTGGCGCATCTGTGACCAAGACAGCAAGTCTTTGTGATGTATCAAGAGCCACGGTATCCAGGGTAATGTCAGCACCACCAAGAAGGACCAACCACATCCAACAGGATTAACTGTGGACGCAAGAGGAAGCTGTCTGAAAGGGATGTTGTGGTGTTAACCTGGATTGTGTCCAAAAAATGTCCTTCCCAAGAGGAATTGACGCTGTATTGGCCGCAAAAGGAGGCCCTAGAACACCACACTAATCAATTATTGTGGTCTGAAACCAGGTGTTTCAGTTTCATTGTCCAACCCCTGTACATTCAAAATGACAGTTCTAATCTAGACTGAACTATGCCAGGCTGTGGGCTGTCACGGTGATGCAAACCAGCCAATCAATACCCATCCATTCCCAGGACCAATTCCAGGCTCGTTTCAAGGAGGGCTTTAAGCTTATTATTGCTGATTTGTTTTTGTGCAGACAATTCCATTCAAACCATGGATCAGGTGTGTAATTCCAACATGAAGAACAGCACTTTCTGGAGCCATGGTATTTCATCATGCAGGGACACCTGCTACCAGGAGAGCCATCCACGTGACAAAATGAACCAATCGCACAACTCCACACATGGCGCCAGGAACGGATAACTTCCACAGTCACAGCAGACTTAACTAGAGTCCGCTGGAAGCAAATCCCAGACCACTGATTTCAGGAAGACCAGAAATTTCTGCTCCCAGGCTTGATGACAGCTTTCACACCAAATATACGGAATTCTCAGAGGAGGTGCTGCCGGTTGGGGGTTTTAGGGCACTAATTAGTGTCTTGGCCGAATCGTAAAGTTGAATTTGAACGTTGCATTGGACTTTTATAGTAAACATCGTAATTCACTACATGAGCACAACATGGTCTTGTTACTAAGCAACACAGTGTAAGGATTGGAGCTGGTGATGTTTGCTCATATAGCTGCTAAGCCAGTGATGGTTACGAGACACTGGACACAGTAAAGGTCAGATGTTTTCCCGTAATGCCTGTTCATTAATGAGAGGCTCCTGTTTATAAGCAACAAAATCAAAGATTATTCCATGAACAGCACAGATCTTTAATAACTTTAATTCGGAATTCAGTTCTCGTATGTGGGCGGAGTTTAAACATGGCTCAGACACTCATGTGTTTGTTTATGTGACCAGTGCTGACATGCATTGCTGATGAGGAACTGTCCAAATTCATGTGTGTTTCTACACTACTTCGTCGACTAATTAGGCTCTCTATATAGCACAATTCAAATGAGGGAGCAGGGATACCTTTCAGCCACAGCCACGCACAGTGTGCAAAATGCTGGTATACGCCATATTTGAGTATTTTTCATTCCAAACAAGGTTACGTACATATTATATACATGTAGACTAGTGACTATGACTAATAATAAAGGACACATCTATGGAAAAATGAGGCCTTTAATGTCCTAACACTGACAACAGTATCCGAAAAACCTCACAACTAAGTGTGTCTGAGGCAACTCGGCCCAGTTAGACATGCAGGTTATATGCTGCTGATTTGTGGTCCATAAGAACTATGAGGGTAAAAGTATTTCTTAGATACAATGAGGGTGATGAGCGAATTATATAACATAGATGTTTTGATTGAAGCATCGCTTTACTGCAGCTAAAGAGTTAAGCTTGTGTTCAGCAAACAGCCCCAAACCACTTCATAGGCAAGATTTCCAGAGTGCAGAACTCCAGATTTGATGTGGGACAGAGATGAATGTTGAGGACAGGGTGATCTGAGGGTGAACGAGTGGGCAGACAGTTAAGGTCTGTTTGGATATGCTCTGTGACTGAAGGGCAGAAGGAGTCAGTGGTCATTTCAGCGAGGCAGTGGTGAGTGGATGTGCTATCATTTATTCATAACCTTCCATATTCTCACTCTTGCTCTCCGTGCTGGAAAAGTGCGGAATGACTCTTTTCTTTTTGATGGTTTCCAAGATGTGCTCCTCTGAAACAATGACCTGTTTTCCTACCGCAGTGCTCTTGGCAGAACTACAGAGAGACAGGTGTTCACGTCTGGTCTGTACAGCCTCTGAAATCTCGGAAAATCCCTCAGCATCACAACTTAGAGCAGGCGAGGTCCATAGGACCAAGACAGCGGCTGTTAGCTTATTTCTATAAACTCTGCCAAATGCAGTCTGCAGCCACACACTGCAGAAACTAGGGCTGAGCGTTACTCACATATTTGGCTGCGCAAAATCAAAGGTCTGCTTTGAACCTGAACATTGAATCTTTGTTTGAAGCCTATCTTCTCCTTAATATTTGGATCTTTGTAACTCTAGGCCAGTTGTGTGGGACGGTTCCATCATTTGACATCCTTTAATTCACCGAAACATTAGAGAAGTATTGAATTTGATCTATTTTCCAAACTGGATTAGTCACTGGTCACTGATGAGACCAGTTCGATGTGGTAGGTGTTGCAGTTTGCTAAAGGTGTCATATCATGTCTGAAGGTTACTCTGATCACAAGATATGAACCCCGAAAAAAAAAATCATCAGATCTCAGGTTCTACGTGTTGATATTTTAAGCAGGATTCCTTTCTGACATCCATCTTTTACAGCTTCTAACAATAAGAAGGGCCGACAACAAAACCTGGACACCCTGCATAGTCAGGACTTAGTAATACCGTCTTTCAGCTACTTGAGGAATTTTCAAAATTCCAGCATCTCCAAAATAACACAGAGAACAAAGGGAAGGAAAAGCCTTCTTCACTTTAACGGACGTCATTGTGATTCATCGTGAAATTCTGATAGAAAGTGATAAATGGAAATGCAAATACAAGGTTTTGTTCTGACCGTGTGTCACGTATAGAGTCCAGCTTGTGTCTTGTTTTGTTTTCAGTCCCATGTGCTTTTGAGCACATGTCATGTCTCCTCCCATTCCCAGCTGTGTTCCATCTGTAACGCTGTCCCATCGTTATCATGTCCCAGCCGTGTCTAATGTGATTGTGTGTATATAAGTCCCTGGTCTCTGTTGGTCCTTGTCGGTCTTTGTGGCTACTTGTGTGCCTTGTCTTCATGTATACTCGTCTTGATGGTTATTGTACCCTATCTGTTTGTATCTTGTCAATAAATACAACCCAGCTTGTACGTCCGCCTCCACCTACCTCCTCTGTGAGTCCAGAGCGTTACACCGTGACAATGTGCTTCTGTTATTAAACTGCTTTATCATACAGTTTAAATTCTATTGTAGTTAGACTTTAAAAAAATGCAAACATAAGCTTTTGAGTGATAATCATGAGACACAGCTTAAAACGTAAAACCCAACTGACACATCTGATCGGATACAGCATGAGCTGCTCTTCTGTAGGTTAGCTGGTGGTGGGTTGGATCACACATCCAGTAAACAAAGCCACGTCACCGTGTGAACCCAATCATGCACAGATAAGCCTAATGCTTATCTGTGTAACAACTGAAAGCCCTGCGTTGAGCCCGTGCTGGATATGCAGATAGCTAAAGTAATCCAAATGCCCTTTGGAGCCCTGTGATCTGAGGGTGTGTACCTTGGCAGGTGGGCAGGGTGCCGCTCCAGGTACCGTTGTGGGTGCAGGTGCGGGTGCTGCTGGTGGTGTTCTCCATCAGGTAACCCGGTTGGCAGGTGTAGCTGACGTTGTGGCCGATGGTAAAGGTCTCTCCGAATCTCAGGCCATTGGCCGGACTGCCCGGGTCACCGCAGCTGATCACTGTTGGAAGAAACAGAAATTGAAGTACATACTAAATAACTTACTCATGTGAGACAAACGAGGTTCAAGTGGGACACGCTTTTAGTCATCTTCTCACGTTTGTGCAGAAAGATGTTCTGTAAATTCTGATCATATTCAGACAGATCTATTTCCAAGTTCACCCAAAGACTGCTTAGTACCATATAGGTGGAGATATGACACCATTTGGGGAGATGGTCCATGCCCTGATCTCCCCATTCAGCCCATTCAATCCCTCAACTCCCATGGCATCATCTTGTCATACACCTTCACACCTTCTGGCTGGCATATGCACCGACCCAGAAGCTGCTCCAAACTCCAACCCAAAAGCCTCTGAGTTGACCTCACCAGTCTTCAAGGTCCATACTAGCAAAGTAACTGTTCAAATCCGTTCTATTTCATCTGAATCTTCCTCTTGTAGACCTTATCCACCAAAAGAACTCTGGTTCTTCAACCGGGTCCGTTTGGGCTTATAAGAACCTTGGTGTTTTTTAAAATAAACATCCCGAAATTACACCAGTTTTAGGGGAACCGAGGATATGTCACGGAATATGTCATCAACAGAGGGCACAGCTCAGTGTCAGGAAGCAGAAGTGAGAAGATGGTGGCACGTATAGACCACCTGTGAGAGTTTCTCCAAAATATGGATCAAACGTGGATCAACTTTTCGGCGATAAGAAGACGCAGAAGATGACACCATACGAGACTAATGGTATGTCATTGCTCCTGTACAGCTACACATCAGTTTGAGCTGAGAAACCTACAGATCTTTGGTTCCTTTTCAGGTGTCAGAGCCTATTTTTGTTGGTGGAAATGCCCAGAGTTCCTTTCAAACAGCACATTTTGTGCTTATAATAACACACTTTTATATACTTATAATAAGACGGACGATATCATACAAATACAACAAATGAGAATTTTACATTCCTCATATTTGCTGAAAATGTGCCAGTGTTTAACGTGGCTTCTTCAAACTATTCCTACGTATCCATCATAATTATTCTGTAGATATGTTTATGTATTTAGGTTGAGTGCATTCACTCATAAAAAATAGAACTGTGGATGTGGAAATGGGTTTGTATGAATTATTACACGGCGACTGTGTGGGTCTGGTTGTAGTGGGGGTACGTACAGAGGTGAGGGAATCAAAGCTGGCGTCTGTTTGAAGCAGAGATTTGCAGATTAGTTGCATGAAGATATGATTGATTTAACTTATATATTTTAAAACGACATATAAAAAGTATAAAAAACAAAAACTACCTTCACCATCCTTTACTTTGGATTAACCTTTGGAACTCTAGGCCAATATTGTTGGACGGTTTTATAGTCTGATGTACTTTTATTCACCAAAACATTAACAAAAGTATTTAAAAGAGAAAGTCACACAGTTTCAGGAGATCCTGGGCTTCATTTGAATGAACTTTACTTGTGTCAAGTGTTTATTATTATTATTATTATTATTATTATTATTATTATTATTTGCTTATAAGGACTGAAAACACTTCATCTTAGAAATCCTGTTGGAAACTTTGAGCTGAAATTGCAATAATTGTGATGAATTATTTGTAAATATTAGACTGACAAGGATATTTATAATATGTTTATATCAGGCTCTGCTCATCATCTAGCCAATACTATTCCTACAGTGAAACATGGTGGCGGCAGCATCATGCTGTGGTGATGTTTTCTGCAGCAAAACTGGGAGACCAGTCAGGGGGAAGGGAAAAGTGACTGCATCTATCTATCTATCTATCTATCTATCTATCTATCCATCCATCTATCCATCCATCCATCCATCCATCCATCCATCCATCCATCCATCCATCCATCCATCCATCCATGTCTATATTACCACAGCACTGTAATGGATAGACGGCAGCACCAACGACATGAGGGACCACAGAGATGTAGCACCGATGGACTGTTCAACATGGACTAAATCCACGCAGACCATTATCTAACTGCCACCACATCAGCAGGTCATCTTCAGTGATGAGTCCCTCTTTCATCATGATGGTGACGTCCAGCCAGTCCTTGTGCTCTATTATAACAGCCAGACGTATCCCAGATGTGTAGGATTCTTTTAGATGTGCTATCAACACTCCAACCCATTGGCTACAAGACAGCAAACATGCTTTTACATATGACTTTGGTTCTGTTTCATAATAATAATAATTTAATTCAAATTCATCTGCAATGGGTGTCTTCAAAAATGTGTTGAACTGCTTTATGGGAATGCAGGTCTAAGTCCCCAGTGAGCAGGAACCAACCCAGTAACGCTAACAGGAAAAGGAAAGGAAGTTAATGCAGGGGTAACTGCTTATAAAACCACAATTTCTCCATTAAATGCTGCTATATTATGACTTGTTTATTATTATATGTTTGCAATATACATTAAAATATCTGCAGTATAGCACTGTGTTGTTGATCCCCTTCATACTTTGAGCAAACCTCATTACTTTGAATGCTTTGCTTATTGCAATTATAGCTGTTTAACAACAAGCTGTGTATTGCAGCTTGTGTGTTTTATCAGATTTTATATTGTCGCATTTTATAAAAGTACACAGTGATTTTATCATGTTTAAGGGTGGTGGTGGTGGTGGTGGTGGTGGTGGGGATACTTTGCTCTGTACCTAACAATGCCTTTACCCATGACAAATTCATAGCAATACATGGCATCTCATGCAACTCATTGATATACTTTAGAGAACTCCAGTCGGAACGTGCACCAACAGCTCCAACAGGCTCTAAAGGTAAAGGCCAATCTCAAAGCAGTGGAGAAAATAAGACGCTAATTACAGTTACGTAGGTGGGAAGTAGGGTAGTGTTAAGCTTAAACACAAATTTGCGTTTATTAAGTGGGTCCAATTCACAATAAGCCATAATCAACACAGCACTACGGGGCTTCGGTTGCTAAGACACATGTAGGGAAGGTGATGTATGGCGGTATTAAACCAATCTATGTGACAAGCAGCTGTAGCACGCTGTACCGGGCAGCACTTCGCCCACGCTTCATGGTTTATGTTCTGTAGCCTAAGACAATAGCTCCTCCAACCAGGCCCCAGCTTGACTGCGGGTTGCTGTGGAACTACACTGGACGAAACCTCCACATAGGACGGTGGTCATCCAACATCCTCATTAATGTTGATTAATGCAATCAAATCCTCACAGCAATGCTCCAAAATCAAGTCTTCCACGGACAGTACAGACAGTTACTCCAACAATGAATTAGGAGGTGTCCCAATACTTTTGGCCATATATATATATTGTGCCAAAATAGGTCACATAAGTGCAGGACAATTCACTTTGTCTCCACATGTGACTACAAAAGAATCAGACTCTTCCCCCTTGAGCCTCCCTCTCTCTCTCTCCCTCTCTCTCTCTCTCTCTCTCTCTCCCTCATTCATTACCATACTGTTCATAAACCCACCTGTTTCCTAGACCCACTCCGTACAAACAGCAGAGCATGTGTTCGGAAAGATAACAGGTTAAAAACTAAGCAATAATGAATAACTGTAATTACGCTTTCATTTTGGGGGTCCGGACGCCTACCGCAGCCTGACTTGACGTTTGAAGTGCTTCAGTCACCTTAGAGCTTCACAGATGCCCGAAGCATGTGGACGGGGATGGTGTCTCCCACGCTAATGAGCAGCAGCAGATTACAAAGCAGTTTGTCTTTTCCTTCCTTCTGTACAAAATTCCAACAATTCCTACAAGCTCTTACGCTCGTTCCGATCTCCACCTGTTAGCTTTGTTCCGGTTTGGCATTTCCTTTCTGAGTGGGTTCGTACATGTGTTCTTAATGGGACCCATTTGGGCTTCCCAAATGAGACACATTCTTACAGCCCACCCTCTCATTTGGGTTCCATCTAGGCCCCATGTGCTGTGTACAACCCAGATAGGGCCCATTTGTAATGTCTTCTCGGCACCCATGGACACAACGTATTGGTTCCCAGTTGGTCTACCCATACAGATCCAATGGACATGTTATTTGGGTAAAGTGTGTGGGGTCATTTTCTGACCTAGATGTAATCAATACGACTTTAAGAAAAGAAATGGTCCCCATTTGCCACCAAAACAACCATGATCCACCAAGGCCTGGACTCTACAAGACCTCTGAAGGTGTCTTATGGTATCTGTCCTGTGGCATAAAGATGTTACAGTTCAGTTACATGTAGAAACAGGTGTGGCTCAGAGTTCTTGTTCCAGTATCTCAGGGATAGCTGACTGGACTGGAAGTCAGGGACACCCTGAACTCATCATCATGCTCTATAAACCACTGTTGGTCTTTGTCCCACGGTGCATCCTGGTGTCATTAGTTTCCCAACAATGACTAAGAAGCTCACTTGCTCATTATAGGTGCTTTCAGCAGTGGTCAGGGTTTAGCATGGACACTTTGACCAGTCTGTCCTGTAAGCTGCAGGGATACCATATCCATCCGTGGCTGGGAGTCTCAGAGAGCACAGTTCTCGTTCTAGGAGGGTAGGACAGTCCTCTCTGTTCCCCCATTTCCTAGCAAGATGGCAGCCACTGCAGGAGTCTGTTTGCTGATGTGACAGAATTGGCAGTTAGTCTTCTCCCAGTAATGTGTGCTAGGAGTTACTGGGTGGGAAGGGGCAGTGACACCTGACTGCAAGCCTAGAAAAGATGTTTTCACCCACATTTTCAGTGTTAATAAGACATTATCCGTGATATTTTTACAGATAAGAACGAAACCATGTATCATAAATATTGGCTGATATTACTGGACCATAAATTGGGTCTCAGGCTGTAGTTTGTTTGAGACATGCAACAGGATGGCATGTCCCGCTCATGCTAATGGTGCATTAAAACCCCCAAATGAAGTGTGGAACTGAGATCTCCGAAGCAAACTGGGAGAGAGACCAATTTAGGGCAAATGCTTTCCATTTTATAAATGTCAGTTTGTTTATACAGAGGCTCTTTGGGGCACAATTCAATGACACGAGGCCAACAGGAATGTGACACTTGCATTCAGCAACAAATTTCAAGCATTCGGTTTGACACGAAGCTACAAAATCAAAAGAGGGACCAGTCAAACACCTGGACTCACCATTCAAACAAATGAAAATTCAACAAATTAAGTGAAAAAGGCATGTTAGGAACGTCTGATATGATGAGCAGAGTTGTAGAGGATACTGACATGATTGTGACGAAAGGCTTGCAAGCTCTCTATAATAAAATAAAATAAAATAAAATAAAATAAAATAAAATAAAATAAAATAAAATAAAATAATAGGTGGTGGTTAGCACATCTGCCTCACAGCACTGGGGTCATATGTTCAAAGCCCTATCCTTGTTCACCACCATGTCTGTGGAGGTTTCCCAGTGACTCTAGGGATTCCAGTTTCCTCCCACATTCCTAAAACCTGGATATCAGTTGAACTGGCTTCTCTAAATTGCCCTGCTGTGTGAATGAGTGAGTATGTGAGTGAATGTGTGTCTATAAGCCCAGATATGGCTTGGCACTCTGTCCTGTGTAAATGTTCGATATAGTCCTCCAGATGGACGGTGGTTTCTGGTAGAGAGTACACTGTGTACGATTGGCTGCAGGGCTGATTGTGAAGGGTGCTTGGGTGTCTAGAAAGGCTATATACCTGGTTTTGTAAATCAGATGCACTGGTGATGGAAGTGAACGTATCCATGTGCTGGCTGGGGGTGTCCAGGAGAAATATGGAATATGGAGCTTCTAAACCACAACTCTCAGCTGAGAAAACGGTTTTAAATAATGTGCTTCGGTTCCTGAAACATCTGCACAGCACTGTTTATACACCTTTGATCCAACTGAAGCAGGTCAGTCTCTAAAAATGCCTTTTCATTGATTCACCATTTCGGTTTCCTATTAATTGCGAGGCGCCTATCGTCACACCACTGTTCAGCCTTAGTGTATCGAAGTCCATTGTGTCCAATTTGAGACACATGCCTTGTTTATTTTCTCCACGGTAATAAGTAATTTGTGTTGCTGACCTCCTGTGAAGCAGAGGCCACCCCCCACTGTCTCAGACCATGTCAAACGACTCCGTAATGGAGCCCTTATGTAGCCAAACCGTCCATTAGTGATGCCGCCCCGGACCTGATTACCCAAGCTCGCGTCCAGTGTTAATCTCTCCACTTCATCCATTAACATTGCGTCACAGGATGGACCACGCTGGCTAATGACAGCGAAGAGGCCTAATGAAATTCACCACAGGCACCCCCACCCCTCTCCCCTTCCTCCACCCTTCATTATTTTGTCTCCGTGCCAACATCAATCTGGCATTATTTGTCAGTCGGAGATTGATTGCCAGTGTCAGTCCGTCTGGCTATTATGCGTCCAGAGCCAGCAACAAATCTCTTTATATTAATGGGCGCTCTCGCGAGGTGAGCCACAGGTCCGTCCCCACGCAGCCGCGCGATTGCTGGGGTTCTGTGGAGACTGTCTAATTATGATCAAGCCGAACGGCCGGCTGAAGGTTCCTGTCAGTGCTCTGGCAGTTTTTACCCAACAGAGACTCGACAGAGAGCCGAGGCAGCGAATGGAAGAGCAGAGGAAAAAACGCCTTTCAGGGCCACTCTGTATCCAGCTGGAGAGACAAATGGCTCAAAACTGATTTATGCTTCTGAGAAGTTTGTGTGGAGATGCATAGAAGAGGTTTACGGGCAACTGAAGCTCACGCAGGCTGGCAGATGTTATGTCCTGCATTTCGATACTGTTTAACCTGTCCTTGTCTCAGACATGCAGAACCACATCACAGAACCGCTTGGAGAACAAGGAGAGGAGGGGACAGTGAAGTGACCATGAGATCACTATCCATATAGCTGGTCCACCTGGTGTCACAGAAGATAATTACCAGATGTTACAAGTTATGCTGTAACATTCATTGAGTATATATATATATATATATATATATATATATATATATATATGGTGTGTGTGTGTGTATAATGTTGTCAGTGCCACTGGCAACAACACAAACCAAAATCCACTGTTATACTTAACAGTTGTAGAGATGTTCTTTTCATTTTTTAAATTTTTTATTGTATGCCTTTGGAGATCACTGAAATCATAAACAGTGGTGCCCAAATGTGCATCCATCCATTTTCTGAACCGCTTATTCCTGAATAGGGTCATGGGGGAGCCGGTGTCCAGCCACTCTGAGCACAAGGGCAGGAAACAACCCTAGACAGGGCGCTAGTCCATCGTAGGGCTCACACACACATCCACGCACTAAGGGCCACGTTAACGTCACCAATTCACCTACCATGCATGTCTTTGGACTGTGGGGGAAACCGGAGTACCCGGAGGAAACCCACGCGAACACGGGGAGAACATGCAAACTCCACACAGAAACTTCCCAGGTCGCCCCACCCGGGGATCGAAGCCAGGTCCTTGTTGCTGTGAGGCAACAGCTCTACCCATTGCCCCACCGTGCCGCCCCCAAATGTGCATTCCAGTGTAACTGTAACCTCTCATTAAATAATATTAGTTATGACACTGGTCATAATGAGGTTTAAGAATATGAGGTCTTGATTAGCAGGTTCAACAGTAAACGTACGGCGGTGCTTGATTCTGTCCTTGTGAATGATTTATACTTTTCTATATTTTTGCAAAACATTCAACTACAACTTCATCAGAAGTCCTAAAAAGGATAAGGAGAACCAACTCAATCAACTCAATACACTTGCTCATTTATTTACTGAGGAAAACGAACCAGTATTACATTCCTGTGAGCGGCAGAAGTGTGTGAATTATTGATTTCAGTATCTGGTGTGAACATCATGTGCAGCTATAACTGCAAATTAACATTTAACTCAATATAAAAGTAGCTGTTGATTAGTTCTGCACATCGGATTGTCGTTCTCTCGTCTGTACAAAACAGCTTCAACTACGTTGCTGGGTTTCCTCCCATGAACTGCTTGCTTCAGTTTATGATTTAATCAGCAAATCCTAAAGGTTCACGCTCACAGATATGCGATATTGGACGACATCCTGTAACATTTGGCCTCTTTTACGATCTACGTTTAGTATCGGTGTGAAAATCCGATGACATTTTAGGTCACATTTGTGCAGAAATGTAGAAAATTCTGTAAACAGCACTGTTTTATGGTCAGCACTGATGAGCACGCCACTAAACGAGTATTATAGGGTCAGGTGGGTAAAAAGATAAACTGTTAGAAAAGAGAAAAAGCAATTAGCAGGTCATTTCCATTTGACATTAGTGACTTCACGTATGAGAAAATGAAGCCGTATCCTTTGAATCATTAAACGACTTCCCCAAGGGCGTAGGTACACTTCCATTTCAAACCCAACCCATCCCACCTCGGAGAGAAACCATTCCGGTTATGGAAGCTTAAAAGAATCTAATCTAAACAGCTACTAATAGCCACTATCACTCTGCGAAATAAGGTTTTAAATAAAATAAGCTGCCGTTAGACTGAGAGGCTATCACTGCGGCAGTGGAAAATGTCAGGGTGGTCCGGCTCGACGGGGTGGTGCTTCTAGCCAAAGTCGAAATAAGTGAAATGGCTTTATTGCCAATCCTTAATGTAGCCTGTATCGTCTGGATGGAGATGTCGTATCTCAGGCGTGTGGTGCAATAAAGTACAGCAGCACATTACACAGGACTAAATAGAATAAAGGTGAACGACGTAACGGTGTACCTACAGGACGACAACATGACAATAAACGGATCTGTCAGGTTTATGGATTGGTAGAAATGTCCTGTTGTAGCTTTTAAGAGTGTAGAAATCAGGTGTGCAGTGAAGATTAAGAGGTGTGTAGTTAGTCTCTGATGGATGTTGGAAAGGATCCAGCTGCATGCTGGGTGACAGCGGTGTGTTCGGTAATCCGATCGCCTCAGAGAAGCAGCTCTATTGCATTTTTCCAGACAGCAGGAGGGTGAAGAGTGGGCTACAAGGGGTCAGACGGGTCGTGCTTGATGCACTGCAGACACAGCGTTTTTGCTGTTGGTGGGTAGAGACAACCTGACAACGATCTTCTTGACTTCTGCAACCTGGGACCTGGTGCAGCTCCCCTACCTAAAAGTGAGATATCAGGCCAGGACACTCTCTGCTGATTCCTAAAGAAGGTGGTGAGAAGGGAGGAGGGAGGTTTGCTCTCTACATCCTTACTATCTTCTACCTTACTACCAGGTACGGCATCAGAGAGCTTCTGCAGAAGATAATGAGGGTGTTCTGACAAACTCTCACTTTCTGAAATGGAAACTGTTCCGGTGCAGGTTGCAGAACTTTCCTGTGAGCTATGAGCACCGTCAGGATGATCATCTGGGTCTCTTCTCCCACTGTCTACACCACCTTCATAAAATGCTGTGGTTTGCTCCCTCCATCCTCATTAACTTTGAGAGTCTGGCAACTGAGAGCTTTCTGCAATAGGTGGTGAGAGTGGAACATAGAAGGTTTGCTTCCTATGTCTTGAACAGGGAGTGGAGTCGTGCTGCTGTGCTTTCTTGGCTAGGTAAGTGGTGGTGATGAGGGCTGATGATGTCTACACCAGGGAACTTGAACCTGAAGAATTCTCCATAGCTAAACTCTTGAGGCACAGTGTAGTGATTTCTGCAGGTTCTCCTCACCAGTCACCTCTATTGTACGATCAATATTAAGAGATATTACGTTCAATATGACGAGGCTGTGAATGCAGATGTTTTGAGATGCACCGAGTGGGTTTCACGTGAAGTTAAACTCAAAGAGTCACAGCACATTTTACCACACAAAGCAAATGCAGGATGCATTCTGAGCACCACCACAAGGGACGCTACAGCCACATCTAAGGTGTCTTTTTTGCCTCTTCTGTCTCAACTGTCATGGTGGACCAGTGTATTGAGCCTCTAGCAGAACTGGTTTGATCATACAAACAAATGCATGACAGATTATTGCATCTGGCTTCTGAAAAAACGGCGATTCATTGTCTGAAACGATTCCTCAACAAACTCCAGTAACCAAACCGCCAAGAATGACCAATAAAAATGCATCTTAGCTTCATTTTTATTCCCCATTAAAACCTTTGTCTTTAATATTTTGAAACTTGTAGACAGATGATACTCATTTTAGCTACACCGAGGGATGGAGGTGATAGAACTAAAGACACATCAGATTAATGGACTATATAAACTAAACCCAAAACTGAAGAAATCACTTAAGACATTACTACTAAAAATAGCTCAAATTAGAATCAGCACATCAGCTGCAGATGATTAGAACATTGTTAGAGAGGAGTCTGGCTTATTTAAACCTCAGACATTACTTTGGTTTGCCCTTGATCATTGAAGTGAGTGGGATCACCATGGCCAGATCCAAAGAGCTCTGTGAGTAGATGCAGACTACTGTCTGTGAAAGGACTTAGGAAGATCTTAAAGCAATTAGAAATCAGCCGTTCCACTGTCCGGGAAATAATTTACAAGTGGAGGACATTTTAAACAACTGCCAACTTGGGCAGGTCAGGCTGTCCTAGCAGATTCAACCGCAAGTAAACCAAAGATGTCTCCAACGATCCTAAAAGGTCTTTATGAGACCTACAGGTTGCTCTCTTCACTACTGACGTCAAAGTGTAACTTCTTCCATCAGAAAGAGACCAAACAAATCTCATGGGAGATAAAAAATGAGGAAACCGTTACTGTCTGAAAAAATCAGGCCGACACACGGGGCCATCACAGAAACCACTATGGAATCATTATTGTATCAGAATGGATGTGAGGAAAATGTCAAACCATCGGTACAAAGACTGACGCTGGAACATCACACGGCTGAAAGAATCCCGCCTGGAGGAGTGTGAAAATCTCTCTTCCAGTCAACATCTAATTGACATGTCAGCTAAAGGAGAAAATACCAGCTATTAGGGGATTGGGTGCCCTAATTCTTCCTCACAAGAAAACAAAATGTATATTAATTCCGTTTTGCAAATGGATTTTTAAAAGACATTTCTTCAGTGTTGTGTTATCTCACCTCCATCTGTCTGTATAGTTATAATGATCAAATGTCTATTTGTTTAAATATGTTTAAAATGTCAAAGGAGTTCTGTACATGACTGTGTATTACAGCATTTAATTAAGTACATATATATATATATATATATATATGCAGCCACTTCCCAACTGTCGATGTTTAACCCTATCTTAGGTTGGTAAGCTAGAGGTAAATAAACAGGGAAATTTAACCCCATGTGGACCAGTTGAGTGGAAACAAACTGAATGAAGTAGTCAACGTGTTTCCTGACCACCAATTGGAAGATTGGTTATCATTATCTTTGGAGTGCGAGCTATGGGTTGGTAGACATTGAGGCAGGACACAGATGGCTTCTTCTGCACAGGGATGAGGCTAGTGCTCTTGAAGCACTCTGGGAAAACTGACTCTCGGGGAAGTATAGCATAGCTAGGACATCCGCACGTTGGTCAGCAGATCCCCTGAGGCGTGCAGTTAGGGCCAGTATCCTTTGAAACCATGTGTAGAAGTCATTCGGTACATCTGGGGCTGATGGTTCACCATCACAGACATATGGTGTCACAGTGATGGCCTGAAAGCCCTGCCACGTATGCAATGTGTCTCGTGTCAAAAATGTGTCCGTGGACTCCCTGAGCATAGCTGAGCTTCAATCCTCTGATAGCCGGGAACAGATTGGCTCTTGGCTGTGCTAAAGGCCACCTTGCAGTTTTACCTAAGGCAGTATCCTGGGTTTTCAGTAGCGTATCCAGTCTCTCCAGTCATCCACAGCTATGCATGGGTGAAGCTGTCAGTCACATGCACTGACATGCCAAAAGTCATGGGATTTCAGTATGTAAATAGATTACGAAGCGGCATTACCTCAGGGGACGGCTTAGGACGCCCAGGCCTGTATACGTTGTGAGGCGGGATACTGGTCAGCGTGCTCATGGCAAGGCAATGTGAATTATTGAGCTGGACTAAGGTATGATGGGGGGCAGATGGATTACCTTTCTGAAGTCGTGGAGGCACTCAATCCACAGTGTCACGTGTCCATTGGATACACACTAGTGACTTCACACACCAGGGGGCAGTGAGCACACGTGCCCAGAGCAGGGATTTGAACCAGCACCCTTCCAGTCATAAGGCCGGTTCCTGAACCACCAGACCACAGCTGCTCCAGTGCAGCAGTACAACCGTGAACACACACTCTCTCACTAGTTAACAGGGCAGTAAGAACACACATCCAGACTGTTAGCTGAGGTGTCTACCTCAGCACCTGGGTAGCAGCTGGGGATTAGGTGCCTTGCTCAAGGGCACCTCAGCCACGGATGCTGAGGGAAGAACAAATGCTAGTTCAGGGGACAGAACGTCTCTAACCATAACCTTTAGAACCATATGATTTTGTGGGATGTTTTCATAATGTGAAATACTTTTATTCATAAAAAACAGGAGTTTTTATAGGAGACAGTCGCACGTGTCAGATACTGTTTTCAGGAGATACTAGGCTACGCTAATTTGTCGTCTTTTGAGATGTAAATATTAAGAGAATTCGATAAAAACTCTATTTACACCTACAAAGTTGTGTTTTTGACCTGAAAATGCTTTAATTTTGATAGTTATAATAATAAGTTCTACAAAAGACCTGAAAGTGGTCATTATAAAATAAAAAATGAACCTGAATGTCCTTTATTATGTTCATTATTCATTAATGCATCAGTTCTCTTTTATTCTGAAATTCACACACTGTGTTCAATTCAAATAGTCCTCTTCTCATTTTCCTCAATAACCCAAAATCTGGATCAGAGAAGTCAGTCGAGGGTTGTGTGCAGGTCAAGCATGGACACGTGGACAGAGCGGTAAACACGCACTGGAAGCTCTTTTGGCATTTAAACTGGGATTTTGATGAAGACGAGTGAATTTTCCAAGCTGAATAATGCATCACAACATGTGACCACGGTGTTTAAACAGGCTAGGTTTTGTAGTTCTTTATGATCTATCTGTATGTTACTCTGATCCTGAGATATAAAGCCTAGAAAACAGAGAACACAATTTTGGGGGGCTTTATACAAGCCCATGCCTGTCATTAGGATTGGTTCCAATAGGCTGAGGTTTATCTGCTCCAGAGAGTCCTATTTTATTGACATTACTTTACTGGAGACAAGCTCTGTGTGTGCATTTGCACATCTACAGTGGGGAAAATAAGTATTTAGTCAGTCACCAATTGTGCAAGTTCTCCCACTTAAAAAGATGAGAGAGGCCGTTAATTGACATCATAGGTAGACCTCAACTATGAGAGACAAAATGTGAAAAAAAAATTGAGAAAATCATTTTGTCTGACTTTTAAAGAATTTATTTGCAAATAATGGTGGAAAATAAGTATTTGGTCAATAACAAAAGTTCATCTCAATACTTTGTTGTATATCCTCTGTTGGCAATGACAGAGGTCAAACGTTTTCTGTAAGTCTTCACAAGGTTGGCACACACTGTTGCTGGTATGTTGGCCCATTCCTCCATGCAGATCTCCTCTAGAGCAGTGATGTTTTGGGGCTGTCGGCGGGCAACACGGACTTTTAACTCCCTCCAAAGGTTTTCGATGGGGTTGAGATCGGGAGACTGGCTAGGCCACTCCAGGACTTTGAAATGTTTCTTACGAAGCCACTCCTTTGTTGCCCTGGCAGTGTGCTTGGGATCATTGTCATGCTGAAAGACCCAGCCACGTTTCATCTTCATTGCCCTTGCTGATGGAAGGAGGTTTGCACCCAAAATCTCACAATACATGGCCCCATTCATTCTTTCATGTACACGGACCAGTCGTCCTGGTCCCTTTGCAGAGAAACAGCCCCAAAGCATGATGTTGCCACCCCCATGCTTCACAGTTGGTACGGTGTTCTTTGGATGCAACTCCGCATTCACTGTCCTCCAAACACGACGAGTTGTGTTTTTACCAAATAGTTCTACTTTGGTTTCATCTGACCATATGACATTCTCCCAATACTCTTCTGGAACATCCAAATGCTCTCTAGCAAACTTCAGACGTGCCTGGATATGGACTGGCTTAAGCAGGGGGACACGTCTGGCACTGCAAGATCTGAGTCCCTGGCGTCGTAGTGTGTTGCTGATGGTAGCCTTTGTAACGTTGGTCCCAGCTTTCTGCAGGTCATTCACTAGATCCCCCCTTGAGGTTCTGGGATTTTTCCTCACCATTCTTGTGATCATTTTGACCCCACGGGCTGAGATCTTGCGTGGAGCCCCAGATTGAGGGAGATTAGTAGTGGTCTTGTAGGTCTTCCGTTTTCTAATTATTGCTCCCACAGTAGATTTCTTCACACCAAGCTGCTTGCCTATTGCAGATTCAGTCTTCCCAGCCTGGTGCAGGTCTACAATTCGGTTTCTGGTGTCCTCCGACAGCTCTTTCGTCTTCACCATAGTGGAGTTTGGAGTGTGACTGTTTGAGGTTGTGGGCAGGTGTCTTTTATACTGTTAACGACTTCAAACAGGTGCCATTAATACAGGTAATGAGTGGGGGAAAGAGGAGCCTCTTAAAAAAGAAGTTACAGGTCTGTGGCAGCCAGAAATCTTGCTTGTTTGTAGGTGACCAAATACTTATTTTCCACCATTATTTGCAAATAAATTCTTTAAAAGTCAGACAAAATGATTTTCTCAATTTTTTTTTCACATTTTGTCTCTCATAGTTGAGGTCTACCTATGATGTCAATTACAGGCCTCTCTCATCTTTTTAAGTGGGAGAACTTGCACAATTGGTGACTGACTAAATACTTATTTTCCCCACTGTATAGGAGTTGGACAATGAAACTGAAACACCTGGTTTTAGATCACAATAATTGATTAGTATGGTGTACTCAGGCCTCCTTTTGCAGCCAATACAGCGTCAATTCGTCTTGGGAAGGACATTTTTTGGATACAATCCGTGTTAACACCCCAACATCCCTTTCAGACAGCTTCCTCTTGCGTCCACAGTTAATCCTGTTGGATGTGGTTGGTCCTTCTTGGTGGTGCTGACGTTACCCTGGATACCGTGACTCTTGATACATCACAAAGACTTGCTGTCTTGGTCATAGATGCGCCAGCAAGACGTGCACCAACAATATGTCCTCTTTTGAACTCTGGTATGTCCCCCATAATGTTGTGTTCATTGCAGTATTTTGAGCAAAACTGTGCTCTTACCTGCTAATTGAACCTTCACACTCTGTTCTTACTGGTGCAGTTAATGAAGATTGACCACCAGGCTGCTCCAATTTAACCATGAAACCTCCCACAATAAAATGACAGGTGCTTCAGTTTCATTGTCCAACACCTGTATGCCAGCAGTGGGTGCCATTGTGCGAGTGTCCACATCAGTTTGTAGAATTAGGCTCAAATAACAAAAAACAGGTTGTTCCAGGTTGTTCTGATGGAATTTGTTGATATATTAACAACCGAGGGCTTTTTCCCACTGCAAGTACGTCTCTAGCAAGCAGAAAATCGTACGTGGCAGTTTTGAAAAATGAGGTGCTTTATTACTTCACTTAAACTGAAACTGTGTCTGCCATTTGCTGAGGTTTAAATAGTAAATAGTGCCAGATGTTCTGCTGCTGATGTCTCCATTGATTTGACTCCTTGCCCTTTTCCGAGGGGGTTGTATAAATAACCCATACTTAGTACACAGAGGCATGAATACTTTAGCATATCGTGGCTTCTTTTTAAAGTTCATTTTTCCCCAAGCATAGTCAAGGTGGACATTTTATCAGTTCCTCTGACCACACAGAAGCACTTTGTAGTTTTATAATTACAGACTGTAGTTCATCTGTTTCTCTGCGTTCTCCTTTCACCCTGATCTTCAATGCTCAGGACCCTACAGGACCACCACAGAGCAGCTATGATGTGGGTGGTGGGTCATTCTCAGCACTGCAGTCACACTGACATGGTCTGTGCTGCGCTGGTATGAGTGGATCACACAGCAGTGCTGCTGGACTTCTTAAACCCCACAGTGTCACTGCTGGACTGAGAATAGGCCACCAACCAGAATGATCTAGCCAGCAGTGTCCTGTGGGCAGTGATGAGCACTGATGAAGGAGGTGCCGTGCAGCTTCAAGGTAAACCAACAAGGTAGGAGGGACAGTGAGTGGACACAGCTCCCAAGGTCTCAACAAAATCCTCATGAAGGTTTACCTGCTCTAATGTGATCTGGACTTCATTTGAGAAACTCTCGTATTGCAGAACGCACAGGGGAGAAGTAGGCCTTCACACACTTACGGGTGCAGTTGGGCTCGGAGCCGGACCAGGTGCCGTTGGCCAGGCAGTTGCGGGTTGGGGACCCGGAGAGACGATAGCCGTCCACACAGGAGTAAACGACAGAGTGAGAGAAACTAGTGCCATCTATACGGGAGACTCGACCGTTGGGGGGGCTGCCCGGGTTCCCACACTGAACAGCTGGAGTGAGAGAGAGAGAGAGAGAGAGAGAGAGAGAGAGAGAGAGAGAGATGTCATTAGCAGTCTTTTGATAATAGCACACGTGCCACAGAGCCTCCATGACCACATCATCTAAGTCTAACCTAATTATCACCAACATCCGCTTCCTTCCGAAAAATGGTGGCTCAGGGATAAATATTGATTGGACGTTTGAAGCCTGATTTCAGATTCCACCATCGTCTCACACAATGCAAATATTCCAGCAGTACACCAGCTCTCCAGAGCCATGACGACTGTACCATCAGCCAACAGAGAATTTAGAAGCACATACCAACCTGCTTAGATTACAAAGTCCGGCTAAATAGCGAGAGTGCACGTGTGGGACAAACTACGGGGGTGGTGTGTGTGTGTGAGCGCCCTCGAGGGCCTGAAAGGCTCAGAGGGCATGATGGGGTTTAATGCGAGACAAGCTAGTTAGATCAAAACCATTCTGGCTCGAGAGGGGGTCATGTCCCTTGAGGTCCTCCCAGCCAACAACATGTACATTTGTTTCAGGGCGCATGTCCGGCTGTAACCGGTCCCCCCTCCCACCCCAACAAGGGTGTCGAGGGTCACGTGGCTCTGTTTATTCTCCAAAAGCTTTAAAATACACAAAGCGTTATGTATGAAAATTGTGTTAAAAGGATTCAATGCATGTGTGTATACACCGACCAGCCATAACATTAAAACCACTAACAGGGGAGGTACATATCAGTCTCCTTGCAATGGCCACCTATAACCTACTTGGCAAATGAGTCCATTTTAGCCAGTGATGGAGAGCAAAAGGGGACGACAGGATGTGAGAAGGAAGCTGATGTTATTATTAAAATGAAAATGAAATTAAGATTAAAAGCAGCATCAAAAACAGCATTTCCACAGTGGTGTCCAAACCTGGGTCCCATGTGCATGTTGCCTGTGAATAAGCAACAGATGAAGACACAGTGCGAGCAGCAATAGGTGGTCTTACGTTTGCAGGTGGGCTGTCTGCCAGACCAGGTGCCGTTGGGGAAGCAGATGCGCTCAGCTGAGCCATACAGCGTGTGTCCCGTAGAGCAGGTGAATCGCACTTTACTGCGCAGCTGAAAACTGCCCTCTTCCCGGGTGGCATGAGACGGCGTGCCTGGATCACCACACTCTCCCACGGTGTCACCTACACGTACACAAACACATTATCCACATTATCCAGGACATCCTTCATACTAACGGCATATCTCTCGTCCTCATCACTCTCCCTCACTGTCTATTAGTCCCTGTTTTACTGCTCTGTCCATGCCTACGTGCTCAACCTGCATACAGACTCTGACTGATCAGTGACAGGGGGCGGGGCTAACATCACTAATCAAGATACTGGGTTATAAATAAAAATGAGAAGTGAAGGGTGGCAGGGGAGCAAGGCCCAGCCTCTGAAGGGGTGGCACTAGAGTTTGGAACATATGATTGAGTGTGGAACAGACTTGATCTCTGGTTCTTTGCTTCCATGGTGGTTCGCTGCATGTGTGGAAGCTCCTGGGCCAGAGTGTGGGGTTGATTCTGTAATATGATTTCCTGGACTCTTCGTGTCAAGGCCACGGCAATAAGCTCACATCTGTGGGGCAAGTGTGCTCACACAGAGTGTGTGTACTGAGAGCTGGCCTGCTCACATGAGAACAACTCCTGTTTGCAGGTCCTCCTGCACAGCGAAATGTGTCCAGAAAGGACTGCTATTGTGTGCCGGAGTGTTTGGGTCCAAATTATGAAATCAGCATAAAAATAAAAGGCAAAACAATAAAAAACTAGTATCTACGATCTGCAATCCTGTGTGTCGGAAACGGTTCAATTGTTCAATTGTTCTTAGGCATGAAAGCAAACCACTGCTAATGAGTCCTCCACAAAAGAGCCCACAGTTCACCCTGTGTGCAGACTCAAGCATTTGGGACAAGTGTAGAAATGGACTTCCCAGAATCCACAAAATCCGCAGGAGGTTCCATTCCGTTTTCTAGCCTCCGTAACTCAGGATCAGAGTAATGTGATGAAATATCTCAGAAAACAGCTCAAATCCCCTGGTTTACAACTGAATTAAATCCCCATTTAAATGCCAAAGGAGCTTCCAATGCATGCAGACTCCAACTGATCAGTGAGAGGGGCGGGGCTAGTGACTCGCTGACCCAGATGTTGGGTTACAGAGGAAAATGGGAGGGAAGGGGTTGTTTGCTCTCTTTCTTTGTTCAGTGTCTTATGAAGGGATAATACTGATACATAGATAACGAATAATAATAGACATTTAGTTTGCATTTTATTTTGGATTTCACGTTAATATTCATGTAAAGTGTCAAATGCCATTTTGATATGATCTGGAAAATGAAATGACGATGTAAATACCGTCCATTGAGTTTGTCTGTGTTCTAGGACTGATTTTGAAGCTGAAAATGGTCAAATCTCTTGCTTACTGTCTGGTTATGGTCCATCACGCAATCTGACCATTACTCAACTTTATTATATTTATTACTATTGCTGACCAGTAGCATTGATTCATAAACGACAGAGCTGCAACCTGTATAAAGAGTATTACTCTATAAATAAGCTTTATTATAATTATACAGTATATTATTAGATAGACAGTGTCTCTCTCTCTCTCTCTCTCTCTCTCTCTCTCTCTCTCTCTCTCTCTCTCTCTCTCTCTGCATTGGGCTGCGTCGTCACTCTTTTTTTCATTAGAGGCTTAATCTCCAGACAGCTGTCCGTGTGGACAGACAGCAGGAGTACGTCTTGCAGGACCTCGTTCTTCTGCTGTCACTCCGCCACAGCCCGTAGAGCCCGGCTAAGGCCTGTGCTTTCCTCAACCCTCACAGAAAGCAGGATGTAACATGGTCCACCGTGCTGCGGCAGCTTCATCACCTTGTGGAATAATAAAGTGTGACTAATGCTGAGAAAGAGAGCTCTGAACTGACTCGATTCCTTTTCACTAGAGCACAGAATTCAAATGCTTTTGTATTCATGTCCCAATGAAAACTGTCGTGAAACACCCACTGACCGTTACGCTGCTTGGCAACCAATACCTACTGTGTCACTATCGATTATATAAGCAATCGAATAACTGACACATCATTTGAATGATTCATCAAGTTCGAGCCAAACTACACAAACAGGCTGTACCGAAGTGTAACGTATGACGCAGAGCCTTTCAACGATTCAATCATCCTGAAAAACAACGAAAGGACACCTTTGAAAATATTTCACAGTCATTGTGAGGGTCTTTCAGACACGCACAACAAACGTAAGCTTAAATATGACATCCTGCTGTTACGGTGCATGTACAGTGTATTTCAGTAATATCACTGCAGATCCATCTTTGGGATGTTGTACTAGTGATGTGCAGTGATTAGGAGTAAACTTATGTTTGTAATATTTGGCAGAATTTAAAGTTATTACACTGATCTTTGGAAAAATGATCCAAATGACGCAGCTGCTGCCCCTGATATCGTACTCAGACATGACCAACTATCCTGTTTACAGTGTACATACCTGTGAACAGGTCTGAAAATAGACTACTGGATTAAATCAAATTTATTGAATTTATATTTTTGGTTTAATTGATAAATACTACTACTACTAATAATAATAATAATGAATTATTATCATCACATATTATTACTACACATATCACATACACATACATACACACATACATACACATTATCAACACACATATTATTATTAGTAGTAGTATTATTATTATCACATATTATTAGTATTATTATTATTATTATTAGTATTATTATTATCATTATTATCATTACTATTATCATACACAGCAGCAGCAGCAGCGCACACACCACACACCACACACCACACACACCACACACACACACACACACACACACAGCAGCAGCACACACACACACCACACACACACACACACACACACACACACACCACACACCACACCACAGCAGCAGCACCACACACACACCAACACACACACACCACCACACACAGCAGCAGCACACCACCACACACACACACACACACACACAGCAGCAGCACACACACCACACACACACACACACATCTTTCACACACACACTGCCCACACACACACACACATAAACACACACAGCAGCAGCAGCAGCAGCACACCACACACACCACTGACTAACATTCCTTTACTTCACGCAACACACACACATACACACACACACACACACACACATACTAGTAGTAGTACACACACACACACACACACACACACACACATGGTTATTTTTACACACACATTGTCACACACACACACACACATACACACACACAGTAGTGTAGTAGCAGTAGCATCATTATTACACACACATACACACATTATTTTTTACACATTATTATCACTGTCACACACACACACATACACACACACATCACACACACACACACACACATTATTGCTATTATTATTATTGCTATTATTATTATTATTATTATTATTGATACATTGTTGTTGTTGTTGTTGTTGTTGTTGGCATCACAGAACGATAAAATGTGTTAAGCATTCCACAACTTATGGTCTTTTCACTATGTGTTACCTTTTGCAATCGCATCAGGAAATGAGATCAAATTTCATTTTTTCACAGTTTTCATGCTGATATTATGGAATTATTACTTTCTACCAGAAAACTATCCATCCATTTTCTTATCTGCCTCTTCCTGCTCAGGGTTGCAGAGGGTCCAGTGCCCACCCAGAATCACTGGGCAAAGAGCAGGAATACATCTTGGACAAGGTACCACACACAAGCATGCATGAACACACACACACAACAGCATAACCAGTGTAACTCCTATATGTATTTTTGGCAGCTGGGAGGAAACCAGAGCATCCAGAGGAAGCCTGAGTACTTGGGCTCAAGCCCACATGCCCAGGCTCATGGAGCTGTGAGACAAATGCACTACCTGCGGCACCACCTATGATCACATGTAGGGCCACATGTAATTCTCAGTCATGATTACGTAATGAGTCAAATTAAACACAGTGATTAATAGCTGATGGCGGCCTTGTGGAGAACGCTGCCCTGATTATCTTCCCATCATGCCAATTCATCAAGAACATACATCATAAATAAGCAATGATTTAAAACGGAGCAATCAGGACATCATTAGAACCAAATTGTCAGACGAACGGTGGATTTTATTATTGTACTACACAAATCATTATTCATTGAAACACTCTGTGTCACCCTACAGTAAAGCCACTGTGAACACAGCCTGAGTGTCTGAGGTTGAAGCTCTGATGAAGCTCTCTAGTGGTCCACAGCCCTTCAGGGGTGGTCTATAGTGGGCCAGCAATGTTCCTTAAATCAAAGTCTATAAAAAGATATCAATTATGCTTAAAGTATAACACAATAGGCATAAATAGAAAATGACAAAGTAATAATATTGCAAATTAAACATGATCAGTTTAAGACCGCTTAAGCTCCGCTTATCGCCTAAATCCAGAGAGATGCTGAAGACTCCAGTCCAGTCCTGTCCCTTTACTCAAAATTCAGGAAGACCCATCTGACGCTGTGATGATACATTTCGCCAGTTGAACAGTGTGAGCACATTTCAGCCTGAATATATTTGAAGAGCTATTTTTTCACCTCAAGAAACTATTTCAGGTAAAGAAATGCAGTGAAAAATGCATGTTGGGAGCGTTGCGGGAAAAAACAAGGAGTCAATCATCAAGATACAATTAGAGATCAAACAGTGAATTACATTATTGGCGAGTGCGGATTTATGCACTGGGAGAAAATCCTCTCAGTCAGGAGCGTCCGAGAACCAACGGGGTGCCAATTAGTGAACTAATGCTTACTAGCATGAATGATTAGTATGAATCATCCGCATAAAGCTTTAATCGGGCAGCGGTGGCCGGAAGAAGTCACGGACCACGTCAGCTCAGTAACCTGCAGTGGAGGCCTCCGCTGACCCAGATGAAATCCTTTTTAATTACACGTGTGGTTGCCCTGAGGACCACTCTGAAAACCACAAAGCTTACGCCATTCAAACCCAGGAGAGGAGTTTCACCGTGGATTAAACCCGCTACAGGCACTGTAGGTTCCCTGCTTGGTGACGGATCAAGGGAGTAGCCCCCATCTTCTGGCTAATCCAGCCTTTGTTGATAAATAAATGGAAACACAATTCTCAGCCCCTTAACAAGACGGCTTTTTTCCTTCCTCTCCTCGCAGTAAGACTTCTTTTTTCCAGTTCATTAGAAATCTGGGGCATTCTCCTTCTCTTCAGTAACGCGGGAGATTTGGGAGAGTGCATGGAGGGAGGGTGAGGATAGAGCAGTTTAAAGGAATAGCTCAGCAAAAAAAGAAAAGAAAACACACACACACACACACACACACACACACACACACACACACACACACACACACACACACACACACACACACACACACACATTTCCTCCTAGTCCTAATTTTTAACCAGACTAAAGAATGTCACCATAGCTAAAAACAGCACTTGTGTTTGGCCTGAAATATGAATTCCCTGAAACTCTGGTGTATTACGAGAAAAACATCAAGGCGCTTAGCAGGCACCCATAACAATCCGCATTAATCCGACTAATTGCTCGGTCGGAATAGAAAATGTAGATGTAAACACTTCAATCTGACTAGAGTAGTCCGACTGAGGCCAAGGCCTACTTTCTATCCAACTGAACGAGGTGGACAATCCTTTAAATAAACCATTATGAAGAAGAATAACAGCCATGTGAACGCTGGAACCCGGTTCCATTCCCAATCAGAAGGTTTAACTGGTCTACAGAGGAGACGAGGTTTAAGCTGGGAACTTTATAAGACCTAAACATTGTTCGCAGAATGGATAACAAGAGCAAATGAACTGTAGAGCAAATTAAGAGCAGATGAACATTTCGAAAGTCTGTGTTTTACAAAGCAGAGCCGGAGAAGTTCTGATCTGTCTACGGTTTTACAAAATGATGGACAAATTCGTGTGAGATCCACCTGTTGTTTGGTTTGGTGACGACCTGCCTGAACAGTGGTAAACATTAAGGTGCTCATAGACTCACTGTGCTGCACACTGGGGGAATTTGTTGTCCGCATTTAATCTAGCCAAACCTCATCCTGGTCCTAATTCTAATCTGGAATTTAACCTCATTCCAAAGCCTAATCATCAATCTCGCCTTCATCCTAACCCTAAACATAATCCAACCCAAAACCTGAACCTAACCCTCATCCTGGCCCTAATCTTAACCCTGAACCTAACCTTGTTCCAAAATCTAATCCTAACCCTCATCCTGGCCCTAATCTTAACCCTGAACCTAACCTTGTTCCAAAATCTAATCCTAACCCTCATCCTGGCCCTCATCGTAATCCTGAACCTAACCTCATTCCAAAATCTAATCCTAACCCTCATCCTGGCCCTCATCTTAACCCTGAACCTAACCTCATTCCAAAATCTAATCCTAATCCTCATCCTGGCCCTAATCGTAATCCTGAACCTAACCTCGTTCCAAAATCTAATCCTAATCCTCATCCTGGCCCTAATCCTAATCCTGAACCTAACCTCGTTCCAAAATCTAATCCTAACCCTCATCCTGGCCCTAATCCTAATCCTGAACCTAACCTTGTTCCAAAATCTAATCCTAACCCTCATCCTGGCCCTAATCCAAATCCTGAACCTAACCTTGTTCCAAAATCTAATCCTAACCCTCATCCTGGCCCTAATCCTAATCCTGAACCTAACCTTGTTCCAAAATTTAATCCTAACCCTCATCCTGGTCCCTAAACGGTTCTTTACACCCTCACATCTCCATTATAAAACCAGGTTTTATGGCCTCAGTCAAAGAACAATTTAAAGCACCTTTAATTTGAATTATTTTTATTTATAGCTTGAGAGCAAGACTAAACATCTGACATCAGACCCAAACTTGTCCTGGTGAGGGGTGACAGTGTAAAGTGACTTTTTGCTGAACTATTCCTTTAATGCATCGCTGATGGAGGCTGCGGAGCTGGCAGAGATGCCGAGCTTGATGCTGGCCTGTTCACCAGGGATGCTGCCTCCTCAAAGGCCCAAATCCACCCACGCTAGGTCTTTCTGAAGAGAACAGAAGTGTCAGGGAAGATGGGGGGAAAGGGGCCCAGGCTTTTCCACTCATTAGCCTGTTTCTCTCCTGCCATCACTCTTTTGTGTGTGGAGCTGTTATCTGCGAGAAAAAGCAGGGCAAGACCTGTCTGACCTGAAAAGAGCCTCAGGGCACGAGACACTTTTCAATCTACTGCTGGCTGTTGTTTTGTGCTTTTGGACAAAAAGCCAAGAAGCAGAGAAGCCCGATCAAAAACACCTCCTAATGGCCCTCAAACCCCTAGACTGAAAATCAGCAGCACTATAAAGAACACTTTTAGAGTGAAAAGCCAAGATCCCTGATCACTATTGTCTGCATTACATCTACATATTCTATAGAGAACACTGTTATAGTGAACAGAAAGGTCCCTAATTACTAATTCCTACATCACCATTTAGAACCGTTAAAGTGAACAGAATTGGTCCCTAATCATGATTCCATACATTAGTGTGCTTCATAGAACACTATTATAGAGAATAAAGATGGTTCCTAATCACTGTTATCTGACATTATAGGAATATATAGAACACTGGTATAAATGCCCCCTGATCAGTATTCTCTACAGTACAACACCACTGCCATGGTACCTTATAGACCTTACTCAGAAGCACAACAGTGGCAGCTTGGAGCCAGAGAGAGTCCCTAATTACTATTCCCTATAGTAGTGCACTATATAGAACACAACTATAGAGAACAGAGATGGTCCCTAATTACTATTCCCTATAGTAGTGCACTATATAGAACACAGCTATAGAGAACAGAGATGGTCCCTAATTACTATTAACTATATTAGTGCATAGATCACTATCATAGACAACAGGAATGGACCCTAATCACTATTTCATACAGTAGAGCACTATAAGAGAAACTATAAGGGAAACAGAGATGGCCCCATTTACTAGTCCCTATATGGAAGGGTGATTAATGTCCATTTCTCTTTTCTATAAAATTTGATTTACATAGTGCATTAATATAGTGAATAGTGAATAGGAGCCATCTCTATTCACCATAGTAGTGTTGTCTATATAGTGCTCTACTGTGGGGAATAGTGATTTAGGACCATTTCTGTTTTCTATAATAGTGATCTACACAGTTCATTAATATAGTGAATAGTGAATAGGGTCCATCTCTGTTCCCTATAGTAGTGTTGTCTATATAGTGCTCTACTGTGGGGAATAGTGATTTAGGACCATTTCTGTTTTCTATAATAGTGATCTACACAGTTCATTAATATAGTGAATAGTGAATAGGGTCCGTCTCTGTTCCCTATAGTAGTGTTGTCTATATAGTGCTCTACTGTGGGGAATAGTGATTAGGGTCCACTTCTGTTTTCTATAATAGTGATCTACACAGTTCATTAATATAGTGAATAGTGAATAGGGGCCATCTTTGTTCCCTATAGTAGTGTTCATTATAGTGCTCTACTGTAGGCAAGAGTGATTAGGGTCCACTTCTTTTTTCTACAATAGTGATCTACACAGTGCAATAACATAGTGAATATTCTCTACAGTAGTGCTTTCTATGTAATGCTCTACTGATCTGGGATCATTTCTGTTTTCTGTAACGGTGTTCTATATAGTGCACGACTGTAAGGACTAGTGAACAGAGCCATCTCTCCTCCCTGTAGTCGTGTTGTATATAATGCACTTACATGGTACTTCAAACCACTTCCACTGTGACACCCTCTAACGGAGTATATTATACAGCTCATTCTATATGTTTATCGCTGGTTTTATGGATCTGGTGATGCACCGGACGTTCAGCACACAATAAATAAAGATGGCCCCGCTGCGGTAATGGACAATATGGTGGACACAGAACTCCTGCATAGTGCTATTCTGCGCACTCTGACGCAAGCAATTAGGGGACACTTCTGTGGACTGTAATATATGCTGTTTTTTGAGCTAAAGGTTAATTAGTGGAACGTGTCCTGGTTAATGAGTTTCATCCAATGAGACGTGTTGTTTGTAGAGTGAATCTAAATAGCCCTACTTGGCAGGAGACCAGCCTTTCATATTTGAACTGTTTAATGTGTGTTATCTCCTAGTCCTGATGACTTTGCTACTGTAGAGTAAAACATCTCGCGACTGCTGCTGTATAGAAACACATCATCTGCTGGAAAGGTGGAAAGACCGTTTAAGGTCGGTAGCTTCAGGTGCCACTGATGGAAGCAGAGGCTCTCTGGACCAATGTCCAGATATTGCAAGCAATCAGGGGGCATGAGCTGCCCTGCAAACGTGGTGCCCGACAGAATAAGAAAGAGAGAGAGAGAGAGAGAGAGAGAGAGAGAGAGAGAGAGAGAGAGAGAGAGAGAGAGATTGTGTGTGTGTGAGGGGCTAAGAGAAGTGTCCATAGCTGGGACACACCTGGCAGTGCAGGACTGTATTGATCTTGTTTTCTCTCAACACTTCGTCATGCTGCTCCAGAAATATCGGCTTCCTGTCTGCGGCCAGTTCCGTGTCAGCAAATGGTTTGATTTAAGAGTGAAACATGGTGCAACTCCTGTCCTGCTTTCAGCGTGTCTGAGAAACACAGGATCATCAGTGTCCGTCTACGGGCTCCTGGACAAATGGACAAAATGTGAATCCTCCAAGAGTAGGGACATTCTTCAGCTACTTATCTCCATAGCAGGATTAATTTTGACATGTTTCTCTGTTCATAGCAGCTGAAAAACCGCTGACTAAGAGCTGATTTACAGTCAACAGGCACGTCGACTGCATCATTCTCAAGTCAAATCTTTTACCAACAGACACTGGCCCTTATTTACCAACCATTCTTAAGAGGAAAGGCCTTCTTCAAACCCACTTACACCACTGTCCTGAGGAGGTTTTGTTTAGGACAGTGGGGATCCATTATTATAAGAGCAGAGCTGTGAGCCATTCTGCACTTTAAAAACATATGATGAATTGAATGGAAGATGAATTTTGCCCGTCGTTTACCGATGTCTTCATGAGAATTTCCCTATTTTATTGAGAAAATCCTAACACGTCCTCATAAACATAAGAAATCCCAAACAAGAGACAATTGTGAATGTCAGAATCTTGGTAAGAACTACCTGTCTGTGGTCTGATGAGACACTTGGCATAAAAAGGTGTCAGGGGTTACTTTTGGGTAGTGTACCTCTGGTGGACATGTCTCTATGACGCACTCAAAGACATTTTGCCCAGTTGAGAGACTGAGAGTGACTGGATGGTCGTTTCAACAAACTGCCCACTTCCTAGGCTATACTGGCCAAGCCACCGTCACTTTAACTTGCAGTGGTGTCATGAACGAGAACAGAGAGTGGAACCGTATTGTCTTAGTGATGATTCCACGCTCTGTTTAGGATCTCATCACGGTCGGATCCGAGCATGGAGAACTCGTGGTGAGTGCTTCAATCCTACGCCTGCTGTGGAGTGACACACTGCTTCAACTGCTGGTGTACTGATCTGGTTCACCTCGTAGTCATACAAGGGACACTAACAATTCACTGATTTATGCAGGACATCTTGCAGCCACGTGTTTCCTCTCATGGCGCAACGTCCAACTGGCATTTTTCAGCAGGTTTATGCTCCCACATACAATAAGGGTTTCCAAGGAATGTCTGGGCCAGATTGCAGTAGTTCCAAATGAGAGTTTATGGCATAAGCAGGAATGCCAACGTATGAGTGTGCAGGCTTTACAGGCCCAGCTGCACGATTCCATATGGAACCCAACAGGGCCTCCTTTCAATTCCATAGCTTTCCCCAATAAACTTCTCCTTTCAGCAATGCTTTTATTAAAACGCTGATAGCAGCACAGCCTTCTTCTCCATCATTCATTTTTCAAATTTCTTTCATGTTTCTTAAGCAGCCAATATTACATTCACCATATCAGTGTACAAACTCAAACACTCCAAAATGTCACAACACACGCTTTTTTATTTTATTAATAAAGTCCAACTTGCTGCATAAAGGGAGATGTGACCACTTTTGATTTGCCGAAAGGTTCCTGGTATCCATGGTGATCAGAGCTTCACCTTTACACTAATTATCACAGAATCATAAATTCTCTCCCGTGGAAAACTCATCTCCAAATGCTTAACCTTTAGAACTCTCGGCCACGTTTTTGGGGTGTTTTCATAGTTTGATATATTTGATTTATTCACCAACAAATTGAAGTATTGAACGGAGACGGTCACACACACCAGATGTTGTTATTTTCAGGAGATGCTAGGAAATTTGTCTTCAAACAAAATATCGTTTATTATCGTTGTTATTTATATATGCATCAGTATTAGCACTTCTCGGGACTTTACTTCTGAAATTTGAACTCTGAGCAAAAAGGGAGCAAACAGTCCCTCCCTTCTCATTTTCCTCTGTAACCCAATATCTGGGTCAGTGATGTCATTAGCCCCGCCCCTCTCTCTGATCAGTCAGAGTCTGACTCAGAGTTGAGCATGTAGACATGGACAGAGCAGTAAACATGCACTGGAAGGCCTTTGGTATCATATCTGCAGGTAACTCTGACTTATGAAGCCTAGAAAACAGCATGTAACTGCCCACAACGTGTCGATCTCTGGTTCTAAAAGTTAACTTTACAAAATCACTTAATTTATTTGTTTTAATCTGATGTTTTATTAGCTACATAAAATAAGTGACAGAAGCACTAGAGGTTATAAAATGCTGGAATATTCTATTAAGTAACAGCCATGCTAGACCAGCAACACGCCAACTCCCATCAGATAAACAGCACTGATCAGAAAATCAGAAATCCCAGTGCCACCCTCGCTTCAGATCTGACTTCCATATGCGTTTGTGTTCACTCTTCCACTGTGAGAAGACGACTCAACACTGTGGATCTAAAGGATTTGAAGCTGATCAAAAAGCTCTTGAGAAAAAGAAAATACTTCTAAGGCTGAACTTTGGTGGAGAAACCTGTAGATTTCTGTAGAAACATGGAAAGTAAGAAATCATAAATATTTAGCCAAATATGCGCATTTATAGAAATATTAATTATTATTATTATTATTATGTAAAATTATTATATACAAATATATAAAAAATAGAAATGTGCATATATTTTAAAATATATGTGCATATGTATTGTACAGTGTCACATATTGGACACATGCCTAACATATAGATGATACATATTATATGTATATATATTATAAAATGTATAAATATTGCTAAATCTATTGTATGTGCTTCACATATATGTTGGAATGTATTGCCTGTATCTAATAGAAATGCATCTGTCACATGTATTTCAAATATCAATTACAGTACATTTATGTAATATATGTGTGATAATTTTTATATGTTGATTTATTTTGATGGAATAGATGCCAATCAATCAATCAATCAATCAATCAATCAATCAATCAATGTTTATTTATATAGCACTTTTTACCAGGGAGGTGTCAAATGAGCAGCCAGCGGTTGGATATAATGATTGTGATCATCTATATATTGCCTATTATCATATATAATCATCTGGGTAGATTCACTAGTGAATCTTAAAATGTGAGTATTTGTTCATGTTATTATGTTAAAATGTCATTTTTTACATTTGATCATTTTAGCTCATATCTACTGAAAATCAAATTATTAAAATATTTCATTTTTAATCATTTTCAAATCACACAGCATCAACTTTAAAACGAATAAGGCTTAAAACATGTCACTTTAAATCGAATATATAGCAGTTATATAACAATACATAACATTTCTTGAGTTAAATTATGAACAAAAACGAACCTTTTCACTAGACTAATAGATCACTTTCTCAGATATTGGAGGTGATTTTGTGTTAAACATATTTCCTGCTTTTATCCTGATGTTCAGGGTCTGTGGTCTCTGACTCTTGTCCACCAAGAGCAACTAAAATGTGGGCTTACTTACAGACCCTGACAGTCTGAGGGGTTAAAATGAAGCCAGACTAAGCTGGTCTCCGCTCTGTCGTCCAATATTTCAGGCTGTGATTGGTGTGTTCTGGTTCGTTAGGAGTGCCATTCGGAGACCCAGGTGAACGTGTGAGTGAAACGGAGGATGGGGTTGGAGAGACCTGAAGAGTGAGAGTCTGAGGCTGGAGATCAAACCAGCAGACTGATGAGTTTCACACAGAATACAGAAGTGTGGCACACAGAGAGGGAGGACAGGGAGAGTGAGAGGACGAGAGAGAGAGAGAGAGAGAAAGAGAGAGAGAGAGAGGGACAGATGAAGGCACTAAAAAAAGCAGAGGAACACTTTGGCAAAAAACAAAAACACATATTCCCCCCTAACCTCAAACGTAGTCAGCCACGACACGGCTGGCATCCTGAATCAGATTTTACATGGACTGTCTGAGGGACTCAGCTTTTCGGGCCCCCAGGGGAAGTTCATTCCACCATTTTGGTGCCAGAACAGAAAAGAGTCTGAATGCATGTTTCCCTGGAGTTTTAAGGGACGGTGGGTCAAAGAACAATGACGACAATGAAGACAATGAAGAACAAGGGATACAGTCCTTTTAATTTCAGGACTAATTATTCAAATGTCCTAAAATGTTCCAAATTAAAATCTCACATGATGGGAATACGTCATTGATCCAAAACTGAAGGCATTTTCGATTTTGAGAGATGTTTTCATAGTTTGACGTCACTTGTCAATGTGAACTTAACCAATTTTTCATCTAACATTTACTTCACACATACAGTTATTTGCTTTGTTTTTTGTTTGTAGGGTCAATTGAATGTTCTTGAGAAAATACGTTCTTCAAAATACGTGACGGTGCTATGGGTACTTTTGTTTTGAAATGTGAACACTGTGTGAGCAAAGACAGAGACCATACACCCCCATCGTCTCATTTTCCTCTTTACCCCAATATCCGAATCAGTGATGTCATCAGCTCCATGCCTTTTGCTGATCAGTTGGAGTCAGCTCCATGCAGGCTGAGCATATACAGCAGTAAACATGCACTGGATGGTTGCTATGGAATTTAAACTAGAATATAATTCAGTTCGAAATGAGTTGATCATTGACTGAGGCTTGATTACTGTTAGGGTTGGTCTTGCTGTTTGTTAGGATGTTTTGTAGGTTAATCTGATCCTGAAATATGAAGCTTTAAGAGCGCATGGTCAGCCACTGCGCTGTCCACTGTGGACAGTAATGCCCTCTATGATGTAATTTCAGTACACACAGGAATAAAAATGCCCGCACAACTTTGGAAATGTCCATCTGGCACCCAGATGAGCATGCCATGAGCATGCAGGCCAGTGTTCAACCTCACTCACAAGATAATACATGCAGGTGTGGACGTTCCGTCAATGGACCTTCCAATACCTGCTTTGCAGAATCAATACAAAAACCGAAAGAGGCCAAACCAAGGACACTAAACAGGTATGGAGTAACTGTAAACCTCTGAGGTGTTTAAGGGAAGCGAGAGAGGGATGAGGGATGACAGAGCGAGAGCTGCAGAGAGAGAGAGCGAGACAGAGAGAGCAGAGGCAGATCATACGCATGCGGAGGAGAAAGAGGAATGGGAGGGAGAGGGCGGGGCCTCGTTAGATGAAGTGTTTCTGGTCATGGGGTCAGAAACAGCAGATGTGGGAATGGAGGGAAGCAGGTGGACGTAGAGAGAAAGAGAGGGAGACAGAGGGAAAGATGGATGAAGCGAGAGAGGCGCCAGCTTGTGAAATCGAATGGGTTGTCATGCTATCCGTTGTTAAACGGCAGTGAGTCCAAGCCAGAATAAGCGACGGTCTATCAGTTAGACAAACGATCCTGGAGGGGCGGTGCTACACCAGCACAGACAGGAATCATTACTCACATGGTTTTAATTACCACACAAACACCCAGCCAGCGCCAACACTGCTACAGTAGCAGGAGTCAAATGTTTGGACACAACTGTAGTTTTACTGTACTTTTGTTCTCTTTTGTTCAATACTGCACCACTCCATCATATCATTAGAACCATCTGCCTAATATTGTCTAGGTCCCCCTCATGCCTTATGCCTCTGACCCATCAAGGCATGGAGTCCACCAGACTTCTAAAGGTGTCCTGTGGCATCCAAGACGTCCAAGGCGTTTGCAGCACTGCCTGTAAGTCCTGCAAGTTGACAGGTGGGACATCCTTGGGAATCAACGTGTTTCCGTGAAGCACTTTTGGTAGGTACTGACCACTGCCTACTGGGAACACCCCACAAGACTCTCCTGATGTTCTGGTGACCTTCTGACCAAGTGGTCTAGAACATCACAGTTTGGTTCTTGTCTCTAGTCTCTTGTCTTGTCTCTAGTCTCGTGTCTATTTCTCACTTGTCTTTCTCGAGATGAGGCAACTAGTTTCACTTACACACAAAGTTAGTGTGAGTTAGTGCGAGCGAGCAGTTAGTTTGTGGGCAGGCCTGTCCACGGCACCTGGAGAGCAGTTGGTGAGATAAATGCCTTGCTCAAGGACACTTTAGTCATGTCTTGGCAGTTCAGGGAATCAAACGGCAACCGTCTGGGGACAAGGATGGTTCCCGAACCAGAAGGCCATTGCTGCTGTAATTATTATTCATCATTATTTAATTATTTATTCAATGACTCCTGTTATGTAGCTCAATCTTCATATTTGCTCTTAAGAAAATGAAGATACATATTCGTACCCTTTTTTTGTAGCCACGTTTCTTGTTCCAGTGAAGGTACCAGACGTCCATTATTGCACCCTTAATGGCACATTTATGATGTACCTCTAGCTACATCATATCTTCCTTGGTATGCAGTACATCCATGCATAGCAAGGGGCTTACGTGGTGTTAAGGCATGTACATACCATTTATGAGTCATTTATGAGTGGTTTCAACCAGAGAAGGATGGGTTTCCCCCTGTGTGTCTTGGTTCCTCTGAAGATTTCTTCCTCCAGCTTTGAGGGACCTTGTCCTGCCACTGTGATTTAGGTCTTATTTCTTATTCCTGCCATTCTGTAAAGCTGCTCTGCGACAGAATCCGTTGTAAAAAGCTCTATACAAATACATTTGATTTGATTGTTGTTGGCTGAGCTGGCCATAACTTGGATTTAGTCAGTTTGGCAGTGTCTGGCTGTCCGCTCCAGTAAACCTGTTTTAATATGTATGATAGTAAACAGTTTGGAAAGCGGTTGTCCGCTCTAGTAAGCAAGATATCCTCGTGTGTTTACCAGAGCCTAACCACTTAGTTTCTCGTGGGTCTGCTTTTCCTTCTGCCTTCGCTGCTTCTACACATCACACACAAAAAAAAAAACACTCGGTGGTTGAATGTCAGACAAACAGCCCTCTCCTGTCAGTGCTGGTGGTTACTGGCCATGCAGGGCGATAAAGAGCACCGGTGATTAAAACCATAAACAGACTCGAAGGCTTGAACCTGCATAAATATCAAAATCCAAAACAATGTAGGCTGTGAAATGAGTGGAGTACTGTTTACCAGTGCAGTCAATTAAAGAGCACCAGTAATCCATCCATTATGGAGGCTCTCTTTAAAACACTCCTGCTGTTCCCTTAAGCAGCTTCATGAGGAGCTGTTGGAGATGCTTTTCCAACAGAACCGAAGATGATCAACACATACTTGTTGGGGAGGTGGCTCTTCCACTTTTAACCCTTCCAAGCCAAGCATATCATATTTGATACATATTTGATTTTGCAGCACCAGTGCAATTAATCATCGTAAATAACGAAACAATAAACTAAATAAATGCATAATACGATGCATATTACACAATGACACATAAGCAGAAATCATTTCTTCATTTTATACAGACTGCAAATACCTGAGGCGCCCTAATGTATCAAATATGAGGCAAATTAAAAGTCCATCCATCCATCCATCCATCCATCCATCCATCCATCCATCCATCCATCCATCCATCCATTTTCTGAACCGCTTATTCCTGAATAGGGTCACGGGGGAGCCGGTGCCCAGCCGGCAACTCTGAGCGCAAGGGCGGGAAACAACCCTAGACAGGGCACTAATCCATTGTAGGGCTCACACACACACACACACACTAAGGGCCACTTTAGAGTCACCAATTCACCTACCGTACATGTCTTTGGACTGTGGGGGAAACCGGAGTACCCAGAGGAAACCCACGCGAACACGGGGAGAACATGGGGACTGGGGATCGAACCCATGTCCTTCTTGCTGTGAGGCTATCCACTGCGCCACTGTGCCGCCCCAAATTAAAAGTCTCATATGCAAAGTGTTATTCAATGTATTTTTTGAATAATTGGCCAGAAGTAGAACTAGAGTTTAAGAACTACAACATTACAACACAATATTCTTCTTCTTTCAGGCTGAAAAATTGTGTGTGGGTGGGTTTTTATGATAATGGTTGTTTATGTGTCCACCCAGCAGGACTGCGTACATGAGTGTTCACCTGCATGCGATATTGCATTAACAGCTGAATGGATGTTATTCTATTTTTATTTTAGAAATAAATGATGTAAAATGGAGCTTTTAGTAGTGTAGAACAAATATCATGCTAAATATTATGTTTTAACGTATACTGAAACATTGCCCTGTGTTTTCAAAGTTGAAATTCTCAAAGAAATAAATAAAGAAACAAATAAATGAGTGAATTAAAAAAAAGGGGAAAAAAAAGAAGATGCACATAGAAAATAATGACTTTTAAATAGCTGTTCAATGTAGTGATCGCAATGAGTGAAAGGGTTAATGCTTCAGATATGAAAAAAAACAAAAACAATTCTGGCTATTAATACTAGACAAACTATGTGTGCATTTGCACATCTTTGTCAGCAACTGGGGCAACTTAACAAACTTCGAGGTGTCCACATGCATTTGGACAGCTAGTGTACATTCAATTCTCTTGACAGCTACCCAAGGCCTGCCTTACACTACTTCTATTTCCTCTCCTCCACCTCCTTGACTCTCTCTCTCTCGCTCTTTCTCTTTCCTTTAATGTCACAGCCTCTATCTCCAGCTACAATAAAGAGATAAAAATGGGTCTGAGGGGAAAAAAGCAGGCAGCACAATTCCTTATCTTAGCGCTGAAATGAGCAGGCCTCCGGTGTGACTAAATCCGCATCCACTGACCACTACACTCACTGACACAAAACCTACACTGGTAGCCCTGATAACGGCCAAAACGCCAGGCTCTCTCCCCAGCGCCCGTCCCAGAGGGAGTCTGACCTGAGCAGTGAGGCAGTGAGCCACTCCACTGGCCGCTGAGCTGGCAGGTGCGTGCAGAGTCCCCAATCGGCTCCCGGCCGCCCGTGCAGGTGTAGCGCACCGTCGAGCCGAAGGTGAACTTGTCGCCGATCAGGACGCCGTGGGGCGGAACGCTGGGGTGGCCGCAGTCCACCTCTGAAAGTCAAGACAGATGTGGTCAGGGGGGACATTGTGACCTCATAACTTATAAACAAGCTTTGGGTTGGCAAAGTAAACTTTTGAGACTTCATTCAAGAACACATGCGTTTACATCTGAAAAATGAAAAATGAAGCATTTTTATTTCATATTCTACATATAAGAATATTTATTTATTTATTTGTTTGTTTGTTTGTTTATTTACGCTGACTCTTATGTCATTCATCATTATGTTATTAGTTGTTATTATTATGTCAGTACAGTCGAGTACAGTAGAGTGGATTCCATGCAATGAAAAAGTTTAATACTGAGCAGGACAGATTTGGCAAGAAGGTTCGTGAACATCTATCTGTACAATGGCTTTAGAAGAACAGGTTTTTCCTGATGAGTGTTCAGAGGTTTGTGCTGAAAATGGCTCGGGTGGACTGTTTTTACCTACTTGCAGCGGGGCTCTGTGGTCTTTATTGAAGGAAGCTGTTTCTGACGTGGAGGTAATGACCACTAGATTGGGCTTCTTTCAAGCGTCAATCAATTCCATGTAGGTCTTCGGGGATTACAGCTTTCATTCCGAAACTTCCACTGTTCTGCGTAATACTTGGAATGATAGACTGGAGGACGAATTGATCTGGTTTGGATATTTGAATTGTTGTGTGGCAATTTGGGAGACGAATGATCAACAATCCATTTTCCAACAATCCAACACCCACTAAAGGAGAAGACCTTTATTCTAGGATAGGATAGAACAGTATTGATCCCTTGGGAGGGTTTCTTCAGGGAAATTAAGGTTCCAGCCGCAACATAAGTACAGTACAGGAAAGAGTAGAACGAGATAATTTAGTAAAGACGAGATAATTTCGTACAGCTGTTACACAGATATACTGTGTACACGGTTCTTCTGGACCTGTGTAAAAATGCTTCAGCCATCCTGTAAATATATAGGTTCTGTAATCATAAGTTTAAGCTAAAAAAATTGAAATGTAGGCCTATTACTTTTATGAGTTGCCTTAAACTCCCATCAAACTACAAGACTTAGCCTATGTTGGCTCAAAGCCATGGCTGGGAATTATCAGACAGTAATCCATCTTGGAGAACAGTTTAAAAGCCAAAGGAGCTTCCAGTGCATGTTTAATTTTCTGTCTACATGTACAAGCTCAACCTGCACACAGACTCTGACTGATCAGAGAGAGGGGGCGGGGCTGATCCTGCACATACCAGACTCATTGATCCAGAGAGGCGGCGGGGCTGATGCTCCAGCCTGCCGCCTGGGCTGACTGATCCCAGAGAGGCGGAGACTGATGCTCAACCTGCAGAGAGAGAGGCGGGGCTGATGCTCAGCCTGCAGACTCTGACTGATCAGAGAGAGGCCGGGGCTGATGCTCCAACCTGCTATACAGACTCCTGACTGATCAGAGAGAGGGGGCGGGGCTGATGCTGAACCTGCATTCAGACTCTGACTGATCAGCGAGAGGGGGCGGGGGCTGACTGGCTGATCTGTACTTGTGCCTTATTCAATAAGCAGTTTAGACTGGGAGGAGCTAGACGGTTGTACCTGAACGGGTGTATATACCTAAATATGGTCGTGTTTTATGACATCACAGAACAATGCATGCATCTTAAACATTGCTGCACAGTCTGTCCACATTTACCCCGATTTGGGCCTTGAATGCAGTGTCGCACTGTCCAAATGCTGTATTCACACAGCAGAATAATGGAATTCTGTTGTATTTTGATATTTTGTTTGTCACTTATGTGGGGGGAGACAAGTTGGAGGGTGAGGAAATGAGGTCATTTGAAGTGGGTTCAAATAGCTCTGTCTGAAATGCACCTGAACAAAAGCGATGATGAGAAAGAACGGCATCTGTGCTATTCAGGAGGCGGTGCCTAACTGAGAGATCATTTCCTCAATTCATTCCACTTCCCTGCTGTAGTACTCCCAAATGCTGAATGAAAATGAAAATTTCACATGGGAAAACAGGAATGCCAGGCGGCTGAGGAGCTAGTCGTGCCCGCAGCTTGCTATGCGAATACAGGCAGGGACAGAAGGAGAGATTACAGCTAGGAGCCAGTTGGGGTTATGTACCAATTATGAGGTGGCAGAAGGCCGTGCACTGCCTCACAGTAGACACATCTCCCTAACTAAAGCCCCCAACACCAGGCTCAGCTGAAAATACAAGGAAAAATAATGGGAAAATATTCATAATTACTGGAGTTTTTTTTTTCACAGATATAAGCGTGGGATTTGAGACCAGAACATTCTGCTTTACAGCTCCATATCAACTTTAAAGTTGAGCTTCTTCTCTTTGATACAAAAAATCAAAATAGTGCTGTGGGGCTTTTTGCAGTGATTGATGCGATCATGAGTTGCTGGCCAGATGAGCTGGACTGGGTAACCAGGGCATCACGCCTGGGGCCCCTCAGCCGACTCAGGCACAGAATCCTAAAGCAACTCTGCGAGATGTTTTCCTAGTTTGATGTACTTTTATTTGCTAAACATTATAAAAGGATTTATAGGAGACCATCACACACGTCAGAAATTATTTTCAGAAGATCAAAAGCTACGTAAATTTGTCTTTTGATCATGTATTGATCATAAATTTACTTGCACCTACATTCTTGTTTACTGAAAATATAATTATGACGAGTAATTTGTAGTGATTAGATTGACAAGGATATTCAAAATCCTTCACAGTGTTAAAAAAAACAACAAAATCGAACAAAAAACAAAACAACAACAACAACAACCTGAATGCCCTTGATTATATTTGTTATTTATGTATGTTGTTAGAATTATCCCTTCTCGTGACTTTGATTCTGAAACTGAGCCCCTCCCTTCTCATCTTCCTCTGTATCACGATCTGGGTCGCCTCCTCTCACTGATCAGTCTGTACGCAGGAAGTCTAGAGTAATGATCATCAAACCAAAACTGGTCCCATTCATTAACATGTGGGATGGTATTGGTTCCAACCTAATTTTGTTGGTGGCTAATGGGCCTTTAGCTCTCCCAGTGACGCTCTGACTGACAGGGGGTCTGGTTCAGCTGTACTTACATAGACATCACTTAGAATTTCACAAATGGTTTATTTTAAACTAAAATAAAGGACATTTGTCTTTCGATTTCCAAAAAAATCATTGCGGTCTAGAAGACTGATGATTCCAATCTGACAAATATGGATTTGTTGTTTGTGAAAAAGGCTGAATGTATTGAAACAATGGAGGAATGTAATCTGTTCTCAGACCCTGAGACTGTAATGTCATTAGTGACTCATGGTGGTCATGAGTCATAACTTCATTTAACTGGTTTTCTGCACCGTGGTGTTCATATTAATGTGTGTAGAGCTACTACTCTTCCAGTTTCTGCACTGCAACACAGTTTAGCTTGAAAGAAAACAAGCATAAATGTAAAAACTACGGTGTGTTCTCACTTGTTCAGGTTAATCAGAGTTTAATTAGTTTATTAATCTGCTGAAGGTCCATCCAAAGTTATTTGGACCTCATAGGGGTTTCAAAAGACCATCGTGATCCATACCCAAGTCTATATGTATATACTGCCATAAGGAATATCTTTCTTTACTTCCCTGTAAATTAATGTGCAATATTCCAAAAACAAAGCTACAAACACTCATATAAAACATCCTCATTTCCCTCTATAACCCGATATCTGGTTCAGTGACGTCATAAGCACCGCCCCCTCTCTGCAGTCTTGGTCACGGGTAATAAGGTTGGCGTGTACCAAATGGACAAGAGTGATAGCTTATGCACGGAAGCTCTTTGCATTTAAACTGGGATTTAAATTCAGCTTGAAACGAGTGAATTGGAGCTGTTTTCCAAGCTGGATTACTTGCTGATAATTCGTCACACAATAATGAGCCACTATGGATAGACGGGGTTGTGATATGTGTGTCGTGTCTGTAGGTTACTCTGATACTGAGTTATGATGTCTAGAAAACAGTATGTCTATACTGGCCCACCCTACACCTATACCCTATACAGCTCCAGACTTGAGTTCGAAACCCTGAATGTGTGTTTTAGATACACAACCTCAGTAACTTATAACAACAAAACATCACTATTACAACCTGAAATGTCCCAACACTTCACTTAGCTCCGCCCATTAACAATAAAGGAGTGTTTCAGCCCAGATTGCTTTTTAAAGGTGTAATACAGGACAACTAATCAGAACAGAACTCACTGACCAATACTCAAGCCTTAAAGCACAGTAACCTAAAGATCTTATGATTCCAAAGTTTGGGAATCATTTGATTATGAATATTATTTTCAGATGTAGATTTTTCATCCATTATAGAAGCTGATACAACTCGGTGCATCGTTCCAGACAGTCTACACTTTCCTCTTTCTGTTTACAGTGGGGAAAATAAGTATTTAGTCAGTCACCAATTGTACAAGTTCTCCTACTTAAAAAGATGAGAGAGGCCTGTAATTGACATCATAGGTGAGGCCTCAACTGAGAGACAAAATGTGAAAAAAAAAAAAATTGAAAAACCAATTTGTCTGACTTTTAAAGAATTTATTTGCAAATAATGGTGGAAAATAAGTATTTGGTCACCTATAAACAAGCAAGATTTCTGGCTGTCACAGACCTGTAACTTCTTTTTTAAGAGGCTCCTCTTTCCCCCACTCATTACCTGTATTAATGGCACCTGTTTGAAGTTGTTAACAGTATAAGAGACACCTGCCCACAACCTCCAAACAGTCACCTCCAAACTCCACTATGGTGAAGGCAGAAAGAGCTGTGGGAGGACACCGAAGCCGAATTGTAGACCAGCACCAGGCTGGGGAGACTGGAATCTGCAATAGGCAAGCAGCTTGGTGTGTGAAGGAAATCTGCTGTGGGAGCAATATGGTGAAATGGAAGACCTACAAGACCACTACTAATCTCCCTCAGTCTGGGGCTCCCATACAAGATCTCAGCCCGTGGGGTCAAAATAGAGTCACAAACGGTGAGAAAAATCCCAGAACCTCAAGGGATCTAGTAGACCCAATGACCTGCAGAAAGCTGGGACCAACGTTAAAAGGCTACCATCAGCAACACTACGATGCCAGGGACTCCAGATCTTTACCAGTGTGACATGTCCCCTGGCAAAACCGGTGCATATCAAACGCGTCTGATTTTGCTAAAGAGAGAGCATTTGGATATTCCAGAAAAGTATTGGGAGAATGTCATATGGTCAGATAGAAACCAAAAGTAGAACTATTTGGTAAAAACACAACTCGTGCGTGTTTGAAGGACGATCAAAATCTTGAGTTGCATCCAAAGAACACCGTACCAACTGGCAACGACCATGGGGTGGCAACATCATGCTTTGGGGCTGTTTACTATGCAAGGGACCAGGGCGACTGAATCGTGTACATGAAAAGAATGAATGGGGCCATGTGTTGTGTGAGATTTTTGGGTGCAAACCTTCCTTCCCATCAGCAAGGGCAATGAAGATGAAACGTGGCTGGGTCTTTCAGCATGACAATGATCCCAAACACACTGCCAGGGCAACAAAGGAGTGGCTTCGTAAGAAGCTTGTTCAGAAGTCACAAGGTGGCCTAGCCAGTTCCGATCTCGCCCCCATCGAAACCTTTGGAGAGAGTTAAAGTCCTGTTGCCGCCGACAGCCCCAAAACATCACTGCTCTAGGAGATCTGCATGGAAGATAGAGCCAACATACCCCAGCAACAGTGTGTGCCAGCCTTGTGAACTTACAGAAAAACGTTTGACCTCTATTGCCAACAGGATATACAACAAAAGTATTGAGATGAACTTTTGTTATTGACCAAATACTTATTTTACCATTATTTGCAAATAAATTCTTTAAAAGTCAGACAAAATGATTTTCTCAATTTTTTTTTCACATTTTGTCTCTCATAGTTGGGGTCTACCTATGATGTCAATTACAGGCCTCCTGTGTCATCTTTTTAGGAGTGGGAGAACTTGCACAATTGGTGATGACTAAATATATTTTCCCCACTGTATATGAAAGCTGTGCAGTTCATTTGATACATGTATCCAGAATTAAAAGTAAAACAAACGTAAACTTAAGCAGAGTATTTTTTAAATGGACTCAACTTGGTTAGCCAGACCTTCTTCTAAACTCATGCTTTACCTCTGCACCTCAGTTTGGTCAACAATACATACTGAATTGAGCCTCAAGAACGTCAGTAAAATGAGCTGCAGCTGAAACTGGTTAAATATTGTGTAAGATGTTTAGTCTGTGGCTCCTCCCCTTCTGTTTGTTTACGGTTTATTCCCATCTGCAGATTAGAAACCCCGTTCTAACCCACATCATGTCTCCAGACTGGGAGGCTTTTGACAATGGACCACTGAGTCCTTGTTGGGATTTGAACTTATGATCTCCTCCCACTTAATGAGCAGCAGTTAGGCCGTGGGGCCACCTACTAGCCTGTGAAATTATACTACGCCTGAAATGAAGGCATAAAGAAATATACATGAAACCCCATGGCTCTGCGTGAACAACTTCAATCTAACTGCTTGCTTGTTAAGAGACGGGAGATCATCAATTGAAATCCCAAGGAACTGTTCTTCCCAGGACAGAACGGCCAGGTCCAGGGAAGTCCAGGGGTTCATGTCTCTGGCTGTACTGTTGTATGATTGAAACACCTCCTTAGAGCCTCCGACTGAACCTCCACTGAGCACATGTACATTTGTACAGACAGAGAATTTGTATTCCACTATGCTTTAGGGCTGTCACTGTAAATTACATTAGAGAGTGAGTAATCCGTTGATTAATTCTACAATTAATTCGGGTTTTTTAAAAGGTCAAACAATCAATCAGTAAGAAATCAGTGGAACCTACTGAACTATAACAAGCTGTTCAAACACTGAAATACTTCACTGGAAGAAATGCATTGAAGTGTGTATTTCTGTAACTGATATATAACTGAGTTTAACGGTTATATGGGCCAATGTTGATGACCAACAGCTTTATAAACATCAAAGGAAAACACGCCAATAGCAGACCAATTAAACCTCTGATGGTTATGTCACAACAATTATCATTATGAACAGAAACCTTTAATAAACACCTTTCAACACTAATATTAATGCTACTGAGATCTGCTTACACCAAACACTTCAACCAACTAATCTATAATATGAACAATGAATGTGTCTCACTTTTTTAAACCTATATTATATATAAAGCTCTGGAAAAAAAAGTAAGAGCACTGCATGGCTGCTGTTTTTGTCCAGGCATTCCATCATACAGAGCTAAGAAATAGCATTAAGTCACCCAGAAGTAGTTTGAAACACTGGAGAACACGCCAAGATATTTCACCAAATAGTGACTAAAACATTAGAATTATATTTACATATGACTTACGATGTTTATAGACATCAAAGATGCAGCTCAGAGTGCTGTACCAAACAAAGTTAACAGAAAATCCATTCAACAGAATAGAATCAAACAAATTATTAAATAAAATATCATACAAATGAGAAAACCAAGGCACAAAATGAAAAATAAAACTCCTATAAAACAGAATAATAAAGATCAATGAGGGAAAGACCTATCAAATAAAAAGAACGACTAATAATGTGTAGCTAATCATAAGCTTTGTTAAAAAGAAATGTTTTAACTAGACTTTTAAAAGTGTCCACTGAGTCTGATTCCCTGAGACGCTGTGCTAAAGTGTTCCGCAATTTATTATTAACTGGATTTCTTTGCATTATTTAAGGTCTACAGCTTCAAATCAATTAAGAGACCTCTCCACATTATTAATTTCTCTGGTTTTACTGTTTACAGGCCCGTGTCTGAGTGAAATCAACATTTTCAGTTTATTAAAGCATTTAAAATGTTTCTCCCAAATTTTAAACAAATATTGCTATTTGGAGCATTTATTTACAGAAATGAGGCCATCTCAGAAAACCTAGAACATTCAGTGGATTTATCTGACCTTTTCATTAAATCTGAGTATATATATATATATATATATATATATATATGTAATATATATATATGTAATACATATATATTCTTATTCTGTGGAAAATGTTTTTGTTTAAGTTCTATGTATTTTAGGCTCTTTATCAAGAAAACAGAAAGTTTATGTCCATATATGTCAGTGATACTATAAAGACTTTAAGGCTCATGTTCTCAAATCTGATTGGAATACAGATCCAACCTCATATCACCAAGAAAATGGTTTATGGTGATATACTAGTGCATTTCATACAGTCATAATATTGTGGAAAAAGTTCAATAATGTTCATACTTTCTTATAAAAGAGTGAGATTTTATATTCATTGCCTGTAAAATGACATATTTCATACTTTTTCATACATCAGGATTGGTGTATATTCACATTATTTCAATATATAAAGTCAGGTTTGTCAAATGACAAATCTCTATCAAAATAAATAAATAAAAAAACTTTAAAAGCTTGAAATTGATCGTTTTTAAAGGTAGCGAATATAAAAATGACTTCATTTTTTATTAAATTATGAACAAAAACATTTTCACAGTATTCAGATGCACAATAATGTGAAGTTAATAATCATATCTGAACAAAATCAAGAAAATGGTTGAACATTGAAAGAATGAACAGATCTATTTGGTGGAATAACCATGATTGTCATGTTTCTCCCCAGTCGAACACACTGCTGTTGGGTGACTTTACACCATTTCTGGTGCACAAATTGAAGTAGGTTACCGTCGTGTGATTGAATGGGTGTAAAAAACACCTACCATATGTGTGGAGAAGCTAATTTAAGAAAAAAGAGTGCTTTTCCACTCATTCGTTCCTGAGTTATGAAAAATCACAAGTTATAATTAACTAGAAATCTTGCTCTCAAAATAAAAGTACAATGTAACAGTATAAAAATTTCAACAACATTCCACCTATAAAACTAAAAAGAACTTGTACTGATCCAAACCTTCAAAAGGCACTATTCGCCACATGTCAACCTACACCTGAAATGAACCCAAAACACTTACTCTGTAAACTTATTGCTCACCTGTTTCATCACTAACAGGCACTGTGGCCTTAAAACCATAAAACTGGCAGCTTCACGTCATACAGCCAAAGAAATAAAAGTACACAGACAGAGCTCTCAGTCACCTCACATAGAGCTCTCAGTCACCTCCCATAGAGCTCTCAGTCACCTCACATAGAGCTCTCAGTCACCTCACATAGAGCTCTCAGTCACCTCACATAGAGCTATCAGTCACCTCACATAGAGCTATCAGTCACCTCACATAGAGCTCTCAGTCACCTCCCATAGAGCTCTCAGTCACCTCACATAGAGCTCTCAGTCACCTCACATAGAGCTCTCAGTCACCTCACACACATGGAAGCTCTCAGTCACCTCCTTAGAGCTCTCCAGTCCTCACATGAGATATCAGTCACCCCCTCCATAGAGCTCTCAGTCACCCTCCTCAGAGCTCTCAGTCACCTCCCGCAGAGGCTCTGTCACCTCATAAACTCTCCAGTCTCTCACATAGAGCTATCAGTCACCTCACATAGAGCTCTCAGTCACCTCACATAGAGATATCAGTCACCTCACATAGAGATATCAGTCACCTCCCATAGAGGCTTTCTCGTGCCTCACATAGAGCTCTCAGTCACCTCACATAGAGATATCAGTCACCTCACATAGAGATATCAGTCACCTCCCATAGAGCTCTCAGTCACCTCACATAGAGCTCTGTTACCTCACATACAGCTATCAGTCACCTCACATAGAGCTCTCAGTCACCTCACATACAGCTATCAGTCACCTCACATAGAGCTCTGCCTCACATACAGCTTCATCAGTCACCTCACATAGAGATATCAGTCACCTCCCATAGAGCTCTCAGTCACCTCACATAGAGCTATCAGTCACCTCACATAGAGCTATCAGTCACCTCACATAGAGCTATCAGTCACCTCATAGAGCTATCAGTCACCTCACATAGAGCTATCAGTCACCTCACATAGAGCTCTCAGTCACCTCACATAGAGCTCTCAGTCACCTCACATAGAGCTATCAGTCACCTCACATAGAGCTCTCAGTCACCTCACATAGAGATATCAGTCACCTCCCATAGAGCTCTGTTACCTCACATACAGCTCTCAGTCACCTCACATAGAGCTCTCAGTCACCTCAGACAGATAGCGCAGGATGAAGCTCAGACTGATGCAGGTTGACGCAGAGGAAAGTCCCATTCACAGCAGCTAGTGAACAGCCCCGATTCTATTCACATGCTTTGAGACTGTCCTCCTGTTGCCATAGCAACAGTCCCTTAATAATGGGCATGATGAACCTGATGTTTACGAATGTCTGACTGTTTAAGTCCAGCTTACGTCTTTTGCAAACTGAAAGGCTGGGACGGGAATAAAGACATGTTTCAGGCTGTTTTTCACTCTCTCAAGATTGAACTGTCTCTCTCCATCCCACCCCCTCTGCTGGAGACCAATCACAATAAGCTCTTACAGACTGTGATCAATAGGGAGCCCTTTTTTATTTACCACATGACGTGATGTTCTGTCAGTCATAAATCCAGCATAGACCCAGAGTTCATAGTATGGGCATGACCCCCACCTACAGAATGACATCCCAGCTTCAGTGGTCTGTAAATGCACTGTATAGCCTGTTTAATGGTTTGCGGTTTGTTTATAAACTCGTATTCTTCACTAGCTTTCTTCACGAATAAGATCGCTTATGGATGTGATCCTCGTGATAAAGGAGAGGACTGAATACGTCTGATAACAGTGTTTCACTTTCAGATTCACCCCTTCTGTCTGTACTGGGTTCCCCAGTGGCTCAGCCGTCCATGGTGTTGTTCTACCATCAGGAGATCAAAAAAGATGTTAATTATTGCTAATTATTTTGGTCCAGTTTTAATGAATGTTTCATGGGCCTTTTTTTTCTCCCCCACATACGTGTTACTCAGTACTGTATAGAAACTAAATGAAATTATAATATGATTGCTCATACATATGAACCCTTTTGAAATATGAAGCCATATTTCTCCATGTCTTTGATCTAAGATTTCATCACATTTTCACACAACTCCTAAAAGTTGATAAGGGAACCAACTCAAAGGAATGTGAAAAGAATATTACACTGGCTCGCTTATGTATGTATGAGGAAAATGACCAGCTTAAGCCAAGTTAACTATATATAAATATTATTGACTTAATTATATTAACCTTTAGAACTCTGGGCCAATTTTACGGGATGTTAATAGGAGTATAGGAGACATGCTGGAGATCCTGCGATCATGGGCTACTCGGACACTAAAGAAACCCTTCACATTGATAATCCCGAGTGTGACAGACACACAGTGCTCCACATAAACAGCAAACAGCCCCTCCCTTCTCATTTTCCTCTATTACTCAACATCTGGGTTACAATGTGTGCATGCAGGTTGAAGATGTACATGTGGACAGAGCAGTGAACATGCCCTGGATGGCTGCTACGGCATTTAAACTGGGATTTCATTGAGTTGTAGCAGTGTTCCGAGCTCCATTACCTGCTGATAGTTCACACCATGACAGGTTTATATAGGGTGACTCTAATCTTGAGATATGAGGCCTAGAACACAACACGTAACTCCCCACAAAGTCAGGATCTCATATCCTAAGAGTTTGTCTAAAATGTGGCCAGTCAGTCAAACTCGGCATTACTGAACACAGCCTAAAAGATCAGACAGAAAAAGCCTGAATGCAATAATAAATGCAAACACATTTGATTCAAACGAAAATGTGCGTTCGGTTCGCAGTCTGATTAACTCTTGACTGCTGTTGGTTACTTAGAGACACAATTTAATTGACAGAAATGAAAAGATACAAACTTGACATTTGTTCACTGAACCCAGAGCCGCAACCGCATTTCATGAGAATACATCTAAATATTGATTGTAGTGGAACAGGGGCACTAGAAGCATATTTAGAGCTGTAGAGTAATAAACCCAAGACTCATCCCAAGGCAAGAACACCTTGAATGACGTTGTGCAAATTGCAAATAAACCCTGAGTTCACTTGACCTGCGTGTTGTGTGGATTTATTGGATCCAGTGGCATTTGGGATAAAAGCGTACACAGGACAAAGAACATTATTACTTACCACAGGGTGCGATGTTATGGAACATCGTATCCATTTTCATTCACAACATCACGAGTTCTGCTGTTTTTCCGAGTTTAAATGTGACCATTATGAGCTGACACGTGTCGACCTGCCCTTAAAATCAGTATCGGCCACAAAACATTAAAGTTTTACATAGTTTGACTGACTAACTAAAGCACTGTCCTGTAGACTTGTTTTTCCAGAGCTGTTGAGGCAAACAAAGTAAAGGAACTGGGAGACGGAAGGGAAAAGGAGCGAGAACGTACCGATGCACTCTGGCAGTGGCCTGTCCCAGTAACCCATGGGCTGACAGGTCAGCACAGATGCCCCGAACAGATAATAGCCAGGATTGCAGTCGAATGACACCACTGTTCCAAAGGTGAAGTTTCCAAACTCTATCTTGCTCTTCCGTATGGAATTGGCTGGTATTCCGGGATCGGTGCAGTTAACCACTGAGAAAACAGCACAATAAAAACAAAACATGACTCATGGGTTTCACTGGTCAAACATATGATGCAGAGAATAGAGAGACACTTTACAGAGGTTCCATTCAACATAACTTTAATAGCCTAATTATTCTTAATTGCCTTTTAATGTGCATTTGCACGGCCACCTGTCACTGTATATACAGCACTGTTACTTTAATGCTCACTTACAACTTCCATCTGCCATCGCCTATTGAGGTCTGCTTACACAGAACACCAGAACCAGCAATTAATGGGATTATAAACCAGCATATTTAAATACGGCCGAACACTATAATATTATAGTGTCATTATCTCAGCTGGATCAACATACACATTATATCATCATCAGGATACCTAAAGACCTCATCGCCATACACATTTTTTGCCCCCTACTAATTTACACGTGCCAATTACCCAACCCCCTCAGTTGTCTCCCACATCACGTGTCCGCTTTCGGCACCAGGGGAGAGAAATCGTCCACACGTGTCCTCCGAGTCATGTGACGGATGCCAATATCTCTCCCTCTGGACCCCGGCTGCCGATGGTGAGCAGCATGAACCTGGATTTGAACCTGCGACCCCAGGATCATAGTGGTAGCGCCTTAGGCTGCTACGCCGACTTAACTCTCGACTCCTGACCCAACTTAAGACTGAGGACTCCACTCGCACTCCCACCCAGAGAATCAAAACTTGGCTCAGGCTTCCGATAAGAGGCTCGAGAATGTATTTAGGCTCGTATTCCGTACGTTCGAGATTCATCTTAGACTTAAACCCAGAGACCCAACACTCAGCTCACATCCAGAGACCCAGAGCTTGACTTGAACTTGCATTTCATAGATTCATAAGTCAACTTGGACTTGCGTTCCAGACAATGAAGACTTGACTTGGAATTTCCAGAGACTCAAGATTCGACTCTAATGCAAACCCAAGACTCAAGACTTGTAGCCATGGACTAAAGCCTGGGACTTGCATTCCAGAGACTCACACTCCAATGTCTCTAGACTCAAATTCAATTCACATGCCAAAGAATCGAGACTTAACTTGGACTTCCATTCCACAGATTCAAGACATGACCCCACAGAGTCACGTCCATGCTTATTTAGACCTTCCATTTGCCATCACCTGCTGAGAAATCCCGACTCAAAACCTCTTAAAATCAATAATTAGTGTGAACTATGAAACGGTCAACAGTCACATGACATTCAATTGAAGCGAGACCTACATAATCGTGTGTCTAAACACTGCTTTAATGACATGGGATTGTGGTCGCAACCATTCACACGTCACATGTTTACTGTGTGGTCACAAAGCTCTTTCAAAGCTAATCTATCAGCTGTGTATGGGCATGTTGTAGCTGGACCCTAAATGGACACGGTTAAGCCCAATTTAGTGGTCCGAGCGATCTCGTGTGCAAAGGTCACCACACCAGCTGAACGAGCTCATCTTATCTCCTGATCGACAGAAGCAAAAATTGGCACAATTCAGGCCAGTGATTGGAATGAATTACCCTTCGGCTCGAGTGAAAGCCTGAGAGCGCTCAGGGCAGAAATTGGTCATTCTTGCTTTAAACGAAGTGGTCGAGCAAAAAAGAAAGGAAAGAAAAAACAAAAACGACCATTTTCATCAACACCGCTGTGCTTAAGGCTGAACAGTAATGAAAGCTGGCTTCGCCGAGAGCCCACCTCTGCAGGTCGGTGGCTGCTGGCTCCACTGCCGGTCAGCCTGACACTGGGCCTGGGATGGACCCTCCAGGATGTAGCCATCATTGCAGAAGAAGTTAACCACGTCGTTCAGGTTGAAGCCATCACCGACCGTGCGCCCATAGATTGGACTTCCTGGGTGACCACAACTAACGGCTGTGGAATAAAAAAAAAAAAAGTACTATTAACTCGACAGAACCGACACAGAGGCTCTTATATGTCCAAGTGTGAAACTGAACCAACCCTGTTATGTATGAATGTTTGGTGTAATTATATAATCCAGCTCACTTCGGTTTGGGTTGTGTGTTCATCTGAGGGACCAATGTTATAGACATTTGTCCTCAGTATGTGACAGTGACTCAAACATACCACTCACTCCTCAGATCATACAGTTTAAATACACATACTCATACAGTCAGTCCTGAATTCAGTTGTTATGGTGTCACATTCACATATATCATTCATCCTACGGCAGTTTAGCCCCGCCCATTTTTATAATAATCAATCATACACTGATTATTTTGTATATTAAATCCCCCTCTCTCTCTCTCTCTCTCTCTCTCTCTATAATATTGAAAGCTTGAAAAATGTTTGAATTCAAATATGAAAATGCTCCATTATATTCATAAACAAAACAGAAAACAATGAAAACAATAATACTTTACTTGTTTTTATGCAGCATTAATGAATTAAAACTGCTACTGATTTCAGATAATCAATTATGACCTCAAATATCCATTTTATTTATTCTGCCCGGGATGTTTCTCATTATGATTGTGATTTTTAGGCCCCAAAACGAAAATTAAACTAAACCTCATTATGAAATTAAAACTAAAGCTTGTTTTTCATATGTTCCCATGTTACGTTGGGGAATGACGATGCTTGTTGACTTTCATGAAATAATGTGTTTATATGAGAGATTTATTAGTGCATTAGTCATATTTTATATTCGTTACATTCTATTAAATAGACCCACCCATTTACATTAAAGTCATGTGTTTAAAATGAGATAATAATGATTATATATTTTTATTATGGTTTTTAAATAAAATGCAGCCAATGAGAACAGAGAACAATCTTAAAGTTTTATGTTTAATTGATCTTAATTTTGATTTCTGTAAAGCTGCTAAGTGACATCAAAAGCGCTACACATATAGAGTTTTTTTGACATGTTGTCTTTTCTAATGTTGACACTGTCAACAGTAATTTACTCAAACTTTCAGTGAAACATTCACATGATCTGAGATTCTGGATTTCTGATTCCCATATTTATCTCTATGTGTACAGAATAGACTTTTTAATGAAGTCATAAACACAAACTGTCTGATGAAATTCTGCCACTGGAATGTTTTGAGATGAACTGGTCCAGCAGAAAGATTCCCGCTCCTGTCTGTGATCCATCAGAGAGAGTTTAGTGTAGAAACTCCTTCTCAGACCCCGTTAGAACCGAAAAACGGTGAAGAGGACAAAGAATGTTTCTTGTAAGCTCGTCTGAAATACGACGTCCCCAGCCGGTGCCTGCTGGGTTCAATTCCGTCAGCAGCACACCAGATTTAACCTAATTAAACATCGATTCCCGTGAGCTTTGGAGAAGTTTAATGTAGGGACGAATGAACACGTTGTGCCACACACATCTAATCAAATTCAGTTCTGAGGCAGACAAGCAGCTCTGCATTGCAAATATGCTTTTTATTTATTTGTGGTTGTTTTGGCTGAAGGGTCCGCTTACTTTCTGTTTCTGTCTGTCAGCCTAATCCCGCGGCTCAGGCGTTCTCGACTCCATCCTCTAGGACCTCAGAGCAGAGCAAACTTCTGCTCTTCTCCAATGCCCAACACACCTGATGCGAGTAATCACATTTCCAAAGCCCTTGATTACCTGGCTCAGGTGTGCTGCATACTGGAATAGAACAAAAGCAGGGAGCAGCTTACAGCTCCCTGCAGACTGGATCATGAGCTCCACTGCAGATAACAGGAGAAGGTCCTGTGAAGAGCAATTCCACAGTGCTGCACTGATTTCCTGCCTTATTCAATACCTGATCAACTACTTTGAGCTTCATAATATCAGTCTGGTGTGTCAACCCTTAACAGATATAGTCTTTGAATTTCAATTTAGTACTTATTTAAGTCGGAAACCGGTTCATGTCATTTAAATTAGAGCTCTAGACCAGCTTTGTGGGAAGTTCTCCTTAAATTAATGTGCTTCAATTCACCAAATAAGCCATTGATGCATTTAAAGGAGAGCACCACACAAGCCAGATACTGTTAGATCTTAGGTTTTCAGCAAAGACTCTTACTGAGTCTGGAAATGGATGTGATTTCGAACCCGGTGGAACCTTCAGATCTGATGCTTTTAGTTTTGCCTTCCGTGCTCCGGGAATGGAGCTGGAAAACTCTTTCTTTTCTCTGCTACCTGTCTACGCTTCACCCTCCTCTATGACTGCTCACCAGTGAGGGGAGCTATCGTTTGCAGATCGGGACTAATATTGTAGACATTTGTCCTCACTATGCAGTTCTGCTAGATCAGGCAGTATTTGACAGTGACTCAAACATACACGTTCGCATAAATCCTTCATCCTGCAGCAGTTTAGCCCCGCCCATTTTTAATAATATAATATAATATAATTTAAAATATACTGATTACTTTGTACATTAAATCTCTATTTATGTATTATATAATATAATATACAATAAAATGCAGAATATATATATATATATATATATATATATATATATATATATATATATATATATATATTAAAATATATTTTTTAATATATTTATTAAAATGTCAGATATTTTAGATCCTGTTAGAGCTGGAAAACTCTTAAATTTCCACTTTCTTTTCTCAGCTACCTGTGTAATTTTCACCCTCCTCTATGACTGCTCATCAGTGGGGGAGCTATAGTTTGCATTATTTGTTGAGGCTTCCATATAAATTACAGTTAAATTGAGGTTTTCTGCATTTTTTCTGAAGCTGAACTTGGTTTTAATGGTTGTTTTGACTGAAACTGGCTTTCAAAAGACTGTAATTACACAACTGAATCGTGAATTACACAGTCCTGTAATAGACTGCATTCACATTTTACTTACAATGGGTATTCGGGTTCAAAGCTTTTGTCTGTGTTCATCAAATTCAAACTATCATAAAATATCTTCTCCTTCTAAACACAGCTGTGGTACTGGATCGAATGTTCAGAAGCAGAATCTACAGCTTCTAAGAACAGCAACAAAGCCATCAGGGGTGGAACAGCAGGGTGTTGTGTGTCCTGCCTCATCCTTCCAGACAAACACTGATTCGCTGAGTGAGGTCTACACTCAAGTGGCTGTAAGGGCAGCAGTGGTCACTCACACACACAGGATGGCAGGTGTCCTGACCAGGTGTGGTCCTGCTGGCAGATGCGGACAGAAGAGCCGATGAGCCGAAAGCCGGGGTTGCACTGGTACACCACTGTATCCCTGTAGCCAAAGTTCTCCCCAATCACCTGCCCGTTCACTATCCGCTCAGGTTCCCCGCAGTGTCCGGCTGGAGGACAGAGACACGGGTTTAAACAACAAACAAAGGGTCCACTCTCTCTATAATGCTGAAAACGGGTCACCTGACTTTCTGGAACCCTGTCTGGTTTCTATATAGGACTGAAGAACCTTGAAGAACCCTTTCTTTTTAGAGTGAAGATTAATTAATTAATTAATTTAGAAGGTAAATTCAAGCAAACATCACTAATTTTAACAGTAGTATTGTGACGCAAATTCAGTCCACATATCATATGTGATTTCTATGATGCCTAACCTTCGTTTCAGTCATATGACCCTTTACGTCCAGGCTGGAGCTGGTGCATCTCAGTGGATGAAGGATGGTTACTGATTTGACCCAGACCTGCTCGGCTATCATTACCATCTCCCTCCTTGTGAACAAGCTCTCATGTAAAGCTCTTTCTGAGGCGTGGCCTTTGAATCTGAGCAGTAAACGTCCTCTTGCTGAAGTTCACGGAAATCAGCCAAAGACGCCTGCGTGAAACCACTGTGTACAACCCCACTGAATCAGTGGGACGCTCACGGCGGGGACAACGCTGAGATTATATCTCTGATGGTTTTTCACACTGCCCAGCTGAAATGACTCTAATGGCCTTAAAAAATGGCTGCTGGGATTTGGTTGAGGACGAAGAAATATTGTTTGTTTTATAGATGCTGCGGTCAGATGACTGGTGCTCTGCGTTTTTAGGTTTAAGCCAAACAAACAGGCCACGGGTCTGTAAAAATCAACAAAATATTACATATAATGTTACGTATTATTAAACTTCTTTAAAAACAATCATTTAAAATCCTTAAAAAAGATTATTAGACATAGTGACACAGACATTACATGGGACATACCATTCCAGACCCATATGCATTAATAGACTCCGCTCCAGTTTGGAGTTCTTCCAGTTTATTCATCAGCAGAGCACTGGAGACCTTTCTGCACTATGCTCCTCAGCACTGGTTGAGGTGCTGTGGATCCTAAACGCTTCCACTCTCAGTGATGCCCCTCACAGCTGATGATGGAATATCTCAAAGGGAAGATTTCACCCAAAGATGTGTGCAATGGTGGTGTCCTACTACAGCACCATGCTGGAATTCTTTAGAACCACCCATTGATTTTATTCATTCAGTGATAAAGAGATGTGTCCCAACACTTTTGTCCACATACAGTTCAGATGGGACTGCCATGACCTGGTGTTGTCTTCACACATTATTAATAGGCCGTAAAGGACCACTGGGACACAGGAATGCAGAGTCGGTAACTTTTAAAGGACACGACAGACTCGGACAAGTCTGAAACGTTTACCCCAATCATTAGTACCACACATGGCCATGCAGAACTCCGCCCGAATAGACCACCCCCTCACCCGACAAGCCTTTGATAGTCATGGAAATTAGCCATTGAAACAGTTCTGTCGAGGCGGTGGCGTACAAGCCCGCTGCAGATGGTGTTGCTGCGCAGCGGCATTGAGGCATCTGTTATGCATAAGGCAGGTGTTTGGGGATAGCCGAGACGCACCAGCGAGGGTTCTCATGATGGAGAGCGTAATGTAGAACAGCGCACCGCTTAGACAAGACATGATGAGGAGCAAGTAAGCCAGGATTGTTTTTTAGGAGGGGTGGGCCAGGCTGCAGATCCGGAGCAGCTTGTGGTACCGTGTGATCTGAGTGATGATATGATCACACTCACCAGGAGAGCCCCTCACACTTCACTGAGCCCCTGCAAAGCTAACGCTGTGCCCAAAAACCACGGCGCCCAACCTGATTTCCTACTCCACTTCTTCTGCTTCATTTTCCGTCACGCTCGTTTGAACGCGAGTGTTTTTCCGCCTGTGCTCAGGGACGTGGGGTCCGGAAAACAGCTTAGGAAGTGTTTTTGAAATATCAAAACAGCTTGAACATTTGGAAAGGAAAAGACAAGGTGGAACGGGTCGTGGTGAGGCTCTAAAGAAGCAGAATACTGCCTACGTATTTGACCCCTCTTCTTACGAGAACTAGTTTCCTGGCACGGAGACGACGTTTGAGTACAGCCATTCCAAAAGCTTAACGTCAGCCTGCTTCATCCACTACATAACCACCGATGCTGGTGGTTGGGATCATTGTTCTGTTGCAACTTCCAAGGATTCTGAGGTGGTAGTACTTTCATCATTTCATTCACTCTGTGCATGACCCTCCCACCACCATGCTTCACAGTCCATTCATTTACATTTCCTCTCATCTACTGACGAGGTTATTCGCATTACAGAGGAGGTCCAGAATAGGACAGCATAGTGGCCCGGACTGGGAATCGAACCCCAGTCTCCCACATGCTGGAGGGAGTTAAGTGCCATATAAGTGACCATTTAACTTCCCTCCAGATGGCCTTTTCTTGGTCCATGTGGTCAGCTGCCTTTGTTTGATTTCTATTAGGGATGTACTGTATGCTGGAACTCATTCTGCCCCAGAACAAGGACATAATCATGTCGCAGTGAGCAATCATTCATGGTTTTTCAATCACACATAGATAAGAGGTTCTTTAAAGTGATAAAAAAAAAAAACACCTTAAGAACATTGCAAGGAGTAATTCTATAAAATTAAGGATTCTATAAAATGAAGCATTTCCTAGAACGTGATGCTCAAACCAACCATTTAGGAATATAATACATGACAAAGCGCGTCACAATCATTACACGATTGCCTGATATTTTTCACAATCATATCTGTAACTTCAATATGTGAATAAAAGAAAAGCGTGAAACAAAAACATTTTTGATACCAAGATACCAGGTTTTATCAAGACGTAAATTCTATCTCCGCCACGAGTGCACTGACCCGTATTCGGCCTCACTCACAAGATAACGCCTCACAGCTTCTACAGGTGCGGGCATCCCAATTTACATACTGATATCCCATGACCTTTGGCATGTCAGTGTAATTGGTCAACACATGACAGCATATGACCTTTTCGTGACATGGATATGTCAGCGCTGGTGAAGCCTAGAGGAGAACGTCATTACACCTGTAAGAGTCCTGGAGCAAGACTGCGAGCTCTACGTTCTTTTACCTGTGTACCATGATTCAAATGTAAGTCACCCTGCATAAGAACATCAGATAGACGCTGTAAATGGTGTTAGCCAATCAGGCTTCAGCTTAAATGTCATAAGTATGCATAGCAGTGTCCCTTTAGAAGTGTGAGATTTTATGCTGTTACCTAAGCAACGGGTCTCCGTGCCGCTCCACAGCCCCGAGGCCAGGCACTCTCGTACGGTGGAGCCCACCAGAATGTAGCCGGTGTCGCAAGTGAAAATGGCCGTCGCTCCGAAGGTCGTCTGAGTTCCAATTTTCTTCCCATTAGGAGGAGTGGGCAGTATCCCACAAGAAATAACTGCGGTAAGAGGCAATAGAGAGGCAGAGGAATGAGCTGGCACGCACCTCAAAGTCAAAGGTACAGCTGTAATTTACACCCAATTTGATGGCCTGGTTTCCCCCCCTCACATCCTTTAAAACATACACTGCGGGGAAAAGAAAAACAAGGAGGGTGAGAAACGTCTCGGCTGGCTACTGAGCTGACTAATCCTGATAACACCTTACAGTTTATTGGCTTCGGAAAAAAAAGAGTCTTACAGGAGTGCATTGTATCACAGATCGAAATGAGCCTCTGCATCGAGAGCCTAGACATATACGCTGCACGCAGGCCTGACATAAATATATGAGCCTGCTGGAGTCGGGGGCCAGGGTGCTGCAGCAGAGTCATTATCTCTTACAATGCCACTTCTGCCGTCCTTCCTTTTGATATCCGTCATTTTGGAAAATTGCGCTGACTTTTCCTTGCCCTCGGAGTGGGTCCGTGCCTCAGATAGCTCAGATAAGGCGCCTTATTGTTGAAACTTTTGTCTCCTGGGAACGTCTCACCTACTTTTTTGGCGTGTCAAGTTGACATCCGACCCCCGCCTCTACACGTGAGGCCTCGGAACGCCGGCCGGCTGATAACGGCCCATGACTTTATCAGGCCCGATGCTGGTTTTTGTCGCAAAGTGTGATTTCACCGATTGTTTCGCCGATGACAATAAGGGCGCGTGCGATGTTATCACGTGATGATGAGTTGCAGTCGGAATTCTTACAGGTCCACGCAGGGATCTTATCGCACCTCGTGATCCCTATTTGTTTCACTCCGCAGTGAGTTGCTGGAGCCTTTGGGACAGCGTGGGAGCCGCCAATGCAAACACCTCGGCGCATAATTGACAAAGCTGTTAGTCCTGCTGTCTGCTTCGCCAGGCTATAAAAATAAGCAACCGGAGCTGATTGATAAGCTGAAATAAAACAGATCTAGTGTCGAAACACTAGATCTGTACACAGGGTGCGTGCTTATGCTGTCATGTTGGAGCCTAGTCAGGGCCGCATGCCTGGCAGCAGGACTAATTAGGCACGGGGGGGCAATGCCAGATAGGCTTTGAGCTTTTAAAGCCTTTCAATAATGAATAACCACGACAGCAGAGTAAGGAGTTAAAGGGGCAAAACATGAAATGTACATATTTTTCCACTTTCCTCGAAGTGAAGGAGCTTATAGACCCACTGTGTTTTGCACACAGGGGAACGGTCCTCCACATTTAACCCATACGCACACAGGAGGGCGGTGAGCAGGTGTGCCCGGAGTGGTGGGCAGCCCTATCCACTCACTGTTGTGTCCTGCCAGATCAGGGATTCGATCTGGCAACCTTCCAGTCACAAGGCTGCCCCACAACCACAACCAACCACATGTAGCTGATCAGCCAAAAGTGTTTGGCGTCCGAGCTTTGCTTCATTGGTTTATGGTTGGAGCACTGAGGCTAATGTGTCTAATGACTGCCCAACCCATTAAAACATGACTGAATCTCCATCGTTCCAGAGAACCCAGTCCTACTGCTCCACACCGCAATGCTGGGGGGATTTATACTCCTCCAGCCCTTGGCTCACGTAGTACATGTACATGGTACATAGACATGGTACCAATCGTTTCATGGTTATTTGCTTCAGCGAGTCCTGTTCTCTCGCCGGTACTTCTCTACAGGGTCTAGCCGAGCTGAGTGTGCATTTGCACATCTGTGTCAGCAATGGGAGCACCTTAAAGCAGCTGAAAGTGTTACGTCTCACTGTTACGATCTGGATATTTTCGATATCTAGACAGAAAAGCAATTCTAGCACTTCCATAGACTCATATGAAGCGACACGGAACATCTGAAAGTCTTGCTTGGGTAGGAATTCTTAAGAAGGCCGTCTAAAGCAGTGGTTCCCAACCTTGGTCCCTGCACTTTTTAGTGTTTTCCCTGCTCCCAAAACACCTCATCCAGCTAATCAGCTACCTACAAGTCCCCTAGGTTAGGGTAGTGTTTTTGGAGTTGAACTTTCCTAAAATGTGCAGGACAGGAGGTCCTCCAGGACCAGGGTAGGGAACCACTGGTTTAAAGGTTTGAGACCTTGACATCAGGGACACAAAGCTGAGATGTTTTAAATGGGGGACAGATGTGCTATGTTCTAAACTCACTCTTGCAGCGTGGGCGCTCGTTTCTCCAGCTCCACGTCCCATTGGATGTGCAGTGGATGTGGGCGGGGCCAAGTCGGTAGTAGCCAGGATTACAGCTGAAGGCGATTTTTGTCCTGTATTCGTAGCGGGAACCGTTAACGATCCTCCACTTTCCGTGATCAAGAGTGAAGGAGCCAATACTTGGACATACCATGACTGTGGATGAAAAGGAGACTGGCATTAATTAAGAACGCTGATATGAAATGAACAGAGCAGCATTTCGTTGGGCTCCTGATTGTGGAGAAGCTTAAACCTGAGGAGGTATCTCAGGTGGTAGTTGTGGCACCTTGCAGAATATCACCATAAAGAAAGAAATGCACTGCTGAGCTCATTAATTGCAAAGGAACTGTTGGGCCAAGGAAGATCTCCACTACTTCAATCTAATGAATATTGGCTTTTGGACACATCAGAGAGCTTTCTGGCAACGGATGGATATTTGTCAGAGACTAATGCAATGCAAGATGCCAACCACGAAACAAAATAACGAGATTGCAGTTCTGGACAAAGGCCTTGTGGGCAGATCTCCTGCGTGAGATCAAGATTACCTTCATCAGTGATGGCAAGAGCAAAGTGTGGAGACCAACACAAATATGCCCATGATTATCACCTCAGCTGTTAAACGTGGTGGTGGGGGTGTCATGGCTTGGGCATGTATCTTCAGCATCTCATGTGCTCATGATTTAAATGCAACTGAGAATGCGTTCAAGATGCCAAAAAGAAAACATAATGGTTGCAAACAAACATGAAGCCTGACATATGATCACCAGAGAAGATCCTCAGCACCTGGTGATGTCTATGAATCATTGTTGATTAGGGGGGTAATTGTAAGTTCGTAACACTGTAAATTTGGTGGAACTGAAATCTGTGCAAAGATGAATCACCCTGGATGTAGATGTTCTGTCAAAACACATGCAAAGTCAATAACACCCTGATGGGTCTAATCTAGTCTACACACACACACAACACAGAAATTAGCATTTAAATGTGAACACAAACCACACTGACAAAGCAGTGCTTTTGAGCAGATGTGCAGAGCTGGCTCACCAGTGCAGCGAGGGATTTTGTTGTGGCTGCTCCAGGTCCCGTCAGCCTGGCACACCGTGCTGGTCACCTCCTTGGAGGAAAGCCGGAAGCCTTCGTTGCAGAAGTACGTGGCCCGCGTGCCTGCTGAATAATCTGGTGCCAGCACCCCTCCATTCACAGGAGCCACTGGGATCCCACAGGACACGGCTGCGGAACAGTGAATGTTTAAATTATAGACTTCATCCAGACCAGGGCACATTCAGTAGCTATAGGCTCTCTCCAAGGTCTCCGAATGGGCTCCAGCTGACCGATCCATGCTCCATCCGTTCTTTGTAGTGAGGCTGCACAAGCTTTAAATAACTCGTTCAGCTTGAGATGGTATATCGGTAGGGACGTGTACTGGCACTGGCAAAGGGACTAGACACACAGCGTGATCTGATGCTGTCACGGTTACTATAAAACAACCTAAAAAAGATCAGATTTGTGGAGAAAATTGGATTTGGGTCACTTATCCTACTGTCTGAATGGAACCGTTTTTAAAAGTGAAGCAATTTCAGCTGAAAGCAGCTCATTTGAAAGCTGCCCTTGAACATTTAACTCTGTTTATCACGTCATAGTTGAGTAATCAGAGTTCAGTTCACAGAGCTGACAAACCATGAACCTCAAACACTGCTGTCTCTTCATGCAAAACACAAACCACAAGGGCTGTGAAACAACCCAATTCCAAAGCTGTTATTTAAATGTCTTGACTTGTTATATTTACACCCCCAACATCTACATACATCCAGCCCGCTTCTGAAAGCCTTTAACGCTTAGAACCTGGGGTCCACACTTTACGAGTAGTATTCTAGACTCCATAACTCAAGATCAGATCAGGATCAGATTAACCTACAAAATGATACAGACATCTTAAGCGCACTAACTTTAGAAATGAGCAGAACAGAGGGAGAGTGAAGGTGGAGCAGGTTGGAGGTAAAGCCAGAGAGGACAGGCTGAGATGGTTTGGACATGTGTTGAGGAGGAGAATGTTGGCGATGGAGCTGCCGGGCACAAGGAGAAGAGGAAGACCTCAGAGAAGGTTTATGGATGTAGTGAAGGTGGACATGGAGATGGTTGGTGTAACAGTGGAGGAGGCATGGAATAGGGCAAGATGGAGGCAGATGACCCACTGTGGCGACCCCTAAAGGGAGCAGCCAGAAGAAGAAGAAGAAGAAGAAAGAAGAAGAAGAATCATAAGCACTCTAACTAAGCAAACCACTCATATTTACTCAACCTGCATACAGACTCTGATTGGTCAGAGAGAGGGGGCGGAGCTAACGGTGTTGTATGTTATAGAGTAAAACGAGATGGAAGGGTCAGTTTGCCCAGAATCAGAGTTCGGAGATGGGATAACACTGATAGATACATAAATAACCGAATGATTTCTGAGATATGAAGTGTTTTTAATCCTTTTTATCAAATAACAAACAAAAACTGAAGGCACAAGTGGAATTTTGATTGAAGCGTGGTCCAATTCATACGAATGAATTCTGTATATTTACATCTCAAATTAAGACAAATTTGATTCGTGTAGGATGTGCTAAAATAATGATCTCTGGCACATGTGTGTGCGTCCTATAAACACCTTTTTTTAATGTTCTGGTGAGTAAAAGCACAACCTCCAATAAAATTACGCTAGTTTATGATTTATATGATAATAAGTTAAAGCTCTAAAATGTTGATTTGACGTCAAACCCAAGTTAAAAATGCTTTTCCAATTTGAACAATTCTAACTAAGCATTTCACACCAAACCATTCGGATAGAAAAAGAAAACAAATACAGAAATTACAAAAAAGTCGGCACAAAGCTTTTATTATGAAACACTGAGGTATTAGTCAACATTCACGCCAAAAAGGCACAGTTGCACGGCCAATCACCGATAAGAAGCCTCGATGCAGGCAGCCAATTATCAACAAGCAGCTCCAATCACTCCACAAGAACCATATTTTAGCTCCTTCGGGCAGCAGGACAGAGGTTGGGTCAATGCCATTGACTGAGCGAGCTCAAGTTCGACCTTTTCATATCAACCACTCTTTCAAATTTGAGTGAGACCTCATCCCGAACCTTTCGGTCACTAACTCCACAGGTCACCAGCCTATGGATTTGGCCCCACCCTGTCAGCTGACCCTTGGCCTTCAAATGAAAAGGCTGTTAAAGACAATAAAAGGTAGAAGCAGAGAGTATGACCGCAGCGGCATATTTTTTAATTACGTCCTGGAAAAGGAAAGGGGCGCTGGAGCTTGTTCAAAGCCTACATCAATAAGGCTATGAAACATAATGTGATGTGCAATTATTGAGCACTAAAAATCTAATCAAATAAATCAAAGCAACAATTGCTCTCACGCAGCATGCTAATAACAGCCCGTGCGAAGACAGGGCCCTTTGTTATTTAACAGTATTAATTAGCAAGAACAAAGGCAAGATTGATCTCTGCTGTTGCCACTTGACATCGCCTGCTTCTGCATTGACAAGCCGGCCAATAAAACCCTCCAATGCTGCCCACTCCACCAAAAGCACAAAAGGCCACGTCTGACATCAATGTTTCTGAGTTTGGTGAGGCAGCCTGTGTCCTATTAGGGGCTTAGATGGGTCTCAAATCTCAAATCCACGTGGGTTACTTAAATGTCAGCAATGTCCAAAATGTGAACAAGGGAGATGATCGTGAAGGACAATTTAAATAAATGCCAGGAATATGGTATATGGTACTTGGCAGCCTTTGTGATGAACAATCAGTCATTAACCATGATAGTGGATCTGAAATAAAGTCATTAGCAATGCTGATGTGAGAAATCAACATCAGCACAGATAATTAGGACAGACAGGTCTATCTAACGGTGCTGGGCTCGGATTACTGTCCCATGGTGACAGGCTAGGATACATCTACCAGCAGAGCTCATTTCGCAGGTTATTTGGCAGCCTTTTGAATAAATTCAGTGTCATTATAGTGATTAAAGCCCCTGTCCTCCGTGTTTTCCAGTGTCTGCTTTGTAGCCCCGCCCTCCTGTAATCATCCCCAGGGGTTTCCAGTCTTTGTTTCCGTCTGTCTTCGTCAGTTTAGTGTATTTCTCAGCATGATCTGTTCCTGCCATCATACTTTTGGTTTTATTAAACGTCTATCCTGCATTTGCATCTGCCTCTTCGCCGGCTCACTCCTCCTGACTGGTGTTAAATATTGAAAAATACCGTATTTTCTGGACTATAAGCTGCACCGGACTATAAGCCGCACCTGCAAAGTTTTAAAGAAAACCTGGAAAATAACATATATAAGATAAAGCTGCACATCTTAATGAAAAAAGTAGCAGCTTATAGTCCAGAAAATACGGTAATGTCTTTATACTAAAGCTAAAAAAGTCAATTTTCCAATGTTCATCATTCAACATATTAAATATGGGAAAGAAATTCTCTAGAAATTGAGAACCGCAGAACACTCAGGACTGCAAGAGGTGTCAGACTGCAGAATGACTGACAAGTGATCTGTGCGGTGAAAGTATTTTGAGAGAGGGGGACTCAGGAAAAGGTAAGCCGGCTGTTGTGAATTTCCCCACTGCAAGGATTATCTTATCTTATCAATCAAACTTGGGCTGTGATCCCATTGAAGCAAGATATTACAATGTTGTGCTGGAGAGAAGATGATGATCCTGAAATATAGTAAACAATACGTTTACTCAGTAAACGATAGAACCTCATCATCGTATAAACAAATGGACAATCCTGAGGTCAATCAGAGAGTGGAAAGGTTTTATGGTTTAAACACCAAATTTAGCCATTTCCATGACCCTGCTTTAACACACAGGACAGGAGCTCTATTCTGTAAGGCTTTCCTTTAAGGGTTGAACAGTGTAGGTGTTTCCAAACCTCTGACTGGCTGAGGCAGTGTCACATATCAGTCTTGTCCCTCTGGTGGAGTCTTTGTTTTGTTTATCTCCTCTCTGCTTCTGAGCACATGTCCTGTCTCCGTCCATTCCCAGCTGGGTCCTATTTGTAACCCCGCCCCATCATTATCATGTTCCAGTCTTGTCTAATGTTCTCTATGTATATAAACCCCTTAGTCCCAGTCTGTCTCTGTCTGGTTACCTTGACTACTCGTCTTGTCTACATGTCTCGTCTGGTCGTCTTGGTTATTGTTTATATGCTGTGTTCAATAAATATTCAACCCAGCACGTCTGTCTCTGTCTCTCTCTCTCTCTCTCTCTCTCTCTCTCTCTCTCTCTCTCTCTCTCTCTCTCTCTCTCTCAGACGTTACACAGTTTAGACTTCCTGGACATATTTTAGATCCTGAAAAGAGGATGTCCAGAAAAGAGTACATCAGGTCATTCTTACACATCTAACACAGGACTGTCAGGACATACAGCATCAAACAATGCAGAGTTAAGACAGAAATCTAACACCGAAGGCTTGGACTTTTAAACAGTGCTTTTCTAGGAAAAAAATTCTAACCGTGTTCGGAGGGATGGCTCATACCTTGGCATGCTGGCACAGAGGTGTCCCACGCTAGATACCCGAATTCGGTCTTCCTGCAGACGCCCATGCTTTTCCCAATAAGCCTGTATCCTCTGTCACAGGCCCATCGGACAACACTGTTGACATGGCCGCCAGTCTGGCTGACCACAAAGCCGTGCTGCGGAGAGTCTGGGGTACTGCAGTACATCGCTACAGACCATGAGCACAGACAATGAGCAACATCCTGGAGCTACCGTCCATTGACACTGACACATTTCATGCTACATTAAATCAATAAGGATGAGTTCATGTATACACACAAATTTACACTGATCAGCCATATCATTAAAACCAAATGCTTAATATTGTGTATGTCCCCCATGTACCACCAGAACAGCTCTGGAGTGCTACAGTGGTCTTCACTCCCCATATGCATCAGTGAGCCTTGAGCACCGGTGGTCAGTGAGCCTTGGAGCATTTTTGGCAGGTAGTCACCACTGCATACTGGGAACACCCCACAAGACCTGCCTGATGTTTTGGAGATGTTCTGACCCAGTTGTCAAAAAGTCTCAGATTCTGATGATGATGGACTTTAACGGGCTGACAGGACTTTGACGGGGTCTTAATCTTATGGCTGATGGGTGAATATGTACAGAACAGCTGTAGATGGAATTATTATCCATTAATGTTTAAAGTTTCCATAACGAGCACCTGTATGCATTATATAGTCAATTACAGATGAACTGCTTTGTGTTGATGCAGTAAATCTTACTCATTAAAACATATACAGTCACAGACGACACAAAGACATGACAGGCTCAAATGCACAAACGTTATGGGCTCACAGATGACAGGACGGATGGAATAGACGGTGCCAGCACAGGCAGATGGACACGCGCACGAGAAACACGCATGCGACCGAGAAATATTTACCAATCGGGGGGATACATACTTTGATACTCACCCACATACGTGATGTGGAAGCCCTTTCGGTTAGTGCCGTGGTCTGAGGACCAGCGCAGAAACAGTTGGTGCCCTGTGGTGGTCAGACTGAAGGGCACAGCCAGGTCTCCGCTCAGTACCGCCAGACTTGGACTGTAGATGTTGGGCCCTGAGCGGAAAGACAGAAAACAGGATTTCAGCATGTTATTTATTTATACATGTCAACAGAAGAAACATGGGAGGGTGTGGTGATCTGTATGTGTGACCGAGGAGAGTTCACGGGGGGCTTTGCTCACTCGTCCTCTCTGAATTATTCTCTCTTGCAGGTTTGATTTACAGAAGTGAGGGAGACCCAGAAAGACCTGGAGAAGCACCTTCCAGCATGATTTGAAAGACAGGGATATTTCGTGGGAGGATGGACAGGCAGTAGCACTGGACCGAGATTGTTGGAGAGAACTTGCTGACCAATGTCCCAGTCGGAGGAAGCGTAAGGAGTCCAGCATCTTCTGGGAGAAATGAGACGACATTTTTAAAAGGTTCCAGGAGATTCCAGAAAACTGGGATTGTAGTAATGCATTCCACTGTCATTAGAAAATTCCTCGCGCAACATTCCCAGTTAGAGACATCATACAGATATCACACTCATACCTAATGTTTAAGGAACGTGACACAAAATGTTGGTCAAACAGGACGGTCAGGCTTGGTCAAAAGAACACATCCTCTGCTGAAACCTCAACTTAACCTATATAACCTTTCAAGAAACTCAAGGAGGCTTTAAAATCACACTCAGCATTCCATACAGGGGTCATGATTTGATATATTGTGCGGTAAATCTTGTTCAAACGGATCATCCCAAGTCTTTTTGAGCTGCAAATGTTCAACTTTTCAGTGTCACTTCAGTGTGTCTGTGTGATTTCAGCCTAATCACTGGCTGACAGCTGATTAGTGGGGTCTGGTTTAAAGTGTTCATTTAAAATCAATACTTTGTTTCTGAGAATCTTTACAGGATCATGAAACATAAGAAGTGTATTGATATTTCTGCGTGGACAGAAGGCCAATCCATATCTGGGCACATTCGCTCAAACTCCCACACATACCCTGGAGTGCCTGGAGGAAACCCATGGAGACACGGGAAGAACATGAAGACTACACCCAGATAGGGACTTGAACCCTAGACCCCAGTGCCGGGAGGCACTATGCGCTAGACACTTGGCTATCTTGAGCTTTCAGGAGGGAGGTTTTCAAAGTTAAAGTGTCAAAGTCAAGTCAAGACCAGCACGTATGATCCAAAATGAATGACTGGACGGCGGTGGCATATCTGATGGTCAGCAGGGCTAACTGAGTAAAAGCTAGTGGTGTCTAATGAGAAGAGCTAGTGTGATTTTAACTGCGTTTCTGATGGTAGAGTTGAACGTCAGCGTGGCTGACAGTGAATATGGGCTGGTGGGGTGGAGTTGGTGTAATCCCGTATGTGTAAAGCTAATTGCCCGCTGCTTCACACGTGATTAGTAGTGTAAGCGAATGGGTAAAGCACGGATCTAAAGTGACTCAAGCGGACCTAATTAAAAACAATTTCGTGCAGTTTTATGACAAGCACAAGGAAGAGGCTACATCTGCCTTGCAGGATCCAGCCTAACATCGTGATGCAACATATCTCAACTTGAGCGCAACATATCTCAACAAGACCCTTGATCATGACTGTTTCAGACTGGTGCTGTCTAGAACTCAGGCTGAGGCGAAGCATAACACGGAACGTTCAATAGAAATGAAGAGTGTATCGGAACCGTGCTCCTCATAAATAAGCTGGCATTAAAGACCAAAATGGACTTTCCTGGTCCACTGGGCACCGCAAATACCACGAGCATCTAATGAGCTCCTAATCAATGATGAGTAATAGGGTAATTCGCTAATAGTACACACTTAAGTAATTACTGCTTAATGACATTCTGAATGCATTTTGGAATAATAAATATCTTGATAATCAATCCTAGTCACCGATTAGTCCAACATGTTCACTGGCGTCTAGAACATCCTGCGAACCTCAGCACGGGATATGGAAATGAGGGTGGAATATTTCTTTAATGCTCCTCCATGTTCATCAGGGAAAGCGATGGGGAAAAAACACTCTCCTCAATTATTAATCACGCAGAACGGGAAGTTACGAGCGCTCAGGCTTTAGGAGTAAAGCCTTCCTGGTGATGAGGGAAACGCGGGAGGAAAAGGGGTTTACCGTCAAATATCTCCAGGATATCAAACTCCTTCTCAGTCTGGAAGAGCTGAAAGTGAAGCGTGATGTTGTAGCCCTTCTCCACATTGATCATCCACGAGCACATCTGCAGGTTGGGGTAACTGTCCGGGTATCCTGGACTCAGGATCACGCCGGTGGAGTCAAACAGCACCTCGTTATCGGGACATTGCACTGAAGGCAGAAAATAGGCTCATTGTGAATTCATTGTTTTCGAAACGTCAAAAACAACAAAAGGGAATCATTTTCATATTTTATCCTTGAAGTCACACGAACGGAAACAGGCTGTTTATTTTGTTTATTTTAGGCGATAAAGGGGCTGAAGAACGAGCGGGTTCTTGGAAATGAACTGTCAAATGGAACTGATCTTAACTTAGGATTTTGTTAATATCATTTCTATTAAAAATCAACCAAATCCTAAACCTAAACTAAACAAAACCTAACCCTGCACTCACTATAATCTTCACCTTAAACTTCATATTCACTTTCCTTTCATCACACATTCTAATCCTAAAATCTCTCCCTAAAATTTAACCCAATAATAACATCCTTCTCATTCAGCCTTAACTTCACCCTAAACACTAAACCTAACCCTGCGCTCTAACCTTAAAACTCTAAACCTAAAGTTCAAACCTTACTTTTAAATCATCCTTAACTCCACCTTAAAACCTAAACTACACTCTAATCTTTATCTTAACTTCACTCTTACCTAATTCTAAACATTACACTTCCTTCAACCTAGTCTTAAACCTTACACTCACTGTAATCTTACTTTTAATTTAAAACCTAAACCTAGTCTTAAACCTTACACTCACTGTAATCTTACTTTTAATTCAAAACCTAAACCTAAACCTAGTCTTAAACCTTACACTCACTGTAATCTTACTTTTAATTCAAAACCTAAACCTAGTCTTAAACCTTACACTCACTGTAATCTTACTTTTAATTCAAAACCTAAACCTAAACCTAGTCTTAAACCTTCCACTCACTTATATCTTACTTTTAATTCAAAACCTAAACCTAAACCTAAACCTAGTCTTAAACCTTCCACTCACTTATATCTTACTTTTAATTCAAAACCTAAACCTAAACCTAGTCTTAAACCCTACACTCACTTATATCTTGTCATTACCTCAAAACCTACACTTAAGACTAGTCTTAAACCCTATAACCACTTAAAGCTCGACCTTATCTCAAAACCTAAACCTTGTCTTAAACCCTACACTCATTTTAACCTTACCCTTGATCCAAAACCTAAAATTAAAACCTAAACCTAGTCTTCAAGCCTTCATGCACTCTAATCTTACCCTTAACCGAAAACCTAAAGTCTAAATGCAACACTCATTCTAATCTTACCCTTAACAAAGGAAATCTAAAGCTAGTCTTAGACCCCACACTTAACCCAAGGCCTAAAACTAATCCTGGTCTTAATTCTAACTCAACTGACTTCCACCTGATAGTTTGTTAAAAGTGTTAATAATCAACTGATCGAGAGCATCTGTACTTCTACGTCCCTTAGATCTACAGGAGACACAGACTGTGACCTTTCGCTCGTTTCTCTCGTGGCTGTGGAGAAGAGAGTAAACGTACCGGTCAGTATAAGTTGTGGTTTTGACCACTGTGGGCATTCAAGGGTAAAATCCCCCTTTTAAAGACAGAGATCCTAATTAAGCCTAATGGCAGTAAAGCCTTATAAACCTGTCACATCTGAACCCGAAGGCCTGAAACAGCCCAGCGGCTGCTGACAGAGCACACAGCGCGGGGTGTTAATGAGAAGAACACGAGAAAGAGATGAGACAGCCAGTGAGCCGGACGCCCTGCCAAACTCACCTTGGCAGACTGGAGGAGGACCGTCCATTTGCAACCTCTCGCCCAGCCTACAGGTCAAGATCTCACTGCCCACCAGTGTGAAGCCAGGCAGGCAGCGGTACCTAATGATGTCTCCTGTTGAGTGATTACATACACACACAGACACACACACACACACACACACACACACACACACACACACACACACACACACACACACACACACACACACACACACGGGGTTTCTCCATGTGTCTCTTCTCAAAACTACTGCTCATCAGCACATTAGCTAATTACAGCTCGACTGCTTATGAGCGTGACACTAATGATGATAAACACGGTCCATCAAGTGTTCTCCGGGAGACGAGAAAGGGGATTAATTGCGGGCTATTTAAACGTTTGCCACGCGTGATGGAAGCAGGGTGGACGGCAGACACCTGCTTTGGCAGTGGGCATCAAATGGACAGGGATAATGAGGCTTCCTTGTGCAAAATGAAAATAAACAGGATCATAAATGGGTGTTTGTTTTACCGATTTCCAGTTCGTCATCTCCAGTGAGGATCTCGGCATTGGCAACAGGTGGAGGGGGCTGGCATATGCGGAGCTGATATGCTGAAAGAGAGAGAGGGAGAGGGAGAGGGGGAGAGAGAGAGAGAGAGAGAGAGAGAGAGAGAGAGAGAGAGAGAAATGTATTATACAGGTCATAATACATAAACACACACATACACAGTATATAACAGAAAAAAGCCAGAGAGCCTCATGTTTATTTCATCTCCAGCTAAATGAACCATTAGGATTAATTTCTTCGTTAATCTATTTAACGTCTTATTGTGCTTTCATCAAAAAATAGTGTGGGATTGCAGTGTTATTGGGACGGAAGATAAAGGGTAGGACAGCGTGCAGCATGCCAGACGTCTCTGCATGGAGCTGTCGAGGTTCCTAATGGTGTGCTGTGATGATCCATCCCATGCAGTTTGAATGTTCTCACTCAGTTCTGCAGATGGTGTGGTAGGGGTGGAGTGTTGATGGAGCGTCCAATAGCATCCCACACATTTTCAATCAGGGACAGATCTGGAGATGAGACCGACCACGGCGTAGTATCTATCTTGCCAGCTATCTGTATCCTGCAGGGTAGAGGTCATTCTTTCGCTTCCACTGGACATGGAGAAAACGTTTGGACGTGATGTCTAGTTCCTGTCCCCTGAGCTTTTTTTTTTTTGCTAAATGATTCAAAGGAATGTATGTCCAAGGCTTCTTCCTCCAGCTCTGAGGGAGGTTTTCCAGCACTAAATGATTCAAATGGACCATTTAACCACCAGATGAAGGAAACAAGGTTTACATCCGAAGCAAAGCAGTGCAGGTGGAGGAAATTCTCTATTCTCTAGAAATCTAAACACCAAACATCTCTGTTCTTTTTCCGAGTAAATGATAATCCACCGGCCTGAGCTGATGAAATGCTAACCTTGAGCTCCTCTGCCCCATCCGAGAAGAACCACGAGCTCCCCTGTCACCTCTTCACATTGGCTGCCCACCTTCCGGCTACTGGACCTAGAGTAGTTTCCCACCCTGCCCTGGACTAGCTGCCCACCTGCCATCAGCAACTATGTAGAAATTTACACAAACCCAAATTATGTCCACCAGCCAACTAACATTCCGTCAGTACAGCAGAGTATAGAACAGATGTGTGGGGTCCAGTGTCCCCGAACTATCGATGTATAAGTAGTTTGACCACTGGAGGAGGGGTCCCCCCTCGTGAGCCTGGTTCCTTCCAAGGTTTCTTCCTCCAGCTCTGAGGGAGTTAGCTGTCTCGGCTTCTGTGACATTTCCTGTTAAATATTGAATGTTTGCTACTAGTTGGCTGTTTTCCCTGTAAGTTAGCTACGACACGATCAATACAGCAGAAGGACTGTTTGGACAGAAATGAACATTAATTCAAGCTTAGTACCACTATGTAAACAGTCACCCTCAGCTGTCAGGTAATTGATTCAGATGGTAATATACAGCCCGAGAACCGCCAAGATATAGGCCTGCCATGAACTGGCATCTGCTGGGAAACCAGTGCCAGTGAAAGGCTCTCGTCCAACAAAGAAAGTCCTTCTCCAAAATCAACACCTTTAAGCTTGACTAAAGTTCACAGCTGACCATATGGACCAAAAGCCTTCAAGAGAAACGTTTTATATCAAACGAGACAATGTTGCTTTGAAGACAAAGGTAAGGCATTGCCAATTAACCCCGAGAAAACTGAAAGAGCCGTTAAGCATGGTGGTGGTAGCAACATAGCAACATACAAGGTACTGTGTTGCTGCCAGTAGAACTGGAACACTGCACACGGTGGTTGGAATAATGAAGGAAGACTATCTTCAGCATAACCTTCCAACATGAGACTGATCAGTGTTCAACCCCAATGAAGCAGCTGCTAAGCATGGTGGTGGTAGCAATATCTCAACACACTGGGACAGTGTTGCTGCCAATGAGATTGATACACTGCACAAAGTGGTTGAAATACTGGACACTTCTGGACATTCAAAAAGGACCCCAAACACCTATTAAATGAGGTTGTTAAATGGAAAAAGAGGTTAACGTTAAACTAAGTGGACGTAAACCTCGGAACAGTGCAACAGGTGCATGAATTGATTATGAAGTGTTACCACAGGGGGCAGCCTGGGAATGCCCAATGTGTGAGGTGTTATCGTGCGAGTGAGACCCTGTGGATCGAGGAATGTTAAAGGCCGGCACACCTTCGGAAGTGCAATGTCCCATCCGTCTGACAGCCACTATCATTCCTCACTCAAATTAATCGTTCATATACCGATATATCGCCCAGCCCTACTTGCCACGAGCATGCATGAGCTTGTGTTCAACCACGCTCACAAGGTAACACCTCACAGCTTATACAGGTGTGGGCGTTCCCAAGCCGTCCCCTGAGGCAATGCCACTTCAATGCCAATTTACATACTGATATGCCATGACGTTTAAGCATGTCAAGTCACTGGGACTCGGGATTCGGAAAGGTGGCATCGGTGCAACGTCATATGCCGCTTTGCAGACACATAAGGTTACTCATATTACAGAAGTGGACCAGAGCAGTGTTAGGAGTCTGTGAATCGAACCCTCCCACGTGGCGTGGCGGCTTTATGGCGGTGTTATCTGTTACGCCACACAACCATATGAGAAAGAAACCGCTCCTAACTTTAGGTTTTAACCTCTTAAACCCACAGGGATCTATATTATGACCTATAAAGTGCATTGGTTGGACATGTAGGTAATGTAGGTAGGAGTGTGAAGAAAGTGTGGGACGGTGCACAAAGTGCAAAAAGCGGTTGATCACGAAATGTTCACACAGTCTAATGGGCAGGTGGCCTTTTCCAGGGAATGTGTCTACACGTCTGAAGTTGTCATATGACGGCAATGATGAGAACGTTATGCGACTCGGTGCTGTTAAGCGTTATGCGTAATTGTAACACACTGTCTGTTCTCCTCCCACTCACTCCACTCACTCCTGCTCACTCGCCTCGTCAGGAAACACCTGCCGCAATTTCTCACGACATTCTGCTTCAGCACTTTACGGAATAAGCCTCCCTGCTAGGAGACACAAAGCAGTGCGCTGTTATCCCACAGACCTTGATCATGTTTGACAGCTAATTTGTCAAGTGTTTTTAATTAACCAAGTAATAATGACGGGGACCAGCAGCGCTGTTCTCAGGTCATGCTACTGACTCCACGTTGCTGGATGTTAATTGTTGGGGGCTTAGAGAACGGGGCACTTCCACAAAGGTATCTAACCCTCCCGCTGCAGTCGGACGCAGTGGCCGAGATGTTTCTCTCTGCACTGAAGTCGCTCTCACACTCAGTCAGCACTGTGCTTGAGTCAGTGGAGAAGCGAAACGCTCACTACACCGCAGCGCACAAATGATTCCTCCTTGAGGAGTCCGTTCAGTCTGACACGGTCTAACAGTGGTTTGTGGGCAGTTTCATCATTGTGTCTTATTTCTTTCTTCTAAGATGAATGAGGGAATGAGGTGATTCAAATGGGGACTGTAGATGTCTCATTGTTTGCTTTGGGTGTGGTAGCACTAACGCTTTGTTAAAACTAACCCCCCGGTGTGGAGGCCGTACTTTAGCCTGACTAGTTATTAAAGGTAAAGGTGCTCATAGACCCACTGTGTTTTGGCACGCAGGGGAATTTGTCCTCTGCATTTAACCCATCCACACACATACACACGAGTGAATTCACACACTAGGGGACAGAGGGGACAGTGAGCACACACGCCCAAAGCAGTGGGCAGCCCTGTCCATGGCACCCGGGGAGCAGCTGTGGGGTTCAGCGCCTTGCTCAAGGGCACTTCAGTTATGTCCTGCCAGTTCAGGGAATCAAACCAGCAACCTTAGAGTCACAAGACTGGTTCCCAAAACACACACACACACACACACACACACACACACACACACACACACACACACACACACACACACACACACACACACACACACACACTACCATGGTCTGAGTGACCTTTATCAAATTACCAGGACAGAGAAGAAGTCGAGCCATTCACTCACAAGAGCACAACTCAAGTATTAGTGCATCTCAATAAATTAGAATATTGTGAAAAAAGGTTTTTGATAATTCAATGAAAAAAAAGTAATATATGTTATATTCATTACAATTAAAGTGACATTTCAGGGTTTTTGGTTGCAAAGTTGATGTTGTGAATAATAATTTATTCAAATTTCCATTATAATGTTATATTATTTTGAAATTCTGTTTTTTTTTTAATGAAAAAGGCTCGAAATGTCACTTTACGGGTAATGAATATCAATTGACACATGAGCTTTTTAACCATATTTTAATCTTCTGAGATGCACTAGTGTAACAGTACAAAGCTGCCATTGTTTCCGGGACACCGTCGGCAGAAGCTCTGCAGTAATAATTGTTTTATATTATAAATATCTATGTAGTTCACTTTGTTTATTGTGGTGAAAAGTCATTTGTCAAGTGATTGATGCCACAGACGTTACAAAGAAAAGAAAAAAAGTGACCTCGAGACTGTCAGCTTCCCTCCTACTCAGTCAGCCTTGTCAGGAAGCAGCTGCCACAGTTACTCACCACTCTCCCCAGAAGCCTCTCCATGAATGGTCAGAAGCTCAGTCCTGATTCGCCAGGTTTGTGATCTGAAATGCCTAAAATAACCTGACCTGGAGCGAGGTTGTCATGGGGATACCGGCAGGTGAAAGGTGATCCACCTTCATCAGACCGAGGGTCTGAATTAGACCAAACTATGCTGAAGTTAAAAGAAATCCAGCTCTGTGAGACAGACCTCGCATTAGGCTTGATTGATCACCTCGTATCGTTGAAAAGAAAGAGAGACTGTTTTCTGTAATAGTCCATCTAAACCTAACGACTTTCCTGCCTCTAAAATGCCTTGCGATGTTTGATTTGATCACCATCCACCAAAATAATACATCACGGAAAGACAATCTGTTGCAATTTCCGATTCACGTTAGAAAAATACTTGGGGATCAGACTTCCGGGCACTCTCCCCAGTCCTAGGGCAACGACGGAATAGGGAATTTCATTAGGAAGCTAATGTGAGGAGGAGGTAAAGAAAAGAAGCATTAGAGCAGAAGTGTAAAATGAAGTTTAGGAGTGAGGAGGAGAAGTGCTCTCGAATAGCTCTGGGAGCACCATCATTTCATTATCTTTTAAATTCGTAATGAGCTTTGCATTGCACTGCGGTTATTGTAATTCCCTAATGCTGTAATGTTTTATTTGTAAACATCAGAACCATCAGCACAGACTACGCTAAAGGCAAGAACAGTCCTTTTTGTTTTTCCCTGTAAGGAACTAATTCACAATGTTGACCTGGGAGCTGACAAAAGCTGGGATTTTGGAACTTCTTGAAGGCTTCTAATTAAACTGACATTCAAAAGCCCCTTCACAGTCCTGTGGCTCTATTTCTACGTGGTGGTGGTAATTGACTGGCATTGCCTAGTCTACGTCTAGTACTTGGCATTGGCAGCGATAATGAAAATGATCATCCAATGCTTGATAAAGACTGTAATAAAAATATGACCCAAAAAAAGTCCAATATCTGATGCAGATCTAACGCTGATCATGTCCCAATGAACATCATCCAAAACCTGAAATATGATGGAGGTACCATCATGCTGTAGGCCTGCTGTTGATTATTAGGGTCTGGACATGGATGATGCTACTCCAAGAACCCCAGCTGCAGACTAAGTCCCACGAGCACAAACAACACAAGTGAAGACAAAAAGATGAATGTTCTACAACCAATCTACAATCTAGAACCATCATCAATTGCGTCAGGAAGACTGAAAGGAAAATAACGTCCAAACAAAAAGCAAAACTGACTTATTCAAACGTCCTGAAAGCTGTTATTGCAGCTCAACCAAGGTGTTCTACCATGTCCTAATGTTCTTTATAATGTCTGTTATTATTATTGAACTTTGACCTTGATATAGAAAAGAATGAAGGAATGTTCATATTAACATACTTTGTAAATAAACGTCAATCCTTTGCAGGTAACGACGGCCTGATCATGGACATCTGACACGTATCTGTCTTGTCCCTCTGGTCTCGTCTTTGTTTTGTTTATCTCCCCTCGTGCTTCTGAGCACATGTCCTGTCTCCGCCCATTCCCAGCTGTTTCTGATGCGGAACCCTGCCCCATCATGATCATGTTCCAGTCTTGTCTAGTGTTCTCCTGTGTATTTAATCCCCTTGTTCTCAGTCCGTCTTCGTCGGTCTTCTTGACTACTCGTCTTGTTTACTTGTTTTCTGCGTGTCTAGTCTAGTTGTTATGGTTCTTGTCTTTGTATTCCGTTTAATAAATGATCAACCCAGCAAGTACTTCCGCCTCCACCTGCCTCTCTGAGTCCACGTACGTTACAACATCACAAAGTGCTGGGTTTCCTCCTTTGGGATGCTTTGCCCGTCCTTTACTGCAGCTCGATTGTGGGTCTTTCTGCCTTTTGTTTTGTCTTATCAGGTGAAATGCAGCTCCATCAGGTTGAGATCTGGTGAAGGACATGGCCATTGCAGAACATCCCACGTCTTTGCCCCCTGGATTGCTTTCGTATTATGCTTTTGGTCCACCTGAACTTCAGAATTCATCCATCTGCTTCCGTCTTCTGTCACATCATCAATAAACACTAGTGACCCAGTGCCAATGGAAGCCAAGCATGTCTGCCGTCACGCTGCCTCCACCGTTCCAAGCCTTTTCCCATCATTCCGGTTCAGGTTTTCATGGTTTCATCTGTCTGAAGAACCCTGTTCCAGAAGTGGCCTGGCCTCTTTACATGTTTTTGTCTAGTCTAATCTGGCCATCCTGTTTTTGAGGCTGATTAATGGTTTGCACCCTCTGTGTTGGCTATCATGCAGTCTTCTCTTAATGGTCAACTTACAGTATATAATGATAAATCTACATCCTGGAGAGTTCTTCACTTCGGTGAATGTTGTGAAGGAGTTTCTCTTCACCATGAAAAGGATTCTGTGATCATTAACCACCGCTGTCCAAATATTTATGAGCTTAACTGTATATATATTAACCAAGATTAAGATATTTCACTACTATTTGATAAAATATCCAGGAGTAAGTTAAAACAACCAGCAACCATCTTACAACAAACACGTAAAGACTGATATTAGCTATATTTATCTGGTTTAATATGATTTTTCTATGACATATAGATACAATTATTTAGAAGAAAAACACCTAGAAAGACCTGAAACACTTATAAATAAGAATGATGTAAATAATCCTACAAAAGCACAATATATAATATTTTTTGTTAGATAAAATTACCGTATTTTCCAGACTATAAGCTGCACCGGAATGTAAGCTGCACCCACAAAGTTTAAAAAAAAATGGAAAATAACATACATAAGAAGAAAAAGCTGCACCTCATTATAATCCACATGGTTTAAGGCATGGAAAAAAAGTAGCGGCTTATAGTCCAGAAATTACGGTACTTAAAATAAGGGGAAACGCCAGTGTAGAGTTAAAACAACCTGTAATATTCTAAAGCAAACACATAATAATCATTAATCATCCTAATAATCAATCTTATTTATTTTTTAAATATCATTTTTTCCCCTTTTTTTAACTTGCCATGTTACAATAATTCGCTTGAATATACTTGTATATTCAGTAGAATAATTCTATTGTGCCTGACTGCCTGCTCCATTCAAGCTTTGATCCCGCAGCGAATCACGACAACTGTTCTAAAGACAGCAAATTTCCAATGAAAGAGAGACGCTGTTTTACTCCGTGTCACGACTATTCATGGAAAAACAGCAAATCCAAGCACATGTCACACTCCACGGTCAATTAAATGTACAGATATGTTCATGCAAGTGCTGCTGTTTCACAGATAACCTGCAGGCTGAATGTACAGAACTGCGCATTTACAGCATTTAACGGACTGCCACGACATGGAAAACACAAACACACACACGCGCACACACACACACACACACACACACACACACACACACACACACACACACACACACACACACACACACACACACACAGGCACAAGGCCTGAAAAAGAAATCCACACGGACCAGGGACATTAGAGTGGAACGGTGCAGGCGGCCAGGGTGCTCACCATGGTAACGAAGAACAAAGAATCCACTGGTGCTGAAGTCACTGTGAAACTTAAGGAGCACGTGGTTGGAGGTGCTGGAGACGGCCTCCTGGGCCGAGCTGCCACTGAATTGGCCAATCTGCGGGGAGGCTTGGTCCGGGCCATCCCTGCCAGGGGAAAAACACAGGAAGAGAAGCTCTGATCAAATCCACATGGACCACTGCTGAAAATTTAAAAGCTCTTCTTCATTTTTGAACAGAGGAACCAGCTTCAAACCCATGTGATTTCCACTAACGCACAACGACTGGAGGATTACTCTGAATTATACATGGCTTTAGCCTTTAGAAGTCTACAGCTGGCTCTTATTGCAGTTTGCTATATGTACCTACCTTTTCTGTGCACTATTCCAACAGGACATCACTCGTCCACATACTGCTGCCGTCTCAAGAGCTCGCCATGAGGACACAGATACTGTGCCATGGCCGGTCACATCACCAGACCTATCCCTGATTGTGTCGGATGATAGTGGACACACTATCAACAGTCCACTCCAATCCCATCACTAAATATTATTTCAAGTATAGATTTTGTCTGATGTGCAAACACAATGTACATATTACTGCTTATTAGGGCTGGGTGATATATCGGTATATAAATCGGTATCGGGATATACACAGAGCGTGTTACGGCGATACTGCATTTATATTTATATCAAGGTAACTCATATCACAGAGGTGGGTCAGAGTAGTGTTATAAGTCTTGCCTAAGGACTCTTATTGGGGCAGCACAGCACAGACTAAGAATTAAACCCCAGTCTCCCACATGGAGGGGTGGCTCACTGGTGGTGTAATCTGTTATCACCATTACCTTATATAGTAAATATTGTATATCGTGAGATTTAAAGTTCATAAATAATGTTCAGAAACCTTTTCTGCTCTCAGCTCCTCCTCTACTCTGCTTCCCTCCAGCCCTATTCACACTCTTATGTGGGGGGTACATAACGCAGAGACTTAGTGTGTATAAAGAAGAAATGAAGATCAAATTCCAATACTTTTAAAAATAGTAAACATGAGGGAAGGATTTCATGGGGTGTCTGAATTTATTGTATCATATCATATATCGCCATTCAGATCAAATATACAGAGATATGAATTTTTGTCCATATCGTCAAGCCCTGCTTCTCACTCCAAGACTTCAATCTGGGTACTGGATGGAAACATCGTGAACTTCAAAATGATCTGATGTTTATGTACAAAATGCTGGCCGTTCTTAATGTTACGCTAGATAAAATGAACAGGGACAGTATGATCTCAAATCAAAGCTTTCAATAAAACAAACATTCTGGGCCTGAAAGTATGCAGTGAAGAATATCCGCTCTAGACAGAAGCATTTCTATGGCGTCGGGAAGGCCGAACTGAACGGAAAACATCCGCATCAAAGCAATCAGAAATAAACATTTGAAGGATCAAAAATGTTGGCATGCAAATACAGGTTTCTGCCACATAATGATCCATTTAATTCAATTTGCAAAAGCATTAATGTGTTGCACAATGAGCAGCTGCCTCGCATTAGCAAGTGGCACATTAGTGAAAGCACTGGCACAAAACAATTCACCTGTCAGCCTCGTTCAGGACCGAGCTTACGTAAAGAAGGCTGCTCTGCTTTGGAGGAAAACGGAACGCACAGATAAAAGGCCTTGAAGTGAACGCAATTAAAGCCCTTTTGCTGAGAAAAAAAAAAACCCCAGACATGCAGGAAACAACCTCTAAACACATGAATGGATTCCAATAGCTGTGAAGAACTCTGGCCTTCAAATCAAAGACTTGGTAATATCTGGTCTGCATCCTCGGAAGCTCACTGCCATGCAGCCGGCATTTCACGATCCAGCGCTGAAGGTAAAACGTTGCCCCTTTAATATACAGATGTTCAAAACTCTAAAAAGCTACATTCTCAAAAGTGTTAGTGTGAAGATCAGGGCAAAGGTTAGGTTTAGGACCGATATATGGATTAGGCTAACCAGCCACTAGGGGTGTAATTTGTGCACTACTGGTGCCAGTCTTGACGGGCATCAGGAAGGGCTATAATGCGGATCATAAATATGATGATCCACTGTGGCGACCTCTAAAGGGAGCAGCCGAAAGAAGAAGAAGAAGAAGAAGAAGAAGAAGATAAGGAGGTTCTAGGATAAGGTCAGGGTCAGGGTCAGGGTCAGGGCCATTAGGACTATGTTTACAGTTCAGTAAACAGATACTGTATTTATTTGACTGTAATTTAAAGGGATGCCAAGTATCTTTGTACAAGTTATACAGTATCTGAAGTGTCCGGTCCAAGTGTTGGCAATAATAATTATATAATCATCTTTATTTATAGCACCTTTAATACGTTATTGCAGCTCAAAGTGCTTCACACAATGCTTTAAAAGATAAAGACGTGGCTCGTCTACTCTCCTCTGGTGAGATCTTCCATTTTTTGGTGGTTAAAAAGAAAAGGCGACTTCACCACAACTCTTATTAATGTTTGCAGTGCTGGACCTAAAGGAATGACTGGGAACATTCCGAGATAGACAGCACATATCTACGTATGGTGGAGCTACTCCATGTAATGGTTTCTCTAAACCCCACTTTTAACCCCACTTTGTTAATGTGGTGCATTATCAGTCATATTTATTTATACAGACATGAAAACTCCAGGGCAGAGTGATTAAAGCATAGAGGTGAACAACATGAAATCATTTTGAAGTCAGAAACTCAAATTCAAGGAAAGCCCCAATTCCTCTAATCAAAATCAAAGGTCTGTCTAATCCGCTTCTCATCATTGAGGCTCTTCTGGCTCCACGACGTTGCCCTCTGCTTGGCCCTGCCACGATCTGAAGTCCAATGCTCTGCCCTCAAGGCAGCTACAACAGACCACAGAACACAACGTGCCCCGTTCATCAAAATCCTCAGAATTCCTAAGACGTTTCCTGAAATTGTGCTTAAGAAAATTCCAAACAAAAGGTTAAACACTTAAAATGTGTTTTTAAGTGACTGCAAACGAATTAAACTCACTTCACAAACACAATTTTCTACCAAAACTAGTCAACTTAAAAAAAATCATCTCACTTTTTTACACCTTTTACACTTTCTTACAACCACAACACGTCTACAATCGTGTGATTTCACATATTCACTGGGTTTTGGACACTTTTCCACCAGACTGTAAGACAGCTGTTGGCCTTTTTTCTGTGGTTTCTGGCAGTGGGAGCGAATCCACATGGGAAATACTCCTGAATTACAGCTGGATGAAAATGAAACTACCGTGAAAATGCTTTATTTTTCCAGTGGTATCTTTGGTTCTAAACTGGAACTGAACCACATGTTCAAACCCTAGAGAGAGGAGACAGATACTGGAAGCTCGCACGCGTTTACTACACTGGAAAATAGTGTTTCACATCAGTGGTCCATGAAAAAAGCTCTCGATTCAGAGTGCACTATTCACGTCCGGTGTGAAGTGGTTTCGTTGCGGCGTTTAAAAAGAAGCAGCAGGCGAATGATTACGGAGGTGAGTTTGATTGTATAAGAAAATGTTAAACACACTGTAAAATGGGTTTAAACCAAATATCTCAGTCCAGAAAATACTAAACCTCTTTTAATTGAACTAAACTATGAATGTAATGAATGTACAACTAATGCTTAATTACAAACCTATAATACATATATACACACACACACACACACACACATATATATATATATATATATATATATATATATATATATAATAATATAATATAATATAATGCAAAATGTGACAAGATCCTTATCTGAGATCTGGTTTATTTTGAATTAATGCTACAGGAAGTCCTGGTTTTCCATCACTGTCCTCTGCAAAACTCTCCCCGTGGGAGTCTTGTATTATTTATTATTCATCCAACACCTGATTTGGCAAATCATACACTTTGTACTCGTCAAATCAGGTGCTCTGCTGATGGAATGGAACCCATCCTGCTGGCTGGAGGCGTCCAAGGGAAATCTGCAAGCTTAGTTCTTCAGACCAGCTCACAAGATCTCAACCCCTTTCCTTAGAATGAGAAGTTCTTCTTCCTCTTTACTGTGTTTTTGTTTCCCTCACTCTGTTCTGGAAAGCCACTAACCTCGGTGTTACTGATCAGAGAGACGCATAAAAGCTCAGCTCAGTGCTGTTTGTATATGTTTGCATTATTCATTAATGTGTAATGCGCTGTTATGAATATTTATATTCATATACGTAGGTTCATAATGGCGCATAGATGCAGGTTCTGCATGTGTTTGTCTATTCTGTGACCTTTACTGATGATTCACTGCAGCCTAACTCTTCCATAGGTACATTATATGGACCAAAAGTATTGGGACACCTGCTCGTTCATCGCTACTTCTGAAAGCAAGAGAATTAAAAAAGAGTTGAGTAACTGTCTCTACTGTCCAGAGAAGACGTACTACTAGGGTTGTGAAGTTACTGGGGACCATGAGTTCAGAGTGAACTGTCTCCACAGTCAATGCTGGGGCTGACAATTGCTAGCCCACACCTGGCATTAGGCATGGCGCCACTCGGTTCATGTTTATCTGCTCCTAGACAAGCTGGACAGGCTGTGTGTGCATTTGCACATCTGTGTCAGCAACTGGTGCAACTTAAAATAGATGAATGCATGCTCACTAGAAGGGGTGTCTACAAACATTTGGACACATGTTTATCTTCCCCACTGCATCAGCTGGATTCTCTCACCAGACAGTGATGTAGTCATAGATGGGCTCTGTGTTGAGTACGGTGAAGTTGATGCGGATGCCGTTGCCGGGGGGAACCCGGATAGTCCAAACACAGTCCTTGAAGTTGGGGTAGTCATCCGGATGGCCCGGAGAGTAGACGGGTTCTTCCAAAGTAGTCAGATTGGGTCTCTCTCAGCAGCGCTGAAAAGGCAGGAGAGGAGAAAAACAAAAACACACAAATGTCAGGTTTTTCAGTGGCAGTCTTTGTAGGAACACACCTGTCATCTCTTATCAAGGAAGGTCCTGCTGTGTGCTGAAGCAAGTCTACTTCGGAGTTCCAGCCTTGTTTTTAAAGGTCAGAGCGCGGTAACTGAGCGGCACACCTGAACCACACACAGTGACACACTCACTGAATGTGCCGGGAAGAAAGAGTAACAAAGATCCTTTGAGAGCAGCACCAGGCCTACACAGCAAACTCACCAACGCTCTGAAGAATGGCAGCTAGCAGAGAAGCACCAAGACAGCTGCTGGGTGTCATGCCTTTCTAACACTGGATAGGTCAGGAAGAAATGCAAACTCCTGTCCAAACCGAGGGTCAGAACTACAACATACTTCCAGACTTTCCATGGACATGAGAGTGTAGTGGTAACACATTCTTTCATTAATACATTTGGGTGGTGACTGTTGGAGAGATAGGGGGTGCTTGTTGTCTTTTCACTCAGTGGTTTACGGCACTAACACTAGCACTAGCACTACCCCAATGTTTCCCTACCAGTAAGTGCCAATTTTGTGCCAACAGTGCCAACACTGTTCACACTCACCCCCGACCACTATGCTCCTAATAGTAGGATGTGGAAGACAAGCACATGCTTCCTCCAGTACATGTGAAACTGGCGATCTAACGCACTCTGAAGTGAGCGTCGGGTCCTCAGCACCGATACAAATTCAGTACATTCACTGCACTGGGTGTGTGAAGGGCATCAGAGGATCGCAGGTTCAAATCCCAGGTCATGCTGTTAGCCACCCGCAGCCGGAGTCTGAAAGAGCTTGTCTATGCTCCCTCTGGATGGGTAGATGGTGCTCTCGACCCTTTACACACCCAGTTCAGTGATTGTACTGAATTTGTATCGGTGTTGAGGACCCGATGCTCACTTCAGAGTGCGTTAGATCGCCAGTTTCACATGTACTGGAGGAAGCATGTGCTTGTCTTCCACATCCTACGGTCAGGAGCATAGTACTGTAAGAGTCTGAACAGTGCTACACTGGTTTCAATAAGCAGGTGAAACATTGGGATAAAAAAACAAGCAAACAAACAATAAAAAGTAGATAAATGATGTCACTGCGCAGGCTTCACTTGGGTGACAAATGACCCCACAACACATTTAATTACATAAAAAAAACCTTAATAATTAATAAAAATAACATGTTTAATACTTTTCCTAAAGTTTATCCAAGATTGGAAAAAATGAAAAATAACTGTTAATATTTCTGTTACTTTCTGAAGTTACAGGATTGTCATCTCTTATTAAAAGGTTTATGACCAATCAGAACATAATAATAATAATAATAATAATAATAATAATAATAATAATAATAATAATAATAATAATAAATAATAATAAAATATTATTAAAATAATAAATAAATAATAATAAATAATAATAACAATAATAATATAAATAATAATAACAATAATAAAATAATAATAATAAAATAATAATAATAATAATAATAATAATAATAATAATGATAATGATGATGATAATAATAATAATAATGATGTTGGATGATGATGATGATGATGATAATAATAATAATAAAATAAATAATAATAATAATAATAAAAAAATAAATAATAATAATTATTATTATTATAAAATACTAAATAAATAATAATAACAATAATAACAATAACAATAATAAAATAATAATAATAATGTAATAATAATAATAATAATGATGATGATGATGATGATGATGATATTAATAATAATAGTGAAAAAGGCAGTAACAGATGTGATATAATAAAAACGAGTGATTAAATGGAATTTTCTGTCATGAGAAGAGAAATTTCAACTATTCATAAAGACAGACTTGAATGAAGGTTGTTTCCTCAAGCAAAGTAAATAAGTAAATGTCGGGGAGGGGGACTGGGGCTGGGGGGGTAACACACCTGTTTAAGACGTTTCATTTAGTGAAGGGGTTCAGGAAGGCAGGTTATTTTTTCCTCAGGACAGGGGACTAAACAGAATACTAAGACAAACACGTGGGTTATGAACAGCACAACGACTGACAAACTGTATGAACCTGACTTCATTTTAAAGGGGTCACAGAGTTCATTTATTGAGTGTTTTTGTTCTCGGGTGTATAAACAGTACATTTATTACTTTGGTCAGCGTGAAAAATGCTCAAACGCAGGTTGACCACCTCAATATTTTACCTCAGAATCAAACAAACTGTCCTTTCATGGAGGACATAAAATAACGACTTCTGCTTTTTATTGTTGGTTTACTGCACTGAGATTCTATAATACCTCGCACAGTGCAGCTCAACCCAGCTCAGCTTTTAGCTGTGCTGATATATTTTATGCAGATTTTCAGAGACAGAAAGTTATAACCAAACTGATCAGAAACCACACACAAGTATGTCTATGTGTGATTATGTTATACTGCAGTTTATGAGAGGACCTATCTCGAAATCGTGATATACGAGAGGACAATTTAGCGCTGTTGCCTCACAGCAAGAAGGACATGGGTTCGATCCCCTCTGTGTGGAGTTTGTATGTTCTCCCCGTGTTCGTGTGGATTTGCTCCGGCTACTCCGGTTTCCACAGTCCAAAGACATGTACGGTAGGTGAATCGGTGTGTGTGTGTGTGTGTGAGCCCAACGATGGATTAGCACCCTGTCTAGAGTTGTTTCCTGCCCTTGCGCTCAGAGTTGCCGGTTGGCACTGGCTCGCACCCTATCTTAGGAATAAGCTATCTAAAATGGATGGATGGATGGATGATGGATGGATGGATGGATGGATGGAGATGATAATGAAACTTAATAGAGCAGAATATAGTATTAGTGTTATCTGTAACACCAGAAACACAACACGCTGTATATATAAACAGTCACCTCTAATTGCGATGTTTCTACGATAGAATCTGAAGAAAACTGTACTCTGTAGAGTGTCGTTCCTCTGGAAGCCAAACCATTTTCACACAGACCACCTACTCGTGCTTTTTTGGAATTAAATCATACACAGATGTTAACTTGCCTAACAGATCAGACGTTAATATACGGCCATTTTTATACCTTGTACGAAATATATCGATATTTACGATATTTATTGCCCAGCCCTAGTTTATGAATAGGGCTAAGCTTTGATTATTTATTTAGTGGCATCGATCTCTCGTTTCCAGTACAGACTATATTGAAGGTGTGCCAAGGCATGGAAGGGGAACTCAAGTGTTCTGGGTGGATTCTTCTCATGAACCTGAAGCCAGACCCCATGGATCCAGAGCATGGATGGGAGGAGCTGGGTGTCAGTTTTTGTCACGAGCAGGTGAGTTGTCAAGATCAGATCACAGTGGAGGGGAGGAGCTGGGGTGCGGCCCCTCTCCCAAATTCTTAGTTGTTTCACAGCACGTGGCAAAATGTGATTCTCTCTGGAGAAACCCCTCCACCCCTGCAGTAGCAGAAACAGACCCGCTCATGTGTCCTGCAGACCCTGTAAAACTGGCCAAACTGATAAAAGCTCTGGAATGTAGCTGCATTTTGTCCATTATGAAGCCTAATTTGTGGCAGCTGTGTTCACACTTTATAGCTCATCATTTTAATAACAGTATGTCAAATAAAGTCGCAGCAGCAGCCACATTAAGCAAGTCCATATAAGACCACTTAACACCTTCTTCAGCCTTAAATAACAAGCATTAAACCTCCGTCGCTTGTGTAGCTACAGTTCCTCTGTGGTGCAGGAGGCAAGAAAAGAAGCCCAGACACTAAACACATCTTGTCTGATTGACTGCTCCTGGGCTGAGGGAGGAAATGGGGTCGATTTGATTTGTCACCAAACTATTGCTTGAGTGTAACATTGCTGATTCTGGAGAGCAGAGTCCGTGATAAGCAAAGCTGTAATCAATGTCAGCGAACTGCACGGTGAGCGAGAGGGCATTTACCTTCACAGCGAGGCACAGGGTGGTTCCAGTTTCTGCTAACTCCATGCTGGCATGTGAGCGAAGCCTGGCCCAGCAGCGTGTAGCCCGGATCACACTGGAACCAAATGGTCATCCCCACTCCGAAATCACTGCCGACCACCTGCCCGTTCCGGTGCTACAGGTCCGCATCTCTGGGAGAGCTCATAGGCTGCAAAATGAAGATCAGAACACTTTAAACTGTATCCCTGAGACGGCTTCGGGCCTTTTCGTGTCATTTGTTCATTTTATTCATATTAATTTAATTTCTTTAAGGAAAGATTCACCATCAAACAAGCGTCATCACAGGAACCACAGGGAAGCACGACAATGATCCCTGTTGGGAAGCACCGCAGTGATTACAAAACCTCAGTCAACCTGATAAGACTTCCAACATTACGTCCTGCACAATTGGCTGAGGTTCTAAAGGTTAACCAATAAAACCTTATTGATTAACCTTTAGAACTCTAGACTAATTTTATGGGATGGTTTTGTGGTCTGACATACTTTTAGTCACCGATTCAAGTATTTATAGGAAACAGTCAGACATATCAGATGTTTTAAAATATGTTTATTATAAAATAAATATAACATTTAAATATTTGTGAATTTGACTTACCTCATAAAAATGACTGAAAAAATATATATATATATATATATATATATATATATATATATATATATATACATTTTATATATATATGTTTACTTATAAGGACTAAAAAATACTTTAAACCTCAGAAATCCTGTTTAGAAATTGATTATCCAGAGTGTTTTTGAGCCAGAAATGCCATAGATTTGACGAGTTATTTATAACGATTAGATTAAATTTAAGACAAAGATATTTATAATAATAGGTTCTTCAAAATGCCTGACATCAGTCCAAACTAAATAACCTAAATGTCCTTTAACATTTTAGTTCCTTATGTTTGTTTATCAGTGATGTCCTCAGCCCCACCCCCCCTCACTGATCAGTCAGAGTCTGCATGCATGTGGACAGAGCAGTGACCATGCTATGGTCAGGACTCATTTACACAGAACATTAAACGTTCCCGTGTGTGAGGATGCATGGCTTAGTGAATGGAAGTGCACAGCATCCAGCGTTCGCACTGGGGTGGAAGACACTGGTCAGACCCAGGATTGTAAATTGAAATGCTTGAATCGCTAATTTTGCAGGACATTTTCGTAGTTTGATGAAAATTTAACTTGAGACACACATGAATAGCTATCTTCCGGAGATGCTACATTACTCAAATTTGACTTCATATGAGATGGATTTTTAAAAATGCTGAAAATGCATTATTTGTACTGATTAAACAGTAAACTGGAAGCATTTAAACTGGGATTTAATTGAGTTGGAAACGAGTGAATGGTATCTGTTTTCTGAGCTGGATTCCTCACTGATATTCAAAGTGATCCTTACAGATGAGGACAGTTATGTGAATCATGTCTGTAGGTTATTCTGATCCCTAGAAAATGGCCGGAAACAGCCTGCAAAGTGTGGTTCTACGTGTTAAATGAACAGTGTACCTCGCTCTGCTTTTAAGAACCAGTAAAAAAGTTGGTCATAAAGTTGTGAAACCTGAGTCAATTGATCCAAAGATTGTTTACTCTGTTATGCCGTGAGGCTTGTACACCCCCCTGTGGTAGGTTTTGATTAGGTGGTACACACTCATCTCCGTTCCCGTGTTCTGGTGACTTTGTTCTTGCACAGTAACTTGTCTAATGTTCCTCTTAAGAACACAAGTTCATTCTTCGTGTTCTTGATATTCAGAAACACTGTATTTTCCTCTGCCACTGTAACAGCTGGCTTGCTCCCCCGACGCTCGGACTGCTTTGTGACATATGTCCTTCAAGGTGCTATTAAAAGACACCTGCCTTGACTTCGGATCACAGCAGCTGTGGTAAGCTGTCCTGAATTATCGTGAGTTATTGATCACTGTCATGTTTACAAACATCAGCATTTATGACAGAATCTCTGCTTTTTAATTAAACTATGAATAAGAAATGATTATATTACAGAAATGATTCATATAACAGACATTTTTCACACCTTAATCTCAAACACATTAAAATTGATGATGATCAACTCAGTTCAGGTATTAAAAAGAGTTCACCCTGCGTTTGTTGGAGTCACTGTCTCTACTGTCCAGGGAAGACTTTGGAGCATTGTTGTGAAGATCTGATTGCATTCAGTGAAAACCGTTACTGAGGTCAGTATGTTGGGTGATCACCACCCCACCTCATCCCCAAGTCCACATCTCATCCCTCCACCATTCCAGAGAACACAGTTCCACTGCTCCACAGCTCGCTGCTGGGGGGCTTCATACCCCAAGCCTGGCATTAGGCACGGTGCCAACAGGTTCATGATTATTTGCTCCAGAGAGTCCTATTCTTTTGGCAATACTTTTACTTTAGGACATAAAGTCTCTGTATTGACAGTACCAATCTATCAGTGTGCATTTGCACATCTGTGCCAGCAATGCTTAAAGTAGATCAAAGCATTCATTAGAAGGGGATTCCACAAACGTTTGGACACAAGCCGTACGGGAGAAGATAACAATACTGGTCATGTCTGACACATGACTGCTATATATATATATATATATATATATGTGTGTGTGTGTGTGTGTGTGTGTGTGTGTGTGTGTGTGTGCGTGTGTGTGTGTATATAGCTTATATGAGTCACACGTGTCCAGTTCCCACCTGCTATCCATATCTCCCATGACAGCGTGACAGCGAACACTGTGGGATGATGAGGGCGAACAAGTGCGCCCTCAATGGCTCCTTATGTAGCCAATAAAAGCACAGCTATTGAGTGGCGCTCTAGTGGACTCTTGACCGTGATTGGCTGCAGCATGGCAGGAATTGGATACGTAAATGTACAAATTATGTTTATTTTTGCTCTAAAACATTACTCTCCAAGGTGCTTTTAATGGAAGCCTATTTTATATCGTTATGATGGAGGAGGAGGACACGCAGGACATAAAACGGTGAAAAAAATGGATATATTTGAGAGGTGGAGCCTGATTCCCGTCATCCCCACTGTAAAGAAATCAGAGTTTAACATTCACCTACATTCAACCCGTCATAAATGCTTTATTATTATTATTATTATTATTATTATTATTATTATTATTATTATTATTATTATTGCACCAATAATGAGTTCATACAGGTTCTGTATGTTAAGATGCACCACAGATTTTGCAGCTGGTCCTGCTGCACCTTCATAGGTTGCTGAAGCTGGCATCCCAGCAGGAAGCCCTGCCATGTCCTGCATGTCACAGAGGTGTTAGGCGTCCCTCGTACGACTACTAGGGGTGACCGTCACATGCAATGTGCAGGGTGTCGATCTACGGAAGGGCAGGACCGAAGCGCTCACCTCCAGACCCCCATATTTCAACCCACACATAGTTGGATCCCACACCGAAGCTGGATTATAATAATGTCGCATACGCAAATGCGATGGCACGGTACCCGTGGGCACGGAACGCGCGTTCATTTGTATTCACTCTGCACACTTTAGACACACCGCACCTCATTTGGCTGAACTCACCCTAGATCGATCATGTCCACAGCAGTGTGAGCTGTGTTCGGGAAAAGTGTTCGGCGGAGCATCCAACAACGAAGACAGCACAGAGCCCCTTTATTATAACGACAGAGTGAGAACACAGCTGCACGCCGAACGTTCCAGTGCAGCCTCAACACCTACACACACACCTAAGACGTTACACTGCACACATTGTCATGCATATGCATCAGACCTCGCTGCTCTACAAACGGCAATCAAGACTCGGAAGGTAGGAGTTCAGAAATGAGCACTTTCAATAGGGAATCTCACGCTGCAGATGAATACAGTATATATATATATATATGAATCCCAACCCACAGCGGGGATGTTATCAGGATCAATAACAAAGTTTTACATTAGTTAACACGTCTTCAGGCTTGATCTGTAACCCTTACATGTCCATGCTACTGTAGGCGATTACAAATCTAGAACCTTTATATGAATTCCATGAATCAGTGAGGAGAATCGGAGGAATCCTGCTGGAAGTGCGGATTCTGAACTGTGCCGCAGGCAGACGTTTTACGGGAATGGTTATTATATGTGTTTGTCAGTTTAAGACATTCAATGTAAATGTAGTTTGTTATGCAACTAATTGTGTAAATAATTATGTGAGGATGAATATACGCAGAACAGCAACCATAACCTACAGCCTGCTGCACACAACGTTACAGCACAATGGAAACTTAACGACTAGTGTCTTTAATAGGATCAGTTTAAAGTCGCTGCCATCTTTTCTGTCGATTAATGGTCTTGTTCTAGTTTTATTTTAAAGCCCAAGCAAATTAACAGTGGCTTTGTGTGAATCTTTATAAAGAACAATTGTTTACCATTTTGGATGTCATGAATTGGCCGCTACACACAGGACTCATATATTTTTGTGTATTAATACTGTGTGTGTTGTCAACCGTGCGTGCTTTTTGAGGATTCCCTGCTTTAACACACATGAATGAGCTGATTAGTTGAGTCAGGCGTGTTTGGAGCAAAAGAAAAGCTCTAAAATATGCAGTGTATAATATATATAATTCAAAATAATGATGATTAATAACAATAATAAGTGGTGACCTGGACACAGTTCAGAAAACCCACTCATTTTCAGCTGAATTGAACCTCAGTTTAAATGCCAAAGGAGATTCCAGTGCATGTTTACTGCTCCGTCCACGTGCACATCCTCCGACTGGTCAGAGAGAGGGGGCGGGGCTAATGACGTCAGTGATCTGGATATTGGGTTATAGAGGAAAATGAGAAGGATTGTTTGCTCACACGGTTCAAATTTCAGAATGTCATGAGTCATAAGAAGTATAAAAAGTATAATAAAGGACATTTAGGTGTTTTTTTTTTTTGCCCTACTATTAAGTATTTTGAAGAACTCTATTATTAAAACCTTTTTAAGGTACAATTTCAGCATTAAAACAGGATTTCTGGACCCTTAGTCCAACAAAAATCATGAAAAAAGTAAATATCCAGTAACATTTTTATCAAAGCATGGTCATGTTCATACACATATTTAAATGATGTTCTCAGATCTCAAATGGAGATGAATTTTAGCCTAGAATAATAACAATATCTGGTATGTTTGACTGTCTTCTGTGAATGGAAATCTAATAAAAGTGAAACTATGAAAACATTGGCCTCAGTGTCTGTTAAACTGAAACTTGTTTTAACTGTCGAACACTCTTAAAAATACAAACAACAACAAAAACACCCCCAAAAAAAAACAATTTTAATGAATATAAATATTAAATAAGCCAACTATAGCCAAACCTATACATTAGTGTTAACGTTTTCACTGCTTCATGCAGCCACATGAGAGGTTGTCATGTCTGCTATTAAATCTTTTAATTATTAATTAGAATTAATGTCAAGTGTGGTCATTCTGCAGAGGGATCTCTGACCAATCCAGTCTCTGCTCTGACTGAGAAATAAAAATCATCCAGCAATATAATATAAACCAATCAGATATAACATTAAACCCACTAATGTCATTCATAGAACATTATATTAGTACAGTTCCAGATAACATGCCCATGTGGGACCTGCATGGGTAGCTCAACTGGGAAGCGGAAACATTTTGTCCACAGGTTCCACGTTGGTGCCGCTTCCAATCAGGGTCCCTTAATCATGTTAAACATGGAACCCATCTGGGTTGTACGTAAGGTGGACTTTCAACTGGACTTCAGTAACAAATGTACAAACCCATTCAGAGCTCAGGTACACCTGAAACCCACCTACACATCACCAAAACTTTGGGCAGGTCTTGTGGGGTGGTCCCAGTATGCAGTGGTCAGTGCCTACCAAAATCGCTCAAAGGAAGGACAACCAGGGTCATGGTGCTCAAGGCTCACTGATGCTCATGAAGGCCTAACTTCTCAACAGGACTTAAATGATCTGCTGCTAATGTCTTAGTGCCAGATCCCACAGGACACCTTCAGAGGTCTTGTGGAGTCCATGGGTTGAGGGTTCAGGCCTGTTTTGTGGTTTCAATGATACGTTTTGGTGAACATTGATAGAAGAGCAGAGCTTTTCGAGTTTCGCAGTAACTGGGGCATCGCCGCCTGCTGGACCTCCCTTACCTTCATAGGTGATGTGGAAGCCAGGTTTGTTTTGTGAATAGTCGCTGTGGAACAGGAAGCTGGTCTCGTGGGTGGTGCTGAAGAAGGACTCTGGCACCACCGAGCCGCTGAACCTGTCAATCACTGAGCCACTCTCTGGAGTCCCACTCCGAACCTCCAGGTAATCGTGCACGGCTTCCGTGGTGAAGTTCAGGAACTGCAGGTGAATCCCTACGGACAAAACAAATGAGGATGTCAGAACAGAGGGCTGATGAGCCAAACTGTTCATAAACAAACCATAAAAAACTCTTATTGGAAGTGCACTGAAATGAACTGGGACGTGTTATATGGACAAAAGAATTGGGACACCTGCTCACTCATTGTTTCTTCTGAAATCAAGGGTGACAGAAAGAGTTGATCCTGCTTTTGTTGTCTGAGAGATTCGTCCACATTTGCTTGAATCACGAGTGTTGGGAGGTTGGGAAGAAAGCAATGCATGTACAGGGCAGGGGTGCCTCCAGGGTTGGACCAGGGTTGAGAAACACTGAGCTAACAGGTACTTCACATAGTGGCTAACATTGCATTAATTGATGGGGGAGAGGGAGGGTCATCATGCCCACCAAGACAAGATGCTGCTCTGAATGCTGATTGGTACATTCAATGTGGTGTCCTACAGCTTAGGAAAGGCAGGGCAGTTTCTCTAGTATGTTATAGGAGATCCTTGATGACCACCAAATCCCAACTGATCTCACTGTGTCTTTTTCAGCACACAACGTTCGTGGTTCTTCACCAGAAAAGAAATAGAGATCGATTCAAAAGCAGTCGCTACACATCTGCATATTCTTATTGAAGGAGGAAACTCAACATGACGGTGATTTCTATAACAAACGCAGGAAATAGTCTATAATTGTGAAATTTCATCCTTTGTTGTTTTCTATGCAATCAATAGAACAATTTGTAAGATGAAACAGACGCAGAGCACGAGAGAGAATAAGAGTACATATCTCAAACTGACGATGATACATTTACACTGAATAAACTGCAGGCAGACGCACTTTTAATGGCCTTTTCAGTTTCATTTTTCATTTGTTTTATTTATTTTTAGATACAATGTAATTTTGTGTGGAAATGAGCAATGAGTAAGAATAAAGGGATGCAGAGCTATCTATCTATCTATCTATCTATCTATCTATCTATCTATCTATCTGTCTGTCTGTCTGTCTGTCTGTCTGTCTGTCTGTCTGTCTGTCCATCCATCTACTCTGTCTATCTATCTATCTATCTATCTATCTATCTATCTATCTATCTATCTATCTATCTATCAATCTGTCACTCTGTCTGTCTGTCCGTCCATCCGTCCGTCCATCCGTCCGTCCATCCATCTATTTATCTGTCTGTCTGTCTATAAAAAGTATCAAGTGAAGAAATAAACCATCACACGTCTAACGTCCCTTATTCTCAGATGCTCTTGTTTATTTCTTTATGTGTTTGTTTATATTGACACTGTGACTCGTGGTTAATACATTTGCTTTCAGTGTTTGGGTTTCAGTCCCCATCTGGGCTGAGTTTCCACGTTCTCCTGGTATCTGTGTGGGTTTGCTGCCGGGACTCCGATGTTCTCTCACAGTTCAAAAACATGGTGAACTAGCTACTCTAACTTGCCCTGGTGTGTGTGTGTGTGTGTGTGTGTGTGTGTGTGTGTGTGTGTGTGTGTGTGTGTGTGCCCTTTTTTCTCAGATATGGACTGGCACATATCCAGTGCCCAATGCAGTCCTCCAGGTCGACTGAGTGTAAAGGACTGTAAATGGTGTTGATTGTAAAGGGCTCTATATCAATAACACTTATATTCATTCTTTCATTCATTCATTATTATTGTAATTAATAATCTATTATTATTCATGTAATACATACAATAATCCAATTGGTTGATTGCAGAACATTAAATCCTGGATTCACAAGATTTCCTTAAAGGGGGTCTAGAAAGGTAAACTGTATTTATTTGGTCACAGTTGAGTAATTAAGAGTTCAGTACATGAAAGTGACAAACCATGAACCTCAAACCCTGCTCTCACCTCCAGACACTGCTTGTATCAAGAATAGGGTTGCTACAGGAACCAGGCCATGGCCACTAGCTGAGTAGCTTTTCATCATCCCACACCATGCTCTCCTTCATCTGCTCCCTCAAAATCAAACTGGGCTCAACCAGCTGAACCAAACTGGAGCTAAACACTCATCAGAAGGGAAAGCACCCGATTATGTCATAAAGAGACTGGACAAAGCAGAACCAAGGGAACAGAGTGGGGGCGTGGCTAAAAACGCAAAGGCTTCAAATGTGGGATTTATTCCTGTTGCAATTTTGCAATTTTTTGACGCAGTGGAACCATCACACCACATACACCATGTTTTTGTTTTTTGCCTTCAAAGCTCTGTAAATGGACCTAGAAACACCCTTTCTTTTCGTTTGCTACCTGTCCAGTTCTGCTCTCTTTAACATCCCTCCTTCACACACATGCTCATTATGGAAACAGAAACTAGGAAGCTCCAAAACAACCTTAAAGTCAACCTAAAGCCCGTAAATCCCCAGCACTTTCAGCTCCACTCCACCATACATTTCCTTTAACCTCCGTCATTTCATTCAGTACGTGTCTGGTTATGTAAACGCTCGTGTCCTGCTATGAACAAGATGAGCTGTTCTGCCGCTGTCTTGATTTGCTGGATCTGCAACCACGATAGCAGAGCTCTGATTGGTCAGCCTGATTTTAAAAGCATCCAACTTTGCAGAAACTCGAAGAAGCCCATGCTGAATAATTTATACTGCAGTCCGTCAGTTTCAAACTCGGCGTGGAAGACGATGTTAATATGTAAATGTCCATTTTCAAACCTTAACTCTGTCTGCTGTTGGATGCATCGATGGAGTCACGTCTTAAAACGAGGCAGTGTGCGTTCCTTCATTTGAGCACTGTGGCCTCTATTCTGTCTAGTGTTGCATTGGATGGCGAGTGCCTGACACCTGCATTTCATGCACGCGTGCCCGAGTCAACGCTGAATGATGAAAATGTTTGATAAGGAAGGAGAAGAGCAAGATGGAAAATCTGCTCCACCCAGCAATATTAAAATGGCTTTAAAAACAAAGTTATATCACGAGAAAGGCATCATTACTATTTTATTTCTGCTTTAATCGACTGGTAAATAAGTAATGAAGTAACTCTTACGCCGTGTCCGCAGTGCTACCTGCCTCAGCCTGTCTGGCTTGTCATTCAGCTGTTTCTCCTTCTAATTTTCCAGAACGAAAAAAAGATTATTCCAGACTTGATCTACAGCTAATCTACAACCCCGTGATTTGAGGTGACCACTGACCTCTGGAGCATTCAGCACCTCCTAAACCTAAACATCTTGCTACCTCCATCACTGTGTCCAACCTTCTCCACCAAGACAAAAATGGGACTCGTCACTCTGTGTGACTGGCTCGACATCTTCGCAGTCTTTGGCAACGCTGACGTGGTGCTGACGGTCTGCGTGCACGTACTTCTACATTGTGCAGCCATCTGCACTAACAGGGTGACTCATGGTGGGCATCACTGCTTCCTGAATGTCTGCGACGATGACTGTTGGGTCACTCCGCACATGTTGAACAATCCATCCATTCTCCTTCGCTGTGGTTCATGTAGGTCTCCCAGATCCTTCACGTCGCTGGTGCATGCCCTCTTCTAACCACTGCCACCAACAGCCTGCTATGGGAATATCCGGTTGCCCAGTATGGAAAGCAATAAGACCATCCCGTTTCCTGGAGACCTATGAGGCGACCCGTCTCAAACTCTCCCAACTTCTTGATTTGCTTTTGAACTCTTCTCTGTTCTACCAACAGCATGAGTCAGACACTGAAAAAGGCCTGTCTTTGATTGTGTCACGTGTGGACGAGTGTGAAACGCGTCTCATGCTACCCATCGTTTCATTCCTGTCGGTTGTTTCCTTCGGAATGCAGTGGATCCGCCACGACCTTTGTTTATGCCTCGTCTTGGAATTTAAATCTTACGAACTGATCTGCTTTAGGAAGGTGTAGAAGTGTGTTCCGAGGAGAATCAGAGCGTACGTACATTTCGAAAGTCAATAAATCAATAACACCTGTCATTTATACGAGGGGAGCCCAAGCTTGTGCATTTTCCATTATATATGCGAAGACTGTATAAATAAACAAACGTTTGTTGACAAACAGCTTTCTAATACTGTCAAGGACAAAGACAACAAGATTAAAAAATAGTCTAGTATTATTTATTGGTCTCGTCCAGCGTCCAGTTTGGCAAATCAGTGCTTAATGCTGATAAATCAGACGAGCCGCTGGCGAAAATGTCTTGTTATGCTTATCTGCTTTTACAGTAAAATCTCGTACTGCTGAGAGAAATGCTGTTAGATGATGTGATCAGGTGTCCAAACAAAACCTCTGCAGAGTAATGAATACAATTAGAGAGAGAGAGAGAGAGAGAGAGAGAGAGAGTGAGAGAGAGAGAGAGAGACAGAGCAGGTCTAAGGTTTTTCAGACACTGACCGAAGCCAACAGGGAGCTTAACTGTCCAGTTGCAGTCGAGGCCACTGGGGTAGTTTCCAGGGAAGCCGGGGCTCAGGATAACTCCGTTCAGGTCAGAGAGAAATCCGCCGCACTCGGCTGCGGAAAAGCACAGAGCACAGCGTTACACGAACACATGCACAAACTCACTTAGCCAGGAGATAACACAAGATATACCGAGCTTAATATCCACCACCTAACTGTATCCCTCTGCAGCTTTACTTTCAGTCCACGTTCAGCACTAATAAAACTGCAGCGTCTCATCAAAGTGTAAAGCTCATGACTCTGTTTCCGGGAATATTCACATTATATGGAAGTGAATTCATTTGCACACATAATGCAAAACTCATTGTGTTCCTTGACTATATAAACAGCTGGGTAATGATGTTTAATAATGCGCAATTGAAACGGGCCAAAAATCTAATTTAGAGAAGTCTGCTGCCTTCATTCTGAGGGTCATAGAAAAATGAAGCTCTGTAACATTACATCTTAATGAATTTTCAGATGAATGCCAGCAGAACTTCTTCAACTCGTGAGGCCCATTTTAAAGGGACTCGGCTCCAGTGAGACAGGAGCGCACTGCTGCCTGCTTCAACGTCCAGAGTGTGCAGCATCTCTCGCTTTCGGAAATTATTTTGCCATTCATTGATTTGTGCATTTATTTATTTATTTATTTATTTATTTATTTGTTTGTTTGTTTGTTTTGTGTTTGAAAAAGTGTCAATCGATGCAGAAATGGTAGAAATGTACTTGGAATAAAACCTTGTTACATTCATGTACATCACAATGAGGAACTTATGAAGCATGAATGTCCTTCTCTCCTTCTGTCACCATCCCTTATATATATAATAATAATAATAATAATAATAGCACTTAAAATATAAGAAATATAAGGAATATAAGGAATATAAGTTAACTTTTTAACTTATTCAATATTAAACACACCTAAAATCCACAATGGACTGCCCCAACAAGCCCAAGCTGAAGGTCATGTCATGGCCCTCACAGTTCCCATGAGGTAGACATCAACCAAACTCCGAACCTCAAAATAGCAGATCAGCAAATCCACCAGAATCTGACAGAACTAGAAGCTTTTTGCAGAACTCTGTGATACTTGCTAAAGCGTGACCATGCATTAAATTCATGCCTTTTGTGAACTGTCATCTTTTACTCACTGAGCCGTTCACAGTAACAGCTTTTGAGCGGGGGAACCCAAACTTTTGCATGCCATGTCGCGGGGGCGTGTCTGTGAGAGTGTTTGTGGGTTTCAGTAACAAGGGTCTAACTAATGGCCACTTGCAGTGAAGGTGTGCACTGGCTGTACTTTAGAGCTGCTAAATTGAGTTGTCGATAGAGCACATTGAACTGTCCATTTAAACTAGAGGAACACGGATCAATTTGCCTTTCACAGCCATGCCCGGGCCTGGAGCACTGCGGAAAACAAACAGAAAAAAACAGCGTTGGGTGTGATGTTGCTGTACATTTCAAGCAAGCTCCATTTCCAGTAAATCCGGCGATTACACGGCACAACATCTCCAGGGACACCTTTATAAATTAGTAATAAATCAGACGGAGCTCTGTTTTTCAAGGCGAATCCGAAAAGGCTTAGCGTTATGTGTCATCTCGCTTGGACTGCCTTTTGTCGCCGATGGCAGATGGAACTGTACTGAGTCAGAAATTAACAATGGTGGGCGCACAGCGAAAGACGGTAAAGAACCTTGAAGAAGTGACTGTGAGGCTAATTGATTTGAGCACAAAAGAGAATGTTAAAATCACTGTCCGTGTAAGATGCCTTTCTCCAGACGGTGCCGTTGAATGAATAGCATCTCAAAGAGAACATGTTATAGCCTGTAGAAATGGGCCTACTGGTAATACAGCTCAGCGGAGAGTGGACGGCCCTCGCTGGGTCGTAGACACCCGTAATGAAAAGAAAAGAAAGTGAGTGAACTGAAAACAAATGAGACAGAAACATCATGCAACGCTATTGCTGTCAGATCAACCCGACGTTGCTGGATCACACTGAGATATTGAGAAGACTCCAACACAATCCGAACCGTGCTGCAGAAAAGACCAAAAAAACATCCTGCTGGAGATTTTTACATACCCAGACAGAGAGGTGCTGGGTAGTTCCATCTTCTGACGGGTCCTGGCATGCATGTTATATATGCACTGCCCTGCAAGACCAGAGAAGAAAACACAGAAAAGGTTGCTTTATGAAAGTTATGGACGCATATCAGAGTCAAAATCAGAGTGAAAATGCAGTGGGAACGATTTTTCAAAGGCATTCTGACACAGAATGATCACAGAATGCTCTTAAATGATGTTACAAAGGATCCTTTGAGGAATGTCTCAGAACTATTTGTCTTTCTGTAAACAAAAACATATTCGTAAAGGTAGATCTGGGAGTGAGGAGTCTTCAAATTGGTGAAGGAGGTTTATGAAAGGTTCGTCACACACTCATCTATCACACAACGATTTTCTTTAGCATAGCTGAACAAACGCTTTTAATATCTTTGTTTTTAAGATAGATAAACAAAAACAGTTGGCTCAACTTTAAACTATAAAAGAACTGGTTGCAGTGTGTTTGTCAAGTTTACTTTTTATAATACGTATAGAGTTGAGCCTCAAAAACATTCCTAAATGTGCCGGAGCTGAAACGGATTAAATACTGTGTAAGATGTTTAATTAACCATCGGCAGCCGGGGTCCAGAGGGAGAGAAATTCGCTTGCTCTCCCCCTCGGAGGGTGTGTAGATGGTGCTCTTCCCACGTCTCTCAAAGTGTGCTGGTGGTCGACACAGGCGTCTGCCGACCGTTGCGTCAGATCCGGGGATCCGGTGTTCCCCTTCAAGCACGATGGCTGCCCGGCAATGATACAAATGGCGGCAGTTCGAAAAGAGGCGGTAGGCTATTGTCACATGACTCATGTGTTTAATTTATCTGCAGGTTAGAACTCCCGCTTTTACACAGGAAGAGGGGCAGATCTCCTGTCAAGCAGGCAGTTAGGGTGGCCCTACAGTCTAACCGCTACTCGGAACCTTTCAGGAGATCATTAGTTCTAAAATCCCAGCCGTTCTAAAATGCAGATGGGAATAAACAGTACAAAATGAGGGGGAGGAGTCACAGAATACACATCCTACACAATCTTTAATCCGTTTCAGCTGTGGCTCGTTTACTATTGTTGGGCTGGTGCTCAGTTACTTTCAAATTAAGAACATAAATATGCATAAACACCCACTGAGCTGCACAGACGGGAATTCGCTCTCTGCATGTAACCCACTCATGCAGTGATGCACACATACACACTAGGGGGCAGTGAGCACACATGCCCAGAGCAGTGGGCAGCACTATCCATGGCACCTGAGGAGCAGCTGGGGAGTTAAGTGTTTTGCTCAAGGTCATGTCATGCCAGCAACCCTGGTTCCCTAACCTCCATGTATATATATATATATATATATACTCTGTATGTGTGTGTGTTTAGATAATGTTCAGTCAATGGCAACGCCCCCTGGAGGACGCAGCCCACAGCCACAGCCTGCTCTTCTAAGGCACCACAGCAAAAAGCATTTTTATCCCTTTCATTTTTAAGACATTTGATGACTCAGACAGGGGGTCATTTTCACTTACAGTACTTGTTGTGAGAGTTAGAATGACAAGAGCCTGAGCCTTTGAACAGGCGCTTAATGAAACACACAAGAATAGCAAACTCCCGCTTAGGACGGCAAGCGGCGGCCTCTACACTGACAGAGACAAATTGGGTTTTGCGAGTTTAATTTCACACCATCAGTCAAGTGCCAATTATGCAGTGTGCATGACAGCAACACGTTACAAAAACAGTCCAAACAGTTGCTGGCTAAGAGCTTCTGCTTCCTCATATTATTAGAGGCCTGAGTCGAGTACGAATCGCAGCACTGAAGCTACAGCTGAAGAAGATCAAAGATAAATGTACAGAGTTTTCCTCCATTAGTACAAACACAGCCAATCAGACTAGACAGGTTTGGCTTCTTTAGCTTTTCACTGGTTAATAGCGCTTACAAGTAATGGAAGCAGCTCACAAGTCACACAGTCATTTCAAATGTTGAGTTGTCATATCACGACTTGATGATGTTGTTTCTGACATTGTAAAATGACATTTTTAACATCAGACTTAGCTTAGCCTCAAACCGGCTTATGCTGCTTTAGCTGTAAGCAGTTAGCGAGTGAGACACTAAGTTCCAAACAACCTTGACTTATTTCATTTATGCCCAGAATGACCAGCTGACCAGAAAGCTCTGGTCAATGCTGGAGAAAGGATAGAACATGACAGGAGAGTATAATGCTGTTGAAACTGGAGAGCAGCTCATCACCTCCAGACTCCTATGCTATGTCCTCGTGCTAATGGCTAAAGGAAGCTCATGTTGGCCTAAAAGCCAGGGGGCGCAAGTAGAGACCCACTTCTTGGACTGTCATATTGAGGGGAATGAAATGTATGATCTCCTGTCTCTTGGCAAGCAGGCAGTTAGACAGTTGCTCCACTTTAGAGTTCTGAAGCCACACCCGTTGGGGACGTATGCAGAACTGGGTTTCATTGAGAACTGTGTAATCCCACAGCTCCGGATTGCAGTCTAGCTGCTGCTCATTAACTGTGAGGAGATCATTAGTTTGCAGCAGATCTCCACTGTCAAAAGCCTCCCAGTCTGGGGACATAATGTGATGGAAGGAGGTGAGATGACAGGGTTGTAACAGGGATGTCTGAGCATTTTTCACCCCCACATTTTTAATATGCTGATTATTTTTCCATGAATGGACTCCAAACACAAATGGACACATAACACATATTTCAGTTCATCTGAAATCTGCAAAAATCGATTGGGGTAGATATTTCCACACCTGCAAGTTCTGGAAGTTCTGACCAAACTGACTCACCAACAGAAAGCATGAGCAGAGTGCACCACTTTCTGCTGTCTCTATTTGTCTTACCAACAACCAAGCTGGACACTTGGAATTTCAGCATCTATGGTGCTGAAACAGTAGATTTTACCCTATTTACCCCCATTTGGAAGTGCCAACTCCCCCAAACCCTCTCCTAGGACGAGGACATGCCTCCTCCGCCAACCACCACCATTGCATCATCACTGGTCACTCAGATACAAATGCAATACATTGAGTGTGATGTGGGGATAGAGCAATCTACCCACCCAATGAGAGCATGGCCAGCAACTTGCTGGTGGCAAACAGCATGACCTGGGATTCGAACCTACGATCCTTAGATCATAGTGGTAGGATATAAAACCACCGAGCCACTCAGAGTCCACGCTGTCTTTCTAATGTGGTGTGTATCTGATATCAGTCTGATCAGATCACACTGCTATAATGACCTGCATGACCGCTCCACAAGGCATGTTCAATTAACACAAACAGCTGTCCTCTGTTTTTATGTGATATATATAAAAATCAGCAAAGTGAAAAACTAACATTACTGCAGAACTTGCTGGAGGACAAACAGTAATAACTTAAACGCCTGCTCTCAGTCTAGCCTACAGGAAAGAGTAAACATGGTGCTTTTCTGTGTTTAACTGAGTAAGATGATGAAACTGTTTGATTTCTCGTTTGCCTTTGTGAGAAGATGTATGATAGTGGAAGCACACAAACAGAGAGGAAGCAGAGAATCGATCTGTGTGACTCCTTTCCGCCTCTCTTTTTACACCGTCACTAAAGTAACCCTCGATTTTTAAAAACTGTTTGGAACTGTTAGAGCCAGTGCTCTATTGTTTGTCCTCGTAAATGAAAAATGCAGTGTAGCATAAATAACAGTATTTCTGATCTGACTGTTCAGACTGTGATTGATTCTGATCTGGATGTTCAGATTGAGATTGATTCTGATCTGACTGTTCAGACTGAGACTGATTCTGATCTGACTGTTCAGACAGATTGATTCTGATCTGACTGTTCAGACTGGGGTGATTCCTGATCTGTGGATGTTCAGACTGAGACCGATTCTGATCTGGATGTTCGGGCTGAGATTGATTCTGATCTGGATGTTCAGATTGTGGTTGATTCTGATCTGGATGTTCAGACTGAGACTGATTCTGATCTGACTGTTCAGACTGTAGTTGATTCTGATCTGACTGTTCAGACTGTAGTTGATTCTGATCTGGATGTTCAGACTGAGATTGATTCTGATCTGGATGTTCAGACTGAGGTCGATTCTGATCTGACTGTTCAGACTGTAGTTGATTCTGATCTGACTGTTCAGACTGTAGTTGATTCTGATCGGGATGTTCAGACTGTAGTTGATTCTGATCTGGCTGTTCAGACTGTAGTTGATTCTGATCTGGCTGTTCAGACTGTAGTTGATAAAATAATCCTTTATTAGTCCTGCAGTGGGAAAACTAAAACATTGTAGCAGTGAAGGGAAAGCAAGGCCCTCAGTAGAAGAACAGATACAGTTCATGCAGTAGATGTAATATATGCAGTCTACACAGATAACGTTGACTCTCTCCATTTTGCTTAATCAGACTGAGACTGACTGGTCAGAATGATGTTGACTGATTCTGATCTACATTGTGAATCACAAAAAGCGTTTTCATTGCCTGGTGTCCAGTGTGTTTTGGCAATTATATACAATAGCATTAAATACACAATTAAATATGAAACTTTTTTAAGGTTTTAGTTTTTTAAGAACTAAAGGTTGTTGAGACAATATGTCCTTTTGTCTCCATTTCATTGTATGACAAAAGTAGCAGAAAGTAATAGGATTATATTACTTTATTACAGTAATCCGGATCATTTCTCAAGTAAACCCTCACAACTCTGCTCATTAGCCACATTATCTCAAAGTAATTAGACTCAAACATTAGTTGACATAAGCCTCAAAAATTAACTTTGGAGACCATTCCTGTCTTACATGTTTGATGGCACTAGGGTAAGGGTGTTGTTTTTTTTTGACTGAAATATCTCTGAAATGGTCTGGTTTTAACTCACCTTCAGAGTGTAGCCTTGTTCACACTGGAAGGAAACCACATCTCCGACCACGTAACGGTCTCCGACTTTGACGCCATTGCTGGGGGTCTGTGGCTCCGGGCAGGAATCCAAACCTATTGCTTATGACACAGGGAAACTCTCTTCATTTGTCAGTAATGCGTGCTGAAACACACTAAAGGCACAGAGCAATCCTCCAAATGATGAATGAAGAAGACACCGCCTGTTAAAAGGTTGGGGACACTTTCCAGTGTGGGAGACGGTTTTCAATGTGGTTCAGCTGTTTGGACGTGTTATACAAGTGAACTGACATTGTTCTTTACCAGAAAGTGCAGTAATTAAAGGGCATCATGCGGAAAGGTCAGGCATTGGATTCCGTGGTTGTGAAGTCAGCGTTTATCAGCATTCAAACTTCTCAGGTATTTAAACTTCCTTTGAGTCAAGTTGTTGAGTTGCTTTACACTTTAAACTGTACACTCATGCTAAAAAAAATAGTTGCACCCAGAAAGGATCAACTGCAAATAACGACTGGCAGCGGGTCATCTTCAGTGATTAGGCCTGCTTTTGTCTTGGTGGAGACCACCAACGAATCCGTATGCGGAGACATTGTGGTCAGTGCCAAGGTCAAAGCTTTGTTGTCATATCTCAAGAAGGCCTGGTGTCATGGTGTCGGGACAGTTTCCTATGATATAAGATCACCTTTGGTCTTCATACTGACACTCTGACAGCCCAGTGTTACGTTACTGAGGTCCTGCAACCAGTGGTCCTACCTTTTCTGAACACAACAGAACTGCTGCCATCTCAAGTCACAGACACTATGCTGTGGTCGGTCTCATCTCCAGATCTGTCCCTGATGGAAAATGTGTGGGACACTATTGGACGCTCTATCAACGCTTCACCCCTACCACACCATCTGCAAAACTGAGTGAGAACATTCAAGCTGCATGGGATGGATCATCACAGGACACCATTAGGAACCTCTACAGCTCCATGCAGAGACGCCTGGCATGTAGCGTTAAACCCGACGCCGAACTGAGAGACACCACTTCTGTATGAGTAGATCAATAAATACTGATCATATTGTTCCCAATAGCAGTGTAATTCCACATTTCCTTCTGGGTGCAACTATTTTGTTTTGGCAATGACTTAATGTGTGTTTTATGTTTATAATACTTCATCACCGACCCCAGAAACAGTCAGGCACCCAAGTTATGTTTGATATGTATGTATATGTATATATATATGATAGACTGTTGCTATAGAAACTGGACTGAAGCTGGTATACAAATCTTAATTTAATTGCTTTAAAAATCTATCAAAAATCTATGTAGATGAGATTTAAACATGATTATTAAAATATGGAAACTATAATTGGAGCTACATTATGAGCCCACTTTATCGTATCAGTCTGCATTCAAACTGGACCTCGATGTGCTCCCAGTCACACACCAGTCACTCCCAGTCGTTCATGTTTGGGGAGAGTTTTTTTGTTGTGCCCACAGATGAAATAATCCATACTGTGTTCTAAACCACATCGATATGTCTGCACCAAACAAATGGAGCTCTGTGTTCGAGCAGGTTGAGAGGCATTTTGGGAGGGTGTGTATAACGAGTCGTTTGGTGACAGCCTAAGTCCGGCGCTTTGTACCGACGTTAGCTGACCATTTACTGTCCTGAAAGAAGCAAATCTTCAGCTACCAAGCATGACTTAGGTGACCGGCTGCATCTAAAGTAAAGATGCATTAGATATGTTTTGCTGAACTTCCTTTATAAATGGAAAGATTAAAAGCCTCAAATGGTTTTGGACAAAGATTGGAAAAAAACGAGATTGGTGTGTAAAATCATCCTCAACATAAATATATCGCGTTATGACTTTGTGAGAATATTATATGATTATTCAAACAACTTCTAGACTGTTTTATGTCCTTTAATCTAATGGAACTGTCTTATTCTACTGGCAGGTGACTTTGCTTATTTCAAACAAAAATACTTAAAAAAAGCAATAAAATAAAATTATTTTTAATAACCGAAAACTGATCAAAATATGACAAAAACACGGAAATATAAAATAATTGCAAAAATACTGTGTGAGCACAAGAGTTCATGCACAGCAAAGGTGAGCTCTCTCCATACCGGTGTACTCCAGGTGAAATCCGGCTCCAGAAACACTCATGTCTGTCTGGAAGGTGAGGTACAGGTTGTTGGAGGTGCTGTTGAGCAGCGGTGGAATGGTGATCCCTGCAGGACAAATCATCATTCACCATTTAAATGAAAGTAAAAAAGGACAAAAAAACACAAATGTCTTCTTATTAGAGCTAAAAACTCATATCTCCATATAAGACAAATAGTGATATACGATATGACGGGTTGAGCATCATGTTGAAATATCTGAATGCACTGTTGAGGGTCATCCCTTCAGAAACCTCCACCATTTCTACTCAAACTACCCACTCACGCTCTTTTTTGGAGTTAAACTGGACATAACGTAACAATTCTAACGATATCTTGTACAAAATATGTTTCGAAATATGGGTATTTACGATATACTGCCCAGCCCTAGTTGCTATTTATTCAGATCACATGATATACGTGCTTAAAATCCGACTCAGCATTCCGGCATTGACCGGCAGCTGGTTTCAGATGGTCCCAGCTGGTCTTTGATGGTTAAAAAGCTGGTGATCCAGAAGAAACCATCCCTATACTGGTAGGTCAAGTGGTTAAGCTGGTTGACCAGATATTATGTTATCATTTGGGTTTGACAGTCTAATTGGACTGTCAGCTTGTCTAAGCTGGTTATACTGGTGGACCAGTACTGGTTTGGTCGTGCTGTAATGCTGGCAATGATAGTAGTTTAGTGCTGGTCAACAAGCTTGGTGATACTAGTAGACCAGCTAAACCATCAACCTAAATTATAAACATATCTTCAATATACAGGGGTTGGACAATGAAACTGAAACACCTGGTTTTAGACCACAATAATTGATTAGTATGGTGTTCTAGGGCCTCCTTTTGCGACCAATACAGCGTCAATTTGTCTTGGGAATGACATTGTTTGGATACAATCCGGGTTAACACCCCAACATCCCTTTCAGACAGCTTCCTCTTGCGTCCACAGTTAGTCCTGTTGGATGTGGTTCGTCCTTCTTGGTGGTGCTGACATTACTCTGGATACCGTGGCTCTTGATACATCACAAAGACTTGCTGTCTTGGTCACAGATGCGCCAGCAAGACGTGCACCAACAATATGTCCTCTTTTGAACTCTGGTATGTCCCCCATAATGTTGTGTTCATTGCAGTATTTTGAGCAAAACTGTGCTCTTACCTGCTAATTGAACCTTCACACTCTGCTCTTACTGGTGCAGTTAAAGAAGAGCAGGCTGCTCCAATTTAGCCACGAAACCTCCCACAATAAAATGTCAGGTGTTTCAGTTTCATTGTCCAACCCCTGTATGTGTATCTGCCCAGTCTCCTGTCTTTTCATCAGACAGTCTGTGTTTATTTTGGTGGGAAATAATCAATAGAAAATGATGAGTGCAGCATCTAAAGGTTACGAAACAAAAACTCCAGCTTTACTGGCTTGAAAGGAACATCCGCATTGATGAAGGGTTGTTGCTTTTGGCGACGTTAGTGGTGGTCACACCTCAACCATCAGTTCCCTGAAAATACAACTCTAGAGCTCAGCCATGACAGATCAGGCTTTCTACTGCTTTATGACCCCACCTTCACCTCCTCGAGCCAAGCACAGCCGAACAACTGCTACAGCCGCGGCTTTATGAGCAGTGAGCTATTTGTCCTGCCAACTGCTGACAACAGTTATGAACTAAAAGGCTTTAGAGCAAGAGGGAGAAAGGATGGAGACTCGCTGAGGGGAGTCAGTGGTGTACAGTAGATGCGAGAAGTGTAGACACGTCGGATTAAATGAAGGTTCTTTGTAACAAAACCTGCCCTCATATAATAGCAGCTTTATAGAAGAAGGAAAAGAACGCTGAAGCACATTATTGTTACAGAAATTCATGTTGCTCCATTTCTATTGCTGTGTTCTGGACATCAGCTGGGGTGAGAGCTACTCAGATCACGTCATGACATTTTGGGATATTTGGAGACTTCTTCACACATCTTGTGGTCTGCTCTTGGTCTGCAGTTGTTTCACTGCCGTTGTTGTTTCCGGACAGTGAATCGACTAATGTCTAATTGTTCTGAGATCTTCTTAAATCCCTTCTCAGACTCATCTGCATCTACAACCCTCTTTCCGAAAGGCCTCAGAGAATCCTTTGGCTCTTACCACTTGCAACAATTAAGCCAAACTAAAGTAATGTCTGAAGTTTAAATAAGACAAAGTCCTCTCGAGTAATTTTGCACAAATGTGGGGGTGTTTTCCTACGTTTCCTCACAAATATCCTACCTTTTCCTGACATTTGCACATGTTTAATCACCTACATCTCTCAATATTGCTCGGAGGAAGAGCTCAGAGATCAAATCTCCAGATGTTTTAAATGTGTTAATAGTCTTCATGTGGTGTCCTACTTTTCCTCACTATAAAATCTCCATAGAAACGCACTGATGCGCTGCGGAAGCTGCACATAGCAATGCCAGGTGTGAGCGCGAGGATTAGGGTGTGAAGATGTGGAACTGTGTTCTCTGGGGTAATGGAGCTCCATCTAATACTTCGGGATGAGCTGGAGTGGCGCCGCCATCCAGAACTGATCATCAATCAGTACCTGACCCCAGTAATGCTCTTGGGTGGCCTTCGAATTCTCACAAACATTCCTACATCTAGTATAAAGTCTTCCCAGAAGAGTAGAAGCTGTTACTGCAGCAAAGGGGAACAAATCCCTGTTTAATACCCTGGATTTCAGGAACACGGAACGAGCAGGTGTCTATAAATGTTATAGTGAAGACTGGATTAGCACTTCTTATCACCGGCTAATTAATTAAATGTATGTTACTTTCGTAAAACTAATATAAAGATGCCCTAATTACGTTCTGATATATATATATAATAAGTATTGTTCCTCATTCTACTCCTCAACTACATTAACTCTCTCCTGGGTGGTCTTCTACATGCCGCCAGACCCTTGCAACTGACCCAGAATGTGGTGTCATGACCTGTCTTGAATGCTCCCAAGAGCAGCCATTTAAGTCCTCTACTGATTTCTCTTCATTGGCTTCTTAATGCTTCTGGCAAAGCCAAAAATGGACCATCCCTTCCGTACCTCCATAACAAGAGCTCTAAGAGCTTCGCTAATGGTTTGGTTTGACCCACCATCTCTCAAGGTGTATGGAAGGAAATCATCTAGACCTTTCTCAGGTCTGGCATCAACAAAGTAAAGCCCAATTATTATTTCACTGATTTATTATTTTCAAAACTGTCTCCCAATTTTCACCCCAATATGGAAGTGCCAGTCTCCCAACCTCATCAGGACTCTCTCCATATCATATACGAGGGTCAAGATAAGAACATCCTTTCTCCAATACATGAGAACATGCTCTGAGGAAAGCACCGGGTGTCCAGTTCAGATACAATGTCTAAGAGAAACCAACCACCATCACACTCGGGGTGATGTGAAGAGAGAGTGCCATCTTCCATCCAGAGAAAGCATGGTCAATTTTGCTTTCTTGGACTCTTGCCGATGGCAAGAAGCATGACCTGGAATCTGAACCTGCAGTCTTATACTTATTAAACCTTTTCCAAAACCTGCTCCAAAAATGGACCCACCCCCTTTAACTGATCAATGGTCATCCCCTTCGATCAATGGTCATCCCCTTTAACTGATCAACGGTCATCAAATCAAATCAGTAATATTTGACCTTCAATTGTGTATTGGCTCTTCTCACCATGCCTCAATATATACAGAAGACAAACATCTAGAGTTTCCTCAGTTGTTCCATGACTCTGAGTTGCTTGGCGTCTTCAAACACAGACTGAAGTCCATCTCTTTCAAGAGTTCTGAATTCAGCACTAATTGCGCACTCATTAAAGTTTGAGAATGTGCTCATATCCTACTTTGATTGTGTTAATTGCAACTTTACAGAAATCAAAAATAAGATTATCAACACACGGAAAACAAAGGATAAAGACATAAACCCCCTGGTGAGGCAAATAAGACCCTCAAAGGGCCCTCCCTCAGAGCTGGAGAGAGAAACATTGGAAGTGGGCACTGGACCACCACATGTCTGCTGTAGTACTGGGTGTACTGGACTAATGATAGTTTGATGGCGGTCACTATAGCAGATCATTAGGGTCTGTGTACATTTCTACAGCGTTGGTGATGGTAGGTGGGCAACTAGCCTAGTTGCCGGAAGGTGGGTAACCTGTAAGAAGGTGTGGCAGGGGATCCTGAGGTCAGCCTCTGAAGGGGTAGCAGGGGTGATGGTATTTGTAACACTGTCTAGGTATCAGCATAAGGGGTGTGAGAAAATATAGCTGTTTTTTGAATTATGAAAATATGATGTTTTGTAACTGTAGCGAATCTCAAAAGCACAGTATTGATTTTAACGAGGCGTGGTTCTAGACAGAGCTTCATTGTGTTTGTGTTTAAACAGCGACCGATTGTGTTGTCTTCAGTCTGTAGATCCCATTGTTCTGACTGTATAAAAAGCAATCTTTGGTGAAGAATGAGATCCCGAACAGGAGCAGCTGGAATGAGTTTCCTCTGAAAGGAGGCCTCTCTCTTAGAGACAGGGTGAGGAGTTCAGTCATTCAGGAGGGGCTTGGAGCAGATCTTCTGCTCCTACATGTCAAGATGAGCCAGCTGATGATTCGGGCATCTGGTGCAGATGGCCCTTGGACGCCTCCCTGGTGAAGTGTTCCGGGCACGTCTGACCAGGAAGAGCCTCTGGGGAAAAGCCAGGACATGCTGGGGGAGATTATATCTCTCGGCTGGACTGGGAACACCTTCCTGGAAGGAACCTTGGTTCCTCTCAAGGTTTCTTCCTCCTAACTGAGGGAGTTTTTCCTTGCCACTGTTTGCCTGCTGGCTGCTCATTTGAGGCTTGGACCCGGATCCGTGTAAAGCTGCTTTGTGACAACGTTCTGTTGTAAAAAGCGCTATATAAATAAAATTTGATTGATTGATTGATTGAGCTGCAAGAGGTGGCTGGGGAGAGGGAGGTCTGGGCTTCTTTGCTTAGGCTGCCACTCCTGCGACCCGGACCCCAGAAAAACAGCCAGTGATAGGTGGATGGATGGATGGATGGATGGAAAACGTCCAAAACTGAGGGGTAATATATAGATAAATGTAAATGACACTGTTTAAGTACCAGACATAACCTGTTCTGGCGGTTTAAGATATCTGTCATAATAATCTGTCCCGGTTATGACAGTGTTATATAGCATTTCCCAAATAACAAAGGAAACGTTTGCCTGCTATTATACATTTTGCTCCAAGCCTGACTCTATCAAGCCTCTTCACTTCCTCCAAGTCATATTTCATGGGCGTGTCATTTCTCCCTGCTCCCTGTGTACGATCTGCTTCTCTGCCTAACTTCCTTTAATCTTTCATTTGCCGCCCAGGCAGATTAAACGTCAACCTGTCAACAGTAGTTAATGCTCCGTCTGAGAGGGATGCCATCTGCTAAGGTCACCGCAAATTTATTTAGTTTCTCTTCTTGTTTTTTTTCCTTTGGTCACTTGAATGGCACGTTGAAGTCTGGGGGGGGCGATGGTGGTGGGGAAGGGGCAATTAAAATCCATCCTCCAGTTCGGGTGGGCAGGCGGGGGCTCCTGGTTTCAATTGTGCAGGCTCGGCAAGTGTTTGGTGTTAGGCTGATAGCATCCTGTCTCCTTCCCTTCTCTTACCAGGGCTACTCCCGTTTCACCCACGCTGCTTATGAAGCTGTTGATGCATCGTGTTCCGTGACAGCTCAAATATTGATGTGTTTTGGATGATAAAACAAATCTCTAGATGAAAGCCAGGCAGCATATGGTACGTAAACAACAAAAGGAGAAAGGCTTATCTTCAGGAACAAGGCCGGCTTGCCGGGCCTCTCGGGCAGGCAGGCGAACCTCGGTGAGAGAGAGAGAGAGAGCGCGAGAGGGAGGGAAAACGGAAAGAAACTCTGCCAAGGTTGCCCTGCTTCCGAATAACCGTACAGCAACATGTATCGCAGACGGCTCAATATGAAAGAGCTTTGTAGCAAATATCTTCTGCATTTCCGCAGATACGGAATCAATTCTACTGCCCTGGCTACAGCAGACAGTGGGACGTCACTCAACGTGTTTCATCTCCAACATCACTTCAGAAACCAGCCTTTGTTCCGTTCCACAGTCTTACCTGAATAGCTTCCCAGTCTGGGAGCATTGCTGTCAGTGCCGTCATAGAAGTCCAGTGAGTCCCAGTTATGCTCGGTGGAGAAAGTAACCACTGTGATCTAGACAAGAGTGAAAGAATGACACAGCTTTAGACCGCTTCCCTCAGGCTTCTTAGGAGGATTCATAGCATCACCTATAGCAGAAACCTTCGTATGACTTCATATGGATTTAAAACTCTGGAAGATAGTCGAGAACATTAGGAGCTGGCAGCTGTTCAATCCATACCTCTGCTTTCTGCTGCAGTTTGCAATGTGCAGGGATTCCAATTGATTAGTCTTTTTTAGGTAACACTTTAATGTAGGCTGCTCACAAGGCTTCACAACACCGACACAAGCCTTTCATGACAACAGACGTACACCTGCATTACCACCTACAGGTTTATCATCATGCACTAAAGTCACTAAACGGGTGTCACAATAAGCCTCTATGGATATGCAGGTGTGTTGGATAGTGTAGTGGATAACACCATCCTGTGGCAACATAGGATTCAATTCCCCAGCCAAGCAAACAAATGACACCAATCCAATAAGAGTCCTTGGGAAAGACTCCTGATCCTACATCCTACAAATATATTCAGACATAAATGTGTACAATGTATAATTGTACATTTTTTGTTAAATGCTATTTATTTTATAATTATTTACAGAATTAAAATGGTTGTATAATTCAATTCACATTTATTATACATTTCATTGCTATTTAACCAGTTTGATTTTATTTTTTATATTAAAATTTTATAAATAATTTTATAATATAAAATATAAATTTTCTCTGACTGGTATAACTGGTAAATGTTTGTGACAAACTGTTAAACATGTTACATGTTTTACTGCATTCATTTCAAAAGTAACACAACAACAACACTATTGAATAATAATATAATAACAATAATAGCTATTATTATTATGTTTATCGTCATTATTATTATTATTATTATTATTATTATTATTATTAGTAGTAGCAGTAGTATTATGTTTATTATTATTGTTATTATTAATGATGATAATAATATGTGTATTGATATTATTATTATTATTATTATTATTATTACGTTTTTGTTGTTGTTATTATTATTAGTAGTAGCATTTTTATTGTGGTTAATTCATTTATTGATTAAGTTACTAAAAGATTAATTCATTATTTTATTGTAAAGCTGAAAAGCCCTGAAAATAACAGAATATGATTAATATCAAGCTTGGAAATCCTGATAAAAAGTACAAATATTTGTTTTGTTATTGTAGATTATTTATATATATTTATAAATATATAAATAAATACATTTTTAAACTTTTTAAATATTTCAATAACAAAAGCTATATTATTATGATGCCCAACTTAAACGATAGGTTATTACTGAACACAGACATTCAGAAAAGCCCGTAGGCCTGCTTAAAGCACAGCACTTCCTCACGGTTTAGCATCAGCAGCTGATGCACACAGTGCAATCAGTCCGTTTTCTGAACTATGCTGTTGGTCAGCTCCTGGAGGCAAAGAGTCTTTCAGCAAACAGTGCTGAAAACCGCGAGACCACAATAAACACAGAATTAATAATTCAGAAATTCAATAGTCCTGTAAAAAAAAAAAGCGGTGAACTCCATCCCTCTGTAACTTTCATGCTCACAACCCACTTTGTGTGAGAGATGAAAGGAATGAAAGGAAAAGGTGTTTTTGTCTCACTTGGATGCCGGCTCCCTCAGGCACAAAGACCTTCCACACACAGTTGAGGTGGTTGTCATACGGATCAGGATAACCCGGAGACAGGATGGTCCCCCGGCGCGCCGTCAGGACCCCTCCGCAGGGAACTGAGGGAACACACACACAGACATGACAGGAACCATGAGGATCTGGACAAGGCAAAGCAGTGTTCTCTCGCCAGGGAAAGAAAAAAAAAAAAAGGGGGGGGGGTTCGAGAAGAACAGGAGAAAGAGGGAAAGAGGTACGATTACAAAACCTGATGAAGCAGCAACCTTCAAAAGTGCTAGATAAGCATGCTGAGAGAGGTGCAGGTGTACGACACTGGAGAGAGCTCTCAAAAAGAAAGGGAACAATTGGAAGAGAAAACAGCATTGATTGCCTCGAGGCGCTGATATTCTCCCCACAAAATGGGCCCATTAGTCAAGAAGAGTCTGACAACTTCCCGAAGTGGTGTAAGTGTGCTGGACATGCTGCTCACTTCAACAATGAACGACGCTAAATATTAGGGGACATTCGGTGACGGCTATTCTGGTTCTTCTAGAGTCACCACACTTCCAAAACTGACCACGTTACTCGGACGATTACTTAGGAATCATGATGGTATCAGGACAACGTCAAAGTTGGACCTGTAATACTAACAAGATCAGTATTTACAGTCGTCCGGAAAAATGTAATCAACCTTTAAGAAC